>OY804589.1:54726280-55391893 GCA_963680875.1 Bathymodiolus brooksi | reverse complement strand
GACATGCATTCATTAAATGCTATAGATAGTGTAGCACCATTTGGGTGGTAACGATATAAATATAATAACTGGTTGTATAATCACCCTGTTAGTAGGTTATTTCTATTATTGGTAGCGTTATCTGCACAAGCTCAAGGCACTGGTAAAACTCAATGTGTTATACTTGTACACCAAATAACAAAGAGTATGGAATAAATGTCCATTGAAATTTATTATTATATATTAATAATTTAATAAATACAATATAAAATCATACTGAGCGCAATAAAATACAGGGAACCCCCTTTTGGACAAATGTAAATATTAGCGTAGAGTTGTACGCACGTAGTACAATATTGTAGGTCACAGGTTGGAATATTCTATTCTAATTACATACGGTGGACGTACCAATCTAAACAACATAGGCGGTACAAGGAAAATAAGTGGTATCCATCTATTGTAGCTGGTAGCGGTCAGGTTAATTGCAAGGTGCTCAACCCACCATTTCTTTAGAAATGCCTGTACTAAGTGAGGTTCATTACGGTTTTCACAGTTTACCGGTTGTTGACTTATTTTGTCTGTTTATATACTTATGAGTTTTGACTTTCCCTTTGGAAGATTGTTCGGAGTTCGGTAATTTGTTATTACCCTTTTTATTATAATTGACCAAATGGACAAATCTAGAGTTAAAGGTAAAACACCGATACTAAAATCTAAATATAGAATAGGTACTTAGATAAGAATGTCTAATCCTCATTTTACCTGTAGCGGAAATTTATTTTTGAAAACAAATATACCTGTAGATTAAACATAGTGACAACTGAATCCTAGCTAGTTTACTAAATTAAACAAACACTGATTTGTGGAAAAGGTCATTTAATCATTATCATAAATTGCAATAAATTGCATCTCTAAAATTGTTACATAATATACCATAATCATGACTGAAATTATGTAATAATTACATAACATCAAATGAATAAATGACATCAAATAGCAAAGTTGGGGACAAAAAAGTGCCAAAATTGTTACATAATATAACATAATCATGACTGAAATTATGTAATAATTACATAACATCAAATGAATAAATGACATCAAATAGCCCCGTTGAAATTAACTGGTATAATGATCTAAATTAAAATTGGGTGGTAAGTGGGAGGAATTAACAAAATTTCCAATATAATTTCGAACATCCGAATTGGTCGGCAGTGTGTTTGCAAAAGTACGTGCGGTAATTTCCGCGTATGCTAAGAATAGATGTTGACCAATCAAAAGTGTACATTAATTGATCATGCACTGACCGTGTGAATTTAAACACATTTTTCGGCAACAGGAATGATGTTTGCAAAGAAACATGACCACGGATGTTGAAATAGATGCTTACCCATCAGGAGTGCACATTAATCGATCATGCACTGACCCTGTGAAATAACCATAATTTTACAGAAATTGCATAACCAGAAATTGCTTCATATATCATATACCAGTAAACAATCCTGTGAAATGACTTCAATTTACAGAAATTGCATAATTAGAAATTGAATCATATATCATTATACCAGTAAGCAATCACATTAGGAATAAGAATATTCTTAACATGTAATCAAACAATAATATTTAATATATTAAAAAACACAATTTTTGTTAAAAAAAAACAATATTTATATTGTTGATATAAATGATTATATTGTTCCAAAAATATATATATTATAAACCACGTGGTGTACTACACAGATAAAGCGCCAAAAGACCACAATTACTGATTTATAGATAATTTAAACTCGAATAAGCTTAACAAAAACTCACCTCCGCTACATTTATATAGCTAGGAAGTAGAAATTTGTATTCATGTATATCTTTTCTGTTTGAAGATGCAACTCTTTCAGTTCATTCTCCATCGATCTCTCTATCTGTTCATCTTTTTGATAAATATATGCATAATTTACAAATTTTATGTTGTTTTTTTGCTTGTTTTTTTTTTGTTAATTGAAATATAATCTTACTCATGGGAGTGCCGAATGATTTATGAGATGGCTTGCCATAATTTTTATTGTGTAGAGAATATAGACATGATGGATTTATTTATTTAAACAGAACAACTAGAACAGCATAGTTCCTTAACTTTTATCTTGTTTTTGTATGTGTAAGTATGTATATTTGGATTGTTTAAAGAATAAAAAAAATCACACATATACATGAAGTAAGATCTCAAATAATTTCATAAAGGACCACAGAAGAGTATACGTTTTCATTTTGTATTTCACCATTGTCTATAATGTTTATTGTCATGGCGTCAACATTAATTATTAGTACTAGTATCTAATCATTGCATTTCCAAAGCAATTTAATGTGTTGTTTCCTTTTGTTTTTTTTTTATATTCCAAGAAATCAAAGGAGTCATTATTTTGTTTTGGAAAATCCTCAATACAACGACGTTTACGTTTGTGGTTACAATGATATAATATTATACTTCATTTGTAAATATTCGTGAACATTTAATGCACACATTGTTGCTTATAACAAGTAGTAAACAATTAAAATGCTAGTTAAGCGAATTATCTTTATTTTGCAATTGTCTTACTTTGCTAAATTGCAAAATGTTTATTATATATTCAGACCTGATAAAATCAATACACTCAACCATTGAGCTAATGATTTTTCATTTCTCAACCGTATTACACATGACTTAATATAAGCATATTTTGTTATCATAGAACAGCAAAACATATTCGACACCGGTTATACAAGATAGAAATGTCTTCAGTATATTACATATGCATAAAAAGAACACAATACTAGCATTTATGCTCCCTCAATATATAGTAACACATCTCAACAACACCAATTGAATCAACGACAGACATCCCACCAAAAGATAATATATATACACCTAAGCAGCTTACAACAGCAAGCAGCTGGAATGTTATGGGCCACCTATTGTGGCCATTTAATCTATCTATTTTTAACAATTATACATTAAAGTTTCATCACGAGGCAAAGGTGGGTGAACAAAAAGTGCACACCTTAACACTAATTAAAAAGTAATATCAACTCATCACAGAAACTAAAATATGCTACCCTTAACAATACACAATACAGATACTATACCAATAATTATATATTAAACAGACAAAAATACTAAATTCATAATGGTATCATTGACATTATTAATAAGAGGGAGGAGGAAGGGCATAGGGAGCAATTAAAAATTGTCACAAAAATTCACAATAAACTTCGATCATAAATTGCCATGGATTTGTCTCCCTCGTTTTATCTGCAAGAATGACCCTTGACCCCACGCGTGCGGAAACAAGCTCAATAATTATTCATGAGGGGCTCTGTCAAGGGTTATACCATAATCACTTCTCCCTCACATGACATACCTTATTCTTTAAATAAAATGTATTTATGGTCCCTCAATATATAGCAACACATCTCAACAACACCAATTTAATCACTGACATACCTCCTACCAAAAGATAATATTTATACACCTAAGCATCTTACAACAGCAAGCAGCTTGCTCTGTTTGCCTCGTAGGATAAAAACAACTAGACACCAACTGGAATTTTATGGGCCACCTATTGTGGCCATTTAATCTATCAATTTTTAACAATTATACATTAAAGTTTCATCACGAGGCAAAGGTGGGTGAAAAAAAAAATGCACACCTTAAAACTAATTAAAAGGTAATATTAACTCATCACAGAAACTAAAATATGCTACCCTTAACTATAGACAATACCAAAATTATAACAATAATTATATATTAAACAGACAAACATACTAAAATCATAATGGTATCAATGACATTATTAATAAGAGGGAGGAGGAGGAGCATAGGGAGGAATTAAAAATTGTCACAAAAATTCACAATAAACTTCGATCATAAACTAACATGGATTTGTCTCTCTCGTTTTATCTGCAAGAATGACCCTTGACCCCACGCGTGCGGGAACAAGCTAATTAATTATTCATGAGGGGCTCTGTCAAAGGTTATACCATAATCACTTCTCCCTCACATGACACATCTTATTCTTTAAATAAAATGTATTTATGCTCCCTCAATATATAGCAACACATCTCAACAACACCAATTGAATCAACGACATACCTCCTACCAAAAGATAATATATATGCACCTAAGCAGCTTACAACAGCAAGCAGCTTGCTCTGTTTGCCTCGTAGGATAAAAACAACTAGACACCAACTGGAATTTTCTGGGCCACCCATTGTGGTTATTTAATCTATCTATTTTTAACAATTATGCATTAAAGTTTCATCACGAGACAAATGTGGGTGAACAAAAACGTGCACACCTTAAAACGAATTAAAAAGTAATATCAACTCATCACAGAAACTAAAATATGCTACCCTTAACTATGCACAATACAAAAACTATAACAATAATTATATATTGAACAGACAAACATACTAATATCATAATGGTATCATTGACATTATTAATAAGAGGGAGGAGGAGGGACATAGGGAGGAATTAAAAATTGTCACAAACATTCACAATAAACTTCGATCATCAATTGACATGGATTTGTCTCTCTCGTTTTATCAACAAGAATGACCCTTAACCCCACGCATGCGGGAACAAGCTAATTAATTATTCATTAGGGGCCCTGTCAAGGGTTATACCATAATCACTTCTCCCTCGCATAAAGCATCTTATTCTTTAAACAAAATGTATTTATGCTCCCTCAATATATAGCAACACATCTCAACAACACCAATTGAATCAACGACACACCTCCTAACAAAAGATAATATATATGCACCTAAGCAGCTTACAACAGCAAGCAGCTTGCTCTGTTTGCCTCGTAGGATAAAAACAACTAGACGCCAACTGGAATTTTCTGGCCCACCTATTGTGGTCATTTAATCTATCTATTTTTAATAATTATACATTAAAGCTTCATCACGAGGCAAAGGTAGGTGAACAAAAAAGTGCCTCATGATCAAGTGATCCTCCCCACCCTAAATTCTCACATAAATTCATAATAAACTTCGATCATAAATTGACATGGATTTATCTCTCTAGTTTTATCTACAATAATGACACTTGACCCCACGCGCGCGGGAACAAGCTAATTATTTATTAATGGGGGGCTCTTTCAAGGGTTTTTCCATAATCACTTCTCCCTCGCATGAAGCATAATATTCTTTAAATACAATGTATATATTCAACTGCATGCACGGAGAGCGGAAAGATTTGTAACACCGCTAGCTCTCAATATTTAGTCACTCTTCAAAATAGCGACAAGTCAACATCACTCTAAGGTTGTCTTTGGTTGAATAGAAAAATAGTTTTGATATTAACGTTACTCGTCTGTAAAATGTAAAAATATTATGATTCTTCAAATGACCGTGTATAGGTTAAATCACGTCACTTTGTTTGTACGTCAGTGATTCTACAATATAAAAGAAATAATTCATATGTTCTACTATATTAAGTATGTTAATATTGTACAATATATGCATACTATTGGGTTATTGCATGAATATTGGTGAATATTGTCCCGAGCAGTATATCATATTGCAAGAGTTTGCGACTGCAATGTGATATTTTGCGAGGGACAATGTTCACCAATATTCATGCAATAACCCTATTATTATATAGTAATAAATATGTTATGCCGAAAGCATTCTTTATAATACTATTGTATATTTTATTATATTTAAGTGGAATACTGAACTACTTCAAATATTCATATTTGAACTAGTGTAATATACATTTTTTTAGTATTTTCAGCGTGCACATACAAGGATATAGTGCACGATTATTTTCCATTCAAATTATTAGGAAAATATTTATTACTATATAATAAAACATGTTAGTGTACTGTTCCTCGTATTATTTCTGAGTTTTGATGGTTTCCTGTGTTGCTATGATTGATCAATATACCGTACATAAAGAAGTCAAAAATATTATCTAGTTTTATTGAGAACCCCATGACATGACATAATTTGGGTTAGTATTATGGTTTATGGTGTGTAATGCCACTTTCTACAATAGTTCAGTTATATCGTGACGGTCAGCTTGATGGTGGAGGAAGCCATAGTACACGGAGAAAACAAAAGACCTGTTTTTTTTTGTGTTCAGTATTTTTGAATTGTGCTTGACCATGTCTTTTTTTCTATTTACCATGGTCTTCTGTGTTTCATCTATTGGTGGCTTTTGATAACATTCTGACTTGACTGTGCTCAAAGTCAGAGTATTTTCCATTTGATTATCTAAATCCAGGTGGTCTATCTCTGCGTATTTAAAGTCACACTGTAATTTATTACGAGTATCTTAAGTTTCTAATTTCAAACAATATAGAAAACTCGCCAGACCAAACATTTCATTAGTATACAATTAGAAAATAAGGGTAATAACAAAATTACCGAACTCCGAACAATCTTACAAAGGGAAAGTCAAAACTCATAATTATATTAACAGACAAAATCAGTCAACAACCGGAAAACTGTGAAAACCGTAATGACCCTGATTTGGTACAGGCATTTCTAAAGAAATGGTGGGTTGAATCAGATTTTAAAGCTGATGGTTTATCTCGTCGTAATGCTTAGTTGCTTAAAAGGGCTAACTATATAATGACTCTGCTTTATATCGTAAGCATAAAAAGCTGATTAGGTGTCGATGATCGAAACAACAAGCTTCACACTGGCACAGTCATAATACGATGCGTGATATTATTGTATATATCGTATATACATCTTAGAGATGAAAAAAAGGGAATAAAATAAAATACAAGTTAAAATCGCTATGTCGTATTGGTAAGTGCATATGAGATCATGGGTTAAATACCCGACCAGCTAAAGACGAAGACAATACAATTGGCATTGGCTGCGATTTAGTGGAGATCGCGACAGTAAGGTGTAAAGTAAGACATATGATAGGTTTGCTATGTGCCACGATAATGTCTCCATAGTACAACTGTTGCTTCTGTGTGTCTGTGGTATTAATATCAAAGTTTAACATCTTATTAATAGGTAACATTGTCTCGCCATGACATAGCTGGTGACTTGTTATTTAGCTACAGTCACCAAATATCTAATCACAAACATATCCCAACAGTAATCTACGTCAATAACTAAACATATTCAAAACAGTTTCAGATGAAGATTGTATTCGTTTGTAAGAAAAAATGATCGTGTTCTTATTTTAATGAGTTTTTGTGTGATGAACATGGTATTTAATGCTTTAAATACATAAGTAACAGATATGTAAAAGTTCAATTTTACCACAATTATTCTACAGACCTGTATTCGATTGTATTTCTTGTATTTCATCATGTATAACCAGAACTGAATTTAGGAATCTACAAGACAAGATACGTATTCACTTTATTATTGAACTGCACTGGTGGCATAATGGTTAGCGTGTTGGCCTGGAGTGTGGTAGATCATGGGTTCGAGCCTCGGTTGGGTCAAACCAAGGACTATTACATTGGTATGTGTTGCTTCTCCGCTAAGCACGCAGCATTACGGAGAAAGAGCAAAGACTGGTTGGCTCAGAATCAGAATAATAGTACATGTATATCAGCGGACTTTTCTTTCAGTGAGCTAGCACTATACAAATCCAACTCAGCGTGTTGGTCTATTACAAAGTGGACCTCATCATCACTCACTCACTCACTTTATTACTACAATGTCATAACTGTTAATTATTAGAAACAAGTTACTCAAAAGTTGTTCGTTCTGGATGGTACTCAACACCTACCAACACGAAAACTATATTCTGTGGTTCATTTTGACCAACATCTCGAATGGAAAGTCAAACCCAAAGTCACGATAACAAAATGTATCTATGCTTAGCAGTTTATAAATCGCATCGGAGAGATTACCACTCAACTGAAGCAACCGATTTGATCGTCATCATAATATCATGTTTTATCATGATATTAAATAACCTACTATTTTCATGAAATAGATATCAGCTGTTTCTATTCCTTATTATTTATCTACGCATTCAATATGGCTCCCTTGCTCACTAATACCCACCAATGCTTTTCTGAATCGAAGTTTCGAAGCATCACATAACGGTAACAATTGTTCTACGTTCTAACACTATTGCTATTTTTCGTTTACCGTGCTCCCATAGCGATAAAGGAGACACAATCGAAATACTTAAAATACACACATGCGACTGATCACCTTCCTGCCAGGGCATATGCATTTCAATAACAAAAAGTACTACTTAAGCTAGACCCTATTAGAAAATACACGCGGTCATGTAAGTGTTTTCTAAATATGGGTGAAATGCTGACATTCACATGAAAGATACAGAAACACAAAGTTATTTTATTTATTAATTTGTTATCTTTTATTTCGTTTGCTGAATATTTTAAGTACCCACCCAGTTTCTCCAGTCATGTCATCAATTGTACTTTCAGCTATAAATAGAAAATAAGTTTTATAAAATAAATTCACCTTTAAATTCGTCAAATTACTGTTATCATTTACAAATTTAGAAAAAAAATTCTTACTTGTATTATTGCCTTACTACTTGATATAACTATTCTCATTTCTGCATAAAACCATATCGGTGGGGTCATGGATAGCATCTTGCCCCAAATGCAGTAGATCGTGAGCTCGAACCCCGTTCTGGTCAACGCAAGAACTATAAAATTGGTAAGTATTGCTGCTCTCCTATGCATGCATCTTTAAGGAGAAAGACAAAGGATTGGGGGGCCGTCGTGGCCGTAATCGTATGGTAATTAGATTTACAACTACCTATGCAATCAGTGCATGTCATCACTGATGCTTTGGGTTCGAATCTCGATCAGGGCGAGATGCACAACATCATGTGATAAAGTTTGTCAGGGACTTACGACAGGTGGGTGGTTTTCTCCGGGTCGTTCGGTTTCCGCCACCAGTAAAACTGACCTCCACGATATAAATGATTTTTTTTTTAAATTGGCGTTAAGCACCATCAAGTAAATAAACAAAAACAAAGACTGGTATGCTCGGAATCAAAATAATGTGTCCGAGTGGAGAGACATGTCCTCTCGCGGATTGTTGTTTCCGTGTGCTATCACTATGAACATACCACTAAGCGTGTTGGTCTACAAAGCGGATATCATTATAATCTCTTCAAATATAACTTGTTCTTTCCATGCTATAGCTGAACCATTGGGTCATTCAGTGATAAACAACAAAAACTCAGTCACTCACTCTCTTCTAAAAGAGTTTTAATAAGTCGGTCAAAACATCGCTATCATGGTCATCGAGTCTGTTTGTAAATAAGCAATAATTCCGTTGTCATTAGTTGTCTGTTTTCTTCCACATTTTCCGAGAGAATTATTTACTGATGAAATACGCACTGAAGCATAGTTGTTCAACTTTTAGTTGACTTGTTTTGAATATTAACTTAAGACGTACTAACTTGTTTCCTTATATGACTTTACCAGGGTGTCATTAACCTTGCTTTGTATGCGGTTCGTCATGTTTGAAATATTACCTAATGGCTGTTCACATACTTCTTGTTGTTATGTTTTTGATTTTTGTTTTTTTGTTTTATTTAGGTTTTTATTTTTTATTTTTATTATTAATTTTTTATTTGTTTTTTTATCAGATTTCCACATGAATATTGTTGTCCTATGAATAAAAGGGAACAACATACACTCCTATCTCAAAATCATTCCAGTGTGTTCTTCAATGTGCATGACACTACACAAACATATGGACAGCTTACGTAATAAATGTTGATTTGTAATGGATACAAATATATATGGTTGACATATAATAATTAAATATTGAGTTGAGTTGTGTGTTCAAATGAACGTTTAAGCAATATAGAGTTAAGCAGTGATAATCTTATAAGATGTGACATTACATGTACATCAACTTACAGGTTAAAGATTACATATGCGAATACATTCCACTTTATATCAACACTAACTGACCAATCAGGTCTTAGAACATATAAAAAAGTAGTCCTTTTCAAAGAAAAAGGATCTGTTAGCTTTGTTGTATTTTGAAAAAAATAAATAAATGAAATGGCATAAATAAACTTGAAGGTCAATATAGATTTATTGTATAAATATTATCTTCAGCCCACATTTGGTTGGATTTAGTTTTTTATCATCCTTTATGGAGGTCTTGATGCATGACCTATAGATACTAAATTTCTGGGAATGACATTCCTATTTTTAGAGCAGGTGATATCGCAGAACATAACATTTCACTGCAAGATTAAAACATCCCATGATAGTCTGACAGAACGTAGAGGAGTCGTATACGTTTCAGAAACTATAAGTTGCTTGAAAGGTTAACCTTCAGACAAAATGGCAAGGTAGACTTGAAAATCTGAAGAAAATTATAATTGGTGGTTTTACACCTTATCCCCGTTTTACTGGAATATGCAAGAAACTATTGATTGCATAGAAGTCTTGTTATACATGCATTTGTGCTTACAATTCTCCGATATCACCCATAATATGACAATCATCCCTCCCCGGACATTTAACATGAGAATTATTCATTGTTTCGTCAATTCACTCATGCACAGTGCAACCTGTCTAATCCGATACAAAAGGGACGAGGGACATATGTCGGATTGTGCAGGATGTCGGAATATGCAGGTGTTGCATTGCACAAATCCCACTGTATATATTCAGATCTATGCATATTTATACCTGGTTTTCTAAGTCTATATCGCTTCAAAATATATATAAATACAATAAGTAATCCTACAACCACAGCTGTTGATCCAATGCCAGCTCCAATACCAATAGCTGTGGGACTGTTGTCTTCCTCCGATGGTACTGTAAGAGAGGAAGTTGCTAATGAGATGTATTATACTTCATGTATGTAAGCTGTAATTTTATTGGATAAACCGAGGGTAACATTCTGTTCTAACACATGACTCAGCCGGTAGCAATTGTTTTACTGTCATCCTCTCATTTAGAGCCTCAATTAGGAATCAAATGTGCACTTGAAAGTGAAGTGATTTCAATGTAATATATATGTTTAGGTCTATAAATCCATGTATTTACCGAAAAGGTAAACTATAATTGTTTTATCATTTTTCAATATTATTATTTAAATATTAAAATTTTGAAATTTTATGAAAACTTTCAAATCTTTGAAATTTTATGCAAACTTTCAAATCTTTGAAATTTTATGAAAACTTTCAAATCTTTGAAACTTTTTGAAAATTTGATCATTTTGAAATTTTTTGGAAAATTTGGAAATCTTTTGAAATTTTTGAAAGTTTTTAAATTTTATGACAATTTGGAATTTTATGAAATTGTTTGAAAGTTTTGAGCTTTAAAAAAATATTATTATTTCAAAATGCTTAAAATAATTTAATAAATATGAATAGACTGAATATGAAATGAAACATTAAAATAAAAAAAAAAGAAAAACGCCATTGCAAACGAGAAAGTGAAAATATTCAGTATAATAAATTAAATAACATATAGTTGAGAGGGTGATAGATCCGATTGTTACCCTTCGAAAAAGACATTATCAACCGCGGCTTCGCCTCAGTTTACAAGTTTTTCTCAGGGTAACAATCTCATCTATCACCCTCTCAACTATATCGCTTGGCACTCTCCAGGAAAAATACGTGGCACTCAAAGGGTTAATACATTCATAACATGACGAGTACATAATGAAGTTATGTCAAATATAAATGAGTATATAACACATTTAGACAATATATGACAATATACAAAACAAGTTAGTAATAGCAAGCTGTCAGTAACACATACAGTGAACCAGGTCTCAATCGTACACCTATCTATTCTGAACACCAAATTTGGATGTTCGGATTAGGCAGGTTTCAAATCAAAATATTGAATGGAAAAGCAAAATATAACAAACTCAATAGAAAAGACATACAGATACAAAAATACACAAAATCATCAATTATATTAGATATCAGGTTGTATGTGAATGTCTTATATTGTAGTTTAAAGGATCGTTGTGATCGTATGGTAGTTAGATTTATGTGAATGTATTATATTGTAGTTTAAAGGATCGTCGTGATCGTATGGTAGTTAGATTTATTTGAATGTCTTATATTGTAGTTAAAAGGATCGTCGTGATCGTATGGTAGTTAGATTTATGTGAATGTATTATATTGTAGTTTAAATGATCGTCGTGATCGTATGGTAGTTAGATTTATGTGAATGTCTTATATTGTAGTTTAAAGGATCGTCGTGATCGTATGGTAGTTAGATTTATGTGAATGTCTTATATTGTAGTTTAAAGGATCGTCGTGATCGTATGGTAGTTAGATTTATGTAAATATATTATATTGTAGCTTAAGCGATCGTCGTGATCGTATGGTAGTTAGATTTATGTGAATGTCTTATATTGTAGTTTAAAGGATCGTCGTGATCGTATGGTAGTTAGATTTATGTGAATGTCTTATATTGTAGTTTAAAGGATCGTCGTGATCGTATGGTAGTTAGATTTATGTGAATGTCTTATATTGTAGTTTAAAGGATCGTCGTGATCGTATGGTAGTTAGATTTATGTGAATGTCTTATATTGTAGTTTAAAGGATCGTCATGATCGTATGGTGGTTAGATTTACGTGAATGTCTTATATTGTAGAATAAAGGATCGTCGTGATCGTATGGTAGTTAGATTTATGTGAATGTATTATTTTGTGGTTTAAAGGGTCGTGGTGATCGTATGGTAGTTATATTTATGTGAATGTATTATATTGTAGTTTAAGGGATCGTCGTGATCGTATGGCAGTTAGATTTATGTGAATGTCTTATATTGTAGTTTAAAGGATGGTCGTCATCGTGGTCGGATGGTAGTTAGATTTACGTGAATCTGTTGTTTTGTAGTTTATTAATTTTTTGTAGCAAAATTTTGTGTAATTTATAATGAGAATCTGCTATTTTGTAGCTTACTAAATGTTTGTAACAAAAATGATCAGTTTAAAGTAAATGGACACAATTGTGCATCACTTTCCCTTTCCCCTATATATTTCATAGAAAACCACGGGTTTATGCAAAACTTTCTGAAGCTAGTTTTACGATACTGATAGACCCCGATTAAAGGTCATATCCAGATAAGCTTTCGTAAATGAATACATTTAAAGAAAAAACCATCAACATGTTTATTGTGCAATAAAATAAAGTCACGAAAGGTGTTGCTAAGATTTAACCAGAGTCGTTATTGGTTGACCATGAGTTCATCTGAACATAACCTCTAATAGGGTTATGTTATATATTAGGGGGAACGTAGGGTATTATAACAGTTGAATTTAATCAGATTGCATGAGGTGTAATATAGTTAAATTTGAGAACCCTTATACCGATTTTCAAGTATTTCAGATAAGATTTGCAACCTTTATGCATTTCAAAATTCGTGGTATGAATCATAGTAAAAATTCCCGACTTATGTGCCCTGTCCAATATATTTATCCATGTATATATGACAATATATGGAAGGCTAGTATATTTGTGAAGATAAATGCGACTTCATGAAGGGGGACATATCATTTTCCTTTTCCTTTCCGCATTCATGACTTATCACCGGTTTGTAACAAGAGTAACACGATAAATGCCACATGTGGAAGAGGACCTGCTTACTTATCCGGAGCACCTGAGTTCTCCCTCGTAACCTTTTAGTAGTGTTCGTGTTGCTCGATCATTAGTTTTCTGTGTTATGCTTTATAGATCAGTGTTTGTCCTTCTTCCTTTGGCCATTTTGTTGTTTGTCTTTAGAATTGGTATCTTCAAAGTTTCCTTCATAGAACAACGGGTCGATATTTTTAATGTATATACAATAAATGTGATAACACTTTCAAAACCATGTACACAAATACTCACCAGAGCAATCAATAACATTGTTAAGTTGTACGGTTGGCAGGTATTGTCCATCAAAGTCATTACAAATTATGGATGTTGAATATTTCTTGGTTTCTTTAAGCCATCTCCAGAATGGAATAATGTCACAACTACCGCAATGCATATCAAAATTACTAGAAATAAAAATATGTCTGTTTATGACTAATTGATATTAAATCTGTTCGAAGTATTAACGGAATGAGTGATCCGTGTGTGGCAGGTATCTGGTAAAGATTACACAGTCTTTATACATGAACTTCAATAAAAAATGGCGGGTTGAAAAATAATGATAATTACTCATGTGAAGCAATAGGAAATATTCATATTGAAGTGCAAACTTATTTATTAAATTAAACAAAAGCAGTGCACCTTGATGCAGATATCATCTAGAGAGCTGATAAAGCACATGCTGTTTCGGTGAGACCAAACCCCTGGTGTCATCATTGTCATCATACATTTAAGTATATCGGATAGATTCCGTGTCGATACAGATTGCTCTAATACTACGTACACTACAACTTACAGTGATGTCAGATGTGTTAGATTCACGAACGCATGTTCACTAACAAATGTTATAGAGTTGTTTTCCATGCATCTGAAATATAGCTTCATATTAGAAAGCAGTAATATTGAGTTATAAGCCATAGTCGACTACAAATACATTTGAAGATTGAGGAACACAACTCCACCAAATTGACCCGGAAGTATGGCAGTTACTGAGATAGTCCGTTGTATTAATTTTCTTTAGTTGGTTGGTTGATTGTTGTGATGGTATCATGGTGGTCAGGTTTATTGGTTGAGGATACCGAAGTACCCGGAGGAAATCGCCAATCTGTCGCAAATCCCTGACAAACTTTGTCACATAATGTTGTATCGAGTACACCTCGCCATGAACGGGGTTCGTGCATAAGTGGTGATAAACACTGGTTACACAGGTAATTGTAAATGCATACCATCACGAACCTTATTTTGTTTCTTTACATCATCTACTCCACATGTATATGAATGGAATATCTTTTGAATAATCACGCGGGTAGGTATGTCATTTACCTCATTTTCCAAGCACATGCAGCAAGATACGTTCGCATATAGGCATAATGGCTACTAAGAACAATTTAGATATGTGGAAAATATTTGGCCACCGCATGTAGTCAAGTTGTATTTTCAGCTATTAACATTTATAAAGCACATTTTATTACATAATATGCGAAGGTAGGGTTCTAAAAGGGCCTAAAATGCTTAAGATAAACCACTGTTCGTAAAGCAAACGCATATAAATCAAAATATACAGTAACCATTGGTTTGTGAATTACATTTGACAAAGTAAAACATGTAAATATCAATAAATCAAACACACAGAAATCATTGGTCTGTAAATCACATTTGAGAAAGTAAAACATGTTAACAACAACAATACTGAAGTAAAAGTTATTTTATTTTGTGAAATTTCAATGTTTTGTGTTAAATCTACTTAACCTAAATAAATTATACATATACATGTTTTGCCAGAGACAGAAAGGAATAAAATAAGAGGAATACTTACAACTTTTCAAGATTTATTAAGTTGTTGAACGTATCTGATTTGATTGATGTGATTTTATTGTGATCCAAATAACTGCAATAAAAACAATACACAAATACATTCAAGATAAGATTAAATCTTTGATACTCTTTGGAGTTGTATTTCAACGTAATATATTGAATAAAACAAAATAAGTATGTAATAAGTCTTTAAGCATTCATGATTTCATCGATGTAATGACAAACACAAAGAACCACTCTGCTAGAGCAGCTCAATGTATATAATCGGAAATCGTTGAAATTGGGGCAAAATCATTAGACCTAATACATAAGTACACGAACTCTCATTTACTTTTTGATCTTGTTGAAGTGGCTGCTAAAACACAAACACACCTTCTAAAAGATTTGTCGTCCAGCATTATAAATTGATAATAAATAAACATATATTTGAGCATAGCGGCCATCATAGTAAGAAAAGTTTGAAGATATCAAAACCTCTTTATACAAATATATTTTATCATGTAAGCCAACGATATATCGATATAAACTGAACACGTGACGGTTTCCAGTTCTCAGTCGACAGTCCTTACCTAGTACATTCAACGGTGGCAGATATTGACACTCTCTCGATAGAGAACTGTCGGGTGAAAAGAGTAATGTCTGTATTTCTATATAATATTTATATATGCTCTTCCCATTGTCTCAAATAATCAGGTAAATCGTACACTGATTTCCCTTATTTCCTAACAGGGCACTAGTAAACCAATATCCCTCATTTTACAAGCACTTGCAGCAAGCTACGTTCGCATATAGGCATAAGGGCTACTAAGAACAACTTAGATATGTGGAAACTATTTGGCCACGGCATGTAGTCAAGTTTTATTTTCAGCTATTTTATTACATAATATGCGAAGGTGGGGTTATAAAAGGGCCTAAAAGGCTTAAGATAAACCACTGTTCGCAAAGAAAAAGCATCTAAATCAAAATATACAGTAACTATTGGTTTGTGAATTATATTTGACAAAGTAAAACATGTAAATATCAATAAATCAAACTCACAAAAATCATAGGTCTGTAAATCACATTTGAGAAAGTAGAACATGTTAACAACAACAATACTGAATCAGTAAAACAATGTTTTATGTACATCTACTGTCTACCCATTTATATCCATTTCTTATTAGGAATGGTGGTTGGGGAATGCGAGGTTGTTTTTTTTTTATCAATAATCAATTAAAATCAATAACAAATTTTATATCGTTTTCTGTACACATCCAGCTATAATGTGGATGCGTGGTCACGTGGTTCTAACTGAGTAATAATGGATATTCATAAGAACGGGATAATGAACAAAGGGTCATCGAATAAAAGCGTTATTGTCATAACTTTGACTTATGCTCTTCCCATGATCTCAAATGATAAAGTAAATGAGATACTGATTTCCCTTATTTTTTAACATGACACTAGAAAACCAATATCCCTCATGTTCCAAGAACATGCAGCAAGCTACGTCCCCATGTAGGGCTACTAAACAATAACTTAGATATGTGGACAATATTTATTTGTAATATTTCGTTCTCGTCTCGAATATGTATTAAATATTTGTCACGGGAACGTTAAACTACAAAACATCAATCAATCTATCAATATTGGATACATTTTATTATCATTGCCAATTTTCTAATTCATTGTAATTTGAAGAACACAAATAAGTGAAAACAAGCATACAATGGGTTCGAAGGATGTTTCATTGTGATAACTAAAGCCCAACTATATCTATATTACTTTTAATTTATACTTGAAATAATGTGGTTATACATCTATACAAATCATACTAAGCGATACTTACAGATTGTGTAAGCTTGGTAGATTGTTGAAAGCGTTGTCCTCTATCACTGATATGTCATTGGACGATAACAAGCTATCAATAGTATAAAAATGTCTTTAATTTATATTTTATTAAACCTGTGGCTTTCTGTTCCGTCTTAAACAATTTATTTAGCCAAATATTGCGTAATTTTGAGTTGTTGCAATTAAACGTATTTATATTTTTGTTAAGAAAAATAAACAAACCCCTATAATTAATGTAGCTATCTACAAAAGTGGGCTTGAATATTGGTTTCAATGAATGCCTGTTATCTTTAGGTATTACATTGTATTTATATGTTTGATTATAATTTAAAAAGTTATTTTATTTTGTTGTGGAATTTCGATATTTTGTGGAAATTGTTATTAACTTAAATAAATTTTACATATATATGTATTGCAAGTTACAGAAAGGAATATTATAAGAGGTATACTTACATCTCTGTAAGATTGTTCAAGTTGTTGAACGTGTCTGATTTGATTGATGTGATGCTATTGTGATCCAACAAACTGCAATATAAACAATACACAAATATATTCAAGATAAGATTAAATCTTTGATACTGTTTGGAGTTGTATTTCAACGTAATATATTGAATAAAGCAAAATAAGTATGTAATAAGTCTTCAAACATTCATGATTTCATCGATGTAATGAAAAACACAAAGAACCACATCGCTAGAGCAGCTCAATGTATATATTCGGAAATCGTAGAAATTAGGACAACATCTTTTGTCCTAATACATAAGTACACGAATTCTCAATTAATTTTTGATCTTGTTAAAGTGGCTGCTAAAACACAAACACACTTTCTAAAAGATATGTCGTCCAGCATCATAAATTGATAATAACTAAGCATACATTTGAGCAGAGCGGCCATCATAGTAAGAAAAGTTGTAGATATCAAAGCATCTTTATACAAATATATTTTATCATGTAAGCCAACGATATATCGATATAAACTGGACACTGGTGACGGTTTCCAATTCTCAGTCGTCATTCCTTACCTAGTACATTCAACGGTGGCCGATATTGACACTCTCTCGATAGAGAACTGTTAGGTGAAAATACGTAATGTCTGTATTTCTATATAATATTTATATATTAGTGAATTTCGTTCTCGTCCCGAATATGTATTACATATTTGTCACCGGAACGCTAAACTACAACACATCAATCAATCTATCAATATTGAATAGCTTTGATTATTATCATTTTTCCAATTCATTGTAATTTGAAGAACAACAATAAGTAAAAACAAGCATCAAATGTATTCGAAGCATCTTTCATTTTGATAACTAAGCCCAACTATATCTATATTACTCTTAATTTATGCTTGATATAATGTGGTTATACATCTATACAAATGATACTAAGTGATACTTACAGATCTTGTAAGTTTGGTAGATTGTTGAAAGCGTTGTTCTCTATCACTGATATGTTATTGTAGTCTAACCACCTATAAATAATCAACAAATGTCTTTACTTTATACTTTATTAAACCTGTGGCTTTCTGTTCTGTCTTAAGCAATATATATCTATCTATATTGCAGCATTCAAATCAATTTCTTCTACACATTTCAAAATGGTGTCGCCTGCGACATTGGTATGCAAAATCAGATAAATTTTTGACGTTGTAGGATGTCTGTCGATATTCAACAAGATCTACGCAGACGCTTAAATATGCTTCAGTGAATAATTGGAATGAAGTGGAATGCATTCTGGGCGTTCCTCATTATTTAGAAAATAACGATGAGTAGCGCAACTATGATCAGTATGCCATCTAGTCAAGACTTATTGACCGTAGGAACAAAGAATTGTGCCAACAAAGGAATGGATTACGAGGAATTTGTTATTAATTTGCTGGTCTCAGCTGTCCTGCCATCGTTTTTAAATCCAATTCCTAATAATAGCCCTTAAATCAGCATATGGAATAGAACAACTGGTTAATGGGTTATCATATCCGTCGGATGTTCTCGGAATTCAACCGGTGTGTAAGCAAATTACGAAATATTGACAGACAGAATAAAACCAGAATAGTTTGAAGATACTAATGTGGTAATCAGAATCTCATAAGCAAATACTGACCGCCTTCAACAATTTGAAGTTGATGTCAGATGTTGCACATGACAATTGAAAAAGACTCAAACTATTTGAAGGCGTGGGAATGATTGATTGACTGGTGTTTAATGCCTATTTTAGTAGCATTTCAGCTATGTCGTGATGTAAGCAAATTCTATATACTAAATTTCTCAACTACAAATCCTTAAAAATAAAACATATGTGTCCATTAAAGAATCGTGTTTTATGTACAAATAAAAGAAAAAATTAAAAGGATAAAACCATTTATTTAGGATGTATATATCTATCTACATTGTGGCATTCAAAAAAATTTCTTCTACAAATTTCAAAATGCGACATTCGTAAACAAAATCAGATAAATTGTTGACGTTGTAGTATGTCTGCCGAAATTCAACCACATCTACGCAGACGATGTAAATATGTTTCAGTGAATAATTGGAATGAGGTGGAATGCATTCCGGGCATTCATTATTAAGCAAATAACGATGAGTAAGGCCACCATGACCAGTACGTCATCTAGTCAAGACTTATTGACCGTAAGAACAAATAATTTTGCCAACGAAGGAATGGATTACGAGGAATTTGTTATTCATTTGCTGATCTCAGCTGTACTGCCATCGTTTTAATACACAATTCATAACAATAGCCCTTAAATCAGTATATGGAATAGAACAACTGGTTAATGGGTTATGCGTCGGATGGTCTCGGAATTCTTCTTAGTGTCAACCGTAGGGTAAGCAAATTACGAAATAATGACATACGGAGTAAAACCAGAATAGTTGAAGATACTAATGTGGTAATCAAAATCCGTAAATCAAAGGACAGATGCTAGTGATGTAGGTGTTGGTGCAGTTTTACTCTAAGAAGGTAAAGATGACATAGATCTGCTGAATTGTTATTTTTCTAAAAAGCTTCATGAGCATCAGACAAATAATTTCACAATTGAAAAAAAATGTCTTGCCTTATTGTTATCGTTTAAACATTGTGATGTGTATGTAGGTTTTACATTTCATCCATTAGTAGTATTAACGAGATGGGCATTAATGTTGCAATAATACAATCTGATTATTAAACATATTGATGGCTAAGCATAATGTGATAGCTGTTGCTATGTCTAGAATTGGATACAATTGGATAAAATTGGTATGAATTTCTATAGTGATTTATTGGAAAAAGTTGGTATCCAATTTTTGTTGTTGTTGTTAAGCTATTTACATGTTTTTAATATTTAACCTCCAGTTTTTATATGTTCTAGATATCTCTGTATATTGTATATGTGATCAAAATAAGGTCACACTATCGATATGTCCAGAATTCATCAATATACTATATAAGTTACAGCAAATTGTAGAGCAGCCAGTCTGAAATTTTGGATATATATAACAGCTGAAATATATGCCATTGCATTTGGATATATTCACTTACAGAAGTCACGTGACTTGAACATTGAACTATTAACAATTTCAACGGACACTACCTGGAAGCTTTGTGGATTAGAACTAAAGGATATTTTAAATAAGAAGTAGATCATGGCAGCTAGAATGTGGTTTGAGTTTTAAAATGAGTTGGTGGATATTAGTATTTTATCCCAAGCCAGAGGTGAGGGAGAAAATTTACTAATATCCACAAACCATCATAAAACTCAAAACACATTCTGGCTTCTTTGAATTATTTCCATTTCTGATATCTAAGAGAACAAATACGGTGGTATACTTTGATTGGAAGACGGTAATTTATATTTACGTATGCGGACAATGTCGCACACAATATGCCATTTGCCAATTCCCGACTTCATTCTAAAATTATACACTTTTAACATTTCATTATTTGAGTTATTGTCCTTACAGAGGACAAACTGGTTCCCGTTCAATGCAAGAGCAACATAAAGAATTAAGAATTTGAGTCTAATTTTCTTAAAATTTATAGATAATTGAACCTTGTAAAATAATAGAAGTTAACTTTATAGCAAACAAAAAATTCACAAGTTGTTACAACATTTAAATTTTATACAGATTATGAGAAAAATATTTGTAATTTTGGTTGAATATTGCATGAAATTGACACTTTTGTCCTCTGTAAGTGAAATACCTCAAATAATAAAATGTTAAAAGTGTATAATTTTAGAATGAAGTCGGGAATTGGCAAATGGAGTATTTATGCAGCCAAATTCGAGGAGACGATAATTTTTCAACATGTACATTTACGACGGGAGTTGCTATTGAGATTATACCCAATCAATAACTCGCTCGTTTGTATGCAAAGCGCAAGAAGGACGTCATGTTATAATTCTACATGAATTTATTTGCATAGGAAAGGATCAAACTAATATACCAGAAAGGAAAAGAATATTTACTCCAAAGAATTTAGCTTTGAACATAGACAAGACAGATGTAATTTATCAATTTAATATTTGTAATTGAACATTAAGTATTTTTTTTTTATTTAATCAAAGTATAGAAACTTAATTGATTGTTGGTTGTATTTTTCTGTTACTAAACTATTCTAGAAAAACCTTTACAAAGCAATATTGGATACCAAATTTATACATACAACCTTATCTCTTGAAAATGTATAAGCACGTTTAAAGAAGTCATTAATAATGCAGGTAGCTTTAAATAGTAAGCAACGTTACAAATTAAAAGTTTTCGGTCATGAAATAATTTATTTTATTTTGTCAAGTACGAAAGAAACCCAAATGTGCTACACAGAAAATGGAGTTATCATTACGTTGGAGTTCCTTATCAGTACCATATTTGTTGAATTCGGAGGGCACATTTTTCAGCAACTACTTTGATGTAGAAAAAACAACATTACCTATAACATGTATTTGCATATCAGGGTTATACTTTTGTACAAATCATTCTAAATGATACTCACAGTTCTTGTAAGTTTGGTAGATTGTAGTCCGAGATTCCTCTGCCGTCAGACGGCTTTTTTTTTTGCTAGAGCCGTGGGACGTCAGAGAGTTATGCATAAGGAAAACAGCGGATTTGCCTCTCCAACTCATGGTCGGAACATTTCCACGTTGTGTGGCTATCGGATTGTATTTTCTATCAGAAACCCTTATATAAATCACTTCACCAATCGTTTTTCTATTCATTCATAACCATCTTATCCTCAGAAAGTGGTATTGCACTTTATTACAGCACGATTTTGCCTTAGATCCTATTATTCCGCCATTTGACTTCCATTTTGATTGTTTTCCAAACATTTGTCACGTGACTTCGAGAAAACGACGATTACCGCAATGCATCATGGAAGATGATTTGCATATAAACAAACAAACAAATATTGTTATTGCCAATCATAGGCGCCTGTTAAGGCAGAACAATTAACATAAGATTTAATACAGTTGATTATATTGATTGGTAATGATTTTAACAGCAATAGTGAATCACAGATAACCAACAATAAGGAAAGAAAATATGATCTTACCTTGTCCAAAAAGGGGGGAGAAAACACATGTTCTTTCCGAAGCCCGTGGGTAGCACTGCCATTGAATCATTTCTTTCCAACACATTTTGTATTATTTCCTTCTGCTCTGATTTGAGCTGTAGATGGAACTGTTTGTCCTGCAGAATACGCTTAAGTGTATCGTCTTCCATGTGATTTGAATGTTGTTTACGTATACAAATATTTCTCCAAATAATTTGGCGTGCTGCATTAAGTAACTCCCATCACACGATGCGTTGCTGTCATCATTCAGTTTGTATCGCGAGATCACGTTTGTAGATTTCAAAATGGAAGTCAAATGGCGGAATAATAGGATCTAAGACAAAATCGTGCTGTAATAAAGTGCAATACCACTTTCTGAGGATAAGATGGTTATGAATGAAACGACAAATGATTGGTGAAGCGATTTATATAAGGGTTTATGATACAAAATAAAATCCGGTAGCCACAAAACGTGGAAATGTGCCGACCAAGAGTTGGAGAGGCAAATCCGCTGTTTTCCTTATGTAGAGCTCTCTGACGTCCCACCGCTCTATTAAAAATAACGAAAGCCGTCGCACTGCAGAGGAATCTCGGACCAGGTAGATTGTTGAAAGTGTTGTCCTCTATCACTGATATGTCAGTGATCGCGCTACAACTTTTTGACAGGCCTTCACTTTGATCGCGTCTTGCCCTTTTTAGGGCCGCCCTTGTTCTTTTCGTAGCCATGATCTTGCCTTTGTTGTGTCCTATGCCCATTGATATATGATTGTAGTGATTGTCGTGCACCCGGTTTTTCGATCGCCATTTTGTTTTATTTCTTCCTTATCTATTGCGATGCTCGCGCCACCTATGATTCTTAGCAATCAGCTGATATATTCTATAAATACACCATTGGCTATCTACTTCATATGCTCCTTGTGTGTGACTTGATTGGCAAATAATAAAGCATTTGTTTGTTTGTTTGTTGTTTATGTAAATTACGATCTATGAATAAATTTATTGAGATATGTTAAGTGAGTTGTCGACCCGGGAGATACATTTGAAAAAGGAGAATAAAAAAAATTCTCAAGAAAGTAAAATATTGACATCGTTCTTATCATCGTAAATTTTACATCTAAATGTAGTCGACAGATTTTGAAGATAAATATCGTCGTTAATTGACTTTCTTTATCTCAGACTTTTAATGATAAATGTGCGGGAAGTGCAAAAGTATTCAAAATTTCTTAACTTTTTGTTTTGAACTAGAAATGAACCTCTCGTATTTTTAATGACGATTGAGCTTTAAGCACTTTTTGTCTTGTTCTTATGAGAAATATTTGTCCAGTTTTAACAAATGTAAATCAGATTGGTTTTACCACTTGATTTATAAAGCATTTTATTGTACAGTATGTATTTGATGTAATAATAGTATATTCTTATAATAAACATTATGCATAGTATTCCAGCTTCTATAACATGTAAATGAGGTATCGTTTTTGGTACAGATAGTCACGCGAAAAAATGCATTTTCTGAGTTAGCACCCTGCCCTGACAAAATCCTGGCTAGAACACTGTATGTCATTGTAGCTTAATGTCCTATAAATAGTCAACACATTCCTATTGTTTATGCTTTCTTAAATCTGTGGCTTTCTGTTCTGTCTTAAGCAATACATATAACAACATACTGCGTAATTTTGAGTTGTTACAATTAAACGTATTTATATTCGTGTTAAGAAAAATAAACAAGCCCCTATAATTGATGTAGTTATCTACAAAGGTGGGCTGGAATATCCGTTTCAATGAATGCCTGTACTCTTTAGCTGTTATACTGTATTTGTATGTTTGATTAGAAAATAAAAACTTTTTTAATTTTGTTGTGGAATGCCTATATTGTGTGTGTAATTTGTTCTTAACCTAAATAAATTATGCATATACATGTATTGCAAGTTATAGAAAGGAATAAGATAAGAAGAATACTTACAACTCCTTAAGATTTGTCAAGTTGCTGAACGTGTCTGATTTGATTGTTGTGATTTTATTGGAATACAAATAACTGCAATAAACACAATACACAAATACATTCAAAATAAATCTTTGATACTGTGTGTAGTTGTATTTCAAAGTAATATATTGAATGAAACAAAATAAGTATGTAATCAGTCTTCAAACATTCCTGATTTCATCGATGTAATGAAAAACACAAAGAACCACTCTGCTAGAGCAGCTCAATGTATATAATCGGAAATCGTAGAAATGGGCGCAAAATCTTTAGACCTATTACATAAGTACACGAACTCTATATTAATATTTGATCTTGTTAAAGTGGCTGCAAAAACACCACAAACACACTTTCTAAATATTTGTTGTCCACCATTATAAATTGATTATAAATGAACATAAATTTGAGCATAGTCGCCATCATAGCAAGAAAAGTTTGAAGATATCAAAACATCTTTATACAAATATATTTTATCATGTAAGCCAACGATATATCGATATAAAATGGACACGTGACGGTTTCCAGTTCTCAGTTGACAGTCCTTACCTAGTATTCTCAACGGTGGCAGATATTGATACTCTGTCGATAGAGAACTCTCAGGTGAAAATACGTAAATCTGTATTTCTATATAATATTTATATATTAGTGAATTTTGTTTTCGTCCCGAATATGTATTACATATTTGTCACGGGAATGTTAAACTACCAAACTTGGTAGATTGTTGAAAGCGTTGTTTTCTATCACTGATATGTTATTTTGGTCTAACCACCTATAAATAGTCAACACATGTCTTTAATTTATACTTTAGTACATCGCTCGCTTTCTGTTCTGTCTATATATTGCGTAATTTTGAGTTGTTACAATTACACGTATTTATATGAAAGTGTGTTCCTCTATCACTGATATGTCATTGTACTGTAACACTCTATAAATAGTCAACAAATGTCTGTATTAAATTATTGGCCACTAATATGTCTTAAACAATATATATTTGATACTCGAGAAAATGTTAAATGAAGCTACGACCATAAAACTTATAGGAATTGTTTTATTATTTGTGATTTGTTTGCCTTCTTGTCATAGACAAATCCAGGTGAACAATCTGTTCATTGATATGTTCTACTTTCATCTATAACTATAATAATACTATATCACTACAATTTAATGAATTAATTATAACAAGTATTAATAAAATAGTGATACATTTGTACAAATGATATTAAATGATACTCACAGCTCGTACAAACTTGATAGATTGTTGAAAGTGTTGTTCTTTATCACTGATATGTTATTGTTCTGTAACTGCCTATAGATAGTCAAATCATGTCTTTAGGTATAGTTAACTAGTTCTACCGGGAATGTAAATAAACAAAGTTTTTCTAATTTTTATTGTAACATATAACTTATGTATACAAATGTGGACACCTGGCTTTCTATATTGTTATTATATTTAGCAGAGGCTTCACAAAGAAAATAAAAATTCAAACATAAGCAAATACTGACCGCCTTGAACAATTTGAAGATTATGTCAGAGGTTGCACATGACAATTGAAAAAGACTAAAACTATTAGAAGAAGCGGGAATGATTTATTGCCTGTTGCTTAATGCCAATTTTAAGAGTATTTCAGCTATGACGTAGTGTAAGCAAATTTTATATACTAAATTTCTCAACCACAAAATCCTTAAAAATAAAATATATTTGTGTATAAAAGAATCGTGTTTTATGTACAAATAAAAGAAAAAATTAAAAGGATAAAACCATATATTTAGAATGTATGTATCTATCTATATTGTAGCATTCAAATCAATTTCTTCTACAAATATCAAAATGGTGTCGCCTGCGACATTGGCAAACAAAATCAGATAAATTGTTGCCAATGTAGTATGTCTGCCGAGATTCAACAACATCTACGCAGACGATTCAAATATGTTTCAGTGACTAATTGGAATGAGGTGGAATGCATTCGGTCGTTCCTCGTTATTTAGCAAATAACGATGGGTAACACCACCATGATCAGTACGAAATCTAGTCAAGACTTATTTTGCCAACGAAGGAATGGAATACGAGCAATTTGTTATTAATTTTCTGGTCTCAGCTGTCCATTCCATCGTTTTAAAACATAATTCATAATAATAATCCTTAAATCAGTATATGGAATAGAACAACTGGTTAATGGGTTATCATATGCGTCGGATGTTCTCTGAATACTTCTTAATGTCAACCGTTGGGTAAAAACAAATGAAATATTGAGATAAGAAGTAAAACCAGAAGAGTTTGAAGATATGTTCCTGTCCTTTCCTCATTTATAACATATCACCGGGTTTGTAACAAGAATAACATGACGGGCGCCACTAGTGGAGCAAATACTGGATTCACTCCAGATCTTTAGCTTTATGTTAGTCCGATATTCCTCTGCCGTCCGACGGCTTCTGTTCGACTTACTTGAGCCCCCAGCAAGTCGAGAGAAAAAAGTCGTCAGACGGCAGAGGAATCTCGAACTAGCTTTATGTGTATTGTTTTGTAGTTCATAGTGTGTCTCATTGTCTCTTTCTTTTTTGCTATTGTCTGTACTTTGATTTACGGCTTGACTACCCCTGTGGTATCTTCATTATTCATACATGCAAAATAATAAATATTACATATACAACATAATCTGTTTGCAGTCACAGACTTACAATATATAAGTGTTACTAGGTAATTCTGTTGGAATACTATCCAGTTCCCTACTGGAACAGTCAACCTTAACTCTATTTGAATTGATAGTACAATTACAGGCACTAGGACATGATGATGCCATACCGACAAGTAGAATCACAGCAAATATTGCTGTTATAAGACACTGCATTTTGCGCCGTCAGTCTACAAATACACAATGTATTACTTACTAGTTATTGTTCAATGTTGTCATATAAATAACATGTAGGAATAAAATGAAAAATAAAATATCACACGGAAGAAATATATTATGTGATTGTTGTTTGATGGCAAAAGTGCAAAAGTGTTTCAAATAATTGTTTCAAAACGGACAAGATGATCTAAAGTGTCTCTGCCTTGTCAGAATCCACACTGTATATTGGACAATATTCCATTAGATTCAAGAAAGCATAGGCGAGCATTGATCCTTCTTTCCATAGTTTTACAGACGCAATTAGTTAGTGCTATAGGCCAATAATGTGATGGTTCAGAATGGTATTTGCCTGGCTTTGGAATAGGAATAGGAATGACATTAGCTAATTTCCAAATTGATGGCACGTCGCCGGCTTCCCAAATGCCATTCATTAGGTCTAACACGGCTTGGAGTGAAGATTATGGAAGGTGTTTGAGAAATTGGTAGCGGATATCCTCGAGGCCACATCCAACGATGTTCCCAATTCTTACAACGATAACGGCCGATTGTATTACTCCAAATTCTTTTGATTTAAAATTCAATTTCTTTTTTTTTTCTTTTTGTGTTTGATTTTTTTGAATTTAGGTGATACATTTCTGTTGACGATTGTTTTCTAAAAGGTTTGACCTAGTTTATTTGCGATATCCTGTTCCGAGGTTGAAGTATCTAAGGTCTTTTTGTCATTTTTCCATGTCCCTGTTGATGACCTCTGGAGTGTTGACTTTTGGAAAATTACCTGTCGACATATTTTGTTGAGTTGAACAGGTAGACGAAATCGAAGCTTTAACTGTATTTGACGTGGTGGCTGTTGGAGAAGAACTTGATGTTTCGTATGATGGGGTAATAATTTTATCTTGGTCAGTTGAGTTCAATCCAGGTGAACATTGTTTGAGCTCCAACTGAATTGAAAGCAGAATTACCGACACTGGTATATGATTTTTGCAGAGATGACGCTAACATCGAGGAATCACATCATTCTAAAGATGAGGAGGATGATACATGAATAGAAATAACTCTTGCAGCAGAAAAAATGTAAAATACAAAGACTTGCACACCGTGTATAAACCTAATAAGCAGTCCGGTACAGCAGCGAGTAAGCAAATTAACAGTGAATCAACTCCTAAAGTAACAAATGTAGAAAACAATCAAACTCAGTAAGAGGGATCATCAAATCCATGGGAGCCTATAAGAAAGTCACAAGGAAAGGATCTAGCAATATTGACCCTGCTAACACTTCCTGACAAACTTTATGATCAACTAAGAATGAACAACAGACCCCCAATAAAACCACATCCAAGGTTTGATTTAGTTTTATGGAGCTTAAAGCCACTTTCAACAATATTTAAGTTATATCGTGGTGGTCAGTTTTAATTGGAGGGGGAAACTGGAGTACCCGCAGAAAACAACCGACCTGTCGCAAGTCACTGACAAACTTTATCACATAATGTTGTATCGAGTACACCTCCGCCTTATAAGTATTGATTGCACAGGTAGTTGTCACTCTAACTACCATATGACCACGTCCACAACGGCCCCTCCCAAGAACAAGGAAACACAAAAGTTAAATAGTGTAATATTATTTAAAGGCAATATTAATATTCAATAGTATTCAATAGATAGTTAACAATTGTGTTTTAAATACTCTGAAAATGCATCAGCTCAGATATATATTTTAAATTGTAGATGGGCTATGGAAGCATTATGTCATTTGTTTCGTAAATGTAGTTAGGTGCAGAGTTGTAGCTCTGATTGTTTTTGTTTTTGTTTTTTGTTTTTTGTTTTTTCGATTTCGCCCGTTTGTAGAACTTGCTGAATTCCGACTCTAACTGAGGTTGGAGCTTTCGGGTACTATGATCTCATTTGTGGAGTTCATCTAATAAGTACATTGACACCTTCTACTAAATAAATATGCTTTCTATTAGGTTCCATAGTTAATTATATTTGAATATGTATATATACTCTCCAAAAAAAGAAACGCAACATGTTAAAGAATATAATTTACTTCAAATTATCAACATCATTTTAAATACAGAAATAAGCATTACATTACACTGAAATTTGGCACGATGGTTGTTCAGACATTACCGTTCATTAAAATGGCAAACGTTATCACATGAAAGTCCATAGCGTTCGGATGACGTCACTTCAAAATCAATAGCTGTTGTGCCCACCACTAGCATGTAACACAACACGGACTCATCTCGACATAGACTCGATCAATCGACGAATACTGTCTTGCGGAATTCTCCCCCATTCTTGCTCAAGAGACTGTTGTAGTTCTTGCAGAGCTTGCGCCACTGGTTAACGACTGCACACGCGTCGATCCAAATCATCCCACAAATGTTCTATTGGGATCAAATATGGTGATTTAGACGACCAGGGAGCACTCTTACGTTCTGGTTGGCTAGAACGTCAACAGTAACACACGAGCTGTGTGCGGCCGAGCGTTGTCGTGCTGAAAAACGTTCCTACGAATGTCCATTGCGGGCAGTATGTGTAGTGTCAAAACCTCATCTCTGTATCGAGCTGCGTTAAGGTTGCCGGGGATATGCACCAGTTGAGTTTTTCGGGCGTAGGATATGGCACCCCATATCTTCACACTTCCTCCGCCAAAATTGTCTACCTCAAGGACGCATCTCATTCCGGCGTTTGTAGACACGTATACAGCCATCTCTTGTCTGTAGCATGAATCTTGATTTATCGCTGAACCAGACTTGCCTCCAGTTTTGCAGGTCCCAGCCCCTTACGCTGTTGCACCATTGGACCCTTGCAAGTCGATGTCGACGTCTCAGTACTGCGGCAAAGTAAGAACGTCTGGTGTGTGCATAGCCGTTTTCATGGAGACGGTTTCTGACTGTCTGTGCCGGTATTCGTCGGAGACCTGGGATATTTGATGATGTTTCTCTTGCTCTCACCATCCGGTTTCTCAGGTGAAGTACCCGGATGTAACAATAGTGGGCTGCTGATGTGTCCGTACTGAGCACAGGCTAATGGTAGGTACAACAGATATTGACTGAAGTGACGTCATCTGAACGCTATGGACTTTAATCTGATATGGTTTGCCATTTTAATAAACTGTAAAGTTTGAGCAACCAGTGTGCCTAATTTCAGTGTAATGTAATGCTTATATCTGTATTTAAAATGATGTTGAAAATTTGAAGTAAATGATATATTTTCACATGTTGCGTTTCTTTTTTTGGAGAGTATATATATATATTTTCTTGACTGTAGTGATATTTATTTTTCTTAACTCAGCCATTTGTTCTGCTACATTAACTAGGACAAACGTGTAGAAATATAGAATCGACTTAGGAAAACGTTAACGAGATCCGGCACGTGATTTCCTGATACGGATGTACGAAGCTAAGCTCCGTCCGAAGTCGATTATATATTATTATACCACCACATGATTTTTTTATTTTAAACTACTGTTTAAATATAATTGGATTGCTGATATAATATATTAAAGTCAATTCCAAAAATATGATTTCAATTTTAGAAACAGATCCATAACGTAAAGGTATAGTAAATATACAAAGAAATAAAATAATAGGGGATGGAAAATGTGTTGAAATTACCTTTTTGTTTGTACAATAAAACACGGTAATCAATTATCAGTCAATAAGCACACTCAACTAGTTGATATTAATGTATGGAATCGAGTGATTGAGTGATTGTTGTTTAACGCCAATTCAGCAATTATTCAGCTATATCATGGCAAGAACAAGTTAATTTTCAATGAGATGATGATGAGTTGGATTTGTATAATGTCCGCGGATAGACATTTTGCCCCATTCGGACACATTAGCCTGATTCCGAGCAAACCAGTCATTGCTCTTTCTCCTTAATGATGTGTGCTAAGAGGAGAAGCAATCAATACCAATTGTATAGTCTTTGGTTTGACCCGACCGGGGTTCAAACCCACGATATACCGCACTCGATGCGAGCACGTTGACCATTACACCACCACTGTATATATGTATGTGTGTGGAAAATAATAATCTGCTTTATACATCCGTTGTAATTTTGAGAAGTGCCTGGCGTCTTATTATACATGTAACAAGCGTTTGAAAAAATATTATTGTGTTGTTAAAACACTGTTGTATAATACACTAATGATGTTAATAGTACATAGGCAAACATTCTGGTTTAAATAGCATAGGTAAATTGCGCTTATATTAATGTACACGTGTTCTGCAATAACCTTCATCAGGTACGCTTATGATCATTTAAAGAGCTTGACGTGACCAGCCATTGATGGAACCGGATCTATTTGACCTCCAGTCTAGATGAAGTAAGGGCCAAAGAGGTGTAGATCTATCACAATATATACCACACTCCAAGTAACTACATGTAATTAGTATTGGGGAGAGAAATTTCGGGGGAGCATCCAGTTCATGGAGTGTGACAAAAATAAAGTGGGGGAGGGGAGGGAGGGAAAAAAGTATTTCCCTAAAATTATCAATGAACTCAAAAACAAATTCACTAATCCAATCTAGAGAGGAAAAAAAAATCACCTAGTGCCCAAATTCGACTTCATCTCGATAAGTGAAATAATATAATGAACCTCATGACATCTCGCGTGATGTTGCATAGGACATAGAACTATCCTAAGAGATACCACGGTCCAGGGTAACTAGATGTAGTTAGTATTGGAGAGATAAATTTGGGTCAGCTTAACACAGACAGCATTGCCTCATTTTATGCAACCGAAAAATATTTTAATCAAAACCTTTCATAACTAGCTCACACTCAACTCAAATTTAAAACAATTTTGTCAAATTCAAATCCTTAAAACTTGAGTGCTATCTGCAATTGACAAGATGATCACGGTCTGATGCTAGAATTAAATTCATATCTATTTCTCCGTTAAATTCAAATCCTAGAACATAAATATAGGGGTTTTCGTCTTATCAATACCAATGTACAAATTGATAGGTTTTACAGACCGTTGTCCAATAATTATAAATTTCATATCTGTTAAACATTGTAAATAATACATTAGAAACACAGTTCAATAGTAATTTAAGCAAAAACAAGCGTTGTACATCTATACATGAATATGCAACAATTCACAGACAGAAAGTCCAAAAATACAATGTGATCAGTCTAGATATCAAACAAGTTATACTGCTGAATGCAACTTGCTGGGATGACCTAATTGCTCATAAGCTTGGACAATACATCATTGGTGGTTCGTCAGCATTAACATTAACCCTTAAAATGCCTAAAGTACTTTGGATATTAACACCATTCTCTAACAAGCTAATAACTTCAGAAGATGGACTAATATCTCGCCAAGCATCCAGGTGATTGTGTAAGTTTCTAGCTGTGAAAAAACCCGGATCGTAAATGACAAGTTTTCAAAGTCAAAATCCCTACTTTGGGCAACACTTTCAGCACTCATAAAGGAGAATGGAGGTTGGAGAACCTCTCCTCTGTAATTCACCCAGTTATACATATTATAGCTTCTATATAGCTAGGATCAAACAAGACTTTGATATTCCCATTCCGGAATATCAAATGTGACCTTCTACACCTAGGATTTACACCCTAGATATTACAGAAAAAAGTTCTCCAGCCCCCATTCCGCGTGACAAAAGCCACTAAGGATTAGATTCCTTTGGAAAAAATGTCAGAAAACTGAACGTGTAATGTAACCAGTTAAATTCTAAAATAAGAACTGCGTGTACTTGATATAGAAACAAAAATACAGACAAACATTAAGATTGCTTTGACATCGGGCACTCATCTATATGATGACCGTTTTCCTTACAATAAAACACGAATCCCTAAATATACAAGAAGGTCGAGGCTTATACACAAAAGTCCTCCTATACCCATTTTTAAAGTCTAATATATTTTATAATCGAGCCATATCTGTAACCGCCACATTAAACTCTGCGGATTAGATTCCAACACCATTGGCAGCAAACCATTTTCCTACCGGTGTGTGTTTTGGTTTTAATATCAGATGAGCCTCGGTCATCTACAAAATCAGTAAAATTAAATAACAGCTAGGCAAGCGTAAAAATCAGTTAAAAATACATGTACGAAACAGAGGTATAAAGAACGATTACTAACAGCTGATCGACACATTTAAATCTATTCAAAATCCACAGGTATATAAAATCAATATCTCATTGAAACAAAGTAAATGTCTTATTCAAGCACACCTCGAGTTTAAATTGCCGTTTTCAATACACGTGCAAATAAATAACTTACGAGTAACACTCTAATAATATTATCCACAACTTAAGAGATCATTAAATTAAAAAAAATGAATCACGACAAAGAAATAAGTGCCAGCGAAAAAATGTCATATTAAAGCATGGGATCGGTAAGCTGTATATAAATTCCCATGTCAAAGGAAAGATTTCTTGAAAACTGTTACCTATATAAAATAACCAACAACCTAGTAGGCCAAAAGAAACTAGGATACAATATGTAGTGTGGAATGTACATAATCTAGGATTCCACATGCCTTTCCACAGGCAAGCCAAATAAACACCGTAATGAAAACGGACGACACCGTGCATAAATTAAACTCAAAACAGACGACACCATCGCTAACATATAAAATCAAAAAGGAACGACACCGTCCACAAACAAATTAATTCCAAAACGGGCGACACCATCCATAAATAAGTAAGCTACAGTAAAATACGGACGACACCATCGTTAAAGATGAAAACAATATGCAGACGGCAGCCTCTGCAGAAAGGAAATTTACATTAAAATACGGACGACACCATCCGTTAAAAGGGAAAATAATATGCAAGACGGCACCATCTGCAGAAAAGAAATACAATCATACTTACATTAAATATTAAGAGCGCGTCCAACTAGTCAAACGTATATATTATAGTATAGGCCACATGGATCGCGTGAAGCACGAAGTGCAAGAAAAAGTGAGGAGAGAAACACGTCTGTCCTCGCGACTGCAGCTCGAAAAGGGAAATAATATAATGGATCTCGTGACTTCCCGCATGATGTCGCTTAGGATATGCTTCAACCTCCAGGATCCCGTCCTCCACCATTACGGGTCACAACACACGACAAACGGGTCGCCTCATTTAGTCTGTCATCTACGACAAGCAAGAGGGCGAGGTGGGTCTATTCGTAGTACCCCGGAACCCACACGGAGAGGCATTTATTGACAAGAATGTAATGAACTGAAGCCATCATAAGCCGATATTTTAATTGGGAAAATGGGACAAATAATCCAAAAGATTCTGAAAATGTCATTAATAAATCTAGATCTAGCGAAAGCGTCAGACCCATATTACTTAAAGACGAAAATGTGTTTGGGGCTGTAAAACCAGAGAAATCAAAGTGGCTCAATTGTGGCAATATATAGAGCCATCGGAATGAAGGTTCATGTAGAGTTATAATAAGCATCCATTGCGTCAGAGAAATTTGGAGAATGTATATGGATAACGAGGACGATAGACTGGTCTTAGTGACGCAAGACTTAGCTTTACGTGGCAACCAGATTACTTTTGCACACACAAGATCATCGAAATCCACAAAGATTTAGACCATACCCCGTCGGAACGAAAAGGATAAAAAAATATCCCTCTGTCATCTGATGAATGACAGATAAACAGAGCCCTTACACTGGAAGTTTGTGATATTGAACTTTTATTCAGGGAAAGACTAAAAGCAGATGATAAGCTTACACATTGTGAAACAAGAGACAGACAGGTAATAAGTAATAGACTAAGAATTTCTTATCCTGGACAGAACAATAAAGGAAATGGAATAATAAATAGAAGCATAGTTTATCATGAATGACGACAGACAGACACATTCCTTATTCAATGCTCGAATGCATGGGTATATAAACCACGCAATCCGTCTGGGAATTGAAAGATGGACTGCCCCAATGATATTAACTTTGATACATACATCAGTGAAGAAAGATACATTGAGATATTAGATCATTCTAAAGATGAGGAGGATGATACATGTATAGAAAAAAACAAAATAACAATGAATCAACCACTAAACTTCATAGAGGGCCTTCTACCAAGTTTCAATTCATTTGGCTACAGGGCTTCAGAGGAGAAGATTAAAATGTGAAAAGTTAACGGACGACATACGACGGACGTCAAGTGATGGCAAAAGCAAACAAATGACTCGAGAGAAAGCTAAAATAGTAGAAAACAAACAAACTCAGAGAGAATGGTCCTAAAAACAATGGAAAACATTATGAAAGTTACAAGGAAAGGATTTAGCAACATTAGCCTGCTAACACCTCCTGACAAACTTCATTATCAACAAAGAAGGAATAACAGTAAAGGACCAAAAGAAAAAGCCCAGGCAAAAAGAAACAAAATAGTTAAATTTTTTATATTATGCAAAGCTAAGCAAATGTTTAAACAAAATAAAAAATTAAAAAATACTCTGTAAATGCGTAGCTCAATATAGATTGAAATTGTAGATAGGAAATAAAAACGTTATATCAGGTGTTTCTTACATATAGTTAGCTGCGGAACTGTAACTCTTATTGTTTTTATGTGAATATATCGATTTCACCCGTTTGTAGAAATTGCTGAATTCCGACTCTAACTGAGGTAGGACCTTTCGGGTGCTATGATCTCATTTATGCAGTTCGTCGAATAAGTACATTGAAACCTTTCGATTAGATAAATATGTTTTTCTACAAGCGCCATTGTTAAGTATATGTGAATGTTGATGTTTACCTCCTACAATCACAGGCACTCATGGCACGGAATTACCATCCCCCTTTTTTTAACTTTTTCTTTACATATTTATTTTCAATACAATTTCTTTATTTCTTTATTATTTCATCTCTTTTTCCTTATTTTAACTTGTTCGTGTCAATATGCATACCATCTTATGCTAACAGCAACTTACATGTATCGATCCTATGTATACTAATTATCCATGGTGGTTTAATGGTTAGCGTACTCGCCTCGAGGGCGGTAAATCGAGGGTTTGAACACCGATCGGTTTAAATCCAGACTTTAAAATTTGTAGTTGCTGCTTCTTCGCTAAGCACGCAGCATTAAGGAGAATGAGCAAAGACTGGTTTGCTCGGAATCAGGATAATGTGGTCAAGTGGAGAAACATGTAGATCTGCAGACTGCTGTTTCAGTGAGCTAGAACTAAAACATCCAACTAAGCGTGTTGGTCTAGTACAAAGCGAATCTCACCATCATTTCATACAACTTTAACTTGTTCTCGCCATGATATACCTGAAAGATTGCTGAGTTGGCGCTAAGCAACAACCACTCACTCACTATTTATATCTTATTATGTATCCGAGCACAAAGCTAAAAATGTAATCGTTTATAATTTATTTAGAAATTAATACAACATCCGACAAAAAAGTTAAAAATTTGGGACCGTCGTGGTCGTGATCGTATGGTATAATTTACGACTACCTGTGCAATCAGTGCCTATCACCACTAAAATTGTGAATTCGAACCTCTTTCATGGCGAGGTGTACTCGATACAACATTATGTGATAAAGTTTGTCAGTGAAGATAATAAACGATGGATTTTCATAAAGTACTGTGTTGAATACTATTATACCTATTTTGCTCCAGTATTGTTTGTCAGTGACGATAATAAATGATGAATTTTCATAAAGTACTGCGTTGACTACTATTATACCCATTTTGTCCCAGTATTGTTTAAAATGCTGTTATAGTGACAACCGGACCCATTTAACCGTAATGGAAGCGGGAGGTTTGACGCCGTAAAATCTGATTCAACCCACCATTTCTTTGGAAATGCCTGTACCAAGTGAGGGCCATTGCGGTTTTTCCAGTTTTACTGTTGTTGACTGATGTTGTCTGTTTGTTGACTTATGAGTTTTGCCTTTCCCTTTGGAAGATTGCTCGGTGTTCGGTAATTTTGTTATTACCTATATTTGCAACAGGTCGGTGGTTTTCTCAGGGTAATCCGGTTTCCTCTACCAATAAAACTGACCTCCTCGATAATACTGAAATATTGTTGGAAGTGGCGTTAAACACCATAAACCAAACCAAACCAACCAGTTAAAAAGTCATTGTTGTGGAATATAAACTAAAAATTAATTATTAGCTAAATGTCGTAACTATGCATATGTATTGTATATTTAAGCATTTAATTTGTATGTATATATTCAGTATTCACGCTTAACCTTTTACCTTATAGGCCCACCGGGCCTCTAAGTTCAAATATTTACAGGCCCATTATCAATTCTCCAGGCTTGAATTTGAAAACTACATTAATGACCATTATTTCAAACCACCAAAAACTCGAAAAGTGATGATGTACCAAATATTATGTGGACATGTCCAATATGCATTACGGAAGACCAGACTCAAGTAGAAAAACAAAAAAAGACACTCTATTTTGGATCGTTGTTTATATTAATCACTTGAAAATTCTAAAATCATATCTTCAATATATAGCATCCATATCATCATCACTGTCCTCCCCCTCCTCCTCCTCCTCCTCCTCATCATCATCATCATCACAACCAATATTGTTATAAGACTCATATAGCAAAAACTTATGGTGTCATCAAGGATTTGCATAGTACTATGCAAATCCTTGGTGTCATCATTGCGTGTGACATATACTTTGGTGATCATTTTTAATATGTACCCCTCTTTTTTTTAAATATCACTATGCTTTGAATTAATACCACACAAAATGTAAAACGTCATATTTGTGTAGCCTTCAACAAAAGAAATATGTCTATGCCAATTTGCTCAACGGTCTAACTATATATAGATAGCTGGGGAATGCAAATATAGCACGAAAGTATATTGACACTGACCTCTTAAAAACTAAAGCAAGTAAAGCCTGTAATTATTATCTGTCAAACCTCAAATCAGAGTGCAACAATGGAACAAAACTACTGTAGTTCAGAGTCTAGTTTTTTTTACTGCAGAGATATTAACGTTGACACAGGTCTGTCGGCATATAAACAGCTCTATAAATAGATCGCAATATTAAATAAAAAATACCGATCGGATTTGGAAGCGGATCGATAAAAATCTGAAGTGACCCATGTATTTCAATGAATTTTGAATGACCAACCTTCGTAAATATGAACATATTATATATGAGAACTCAGATTTTATGTCACAGGATTGAGAAAAAATAAATCAAAAATTCGTTTGGTTAAAAGTAGCTTCGATCAACATTTCCCGTAGCACAGTGCCTGATTGCGCCCCATTTCTCCTGGTGCCATTTGTATTTGATATTGAACGAAATTAAAATTTCTCTAAACCGAAATGGATTAATCTTCAATTTTGTCACTTCCAAGATATTTAATGAATACCATAGGTTTCAATGAACACGATGTCGACATTTTCATAAATGGCACGTGGCTCTCTTCATAATTACAAAGCTACTTGAACTTCGCTTTTGATCAACGAGAAATCGAAGTCAACTTTCACAACTCGACTTCTTCGCCGTCTAACGTGAGCCTGCGTCTCGTCCTTTTTCAAAAACTACATGATGGTAAAAATATATCAACCAATCAAATTGCAAAAAACAGACACACCTAAATCTATTTCGAACATCGGAAAATCTTGAAAAGATTTGTTTGCCTACCAATTTTTTGCATTGACTCGGCAGCATCTGAAAACGGAGAGCACTAAACTAAATATCAACTGGTACACACAATATCTTATGAAATCAACTTTTGAAACTATATGACTTTTTTTTCACAGGCCCGTCATTTAATACGCCTGTGTACAATTTTACACGCAGAAGGGCTTGACCTCTCATTTATATATATAATAAAGGGGAAGCATTTCAATAAACTATTATTGCGTTGTTTAAAAGAAAACACTATTGGACAATATAATACCAATGTCGCCTGTTAATATTACACAGCTAAATCATTTGATTTGAATAACATAGGTATATTGTGTTTACAACAATATTTACAGGTGGTTGGCTACAGCCTTATAGGTAAAGATTGTTTTCTTTATTAAAACGTAGATATCAAATATACTTAAACATGACACGTTTTTGAAATAACCTTCATCTAAAGGTTAAAAAACCCAAATAATTAAGATTGATGAAATGGGAGTATAAAGAGTGATGGTCAATAATTCCACCAATACCAACGAAAACAACAACCACCTCTCACCTTAACTCACTGACGCAACAAATATCATATGACTCTGGAAACCATTTCTTTTAGGTGAATCTGGAACATGTTTCACTTCATTGTTCCAGAAAACAAAATCATGCGTTGCTTTAAAAAACGGTGTTTCAAAAAACTCAGGAACTGAAAATTTGATTAAACACAAATTAAATATGACCTGTATTTAACAGTAATCCTTTTCTCTAACTATTGTCTGGAAATCAGTTCCGGTCATCAACTTCAACTGTGCAAGCAAAATTAGTCAACTACATTCCGAAATACTTATAAATATTTCACCTTTTTGTAAAATAAAAACATTTACCTGACACATTATTATTATTATCTGCACATTGATGCTTGTAATAATCGTCCAGCAAAACGTATTCCTGTCGACAGACTCCACATTGTAGCACAAAATCTTTAACAGCCGCCATTTCTATCAAAAATAAACTAATTTTCGGACCGGTTCCAGTTCATGTTTCGATTTGAAATATGAGTCACCAATATATGTTTCGCATGTTTCGAAAAGTGAGTTAAACCCGTTTCTCTTTTAGATGAAAAAAGCAACACAACTATTATATTTCAGATTCATCTAGAAGAAATGCGCTCCAGGTTCTAGATTGGGACATGGACAAACATGTGGCGGGGTTTCTGTAACGTTTAGAAGTCATAAATTGATTGAATTTCTAAAACATATACAGGGACCAAATTAATTATTATAATCTAAAATTAAGCATTAAATAAGCATCAAAAGTAAACATATGATTTTCTTAAGATAAAAAGTGACAATATCCGATGAATTATCTGAACTTGTAATTCAACGTAGCAGGTGAACCTAACTACATGTGTACAAAACATAATAATTAAATCATATTATTATACATAAATAAAAACTATTCTCACCCCAAAAGTTATCTTTCCTTTATAGGTTAAACTTCATTGTCAGACGAGCTACACCTTGATCAAGTCTTGTGTTCGTCACGACTACCTATGGTATATATACGATTGGTAATATAATCTGACTTCCTTGTTACTTGCTACTCAAATTACAGAAAAACACAAAAATATCTTATTTTTATATTCTCAAATTCATCTTTAATAGCAAGTAAGTAAAACTACAAAGAAATGGATGACTAAGTAAAAAGTAGAACAAACGTGACAAGTTATTTTGAATTGAAGTCACTAGACAAGAAATTCATCCAACTGTCAGGTTTTAGTCCTATTTTACATAACCGTTTGGTCATGTATTTATCCCAACTTAGATGCAATTTTCAGCTATATGCCAGTCTTGTACATAGACCTATATATAGATTCCAGTGAGAGTTAGAAGACAATTTGCACAATGGTCCAACTATATATAGATAGCTAGGGAATACAAATATAGCACGAAAGTATATTGACACTGACCTCTTAAAAACTGAAGCAAGGAAAAGCTGTAATTATTATTTGTTAGACCTCAAATCAGAGTGCAACAATGGAACAAAACTACTGTAGTTCAGAGTCTAGTTTTTTACTGCAGAGGTATTAACGTTGACACAGGTTTGTTGGCATATAAACAGTTCTATAAACAGATTTCAATATCAAATAAAAAATACCGATTGTATTTGATATTGAACGAAATTAAGCTTCTTTAAACCGAAATGGATTAATTTTCAAGAAAGTTACTTCCAAAATACTTAATGAATACCATAGATTTAAATGAACACGATGTCGACATTTTCATCAATGGCAAGTGGCATAATTACACGGACAGCATAGGGTGACTCTTCATAATTACAAGGCTACTTGAACTTCGCTTTTGATCAACGAGAAATCTTCACAACGCAACTTCTTCGCCCTCTAACATGATCCCTGCTTCCCGTCCCTTTTCAAAAACTACATAATAGGAAAAATATATCAACCAATCAAATTGCAAAAAACACACACATCTAAATCTTTTTCGAACATCGGAAAATCTTGAAAGGACTTGTTGCCTACCCATTTTTTGCATTGACTCGGTAGCATCTGAAAACGGAGAACAATAAACTAAAAATTAACTGGTACACACAATATCTTATGAAATCAACTTTTGAAACTATATGACTTTTGTTCACATGCCCGTCATTTCATACGCCTGTGTACAATTGTACACGCATCGGGCTTCGGACTACAAACCAAGTTTGAAGACTGTATATAATATATATACATATTGAAATTTTGAGACGGGCTTGACCTCTCATTATATATGTAATAAAGGGGAAGCGCTTCAATAAACTATTATTGTGTTGTTTAAAAGAAAACACTATTGGACATTATAATACCAATGTCTCCTGTTAATATTACACAGCTAAATAATTTGATTTGAATAGCACAGGTATATTGTGTTTCCCACATTTACAGGTGGTTGACTACAGCCTTATATGTAAAGATTGTTTTCTTTATTAAAACGTAGATATCAAATGTAATAAAGCATGACAAGTTTTTGGAATAACCTTCATGAAACGGTTAAAAAACACAAATAATTAAGATTGATGAAATGAGAGTTTAAAGAGTGATGGTCAACAATTCCACCAATACCAAAAATAAAACAACAACCACCTCTCATCTTAACTCACTGACGCAACAAACCTCATATGACTCTAAACAAACATTTGTTTAGGTGAATCTGGAACATGTTTCATTTCATTGTTCCAGAAAACAGAATCATGATTTGTTGCTTTAGAAAACGATATGTTTCAAAAGACTCTGGAACTGAAAATTTGATTAAGCACAAATTCAAGATGATCAGTATGTCACAGTAATCCTTTTCTCTAACTATTGTCTGGAAATCAGTGCCGGTTATCAACTTCAACTTTCCAAGCAAAAGTAGTCAACTACATTCCGAAATACTTATAAATATTTCATCTTTTTGTAAAATAAAAAAGATTACCTGACGCATTATTATTATTATTATCATCGACACATTGGTGCTTGTAATAATCGTCCAGCAAAAAGTATTCCTGTCGACAGACTCCACATTGTAGCACATCCGTAATAGCCGCCATTTCTATCAAAAACATACTAATTTTCGGACCGGTTCCTGTTCATGTTTCGATTTAAAACATGAGTTACCTATGTGTCGCATGTTTCGAAAACCCATTTCTGCTTTAGATGAAAAAAGAAACAAAACAATTATGTGATTTAGAATCTTGTTCCAGATTCACCTAACAGAAATGTGCCCCAGGTTCTAGCTTGGGACATGGACAAACATGTGTCGGGGTTATATCGGTTAATTGGATCCCAGCACTCCCCTAGTCTGTATCAAATGTGAGAGGGATCCAGATTGAAATATCACATGCAGAATGTTTTTGGCTTTGCAATCTCCAGCTTTATTGCTAAAGGGGGGGTAACATATTCACGAGAACTTGGTGGTTTTGTTTATTTGTCTTGTGTGCCCATTGCTGTCAGTGACTCTCGTTGGTCCATTCTTAATTTCCCCTTCCGGTTTCTCTAATATTTATTCATAAATTGATTGAATTTCTAAAACATATACAGTGACCAAATTAATTATTCTAATTTAAAATTAATCCTTAAATAAGCATCAAGAGTACACATGATTTTCTTCAAAATAAAAGGTGACAATATCCGATAAATTATCTGAACTGGCAATTTAACGTATCAAGTGGACATAACTACCTGTGAACAAAACGTATTAATCGAATCATATCATTATACATAAATAAAAATATTCTCACCCCAAAAGTTGTCTTTCCTTTATTTAAGTTTCATTGTCAGACGAGTTACCATCTGGTCAAGTCTCGTGTTCGTCACGAGTACCTATGGTATATATACGATTGGTAATATAACCTGACTTCCTTCTTACTTGATACTCAAGTTTCAAAAAAGAACAAAAATATTTTATTTTGATATTCTCAAATTCATCTTTTATAGCAAGTAAACAAAACTACACAAAGGGTGACTAAGTAAAAAGTAGATCAAACGTGACAAGTTATTTTGAATTGAAGTCACAAGACAAGAAATTCATCCACCTGTCACGTTTTCATATTAAGTTGACATATTTTACATCACCGACGTTTCTAGTTTGTTAAATTTAAATAATTGCATTGGTTTCAGTAACAGATCGGGCATATACAAGTTGTTATTGCAACATAACATTATTGAAATGTTAATTTGGTCGGTAGGTCACAGAAACAAATAAGTAATAATATAATACTAAAGTGTTCAATATATGTCTGGTCCAGCAGAATGCAATACAAGTACACATAACTCTCGTCCTCCAAATGCCACGGGCCAATCAAGGTAGTGTTGACAAGGCCGTAACTACCATTGAGGCAAGTGAGGCGATTTCCTCACTAAACTTTCAGTCAATTTTTGTTAAATAAATGATTTACAAAGGTGTCTTGTGTATTTTTGTTTGTTGATTTTGCCTAAGTAGTATCCCGTTGTTCCAATCTTATAATAGCCAGCCTATGTCGTATGTAATTGTACGACGGGGTTCACTCAGAATGAAACCGTATCCATCCCTCATTAAGTACGTGATGTAGTTGACTCATGCACGTTATATGTTTACATTGACAACGCTGATATTTGGCAGAAAACAGAGTCTTGCCGAAAAAGAAAACAGGACAGTCAGAATTAGGTTGGTGCAAGCTGTATGTTGTAATTTTTCAAACACAAATTGCAACGTGTACATCGAAACAATTCTAAAATGCACCGTGAAATCTCCTTCACCCGTTAAGAACTAGTGATGAAATACTTGAGATAACGGATATGAGGTAATGACACGAAAACAGTACAAAATCACCCGATGTATCATATTACAAACATATTTCCAAAGCTCACCAAATGATCTTCAATGGCGGCAACGTAAACCCCCCTCCCCACACACACAAACGCACGCAACACGAAGCCGGTGGGCCTAATAGCAATCACATCAGCAATGTTCATCTGGATCCAAGGCATCAGTCTCCTATCCCTATGATTCCTTTCTTCCCTTGCATCGATCCCTTTGCTTCATGGTTGCTTGGGCACCAGTAGCTCAAGAGGGTTCGTCATCGTAGACTGAAAAAGAGTTACAATGGTCGGAGAAAAGTTGTATGGTTTGACTATGATCCATGTTCACAGAGATTATGAATGTGAGCAGAGAAAACATTCTAGGACAATTTGACGAAATGGGACGCAGAAAAATTAAAAACTGCAGTTTGAATGACAATTCGATCATATCTTCAAATCATACCTACTACATGTATCCACATTGTCATACCATAGTGTGGAATTTATATCGATATGATTCGAACACATAACCGCTACACGACTTCCTTCCTTTTAAAGCCATGAATACCAAATGTCAGTCAGTGAGTTGGATGATAATTTTGACTACTATTTACAACAACTTTAATAACATGTGTACGAACATTTCATAGACAATATACCTTTGCATTTTCAAATAAAGCCAGAGCTTCATCACCCCTGGAACTCCTACCAGAGCTCTGTCTTGGACCTTGTGGGAGCTGGGCGGTCCCCAGATCGCTTGCCTCACTAGAAATGAGACCCTAGTAGTTACGGCCTTGGATAGATAACTGTCTGGTCCTGTAGAATGTAACACAAGTACAAATAACTCCTGTCCTCCACATTCCACGGGCCAATCAAAGTAGTGTTAGATAACTGTCTGGTCCAGCAGAATGTAATACAAGTACACATAACTCCCGTCCTCCAAATGCCACGGGATCAATTAAAGTGTGTTAAGTAACTGTCTGGTCCAGCAAAATGTTATACAAGTACACATAACTCTCGTCCTTCAAACGCCAAGGGACCAATCAAAGTAGTGTTAAATAACTGTCTGATACAGCTAAAATGTAATACAAGTACACATAACACTCGTCCTTCAAACGCCAAGGGACCAATCGAAGTAGTGTTAAATAACTGTCTGGTCCAGCAGAATGTAATACAAGTACACATAACTCTCGTCCTTCAAACGCCAAGGGACCAATCAAAGTAGTGTTAAATAACTGTCTGGTCCAGCTAGATTGTAATACAAGTACACATAACTCTCGTCCTTCAAATGCCAAGGGACCAATCAATAACTGTCTGGTCCAGTAGAATGTAATGCAAGCACATATAGCTCTCGTTCTCCAAATTCCAATGGACTAATCAAAGTAGTGTTAAATAACTGTGTGGTCCAGCAGAATGTAATACAATTACACATGATCTCAACATTAGATTTCGGAAGCAATCACGTATATAATTCCTCTCGCTTCATATCTTTGAATTGTCTTAATTATTGTATGACTCTAAAATAAATGTGTTCATACAGAAAAGAGATGGGAGATGCATAATGAGGCCGGGGACATTCCTTATTATCTTATCATTACATTATCTAAAATAAGCAGTATTTAATTAGTCTAAATATTTGATATAATGAAAAACAAAGAAATACCACTTTCGGAATAGTTCCAAATTTCACTCGGAAATTCCGAGAAACAGAGGCAAAATCCACACCCTAACACACACATACATGTCCGTCCCCACAGCCCTAACACACACACACATGACCGTCCACATTTTCCCCTTTGTAGAGATATTTCAATAAAAAGTGGTAAGGTTGGAATATATTTATGAGCCCAAAACCTCCGATTTTATGATGTAATTTATAAAATAATTAGAAATCGAGCATAATTTCTAATTCAAGCTCAAGTATCACATATGTGAGGGTTATGGTGTTTCATCAATATTTCAGTTATATCGTGGCAGTCAGTTTTAATGGTGTAGTAAACCGGAAGGCTCGTAATACTCTTTGATTTTAGTTGGTTGGTTTTATGGTGTTTAACGCCACCTTCATCAAAATTTCAGTTATATCGCGGAGGTCAGTTTTATTGGTGGAGGAAACCGGAATAACCAGAGAAAACCACCGACCTGCCGCTACTCACTGACAAACTTTATCACACCATAGCGGGATTCGAACTCACATCGTTGTCATGATTGGACATATTTTTATAGGGGGTTGACATGTGCTAAGCAACAATTAAATAAAAACAACATTAAATACCACACTGTCGAACAGTTCTAAAACACAACTGAACAAATCATACTAACTCAAAATGGACACCCCTAACACACAAATGCATGACCGTTTACATTGATGGCTTCAATAAACTGTGCTAATTACATTATTAAACTTAAACACAAAAAATACCAAAACTGTCAGAAAAGTTTCCAGATCTACTCGAAATAAAGTAAAAACAGAGACAATAGTAATACAATTATTACACATGTACATGACGCGCATCTTTTCAATTGGCTCAGTGCAAGCACTTCCATAACAAAATAGAGGGGCTAAGATAGCTAAATATGTAGGATACCTGGATAATTATCACCTCGCAGAATACAAAAAATACAGTAAGATCAGATGTATTGATTTATGGTGTTTAACGCAACTTTCAACTATATTTCAGTTAGATCGTAGCGGTCAGTTTTATTGGTGGAGGAAACCGGAGTACACCTCGCCATGAACGGGATTGGAACTCACAACTTTAGTTGTGATACCCACTGATTGTACAGGTAGTTGTAAATCCAACTACTATGCGATCACGACCACCACGATCCCATTAAAGATGTAGGAGGAAGCCGATTACAAAGTCATTTTTGAATATTTCAGTCAGTTATGAAAAAAATCGATTGGGAGCATTTTAGCTTTAAGGCTCGCATTACTCTTTGATCCTAGTTGATTGGTTTTATGGTGTTTAACGCCACTTTCAACAATATTTCAGCTATATCGTGGCAGTCAGTTTTATTGGTGGAGGAAACCTGAGTAACGGAGAAAACCCCCGCCCTGTCGGAAGTCATTGACAAACTCTATCATATAATGTTGTACTCCTCGCCCTCATCGAGATTCGAACTCATAACATCAATGGTGATATGCACTGATTTTATAGGTAGTTGTAAATCCAACTACCATACGATCACGACCACGATGGCCGCTATTACTCTTTGATGTTCCAACGTAGTGTGGTGTTGTAAAGTTTCAAGCGTTTTATGATTCAGGAACATATGATACGATTTTACCTTTTTTATCTACGCCGTACGCCGGGAAAAAGTGCTATCTGGTCTAGCAAGATAAATGTAATTTCAATCGTTTGAAGGAACTGAATTAGATTGAAATTAATTTCTTCTAGTTATCTGCCCACAGACCGCTATGTATTTTTGCGCCGTCCGTAAAAATACCATTCAACACGACAGGGTCGACTCGATTGGACGTGTTTTACTTCGTTAGTTAACACAATGGATATCGATTCGCCGCCCATAGAATAGATTAGTGGAAGAAAACAATATGTTGCATAAGATCGGCTAAGTTATCCTATGTAGGTGGGAGGGGAATGTTTGTTTTAACTTTAATTTTAATTTTCTTATAAATAACATTATTTAGGAAATGTCAATACGATAGTGCCTTGTTATTGGTTTATCAAAATTAATATTTAACCTTTAATTAATCTAGGGTCATTTACACATTCGTCAAACCGTGATATCTGAGTACGGAGGTAGGCCCAATGTGTTAATTTATTTGTTGATACACTGGCCCCCACTCATGACATTAAGAGGGGATAATTTGGTCCACGGAGGTAGCTTAACCGCACCACTTTATATTGAAGTGCCTGTGCCAGACCAGGAAAGTGAGCAGTCATGTATTTGGTTGCTATGGTAACGATTTTGCCTCTTTCTACGATTTGTTTTACTGAAATTTTCTAATAGTTTTCTAATAGTTTTCATTTTATTATGGTCATTTCTTCAATGAAACGATGTTCTTGTTTGGCTTCAAATACATTTGCTATTTTAAGAGTTATTCACTTAATTGAATATTAGTTAGTCTTTGAATTATTTAATAATTGTTCATTCAAACCTGACACTATACAAAATAAGTTTGCTTGCGATCCACTATAACACAGAAATGTATGCTTTTAGATACTCTCGGACTTTTGAGGTTGATGGTCGGGATTGTGTACCTATTTTTGCTTTTGGTGAATGGAGATTGAACTGTCAAAAAGATTTGACTTCCATAATGCACAATATTGGCCATGAGTATGATCATGTTTTATTTCTATGAAAGCAATTCCAACGATATTACAGGTTTAATCAGATATAGAAAGAAAACCAGGATAATAATATTAAACATTCTACGTAGATATCTGCTAAAACACATTACATTTTAACAAGTCCTAACATGATGTAACGGTTTAATGCCGATAAATAAATTAAAGTGATTTTATGATAATTAATTTTACAGTGTGACGAAAATGTGCATGATAGATATTAGAATCCGTTCATCGCGCAGTGTTCATCAACTCTTTCCGAGCGATTTCCCTTCTCTAATTATGTGTTTGTGTCTTATCTACCCTATGCGGAATATTTCTCTGTTTTTTCTAATTTTTGTATTGCCCCTTCGGCTGTTCTCTAACGTTTAATTAATATAGTCAAACTCCTAAAACATCTTTCAAGTAGACATACGGTTGTTTTCAACAATAATAGTAGGTTCATGTACATGGACGGCATATTAGCTATCAATACACATGATTTGTCGTACAGAAAAACCCCACTAACAATAAAAAGAAGAGTATGAAGATACCAAAGGGGCAATTAGAAACCGTATATCAAAGAAGAACAGACAACACAATGGCCAAAAGACAGAAGAACAGACAACACAATGGCCAAAAGACAGAAGAACAGACAACACAATGGCCAAAAGACAGAAGAACAGACAACACAATGGCCAAAAGACAGAAGAACAGACAACACAATGGCCAAAAGAAGAAGAACAGACAACACAATGGCCAAAAGACAGAAGAACAGACAACACAATGGCCAAAAGACAGAAGAACAGACAACACAATGGCCAAAAGACAGAAGAACAGACAACACAATGGCCAAAAGACAGAAGAACAGACAACACAATGGCCAAAAGAAGAAGAACAGACAACACAATGGCCAAAAGACAGAAGAACAGACAACACAATGGCCAAAAGACAGAAGAACAGACAACACAATGGTGAAATGAAAAAGTATAAAAAGATAAACAACGATCTACAAAACATACATATAAAACTAAAGATCGAGTAACACGAACCCCACTAAAAACCGGTGGTGAACTCATGCGCCTGCTATAAAATAAATAAAAACTTAATTTTACCACACCGTCAGAACATTTCAAAATCCAATAGTAAAATCATTGAAGCAGTTTGCTATTAAGAATGGAAAAACACGTTTTTCAGTTTATTTTATTTTATATTTTCAAAGTTGTGGACTCAAGACGTAGAACGTCCAACTTTGAACTCTGTATTGCGTTGGTATTAAGTTACGAAAAGGTCGCTATAAGATAATGACTTGCTTTGCTCGACATTATCAAACAAACAAATAAACAAACAGGCGAATGGCCGATATAAAGGCCACTTTTGTGTAAAGAAATGACGCAACACTTCCGGAAGATTAGCACGTGTTGCTAACATTGAAGAAGACCATAGCTGATTTCGGCTATCATTTGGTTTTATTGCTCCCAAACATTTGATAATAGCTTGGCTTTCCAATCTTTCGATTTTGAACGTAGCTGATGAATGTTATTACAGAGGTGAGTCATGCACACTAAATTTGATATCTACGTTTTTTGTTTTTTTTATATTGATATAAAATGAAGAAAAGAAATAAATACTACACCGTCAAAACAGTTGACAATCGTTTTAAACATCGGGCTATTAAGACTGAAGAAACACGCGTATTTCAGTTTATTTTACATCTTAAGTGGACATATGATGGATGACTTCGAACTTTGAACTCTTTATTACGTTGGTATTAACGTGCGGAAAGGTAACTTTAAGGTGAGACGATACCAATTGGCAGATATCCAGATTTGTTTGGAATTTTTGCATAGTTGTAGTCCTAAGTGATGTATATCGAAATCTGTTATAAAAAATGGGGAGTCACCGATTTCGTTTTTTTACTATATGCGTTTAAAAAAGGCAATTTTTGCGAGAAATTAGCATAGACAAATAGGACTACTGGCGATATTTTATTATGGTTGCACAAGATTTTGACCTCTCAAGTTATAGAGCGGACACGATTTGGTACGGACGGACGTACAAACTGATGACAATAGGACGTCCGCCCTTACCATTTGGGCCCTTATATTTATTTATTATTGGCTTAAACATAATACGTGGGCGGATGTGTTCATTTTCTTGACCACTTGTTTTGTGTGCCCTTGGGGTGGGGTGCCGCTGTATGCTTACTTGACATAAAGACATATGATGGCAAAAACTATTTTGGCCTTAGTCTTAGGGGACGACCATTTAATTCTGAATGGTGGGGCGTGGCAAATTTTATCGGATCAGAATATTTATTCTCAACTTTGAATAGTCCTGACAGAAAATAAATTTATTTTACACATAAAGTACAGCACAGATGTTTTCTATTTTCTGTTATTCTCAGGTCGGCCTTCATTATTTATTTTCTATGGAACAATGGCTATAATTTTTTTTTTCATACATTTCGGGCCAGAATAATTATTTACAAAATCTACCAACCCCCTCCCCTCAGAATCAAATGGTCGTCCCTTTATGGGATAGTGAACGTTTTACGAAACAGCTAGAAGGGCGAGGAGAGGGCAGAAATTAATTCTTTGTTTCAGAGAGTGAAGAATACGAATATTTTATTCATCGAGATTAAAGGGCCCTTAGAGGGCATAATACATAGCATATATGGGTCCGCCATCGGTTTTGGTTTGTTTTAATATGGTCGTGATTTTTTGTAATATGGAAGATATAGGGACTTGAATACAAATTATAACGTATTTAATCTATGAGTGCATACATGTACCAATTGGGTATTGAAGTCCACACACTCTCAAAAACTCGTGTTTCATTTTCAGATATTTGTGTTTTTATTTCTAAAGACAACCTCCGCAATTCGACGAAAAAAGAACATTATCAGATACTGATTCATCGTTTATGCAATTATTTTCAATTATTATCATAATGGTGTAATAATTCCATTTTCCCTTAAATTTATTGAGTATTTTGCGAGAAAAATCAACATTTTGTGCGAAGTTTAGTTAGACATGTTTGAAAGCAAAATATCTTCGCAGATTATCAGAACCTAATAATTCGTCATTCTTGCGTTTTTATGCGTTTTCTATGTAAGTCAAGCCATAAAGACTGATGTGCGTGACCTTGTCTTATATGGCAATGTCAGCCAATCAAATTGGCCGAGTATAATCAATGGAGTCCACTTCTACGACTGCTGTAGTAATATAAATTGTCGACTTAGTAAATCTAAAAAAGCTTCAAATATCAATTCTACCTGAATTTTAGCTGATTTCCCCTAAGTATTTATTTACTGCATTGCATGTGGCGTTGTCATATTTTGTGTAGTAAACATGACATTGACATGCGAATGAATGAATTAATGAAATCGACATGCTTTGTTTTTAAGTTGAAACGGAAGAAACAGGTACTTGCACTCGTCCTTATTGAGGATCTGGGATTTCTCCCACTCGTGAGAGCAATTCAGCGTCTTTCCACTCGTTCCGCTACGCTCCACTCGTGAAAAGATGGAATTTCTCACTCTCGTGGAAGAAATCCCAGATCTTCAATAGGGACTCGTGTAAGAATCTATTATTCTTTTGAAATTTAATATGTATTCTATGTTTTGTTCTGTACTTTTTTTTAAAGTCCAGCGTGTGCATATAATAACGCTCTCGGGACAGATATTCCATTAACACAACGTTATTTGTGCATGCCGTCCCGATAACGGCAAGAAGGGTACGTCATTTGGTAACGTCCCACCTTAAGATAATGACTTGCTTTGCTCGAAATTACTAAACAAACGAACAAACGAATATCTGATATCAAGTCCACTCTTGTGAAAAGAAATGACGTAACACTTCCGGAAGATTAGCACGTGCTACAAACAGTAAAGGTGATCATTGCTGATCTTGGATATCCTTTGATTTTATTGCTCCCAACCGCTTTCAATTGTTTTGGTTTTGTAATTTTTCGATTTTGAGCGTAGCTGATAAAGGTTATTCAAGAAATGGCGCTGAATTTGATATCTACGTTTTTATTTTAACGTTGTTGAAAATCATTTAAAAATCTGGTTTTCGTCAGTGTTTAATTCTTGAAAAACATCTGTTCAAAAAGCGTTAGACTTAAACATGTAACAATTTCCAATAAGATAGGACAATTTATACAACCTTGTTTTATTTTTATACATTTAACAATGCTTTTTTTTTTGCTTAGTCTATTTTCACATTTTAAAAAGGTTTGAAAATACTAAAGGTTATAGTTATTCCGAAGCAGTAAATCGAAGGACCCAAATTAAATAGTCAACAAAAAGAGGGGAAATAATGACAAACAATATTCTACAAAACACTAGATGTACAACTAGATATTGCGCAGCACGAACCTCACAAAAAGCCTGAGGTGAACTCAGGTGTTCCGGAAGAGTGAGCAGTTCCTACTCCACACAGTCTATTGACATCCGTCGTGCTACTACTGTCAAATATCTGGTGATAAGTCGTGAATGAGGAAGGAACAGGATTTTGATTACGACTAATAGAACATATTCCATAACGACTATCGAAATCATGATGCTGACCATAAAACTTTCGAAGTGATGACATCTACTGGAAAACTAGGAAACCGTGGTTCTGTAGCGTCCTTGTTATCAATTTCATTCCAAATAAATATCTGCAATCAACAATATATGTAAGAAAAATAATAATTTCTGAGTTAATCTTCGCTTTTTATTTGTGGTGGTGGTGCTGTCCAATTTCAAGTTTTCTGTCTATTGAAGAAATAAATCATGGAAGCCAATATGTGTTGGGAGTTTTTACATGGATTGACGGATATTAGTATTTTATCACGAGCCAGAAGCGAGGGATACAATTTATTAATATCCGCCAATCCATGTTAAATCTCAAAACACATTCTGGCTTCCATGATTTATTTCGATTCTGATATGTCTAAGAGTACAAATACGGTAGTATACTTTGATTGGGAGAAGGTAATTTATATTTACGCTTGCGCTAAATTTCGCACACAATGTATCCTGCCAATGGAAACGTCAGTCACTTTCACCGGCGCATATGTGAATGAGATTATACCATCGATACATCGCTCGTTTGTCTACAAAGCGAAAGAAGGAGGTAATGTTAGAATAGTATGTCGATCATTGGTTGTTGGTTTCGTTTTCTCTCTATCTGTTTTCAGTTGTTTTTTCTTTGGTTTTGTTTTGCTTTGTTTGTTTGTTTTTTTATATTTTGTTTGTTTTTTGTTTTGCCTTGTTGTATATTGCTTTGTTTTTCCTTGTCTTGCTTTGTTTTGTCAGCTGTATTTTCTGTGATCTGTGATTTGATTAAAAAAGCATTTGGGATATTCAAACTTTCCTTAATAACAACGTAGATACATGTATATAATTTAATACAAACGTCACGTTTCTGGAATTACCTTTATCATGAACGTTCTAAGCCAACATAATAAAATTCTGAATAATGTAATACAAACGACGTGTTTCTGGAATAACCTTTATCATGAACGTTCTAAGCCAACATAATAAAATGCTATATAATTTAATACAAACGACGTGTTTCTGGAATAACCTTTATCATGAACGTTCTAAGCCAACATAATAAAATGCTGTATAATGTAATACAAACGACCTGTTTCTGGAATAACCTTTATCATGAACGTTCTAAGCCAACATAATAAAATGCTGTATAATGTAATACAAACGACGTGTTTCTGGAATAACCTTTATCATGAACGTTCTAAGCCAACATAATAAAATGCTGTATAATGTAATACAAACGACGTGTTTCTGGAATAACCTTTATCATGAACGTTCTAACCCAACATAATAAAATGCTGTATAATGTAATACAAACGACGTGTTTCTGGAATAACCTTTATCATGAACGTTCTAAGCCAACATAATAAAATGCTATATAATTTAATACAAACGACGTGTTTCTGGAATAACCTTTATCATGAACGTTCTTAGCCAACATAATAAAATGCTGTACACTTAAGTACAAACGACGTGTTTCTGGAATAACCTTTATCAACAACGTTCTAAGCCAACATAATAAAATGCTGTATAATTTAATACAAACGACGTGTTTCTGGAATAACCTTTATCATGAACGTTCTTACCCAACATAATAAAATGCTGTACACTTTAGTACAAACGACGTGTTTCTGGAATAACCTTTATCATGAACGTTCTAAAACAGCATAGTAAAATGCTATATAATGTAATACAAACAACGTGTTTCTGGAATAACCTTCATCATGAACGTTCTAAGCCAACATAATAAAATGCTGTATAATTTAATACAAACGACGTGTTTCTGGAATAACCTTTATCATGAACGTTCTAAGCCAACATACTAAAATGCTGTATAATTTAACACAAACGACACGTTTCTGGAATAACCTTTATCATGAACGTTCTAAGACAACATAGTAAAATGCTGTACACTTTAGTACAAACGACGTGTTTCTGGAATAACCTTTATCATGAACGTCCTAAGCCAACATAATAAAATGCTGTACAATTTAGTACAAACGACGTGTTTCTGGAATAACCTTTATCATGAACGTCCTAAGCCAACATAGTAAAATGCTATATAATTTAATAACAACGACGTGTTTCTGGAATAACCTTTATCATGAACGTTCTAAGCCAACATAATAAAATGCTGTATAATGTAATACAAACGACGTGTTTCTGGAATAACCTTTATCATGAACGTTCTAAGCCAACATAATAAAATGCTGTATAATGTAATACAAACGACGTGTTTCTGGAATAACCTTTATCATGAACGTTCTAAGCCAACATAAAAAAATGCTGTATAATGTAATACAAACGACGTGTTTCTGGAATAACCTTTATCATGAACGTTCTAAGCCAACATAATAAAATGCTATATAATTTAATACAAACGACGTGTTTCTGGAATAACCTTTATCATGAACGTTCTTAGCCAACATAATAAAATGCTGTACACTTTAGTACAAACGACGTGTTTCTGGAATAACCTTTATCAACAACGTTCTAAGCCAACATAATAAAATGCTGTATAATTTAATACAAACGACGTGTTTCTGGAATAACCTTTATCATGAACGTTCTTAGCCGACATAATAAAATGATGTACACTTTAGTACAAACGACGTGTTTCTGGAATAACCTTTATCATGAACGTTCTAAGACAGCATAGTAAAATGCTATATAATGTAATACAAACAACGTGTTTCTGGAATAACCTTCATCATGAACGTTCTAAGCCATCATAATAAAATGCTGTATAATTTAATACAAACGACGTGTTTCTGGAATAACCTTTATCATGAACGTTCTAAGCCAACATACTAAAATGCTGTATAATTTAACACAAACGACACGTTTCTGGAATAACCTTTATCATGAACGTTCTAAACCAACATAATAAAATGCTGTATACTTTAATACAAACGACGTATTTCTGGAATAACCTTTATCATGAACGTTCTAAGACAACATAGTAAAATGCTGTACACTTTAGTACAAACGACGTGTTTCTGGAATAACCTTTATCATGAACGTCCTAAGCCAATATAATAAAATACTGTACAATTTAGTACAAACGACGTGTTTCTGGAATAACCTTTATCATGAACGTCCTAAGCCAACATAATAAAATGCTATATAATTTAATAAAAACGACGTGTTTCTGGAATAACCTTTATCATGAACGTTCTAAGCCAACATAATAAAATGCTGTATAATGTAATACAAACGACGTGTTTCTGGAATAACCTTTATCATGAACGTTCTAAGCCAACATAATAAAATGCTGTATAATTTAATACAAACGACGTGTTTTTGGAATAACCTTTATCATGAACGTTCTTAGCCAACATAATAAAATGCTGTACACTTTAGGGTACAAACGACGTGTTTCTGGAATAACCTTTATCATGAACGTTCTAAGACAGCATAGTAAAATGCTATATAATGTAATACAAACGACGTGTTTCTGGAATAACCTTTATCATGAACGTTCTTAGCCGACATAATAAAATGATGTACACTTTAGTACAAACGACGTGTTTCTGGAATAACCTTTATCATGAACGTCCTAAGCCAATATAATAAAATACTGTACAATTTAGTACAAACGACGTGTTTCTGGAATAACCTTTATCATGAACGTCCTAAGCCAACATAATAAAATGCTATATAATTTAATACAAACGACGTGTTTCTGGAATAACCTTTATCATGAACGTTCTAAGCCAACATAATAAAATGCTGTATAATTTAATACAAACGACGTGTTTCTGGAATAACCTTTATCATGAACGTTCTTAGCCAACATAATAAAATGCTGTACACTTTAGGGTACAAACGACGTGTTTCTGGAATAACCTTTATCATGAACGTTCTAAGACAGCATAGTAAAATGCTATATAATGTAATACAAACAACGTGTTTCTGGAATAACCTTCATCATGAACGTTCTAAGGCAACATAATAAAATGCTGTACACTTAAGTACAAACGACGTGTTTCTGGAATAACCTTTATCAACAACGTTCTAAGACAGCATAGTAAAATGCTATATAATGTAATACAAACAACGTGTTTCTGGAATAACCTTCATCATGAACGTTCTAAGCCATCATAATAAAATGCTGTATAATTTAATACAAACGACGTGTTTCTGGAATAACCTTTATCATGAACGTTCTAAGCCAACATACTAAAATGCTGTATAATTTAACACAAACGACACGTTTCTGGAATAACCTTTATCATGAACGTTCTAAGCCAACATAATAAAATGCTGTATACTTTAATACAAACGACGTATTTCTGGAATAACCTTTATCATGAACGTTCTAAGACAACATAGTAAAATGCTGTACACTTTAGTACAAACGACGTGTTTCTGGAATAACCTTTATCATGAACGTCCTAAGCCAACATAATAAAATACTGTACAATTTAGTACAAACGACGTGTTTCTGGAATAACCTTTATCATGAACGTCCTAAGCCAACATAATAAAATGCTATATAATTTAATAAAAACGACGTGTTTCTGGAATAACCTTTATCATGAACGTTCTAAGCCAACATAATAAAATGCTGTATAATGTAATACAAACGACGTGTTTCTGGAATAACCTTTATCATGAACGTTCTAAGCCAACATAATAAAATGCTGTATAATTTAATACAAACGACGTGTTTCTTGAATAACCTTTATCATGAACGTTCTTAGCCAACATAATAAAATGCTGTACACTTTAGGGTACAAACGACGTGTTTCTGGAATAACCTTTATCATGAACGTTCTAAGACAGCATAGTAAAATGCTATATAATGTAAAACAAACAACGTGTTTCTGGAATAACCTTCATCATGAACGTTCTAAGGCAACATAATAAAATGCTGTATAATTTAATACAAACAACGTATTTCTGGAATAACCTTTATCATGAACGTTCTTAGCCAACATACTAAAATGCTGTATAATTTAACACAAACGACACGTTTCTGGAATAACCTTTATCATGAACGTTCTAAGACAACATAGTAAAATGCTGTACACTTTAGTACAAACGACGTGTTTCTGGAATAACCTTTATCATGAACGTCCTAAGCCAACATAATAAAATGCTGTACAATTTAGTACAAACGACGTGTTTCTGGAATAACCTTTATCATGAACGTCCTAAGCAAACATAGTAAAATGCTATATAATTTAATAAAAACGACGTGTTTCTGGAATAACCTTTATCATGAACGTTCTAAGCCAACATAATAAAATGCTGTATAATGTAATACAAACGACGTGTTTCTGGAATAACCTTTATCATGAACGTTCTAAGCCAACATAATAAAATGCTGTATAATGTAATACAAACGACGTGTTTCTGGAATAACCTTTATCATGAACGTTCTAAGCCAACATAATAAAATGCTGTATAATGTAATACAAACGACGTGTTTCTGGAATAACCTTTATCATGAACGTTCTAAGCCAACATAGTAAAATGCTATATAATTTAATACAAACGACGTGTTTCTGGAATAACCTTTATCATGAACGTTCTTAGCCAACATAATAAAATGCTGTACACTTTAGTACAAACGACGTGTTTCTGGAATAACCTTTATCAACAACGTTCTAAGCCAACATAATAAAATGCTGTATAATTTAATACAAACGACGTGTTTCTGGAATAACCTTTATCATGAACGTTCTTAACCAACATAATAAAATGCGGTACACTTTAGTACAAACGACGTGTTTCTGGAATAACCTTTATCATGAACGTTCTAAGACAGCATAGTAAAATGCTATATAATGTAATACAAACAACGTGTTTCTGGAATAACCTTCATCATGAACGTTCTAAGCCATCATAATAAAATGCTGTATAATTTAATACAAACGACGTGTTTCTGGAATAACCTTTATCATGAACGTTCTAAGCCAACATAGTAAAATGCTGTATAATTTAACACAAACGACACGTTTCTGGAATAACCTTTATCATGAACGTTCTAAGCCAAGATAATAAAATGCTGTATACTTTAATACAAACGACGTATTTCTGGAATAACCTTTATCATGAACGTTCTAAGACAACATAGTAAAATGCTGTACACTTTAGTACAAACGACGTGTTTCTGGAATAACCTTTATCATGAACGTCCTAAGCCAACATAATAAAATGCTGTACAATTTAGTACAAACGACGTGTTTCTGGAATAACCTTTATCATGAACGTCCTAAGCCAACATAATAAAATGCTATATAATTTAATAAAAACGACGTGTTTCTGGAATAACCTTTATCATGAACGTTCTAAGCCAACATAATAAAATGCTGTATAATGTAATACAAACGACGTGTTTCTGGAATAACCTTTATCATGAACGTTCTAAGCCAACATAATAAAATGCTGTATAATGTAATACAAACGACGTGTTTCTGGAATAACCTTTATCATGAACGTTCTAAGCCAACATAATAAAATGCTGTATAATGTAATACAAACGACGTGTTTCTGGAATAACCTTTATCATGAACGTTCTAAGCCAACATAATAAAATGCTGTATAATTTAACACAAACGACACGTTTCTGGAATAACCTTTATCATGAACGTTCTAAGCCAAGATAATAAAATGCTGTATACTTTAATACAAACGACGTATTTCTGGAATAACCTTTATCATGAACGTTCTAAGACAACATAGTAAAATGCTGTACACTTTAGTACAAACGACGTGTTTCTGGAATAACCTTTATCATGAACGTCCTAAGCCAACATAATAAAATGCTGTACAATTTAGTACAAACGACGTGTTTCTGGAATAACCTTTATCATGAACGTCCTAAGCCAACATAATAAAATGCTATATAATTTAATAAAAACGACGTGTTTCTGGAATAACTTTTATCATGAACGTTCTAAGCCAACATAATAAAATGCTGTATAATGTAATACAAACGACGTGTTTCTGGAATAACCTTTATCATGAACGTTCTAAGCCAACATAATAAAATGCTGTATAATGTAATACAAACGACGTGTTTCTGGAATAACCTTTATCATGAACGTTCTAAGCCAACATAATAAAATGCTGTATAATGTAATACAAACGACGTGTTTCTGGAATAACCTTTATCATGAACGTTCTAAGCCAACATAATAAAATACTATATAATTTAATACAAACGACGTGTTTCTGGAATAACCTTTATCATGAACGTTCTTAGCCAACATAATAAAATGCTGTACACTTTAGTACAAACGACCTGTTTCTGGAAAAACCTTTATCATGAACGTTCTAAGACAGCATAGTAAAATGCTATATAATGTAATACAAACAACGTGTTTCTGGAATAACCTTCATCATGAACGTTCTAAGGCAACATAATAAAATGCTGTATAATTTAATACAAACGACGTGTTTCTGGAATAACCTTTATCATGAACGTTCTTAGCCAACATACTAAAATGCTGTATAATTTAACACAAACGACACGTTTCTGGAATAACCTTTATCATGAACGTTCTAAGCCAAGATAATAAAATGCTGTATACTTTAATACAAACGACGTATTTCTGGAATAACCTTTATCACGAACGTTCTAAGACAACATAGTAAAATGCTGTACACTTTAGTACAAACGACGTGTTTCTGGAATAACCTTTATCATGAACGTCCTAAGCCAACATAATAAAATGCTGTACAATTTAGTACAAACGACGTGTTTCTGGAATAACCTTTATCATGAACGTCCTAAGCCAACATAATAAAATGCTATATAATTTAATAAAAACGACGTGTTTCTGGAATAACCTTTATCATGAACGTTCTAAGCCAACATAATAAAATGCTGTATAATGTAATACAAACGACGTGTTTCTGGAATAACCTTTATCATGAACGTTCTAAGCCAACATAATAAAATGCTGTATAATGTAATACAAACGACGTGTTTCTGGAATAACCTTTATCATGAACGTTCTAAGCCAACATAATAAAATGCTATATAATTTAATACAAACGACGTGTTTCTGGAATAACCTTTATCATGAACGTTCTTAGCCAACATACTAAAATGCTGTATAATTTAACACAAACGACACGTTTCTGGAATAACCTTTATCATGAACGTTCTAAGACAACATAGTAAAATGCTGTACACTTTAGTACAAACGACGTGTTTCTGGAATAACCTTTATCATGAACGTCCTAAGCCAACATAATAAAATGCTATATAATTTAATAAAAACGACGTGTTTCTGGAATAACCTTTATCATGAACGTTCTAAGCCAACATAATAAAATGCTGTATAATGTAATACAAACGACGTGTTTCTGGAATAACCTTTATCATGAACGTTCTTAGCCAACATAATAAAATGCTGTACACTTTAGTACAAACGACGTGTTTCTGGAATAACCTTTACCATGAATGTTCTAAGACAGCATAGTAAAATGCTATATAATGTAATACAAACAACGTGTTTCTGGAATAACCTTCATCATGAACGTTCTAAGCCATCATAATAAAATGCTGTATAATTTAATACAAACGACGTGTTTCTGGAATAACCTTTATCATGAACGTTCTAAGCCAACATACTAAAATGCTGTATAATTTAACACAAACGACGTGTTTCTGGAATAACCTTTATCATGAACGTTCTAAGACAACATAGTAAAATGCTGTACACTTTAGTACAAACGACGTGTTTCTGGAATAACCTTTATCATGAACGTTCTAAGCCAACATAATAAAATGCTGTATAATTTAACACAAACGACACGTTTCTGGAATAACCTTTATCATGAACGTTCTAAGCCAACATAATAAAATACTATATAATTTAATACAAACGACGTGTTTCTGGAATAAACTTTATCATGAACGTTCTTAGCCAACATAATAAAATGCTGTACACTTTAGTACAAACGACGTGTTTCTGGAAAAACCTTTATCATGAACGTTCTAAGACAGCATAGTAAAATGCTATATAATGTAATACAAACAACGTGTTTCTGGAATAACCTTCATCATGAACGTTCTAAGGCAACATAATAAAATGCTGTATAATGTAATACAAACGACGTGTTTCTGGAATAACCTTTATCATGAACGTTCTTAGCCAACATACTAAAATGCTGTATAATTTAACACAAACGACACGTTTCTGGAATAACCTTTATCATGAACGTTCTAAGACAACATAGTAAAATGCTGTACACTTTTGGTACAAACGACGTGTTTCTGGAATAACCTTTATCATGAACGTTCTAAGCCAACATACTAAAATGCTGTATAATTTAACACAAACGACACGTTTCTGGAATAACCTTTATCATGAACGTTCTAAGCCAAGATAATAAAATGCTGTATACTTTAATACAAACGACGTATTTCTGGAATAACCTTTATCATGAACGTTCTAAGACAACATAGTAAAATGCTGTACACTTTAGTACAAACGACGTGTTTCTGGAATAACCTTTATCATGAACGTCCTAAGCCAACATAATAAAATGCTGTACAATTTAGTACAAACGACGTGTTTCTGGAATAACCTTTATCATGAACGTTCTAAGCCAACATAATAAAATGCTATATAATTTAATAAAAACGACGTGTTTCTGGAATAACCTTTATCATGAACGTTCTAAGCCAACATAATAAAATGCTGTATAATGTAATACAAACGACGTGTTTCTGGAATAACCTTTATCATGAACGTTCTAAGCCAACATAATAAAATGCTGTATAATGTAATACAAACGACGTGTTTCTGGAATAACCTTTATCATGAACGTTCTAAGCCAACATAATAAAATGCTATATAATGTAATACAAACGACGTGTTTCTGGAATAACCTTTATCATGAACGTTCTAAGCCAACATAATAAAATGCTGTATAATGTAATACAAACGACGTGTTTCTGGAATAACCTTTATCATGAACGTTCTAAGCCAACATAATAAAATGCTGTATAATGTAATACAAACGACGTGTTTCTGGAATAACCTTTATCATGAACGTTCTAAGCCAACATAATAAAATGCTATATAATTTAATACAAACGACGTGTTTCTGGAATAACCTTTATCATGAACGTTCTTAGCCAACATAATAAAATGCTGTACACTTTAGTACAAACGACGTGTTTCTGGAAAAACCTTTATCATGAACGTTCTAAGACAGCATAGTAAAATGCTATATAATGTAATACAAACAACGTGTTTCTGGAATAACCTTCATCATGAACGTTCTAAGGCAACATAATAAAATGCTGTATAATTTAATACAAACGACGTGTTTCTGGAATAACCTTTATCATGAACGTTCTTAGCCAACATACTAAAATGCTGTATAATTTAACACAAACGACACGTTTCTGGAATAACCTTTATCATGAACGTTCTAAGACAACATAGTAAAATGCTGTACACTTTAGTACAAACGACGTGTTTCTGGAATAACCTTTATCATGAACGTCCTAAGCCAACATAATAAAATGCTATATAATTTAATAAAAACGACGTGTTTCTGGAATAACCTTTATCATGAACGTTCTAAGCCAACATAATAAAATGCTGTATAATGTAATACAAACGACGTGTTTCTGGAATAACCTTTATCATGAACGTTCTTAGCCAACATAATAAAATGCTGTACACTTTAGTACAAACGACGTGTTTCTGGAATAACCTTTACCATGAATGTTCTAAGACAGCATAGTAAAATGCTATATAATGTAATACAAACAACGTGTTTCTGGAATAACCTTCATCATGAACGTTCTAAGCCATCATAATAAAATGCTGTATAATTTAATACAAACGACGTGTTTCTGGAATAACCTTTATCATGAACGTTCTAAGCCAACATACTAAAATGCTGTATAATTTAACACAAACGACGTGTTTCTGGAATAACCTTTATCATGAACGTTCTAAGACAACATAGTAAAATGCTGTACACTTTAGTACAAACGACGTGTTTCTGGAATAACCTTTATCATGAACGTTCTAAGCCAACATAATAAAATGCTGTATAATTTAACACAAACGACACGTTTCTGGAATAACCTTTATCATGAACGTTCTAAGCCAACATAATAAAATACTATATAATTTAATACAAACGACGTGTTTCTGGAATAAACTTTATCATGAACGTTCTTAGCCAACATAATAAAATGCTGTACACTTTAGTACAAACGACGTGTTTCTGGAAAAACCTTTATCATGAACGTTCTAAGACAGCATAGTAAAATGCTATATAATGTAATACAAACAACGTGTTTCTGGAATAACCTTCATCATGAACGTTCTAAGGCAACATAATAAAATGCTGTATAATGTAATACAAACGACGTGTTTCTGGAATAACCTTTATCATGAACGTTCTTAGCCAACATACTAAAATGCTGTATAATTTAACACAAACGACACGTTTCTGGAATAACCTTTATCATGAACGTTCTAAGACAACATAGTAAAATGCTGTACACTTTTGGTACAAACGACGTGTTTCTGGAATAACCTTTATCATGAACGTTCTAAGCCAACATACTAAAATGCTGTATAATTTAACACAAACGACACGTTTCTGGAATAACCTTTATCATGAACGTTCTAAGCCAAGATAATAAAATGCTGTATACTTTAATACAAACGACGTATTTCTGGAATAACCTTTATCATGAACGTTCTAAGACAACATAGTAAAATGCTGTACACTTTAGTACAAACGACGTGTTTCTGGAATAACCTTTATCATGAACGTCCTAAGCCAACATAATAAAATGCTGTACAATTTAGTACAAACGACGTGTTTCTGGAATAACCTTTATCATGAACGTCCTAAGCCAACATAATAAAATGCTATATAATTTAATAAAAACGACGTGTTTCTGGAATAACCTTTATCATGAACGTTCTAAGCCAACATAATAAAATGCTGTATAATGTAATACAAACGACGTGTTTCTGGAATAACCTTTATCATGAACGTTCTAAGCCAACATAATAAAATGCTGTATAATGTAATACAAACGACGTGTTTCTGGAATAACCTTTATCATGAACGTGCTAAGCCAACATAATAAAATGCTGTATAATGTAATACAAACGACGTGTTTCTGGAATAACCTTTATCATGAACGTTCTAAGCCAACATAATAAAATGCTGTATAATGTAATACAAACGACGTGTTTCTGGAATAACCTTTATCATGAACGTTCTAAGCCAACATAATAAAATGCTGTATAATGTAATACAAACGACGTGTTTCTGGAATAACCTTTATCATGAACGTTCTAAGCCAACATAATAAAATGCTATATAATTTAATACAAACGACGTGTTTCTGGAATAACCTTTATCATGAACGTTCTTAGCCAACATAATAAAATGCTGTACACTTTAGTACAAACGACGTGTTTCTGGAAAAACCTTTATCATGAACGTTCTAAGACAGCATAGTAAAATGCTATATAATGTAATACAAACAACGTGTTTCTGGAATAACCTTCATCATGAACGTTCTAAGGCAACATAATAAAATGCTGTATAATTTAATACAAACGACGTGTTTCTGGAATAACCTTTATCATGAACGTTCTTAGCCAACATACTAAAATGCTGTATAATTTAACACAAACGACACGTTTCTGGAATAACCTTTATCATGAACGTTCTAAGACAACATAGTAAAATGCTGTACACTTTAGTACAAACGACGTGTTTCTGGAATAACCTTTATCATGAACGTCCTAAGCCAACATAATAAAATGCTGTATAATGTAATACAAACGACGTGTTTCTGGAATAACCTTTATCATGAACGTTCTTAGCCAACATAATAAAATGCTGTACACTTTAGTACAAACGACGTGTTTCTGGAATAACCTTTACCATGAATGTTCTAAGACAGCATAGTAAAATGCTATATAATGTAATACAAACAACGTGTTTCTGGAATAACCTTCATCATGAACGTTCTAAGCCATCATAATAAAATGCTGTATAATTTAATACAAACGACGTGTTTCTGGAATAACCTTTATCATGAACGTTCTAAGCCAACATACTAAAATGCTGTATAATTTAACACAAACGACGTGTTTCTAGAATAACCTTTATCATGAACGTTCTAAGACAACATAGTAAAATGCTGTACACTTTAGTACAAACGACGTGTTTCTGGAATAACCTTTATCATGAACGTTCTAAGCCAACATAATAAAATGCTGTATAATTTAACACAAACGACACGTTTCTGGAATAACCTTTATCATGAACGTTCTAAGCCAACATAATAAAATACTATATAATTTAATACAAACGACGTGTTTCTGGAATAAACTTTATCATGAACGTTCTTAGCCAACATAATAAAATGCTGTACACTTTAGTACAAACGACGTGTTTCTGGAAAAACCTTTATCATGAACGTTCTAAGACAGCATAGTAAAATGCTATATAATGTAATACAAACAACGTGTTTCTGGAATAACCTTCATCATGAACGTTCTAAGGCAACATAATAAAATGCTGTATAATGTAATACAAACGACGTGTTTCTGGAATAACCTTTATCATGAACGTTCTTAGCCAACATACTAAAATGCTGTATAATTTAACACAAACGACACGTTTCTGGAATAACCTTTATCATGAACGTTCTAAGACAACATAGTAAAATGCTGTACACTTTTGGTACAAACGACGTGTTTCTGGAATAACCTTTATCATGAACGTTCTAAGCCAACATACTAAAATGCTGTATAATTTAACACAAACGACACGTTTCTGGAATAACCTTTATCATGAACGTTCTAAGCCAAGATAATAAAATGCTGTATACTTTAATACAAACGACGTATTTCTGGAATAACCTTTATCATGAACGTTCTAAGACAACATAGTAAAATGCTGTACACTTTAGTACAAACGACGTGTTTCTGGAATAACCTTTATCATGAACGTCCTAAGCCAACATAATAAAATGCTGTACAATTTAGTACAAACGACGTGTTTCTGGAATAACCTTTATCATGAACGTCCTAAGCCAACATAATAAAATGCTATATAATTTAATAAAAACGACGTGTTTCTGGAATAACCTTTATCATGAACGTTCTAAGCCAACATAATAAAATGCTGTATAATGTAATACAAACGACGTGTTTCTGGAATAACCTTTATCATGAACGTTCTAAGCCAACATAATAAAATGCTGTATAATGTAATACAAACGACGTGTTTCTGGAATAACCTTTATCATGAACGTTCTAAGCCAACATAATAAAATGCTGTATAATGTAATACAAACGACGTGTTTCTGGAATAACCTTTATCATGAACGTTCTAAGCCAACATAATAAAATGCTGTATAATGTAATACAAACGACGTGTTTCTGGAATAACCTTTATCATGAACGTTCTAAGCCAACATAATAAAATGCTATATAATTTAATACAAACGACGTGTTTCTGGAATAACCTTTATCATGAACGTTCTTAGCCAACATAATAAAATGCTGTATAATTTAATACAAACGACGTGTTTCTGGAATAACCTTTATCATGAACGTTCTTAGCCAACATACTAAAATGCTGTATTTATTAACACAAACGACACGTTTCTGGAATAACCTTTATCATGAACGTTCTAAGACAACATAGTAAAATGCTGTACACTTTAGTACAAACGACGTGTTTCTGGAATAACCTTTATCATGAACGTTCTAAGACAACATAGTAAAATGCTGTACACTTTAGTACAAACGACGTGTTTCTGGAATAACCTTTATCATGAACGTTCTAAGCCAACATAATAAAATGCTGTATAATTTAACACAAACGACACGTTTCTGGAATAACCTTTATCATGAACGTTCTAAGCCAACATAATAAAATACTATATAATTTAATACAAACGACGTGTTTCTGGAATAAACTTTATCATGAACGTTCTTAGCCAACATAATAAAATGCTGTACACTTTAGTACAAACGACGTGTTTCTGGAAAAACCTTTATCATGAACGTTCTAAGACAGCATAGTAAAATGCTATATAATGTAATACAAACAACGTGTTTCTGGAATAACCTTCATCATGAACGTTCTAAGGCAACATAATAAAATGCTGTATAATGTAATACAAACGACGTGTTTCTGGAATAACCTTTATCATGAACGTTCTTAGCCAACATACTAAAATGCTGTATAATTTAACACAAACGACACGTTTCTGGAATAACCTTTATCATGAACGTTCTAAGACAACATAGTAAAATGCTGTACACTTTTGGTACAAACGACGTGTTTCTGGAATAACCTTTATCATGAACGTTCTAAGCCAACATACTAAAATGCTGTATAATTTAACACAAACGACACGTTTCTGGAATAACCTTTATCATGAACGTTCTAAGCCAAGATAATAAAATGCTGTATACTTTAATACAAACGACGTATTTCTGGAATAACCTTTATCATGAACGTTCTAAGACAACATAGTAAAATGCTGTACACTTTAGTACAAACGACGTGTTTCTGGAATAACCTTTATCATGAACGTCCTAAGCCAACATAATAAAATGCTGTACAATTTAGTACAAACGACGTGTTTCTGGAATAACCTTTATCATGAACGTTCTAAGCCAACATAATAAAATGCTATATAATTTAATAAAAACGACGTGTTTCTGGAATAACCTTTATCATGAACGTTCTAAGCCAACATAATAAAATGCTGTATAATGTAATACAAACGACGTGTTTCTGGAATAACCTTTATCATGAACGTTCTAAGCCAACATAATAAAATGCTGTATAATGTAATACAAACGACGTGTTTCTGGAATAACCTTTATCATGAACGTTCTAAGCCAACATAATAAAATGCTATATAATGTAATACAAACGACGTGTTTCTGGAATAACCTTTATCATGAACGTTCTAAGCCAACATAATAAAATGCTGTATAATGTAATACAAACGACGTGTTTCTGGAATAACCTTTATCATGAACGTTCTAAGCCAACATAATAAAATGCTGTATAATGTAATACAAACGACGTGTTTCTGGAATAACCTTTATCATGAACGTTCTAAGCCAACATAATAAAATGCTATATAATTTAATACAAACGACGTGTTTCTGGAATAACCTTTATCATGAACGTTCTTAGCCAACATAATAAAATGCTGTACACTTTAGTACAAACGACGTGTTTCTGGAAAAACCTTTATCATGAACGTTCTAAGACAGCATAGTAAAATGCTATATAATGTAATACAAACAACGTGTTTCTGGAATAACCTTCATCATGAACGTTCTAAGGCAACATAATAAAATGCTGTATAATTTAATACAAACGACGTGTTTCTGGAATAACCTTTATCATGAACGTTCTTAGCCAACATACTAAAATGCTGTATAATTTAACACAAACGACACGTTTCTGGAATAACCTTTATCATGAACGTTCTAAGACAACATAGTAAAATGCTGTACACTTTAGTACAAACGACGTGTTTCTGGAATAACCTTTATCATGAACGTCCTAAGCCAACATAATAAAATGCTATATAATTTAATAAAAACGACGTGTTTCTGGAATAACCTTTATCATGAACGTTCTAAGCCAACATAATAAAATGCTGTATAATGTAATACAAACGACGTGTTTCTGGAATAACCTTTATCATGAACGTTCTTAGCCAACATAATAAAATGCTGTACACTTTAGTACAAACGACGTGTTTCTGGAATAACCTTTACCATGAATGTTCTAAGACAGCATAGTAAAATGCTATATAATGTAATACAAACAACGTGTTTCTGGAATAACCTTCATCATGAACGTTCTAAGCCATCATAATAAAATGCTGTATAATTTAATACAAACGACGTGTTTCTGGAATAACCTTTATCATGAACGTTCTAAGCCAACATACTAAAATGCTGTATAATTTAACACAAACGACGTGTTTCTGGAATAACCTTTATCATGAACGTTCTAAGACAACATAGTAAAATGCTGTACACTTTAGTACAAACGACGTGTTTCTGGAATAACCTTTATCATGAACGTTCTAAGCCAACATAATAAAATGCTGTATAATTTAACACAAACGACACGTTTCTGGAATAACCTTTATCATGAACGTTCTAAGCCAACATAATAAAATACTATATAATTTAATACAAACGACGTGTTTCTGGAATAAACTTTATCATGAACGTTCTTAGCCAACATAATAAAATGCTGTACACTTTAGTACAAACGACGTGTTTCTGGAAAAACCTTTATCATGAACGTTCTAAGACAGCATAGTAAAATGCTATATAATGTAATACAAACAACGTGTTTCTGGAATAACCTTCATCATGAACGTTCTAAGGCAACATAATAAAATGCTGTATAATGTAATACAAACGACGTGTTTCTGGAATAACCTTTATCATGAACGTTCTTAGCCAACATACTAAAATGCTGTATAATTTAACACAAACGACACGTTTCTGGAATAACCTTTATCATGAACGTTCTAAGACAACATAGTAAAATGCTGTACACTTTTGGTACAAACGACGTGTTTCTGGAATAACCTTTATCATGAACGTTCTAAGCCAACATACTAAAATGCTGTATAATTTAACACAAACGACACGTTTCTGGAATAACCTTTATCATGAACGTTCTAAGCCAAGATAATAAAATGCTGTATACTTTAATACAAACGACGTATTTCTGGAATAACCTTTATCATGAACGTTCTAAGACAACATAGTAAAATGCTGTACACTTTAGTACAAACGACGTGTTTCTGGAATAACCTTTATCATGAACGTCCTAAGCCAACATAATAAAATGCTGTACAATTTAGTACAAACGACGTGTTTCTGGAATAACCTTTATCATGAACGTCCTAAGCCAACATAATAAAATGCTATATAATTTAATAAAAACGACGTGTTTCTGGAATAACCTTTATCATGAACGTTCTAAGCCAACATAATAAAATGCTGTATAATGTAATACAAACGACGTGTTTCTGGAATAACCTTTATCATGAACGTTCTAAGCCAACATAATAAAATGCTGTATAATGTAATACAAACGACGTGTTTCTGGAATAACCTTTATCATGAACGTTCTAAGCCAACATAATAAAATGCTGTATAATGTAATACAAACGACGTGTTTCTGGAATAACCTTTATCATGAACGTTCTAAGCCAACATAATAAAATGCTGTATAATGTAATACAAACGACGTGTTTCTGGAATAACCTTTATCATGAACGTTCTAAGCCAACATAATAAAATGCTGTATAATGTAATACAAACGACGTGTTTCTGGAATAACCTTTATCATGAACGTTCTAAGCCAACATAATAAAATGCTATATAATTTAATACAAACGACGTGTTTCTGGAATAACCTTTATCATGAACGTTCTTAGCCAACATAATAAAATGCTGTACACTTTAGTACAAACGACGTGTTTCTGGAAAAACCTTTATCATGAACGTTCTAAGACAGCATAGTAAAATGCTATATAATGTAATACAAACAACGTGTTTCTGGAATAACCTTCATCATGAACGTTCTAAGGCAACATAATAAAATGCTGTATAATTTAATACAAACGACGTGTTTCTGGAATAACCTTTATCATGAACGTTCTTAGCCAACATACTAAAATGCTGTATAATTTAACACAAACGACACGTTTCTGGAATAACCTTTATCATGAACGTTCTAAGACAACATAGTAAAATGCTGTACACTTTAGTACAAACGACGTGTTTCTGGAATAACCTTTATCATGAACGTCCTAAGCCAACATAATAAAATGCTATATAATTTAATAAAAACGACGTGTTTCTGGAATAACCTTTATCATGAACGTTCTAAGCCAACATAATAAAATGCTGTATAATGTAATACAAACGACGTGTTTCTGGAATAACCTTTATCATGAACGTTCTTAGCCAACATAATAAAATGCTGTACACTTTAGTACAAACGACGTGTTTCTGGAATAACCTTTACCATGAATGTTCTAAGACAGCATAGTAAAATGCTATATAATGTAATACAAACAACGTGTTTCTGGAATAACCTTCATCATGAACGTTCTAAGCCATCATAATAAAATGCTGTATAATTTAATACAAACGACGTGTTTCTGGAATAACCTTTATCATGAACGTTCTAAGCCAACATACTAAAATGCTGTATAATTTAACACAAACGACGTGTTTCTGGAATAACCTTTATCATGAACGTTCTAAGACAACATAGTAAAATGCTGTACACTTTAGTACAAACGACGTGTTTCTGGAATAACCTTTATCATGAACGTTCTAAGCCAACATAATAAAATGCTGTATAATTTAACACAAACGACACGTTTCTGGAATAACCTTTATCATGAACGTTCTAAGCCAACATAATAAAATACTATATAATTTAATACAAACGACGTGTTTCTGGAATAAACTTTATCATGAACGTTCTTAGCCAACATAATAAAATGCTGTACACTTTAGTACAAACGACGTGTTTCTGGAAAAACCTTTATCATGAACGTTCTAAGACAGCATAGTAAAATGCTATATAATGTAATACAAACAACGTGTTTCTGGAATAACCTTCATCATGAACGTTCTAAGGCAACATAATAAAATGCTGTATAATGTAATACAAACGACGTGTTTCTGGAATAACCTTTATCATGAACGTTCTTAGCCAACATACTAAAATGCTGTATAATTTAACACAAACGACACGTTTCTGGAATAACCTTTATCATGAACGTTCTAAGACAACATAGTAAAATGCTGTACACTTTTGGTACAAACGACGTGTTTCTGGAATAACCTTTATCATGAACGTTCTAAGCCAACATACTAAAATGCTGTATAATTTAACACAAACGACACGTTTCTGGAATAACCTTTATCATGAACGTTCTAAGCCAAGATAATAAAATGCTGTATACTTTAATACAAACGACGTATTTCTGGAATAACCTTTATCATGAACGTTCTAAGACAACATAGTAAAATGCTGTACACTTTAGTACAAACGACGTGTTTCTGGAATAACCTTTATCATGAACGTCCTAAGCCAACATAATAAAATGCTGTACAATTTAGTACAAACGACGTGTTTCTGGAATAACCTTTATCATGAACGTCCTAAGCCAACATAATAAAATGCTATATAATTTAATAAAAACGACGTGTTTCTGGAATAACCTTTATCATGAACGTTCTAAGCCAACATAATAAAATGCTGTATAATGTAATACAAACGACGTGTTTCTGGAATAACCTTTATCATGAACGTTCTAAGCCAACATAATAAAATGCTGTATAATGTAATACAAACGACGTGTTTCTGGAATAACCTTTATCATGAACGTTCTAAGCCAACATAATAAAATGCTGTATAATGTAATACAAACGACGTGTTTCTGGAATAACCTTTATCATGAACGTTCTAAGCCAACATAATAAAATGCTGTATAATGTAATACAAACGACGTGTTTCTGGAATAACCTTTATCATGAACGTTCTAAGCCAACATAATAAAATGCTATATAATTTAATACAAACGACGTGTTTCTGGAATAACCTTTATCATGAACGTTCTTAGCCAACATAATAAAATGCTGTATAATTTAATACAAACGACGTGTTTCTGGAATAACCTTTATCATGAACGTTCTTAGCCAACATACTAAAATGCTGTATTTATTAACACAAACGACACGTTTCTGGAATAACCTTTATCATGAACGTTCTAAGACAACATAGTAAAATGCTGTACACTTTAGTACAAACGACGTGTTTCTGGAATAACCTTTATCATGAACGTCCTAAGCCAACATAGTAAAATGCTATATAATTTAATAAAAACGACGTGTTTCTGGAATAACCTTTATCATGAACGTTCTAAGCCAACATAATAAAATGCTGTATAATGTAATACAAACGACGTGTTTCTGGAATAACCTTTATCATGAACGTTCTTAGCCAACATAATAAAATGCTGTACACTTTAGTACAAACGACGTGTTTCTGGAATAACCTTTACCATGAATGTTCTAAGACAGCATAGTAAAATGCTATATAATGTAATACAAACAACGTGTTTCTGGAATAACCTTTATCACGAACGTTCTAAGCCATCATAATAAAATGCTGTATAATTTAATACAAAGGACGTGTTTCTGGAATAACCTTTATCATGAACGTTCTAAGCCAACATGCTAAAATGCTGTATAATTTAACACAAACGACACGTTTCTGGAATAACCTTTATCATGAACGTTCTAAGACAACATAGTAAAATGCTGTACACTTTAGTACAAACGACGTGTTTCTGGAATAACCTTTATCATGAACGTTCTAAGCCAACATAATAAAATGCTGTATAATTTAACACAAACGACACGTTTCTGGAATAACCTTTATCATGAACGTTCTAAGCCAACATAATAAAATGCTGTATACTTTAATACAAACGACGTATTTCTGGAATAACCTTTATCATGAACGTTCTAAGACAACATAGTAAAATGCTGTACACTTTAGTACAAACGACGTGTTTCTGGAATAACCTTTATCATGAACGTCCTAAGCCAACATAATAAAATGCTGTACAATTTAGTACAAACGACGTGTTTCTGGAATAACCTTTATCATGAACGTCCTAAGCCAACATAGTAAAATGCTATATAATTTAATAAAAACGACGTGTTTCTGGAATAACCTTTATCATGAACGTTCTAAGCCAACATAATAAAATGCTGTACAATTTAGTACAAACGACGTGTTTCTGGAATAACCTTTATCATGAACGTCCTAAGCCAACATAATAAAATGCTGTATTATTTAATACAAACGACGTGTTTCTGGAATAACCTTTATCATGAACGTTCTAAGCGAACATAATAAAATGCTGTATACTTTAATACAAACGAGGTATTTCTGGAATAACCTTTATCATGAACGTTCTAAGACAGCATAGTAAAATGCTATATAATGTAATACAAACAACGTGTTTCTGGAATAACCTTCATCATGAACGTTCTAAGCCAACATAATAAAATGCTGTATAATTTAACACAAACGACGTGTTTCTGGAATAACCTTTATCATGAACGTTCTAAGCCAACATAATAAAATGTTGTATAATTTAACACAAACGACGTGTTTCTGGAATAACCTTTATCATGCACTTTCTAAGCCAACATAATAAAATGCTGTATAATTTAATACAAACGACGTTATCTGGAATAACCTTTATCATGAACGTTCTTAGCTAACATAATAAAATGCTGTATAATTTAATGCAAACAACGTGTTTCTGAAATAACCTTTATCATGAAGGTTCTAAGACAACATAGTAAAATGCTATATAATTTAATACAAACGACGTGTTTCTGGAAAAACCTTTATCATGAACGTTCTAAGTCAACATAATAAAATGCTGTATAATTTAATACAAACGACGTGTTTCTGGAATAACCTTTATCATCAACGTTCTAAGTCAACATAATAAAATGCTGTTTAATTTAATACAAACGACGTGTTCCTGGAATAACCTTTATCATGAACGTTCTAAGCCTACATAATAAAATGCTATATAATTTAATACAAACGACGTGCTTCTGGAATAACCTTTACCATGAACGTTCTAAGCCAACATAATAAAAAGCTGTATAATTTAATACAAACGACGTGTTTCTGGAATAACCTTAATCACGAACGGTCTAAGCCAACATAATAAAATGCTGTAAAATTTAATACAAACGATGTTTCTGGAATAATCTTTATCATGAACGTTCTTAGCCAACATAATAAAATGCTATATGATTTAATACAAACGACGGGTTTCTGGAATAACCTTTATCATGAACGTCTTAAGCCAGCATCATTCAAAAGCGTGTGGGAGTAAGAAAATGAAAAGTCAAAAATGTCAAAATTAGCTGTCAGAAAATGTGCGATTTTTTTAATAACCCCTTGTGTAGCCGATAATTTCCTGACACACAAGGGATTTGCAAGATATCAATATCTGGATTAAAAGTATTCTGTCGAATATTACAACAGATGGTACTGACAATCAGTGGCGTAGTTAGAGTGTGTACCTATCGGGAAGCCCTTGGGCTTGTCGCTCCCACCCAGATCTTCCATAAAAAATACGACATATTGCACAGTGACTTCCCGTATTACGGTTGCATACTGAAATATAGTAACAGTTAAACAAAAAGCAAAACGACATATAGGGAAAAAAGTAAAAACAATTGTAAAATAAATTAAAACCATCTTTATTTCTAAAATGACAACTACAACTTTCTACAAAGTAACCTTTCCTGTTCTTTGTTGGCATTCCTATAATGCATGCCATTTAGTAAAGCCTACCTTACAATGCCATCAATTATCGGAGAACGGAACTTTTGGTAGGTGACTTGGACACAAAGTAAATAATATAGTGATGGCAATCTAAGAGCAAGGAAAGTGAATAAGCTGGAATACAATAAAGTAATTTGGAAAAACAAATGTAGCTGAAAATGACGCTTGGTTGATAAGAAATGATCAGAATAGGATGAAAACAATCCTCCAAATCACAAAAAAAAACACCTTGCCCAGAAGGGCTAAACACAAAAGACGAAATATTGAACAATAAATGTCCTTAAATGAACTACTGCGTAGGAAAATAATTGAAATTTATATGATAACAACCAATATGGTGTCTCTCCAAAACAGCAGTGCTGTGGCATAAAAGGAAACTTCCTGGATCCGTTCACTGTGGCATTAAAGGAAACAGCCTGGGTCCGTTAACTGGCATTAACGGACACAGCCTGGCTCCGTTCACTGGGGTATTAAAGGACACAGCATGGGTCCGTTCACTGTGGCATTAAAGGACACACCCTGGATCCGTTCACTGTGGCATTAAAGGACACAGCGTGGGTCCGTTCACTATGGCATTAAAGGACACAACCTGGGTCCGTTCACTCTGGCTTTAAAGGACACAACCTGGGTCTGTTCACTGTGGCATTAAAGGACACAGCCTGGGTTCGTTCACTGTAGCATTAAAGGACACAGCCTGGGTCCGTTCACTGTGGGATTAAAGGACACATCGTGTGTCCGTTCACTATGGCATTAAAGGACACAGCCTGGGTCCGTTCACTCTGGCTTTAAAGGACACAGCCTGGGTCCGTGTGGCATTAAAGGAAACAGCCTGGGTCGTTTCACTATGGCATTAAAGGACACAGCCTGGGTTCGTTCACTGTAGCATCTAAAGGACACAGTCTGGGTCCGTTGACTGTTAAAATACAAAGCCTGAGTAGTATATGGGGACAGCTCAATGCATCTTTGCGGGTACTGTGCGGGGGGCTACCGGAAGTGACGTCAGTCACGTGACCGGAAGTGACATTCGTCACCGGAACCGGAAGTATGTTATATGCCCTAGTGAGGCCTTTTGACCGGAAGTGACGCCAGTAACGTGACCGGAAGAGATCCTGTTCGGAAGTATGTCTTCAAATAAATTTCATAAAAATCTGCCCAGAGATAGCTTTAAAATATTTTGTTTTCCAAAAATGTGGCTTTATATGAAATATATAGTAAAAAATGGCAGGTGACGAATACTTATGTCCATGGACTGTAGCTAATTATGCTTCATTTAGTTTTGTGATTTTGTGATTTTCAATCGCAATAGTAGAACGGGACAGGTGCCACTAGTGGAACATGAACAACTTGTGTTCACCCTCGTTGAGTTGTTGGGTTTGTATTTCCCAATTTTTAGTTTTATATGTAATGTTTTGTAGATCATTCTTTGTACTTTTTATTTTTACCATTGTACTTTCTGTCCATTTGTCGATTCGTTGCTCTTGGTTAACAATATAGCATCTTCAATTAAAACGTAGATAGCTAATTTGGTGCTCACAAATTAAACGTTTCTGGAATAACCATCATTAGACACGCTCAAAATAAAAAAAGGGAAAGCCAAATAATACAAACACTATGCCAACAAGAAACAGGTTAAACAGTATAACCAATATCGTCTAAGGCCACGGCTACCTGAGAGAGGAGAACCTTAGTTTTAGTAATAATTATATAATCTAGGAACTTAAATTCCAATATTAAATATATCTAATCAACCATGTCAGTGTCGAAACGCTAACTACTGGGTTGAAAGTAGCGCTACGCACCATTAAACCAACCAACTAACTACTGGGCTTATGATACCCTCGGGGACTAATTGTCCATCAGCAGAGGTATCGATCTAATGATAATAATAACAACGGAGATATCAAGAAGAGTAATGAAGTCATGCCACGTTTCCGCTAATGACAATATTTGACCTATGAATACTTACCTCAAGCTGGCAATTATAATAACCTGCTAAATGTCTTTAATGTCTGATGAATGGTGTGAATCATTGAACTAGCAAGATATGGTCTTCAATTCCAATACTTAACTAGAAGAGTTTGAAGATACCTAAGTGGTAATCAGAATCCGTAAATGGTAGAAGGACAGACAACACAATGGACAACAGAAAAAGGACAAAAGGAGAAACAACGATCTACAAAACAAACTCGTAAAGCTAAAGTTCGAGAAACAGGAACCCCTCTAAAACCCGGGTGTACACTCAGGTGCCGCAGACGGGTTGGAATTTCAAATTTACGCAGGACACGTTTCTGGATAACCTGAAACGTTTGTTTAATGTATGACTGGTAAAAATATATAACGTACATGTATTGACATATATTGCAGTTTATTTAATAAACTGAACAATATTAAAAACAATGGCATAACACTATATAGTTGATCTTGCAGGGATCCTGTAGTAGTTTGTAGTATATCCCTTCATTGTAAATTCAAGTATGGCTTGAAGGTAGTCAATCACAACCCTATCCGCCCAGGAGAGTGAGTATATATCGTCTATAAATCCGCAATGGCCGCCATGTTTGGGCATAAGCAGGAACAAATTTGGATAATATTTAAAAAGATCCAGTGGAATGTTTTCATGTGAATGAAGTGGATCGTCCTCACTCGAAATAAACAAAAGTGGAACTGAAATATCATCTACATCTCTTAGTGGATTATTTCTATCATAAAATTCTTCTACATCTTTGTATCCGTACAGTTTACAGAACACGGCCTCATCAAATTGTTTGAAGCTCCAAGCTTTGAGTGCTTTCGGGATATTGATATATCTTGCTAAAGCTCATGCATGCTTCCATATTACCCTTTTTAACAGAAAGAGAAATAGTTGAGTATATAATCCATTCCTTTTTGTTGAAGTTCTGTGAGCAATATCAAAGGAGGCGGAAACACATACTCCAGCACTTATATGAGCAGACGATCCAAATTCTCCCATATAGGAAAGTAAACTTTCACTTCCGGTTCCGTATGAAACACAAGTAATACGTGCGTTAGGATATTTTCCATTTAAATATTCCACAACCTGTCTCAAATCCGATGGATCTCCATAGCACTGTAGTTTTGGTGTAGTAAGATAAGAATCCCCAAATCCCCTTCTGTTAAATACGAGCGGTTGAAAGCCCCGTTCTTTGGCATATAGACATATCTTGGAAACTCCTCCTGACGGTGCACACAAACCAGGAATTATTATTAAAACCGTTCTCGGTGTTTTTCGGTGAAGTTGAATATTTTCCACCCAATCCAACGCTACCACTCCTTTATCCTTCAATTGAAGGTATTCACGTCTAAATTGCACAATACACTGTGGAATAAGAAATGATAGAAAAGTTTGAACATGTTTATTCCTGATCCACAATGGCGGTGAAAAGCTCCAAGAATCCAAACGACAATTTTTAGTCAAATACGATGCTAATGTTGACTTCTTGAAATAAAATATCGGATATACCTCGGCTGTTGCCTCAAATAAAGATTGTAGATAGCAAAAAATACTCCACAGAATAGTTCCTAATATTGCTATATAAAATGGCAGATAAATAATCGTATACAATGGTAACATATCAGGATGAGATTTCTTCTGCTATTGTTCTGCTCCACGTCTGTCAGTATTACTATAGATTGTTACAATGAAATATTTTCCGACCAATTGATGTCCAGTGTGTGGAAACTTCTCATTAAGGGCATGACACACAGATCGTATTTCATTTGTACCGTAATATATATGTCAACATATACTACTAATAAAGGATGCGTCAATGAGAAATATAACTCCGCCTTGTCAAATTGTCGTGTTGTCTTGGAAGTAATTGCAGGAATAATATAATTTGATTTGAAATTATTTGTGATGTTTAGCGCCACTTTAAGCAATATTTCAGCTATTATAATGGTGACCAGTTTTAGTGGTGGAAGAAGCCGGAGTACCCGGAGAAAACCACCGACCATGGACAAGCAACTGGTAAACTTTTATCACTTGCGGCTGCGAGTCGAGTGCACCCTTTTTTGTAATTTACAAAGCCAGGCGCGAACCCACGCCGTATTGTTGATATGCTTGTATGAGTTGCTAGGCAATCCAACTATCTAACTCATTGACCCACCCGGGTCCTTGGAATAATATGAACCTGCCATGAATGTGATATATAAATAAGGAAAGATATCCATTTTTTTTCTTTCTTTGTTTCTTTTTTTCTAGCACCAATATATTGTAATTGCTTAATATAGCTTTATATATAATTATAATTTTTAATATTTCCCTGGATAGTCAAAACATAATTTCATAGGGATACTTCAGAGGAACTTGGACTCTGAAGTAGAAATGTAGCAAGATATATATTGAATAAAATCTGTGATATTGGTGTTAAAAAAAAAATCCCACTTCTTCACGATAACAAAGACAACTGTGGATTGTTTTACAATTAGTGCAAAAAAATCTACACAATTTTCTTTTTATCAAAACAAATAAAATGAAAAACAAAACAAAAGAAACAAAAATCTATAGAAATATCATAGAAAGAGGGAAGATAGGATAACAGACAAATAAATGACCACTTACTTTCCTGGCTTGGCGCAGGCACTACAATACTTCAATAACAAGTGGCGGGGTTAAAATGGTTTGATGGGTTCAAGCTTAACTTCCTTCTGTGTACGATTTTTTAAAACTATCTTTGAGGTTTAACATATTAAATTTTGAACAGAAACGTCTAAACAGTGAAGATCAACCATTACAAGCAAAACGAGCAACCACCTCTCACCTCAAATCATTGAACACAAAAAAAACCAAGTCGTGTGACATTAGAAATCCAGGTCTCAGCGTGGGACAGGCACACATGTATGACGTGATTGAAAATCATAACTAACTGAATTTTTCTAGATATTTTTCCTTTTCTGACAAGAAACTAATATGCCATTGGATGCCCTTTTTGGAGCGTTGTACTCGTAGCTGTGATTCCACATTTTTTTCTATATCTTTGGATTCCGTTAACTACATTGCAACTGGGTTTTTCGACATTGATAAACTTCTAAAGACAATGCAACGGACTCCTCACGTGGATGATACACATTCTGCAAAAAATGTTAAACATAAGAAAATGTGGTTGTGCCCTATTCCATATTTCTTGCAAATATTGTTTGCATTAAGTTGAATGGTGTTCAGCATGGACCGCACAATTCTTCAAAAACACCTCTCAATGAGCATGATTTGAACTCACAACTTTAGTGGTGATAGGCACTGATTACACAGGTAGATGTAAATTCATCAACCAATTAGGCTGCTCGTAGCAAACAAAAAAGTTTGATAATAAATAATTGCGGTTATCATTTTCATTGAACATTGAACGGTAAAACTCACAAGTGATCGTCAAGTAATGGGGTTTCTTCAGATTTTAGAGACCAAGACATATTAGTAAAGTGAAAGATGTTAATAAGATTGATCGAAAATGTCCCGTTTTCCATTGCTTGCATTCTGGACAACAACCAATAAATTAAGATTCGAATCTACCAGTATATCAATGAAAAAAAAAGTCATACAGTACAGTGAAATCACACTCCATCATTTTATGATCGAATTTAGGAATTATTTTTTTATTTTACTTCCAGTGATAAAATAGACCTTTGGAAAATAAATACCTCGATACTTCGGAATTTCGCACTAACAATATTTCGGCCATTCAACCTTCGGATCACTGAACTTTCGGAATATCGAGCGGTCTTCGGATACATAATTCTTCTAACACTTATTAAAGGTCGTCCAATGAATATCTAAGGTTGTCATTTCCATTGCCCTTTAACATTACTTTCTTGAATGACAGTAACTACGTCTTTGTAAAATCACCTGTTATTGCATCATATTACAGTGTGTTAATATTGTGTCCTCTCATTGGCTACATCACATTACAACGTGCTAATATTGTTTCCTCAATGCTTCGTATCCCACAACGGATAATGAATGAAAATAAAATACCACACCTTCAGAATAGGTCAATAATCGAATTATCAACAACTCTATCACACGTATACAATGCATATGACCGCCCACTTTCATATACACGGTCGCCCACTGTCATGGAGAGGTAAATAAACTTCAGTTAGGAGCTTCAGAGTTAAAATACAACAATGTAGTTTTATGGGTCAACACCTCCCATCATAATATCCACATGTTAGTAAAATGCCAACCCACACATATAAACGTTAAAGAATGTGCAATCGAAAGATACAAACAACATTGTGCACAAGACACAGAAAGAAGACACACAAATCAAGGAACAGAACTCAGAAAACAGAAAGGATGATCAACACGGACCCCAACAAAGTGCCCAAGTGCTCAAGTGTTCGTGAAGGGAAAGCAGTTCTTGTTTCTTATAAGACATCCGCACGGTGTTACTCATATAGTCAAGCCCTGTAAAAGTCGGTGAGAAGAAGAGTTCGAAGATACCAAAGGGGTAATCAGAATCCGTATATAGAAGAAGAACAGACAATACAATGGCCAAAATAAAAAGTACAAAAGGACAAGCCATGATCTACAAAACATAAATATAAAATTGAAGATCGAGTAACACGAACCCCACTAAAAACCGGGGGTAAACTCATGTGTTCCGGAAGGGTAAGCAGTTTCCACTCCAATAATGACACCCGTGAAATCCGGTAAAAGTCGTGTCGGTGAAAGAGTAAAGACATAGTCTACGTAATGTCATTTGCGAATTGGATATTTCGTAACGATAGACCAGTTCGCGATGACGACCGTGTAATTTTTGAAGCAATGATTTCAGCGTAGGAACAACGTAGTCTTGTCTGAATATCTTTTGCGTCAGCAGCTGAACTCTGTCCAGAACATCACTATACTGGACACAAGTCCTAGAATGACGCCTGGGTGTGAAATGTTAACTTCATTCGCTGGTGCTGCTGGGATATTGCGCGAGTAAATGAGTGACTGTCAGTTAACACCAACGTAGTAATTTTTCACCTATATCATACCCAAGTCAAGTTAATTTTCAAAGAGATGATGATGAGGTCCGCTTTGTACTAGACCAACACGATTAGTCGGACTTTTATAGTGCTAGCTCACTGACACAACAGTTTGCGGATAGACATGTCGCTCCACTCGAACACCTTATCTTGATTCCGAGCCAATCAGTCGTTCTTCTTTCTACTTAAAGATGTGTCCTTAACGGAGAAGCAAAAATAAACCAATATTACAGTCTTTGGTTCACCCGATCTGAACTTGAACCTACGATCTACAGCACTCGAGGAGAGCACGCTAATCATTACATCACCGACGTGGTTTTGAATAATGCTATTGATGAATTGGAATAAATGGTATGTATAGTACAATGGTATTACATGCGTAACCATATTAAGTAGACTATCTTTGTACATTGTTAACGGATAATGTTTTATAATCCAATAATGTACAATGCTAGAGTTACATCACGACGCCATTGTTGCCGTGTAGAAATGATTGACAGAACAAATTCTGTAATTTTAAATATTAACAACCAATAGACGGAATAAATTAGAAACGAAATGTTACAAGCACAGAGTATGTCATTTAAAGATCAGTCATGCTTGATTAATGTATAATGGAAAGATGGGATTAGTTCTTGAATGAAATTTGAAGTTCCATTATGCCTATATATCCCTACGCCTTCTTTTATTGTAATTATTTAGGTTATAAGTACATATATGCATTATACAGTTGACAGTCGTTGTCGTGATCGCATGGTAGTTGGATTGATAACTATCTGTACAATCAGTGCCTTTCACCATTACAGTTATGAGTTCGAACCCCGTTCATGGTGAGGTGCACTCGATATAGCATTATGTGATAAAGTTTGTCAGTGACTTGTGACAGATCTGTGGTTTTCTCCGAGTATTCCGGTTTCCTCCACCAATAAAGTTGACCACCACGATATATCTGAAATTTCGTTGAAAGTGGCGTTAAGCACCATAAACCAAACATGTCCCACATTATCAATGAACAATAATATGCAAGTCAAGTTTCATTTCAAGTTTAATACCTTTTATGTGTTTTGAGTGAAAGCCATATCTAAATTAGTTTTTTCTGTCCATTGACACTTGTAGCCATTTTTGCTAATAAGCTGCTATGAAAAGGGGACATTCGATTTCTCTGTTAATTTTGATTGAGTTGAATCGAACTCAAAGAGTGCTCGTTTTGGCTAGCTTAACTTGTTTCACGTTATCAAATAAAAAAGTACAATCCTTAATGAACAATATGAGTACAATAAACTATTGACTGAATTGTATTTTTTGTCGGCGATTGTTGGATGATTGTTGTACGTGGGTGGAACTAAAAAAGAGGGGTCATGACCTTCTACATTGTACATGTATACTTGTCAAAGGAGATGTTGGATATTTGACCAATTAGAAGAGGACATGCAATTGATTCGCTAAGTGTTTCAAGCTGGATGTCGCCAGATCTTCCGCGCGGGCCACATTGACTTGGTGGAAAGTTCCGGGAGAGTACATGTAATCACAGCTTATAAGGTCACGTTTGTCATAATTTGTCAGTGCATCCATTTTAGAATTCGGGATTTGTTTAAGTAGTAACGTATATAAACACTAGATATTTTAGATGAAATAATGACTCCAAACCAACACCTCTTTTTTATATATAGACATTGTAGGCTTTCGTTTGCACTCGAAACTGATTTAAAACTAGTTTCGTTTCGCTTCTTGTTTTACAACCACCCGACAAAAGCCCTTTAAATTAGATATCTAACTGATTATAAAAAGAGATTTTTACTGCTTAGCAACAGTGGTCATATTGGATAGAAGACAGGGCTGTCGGACAAAATTTTGTAAGTGGACCAATTAAGAGTAAAATGCCGATCTTCCCACACAACTATGTGAGAAGCGCTGTTGTATACATTATTAGTACTGTTCCTCATCTTGAGCTTTATTCAAAATGTATGTATCCTTAGTGACGTGAAACTTGTCATATGTTTACTAATAATCAACATAAGCAAATTATTGTTTTTGTGCAGATGGTGACGTATTATCCGGTCCCATTTTCTTTCCGCTTTCTATTGTTTACATGTGTATGACGAAGAGTTTGAAGATAGGGGTAATAAGAATGAATCCATAAATCGAAGATCTAAAAAACATACACATAAAACTAAAGATCAAGTAACACGAAACCCACTTAAAACCGGGAGAAGCTTAGCTGGCCCGGAAGGGTAAGGAGTCCCTGCTCCACTAATGGCACCCATCGTGTTAATCTAGTTACAAAGCCCGTGATAAGTCATGAATATAAGAAAAGATCTGGAAGTGTATACGTCAAGTGGAACATATACATTGTCATTTATGATACTGATAATATTCCATGTCAAGCAAGTGGCGACCGTAATAATGTCGAAGTGATGACTTTAATTCCAATAGGAACCCTTGGTTCTGTGGATTCCTTGTTAGCAGCAACCCTCTATTAAGGAAATCCTGATAGGAACAAACTCTGGAATATCGAATCAACTGAGAGAATGGAGTCTGTCTCGTACGAATATATCAGATATCGTATGTGATATGAGAAAGCATGGCATTTCAAGAGAACAGAAGTATACTTGAAATAGAATACTGACAATTTTCAGATCAGAAAAGAAAAAAGAAGCTCACACAATCCCACAAGTGCTCATTTAAGAAATGTAGAAGATTAATAGTTCTGGATAAAGATAATAATTGTATTTTCTTATTCTCATATGTGAAATAAAGAAATTTTCATATGTGTATACATGCAGATTGCATTTTTGTATTTTAATTAAATAAACTATTCCTATCCAATAATTAACCATTAATATTAGAATGAACCATGTATTAACTATATAGATGATGTTCCGTTTCTGAACAATTCTTCATTTGATGATTATCTACATTGCATGTGTCCAAATGAGCTTGAAGGAAAGGATACAACTGACACTCAACATTCTGCTTCTTACTGGATCTTCACCTTGAAATCGGCAATTGAAGACGACTGAAAACAAAACTCTACGACAAACGTGATGACTTTACGTTTCCAATAGTCAACTTCCCCTTCATCAGTAGCAAATTCTCAGCATTACCAGCGTACAGAGTTTATATTTCGCAACTCATACATTTATCTAGGGCTTGTGTCCGTACATTGATTTTCTGGACAGAGCTCAGCTGATGACACAAAAGCTGTTCAAACAAGTCTACGTTACTCCTAGGTTGAAAATAATCGCCACAAAAATGATGCGGGTGTCTTATAAGAGTAAAGCACGTCTTACCCTTCGCCAGCACCTGGTCCCCCCAGGTTTTTGATGGGGTTCGTATTGCTGATCTGCTTAGTTTTCTGTATTGTGTTGTGTTTTTTTGTTTGTCTTCGTCATGTGTCTTGTGAGGCTAATGTTGCCAGTGACTCCTGATTGTCCGTTCTTGAACGAACCTTCGGTTTTCTCTGATATTTATTATGAATATTCTTTATTCGTTTTTCAATGAAATTATAATGATTAGTATATGGGCCGCTTCTGGGTAGTTGTAAAGGTTTCCATGGTTCAAATCCATAGTGCTACTCAGTGCGTCCCAAGGTAACGATTAATGGGGACCTCTCGATTTTGAATGTTAATAATTCGGAAAGTCCTACCCGAGGACAATAGTGGACAGTGTGTTTGGGGGGTTCCACGCTAGCTGCACGATAAAGAGATTTTTTCTAAATTTCGAAAAAAGAGTAGGCGCATTGCAGTACCTACAAAATACCAAATTGTTCGTCCAAACCCAATTCTTCATGTTTTTGGAGTGGGATCCAAAAGTCGTTCCCTTCCTTGATTGTATATGTATGTTGTTATTTTATGTTATCGAACTTGTTCTCGTCGTGAATATAGTTGAAATACTGCTGGCTGAACTGATCGTCAAATAATAATCAATCAACAATTTATAGACCGTTGCATGGGTGTAATAAAATATTCGTATTCGCATTTTTTTTTAAATTTTTGATGGTAACTAAAGTTTTTGTATTAGACGAGGCATGTCTGATTGCCGAGCTAAGGTTAGACGAGGCATATATGATTGCTGAGCTAAGGTTAGACGAGGCATGTCTGATTGCCGAGCTAAGGTTAGACGAGGTATGTCTGATTGCTGAGCTAAGGTTAGACGAGGCATGTCTGATTGCCGAGCTAAGGATAGACGAGTTCTGTCTGATTGCTGAACTAAGGTTAGACGAGGCATGTCTGATTGCCGAGCTAAGGTTAGACGAGGCATGTCTGATTGCCGAGCTACGGTTAGACGAGGCATGTCTGATTGCTGAGCTAAGGTTAGACTAGGCATGTCAGATTGCCGAGCTAAGATTAGACGAGGCATGTCTGATTGCCGAGCTAAGGTTAGACGAAACATGATTGATTGCCGAGCTAAGGATACACGAGGCATGTCTGATTGCTGAACTAAGGTTAGACGAGACATGTCTGATTGTCGAGCTAAGGTTAGACAAGGCATGTCTGATTGCCGAGTTAAGGTTAGACGAGGCATGTCTGTTTGCTGAGCTAAGGTTAGACGAGACATGTCTGATTGCCGAACTAATGTTAGACAAGGCATGTCTGATTGCCGAGCTAAGGTTAGACGAGGCGTTTCTGATTGCTGAGCTAAGGTTAGACGAGGCATGTCTGACTGCTCAGCTAAGGATAGACGAGGCATTTCTGATTGCTGAGCTAAGGTTAGATAAGTCATGTCTGATTGCTGAGCTAAGGTTAGATGAGTCATGTCCGATTGCTGAGCTAAGGATATTAAATCAAATCTCTCACTTGCTCCTTTTTCTGATATGTCATCGAACCATGACGGGTGTGATCTTACCCCGGTTATAATTTTGATTGAATGGTGGGAAATTCTGCATCTTGAGTATTTTCAATTATTGGTTGATATTTTTTTTGAAAACTAAACTTTATGTGTATCAACCTTCAAAGAATGTGCCCGTCGTACGGAAATCATATATACAAATAGAGAATAGTGTTTCTACTTTACATATTGTTTATTCTCATAATTATTGTAGGTACATAAACACAGGAACAGTAACAATTATTTTAATATCCATGCATAGACTAGACAGTAAAACAAAACAAGAACAAATAGGGGCTCGGGAGGCTCAATGAGTTAGGTAGTTGTAATACCTAACAACTCATACAAGTCTATCACCAATACGACGTGGGTTCGCGCCTGGTTTTGTAAATTACAAAAAGGGTGCACTCGACTCGCAGCCGCAAGTGATAAATTTTACCAATTGCTTCCTCATGGTCGGTGTTTTCTCTGAGTACTCCGCTTCCTCCACCACTGAAACTGGTCACCATGATATAGCTGAAATATTGCTGGAAGTGGAGTGGAACACAATAAATTAATTCAAATAATCAAATGAATAAGAACATGTATAATATATTTATGAACGTAGCATACACAAGTTATATGATTATCATTTAATCAAACATTAATGCAATATAATACACTTAACAAAAGAAGTTAACAGTTTCTTTGGTTAGTTCAGCTTAACTATAATTTATTTCTGGCAAAAGACAATTCTTAGATAATGTAATATATTAAAAGTGAGGAAGGTCTCCCTCAAGTCCCTGTACCCTTAGTCAATCGTGAATATTCTGTCTTAAATAATGTAATATATTACAACTGAGGAAGGTCTTCCTCCAGCCTCGGTACACTTAGTTAATCGTGACTATTTGTCTTAAATAATGTAATATATTAAAACTGAGGAAGGTCTCCCTCAAGCCTCGGTACCCTTAGTCAATCGTGACTATTCTGTCTTAAATAATGTAATATAATAAAACTAAGGAAGGTCTCCATCAAACCTCGTTACCCTTAGTCAATCGTGACTATTCTGTCTTAAATAATGTAATATATTAAAACTGAGGAAGATCTCCCTCAAGCCTCGGTACACTTAGTCAATCGTGACTATTCTGTCTTAAATAATGTAATATATTAAAACTGCGGAAGGTCTCCCTCAAGCATCGGTACCCTTAGTCAATCGTGACTATTCTGTCTTAAATAATGTAATATATTAAAACTGAGGAAGGTCTCCCTCAAGCCTCGGTACCCTTAGTCAATCGTGACTTTTCTGTCCAGGCTCCTGGCTAAGTTTCTACTAAATATTTTCATTATTTAGCTTTCCAATATTTTTAACAGTGAGCGTACCTGATGAAGATTTTTTCAGAAACGTGTCGTGCGCACTAAGCTATATATTTATATATTTATTTCATACGTACAACAGAAGAGATGTATGGTCGATATAAGAAAATTAGTGTTCATAATTTAATATTACAAATGAAATAAATATTGTTTCAAATTAAAAAAAATGGACGAAAATATTATCACATGACAAAGTCTTATTATTTATTGCTGGGAAGAATATACATATCTAACATAAATTGATTGACAATGGTCATCATCATTGCTTGTTTATATTCTCAATAGTAATTACAAAGGACTGTTTAATGTTATACTGTAATTTCGTTGTAGAATGTACACTGGCATTCAACTTGTAAGGGCTACGATCTCAACCATGACTTGGCTAACCGCTAAGACATATCTGTGTCACAAATGACCGCGTATATGTTTCGTTTGTCGTAATCACAATCTGGTCATTTCCTCATTCCTGACTGATCCCCGGGTTTGTCACAAGAGTAAAGCAACGAGCACAGCATGAACTACTCACCCTTCCGGAGCACCTATGTTTGCCCCAGGATTTTAGTGAGATTCGTGTTGTTCGATTTTTAGTTTAATTAGTAAAGTTTTCTAGACCGTTTTTTTGCCTTTCGGCAATTGCATAGACAACCGTGTTGTCTATTCTTCTCAGATCTACGGCTTCTAATGACCCCTTTGGTATCTTCAAACTGTTCTTGCAATATATACACACATATTTGCTTTACGTTGCAACCTTCCAGAATAGTCTACAGTTTAGGAGAATTTCAATTTGACATTAACTCATGAAGTCCATATTTGCAAATAAACAAAACTGAAGTCTAAAGGGAGTTTATAAGTTGAGGTTATTCATAAACTCTATAGCTATGCGGTGTACACTCTAAGCTACATTGTTCAGGACCTTTTGATTTCCTGCTCCCAGAGACTTAAATTATTTCACTTTCCAATATAATATTTTGACCGTGCATATCTTATGACGGTACTACCAGAGAGACGTCGTGTTCACTAAATTATATATGTACATTTTGATGTTGTTTTCACAAATCGCAAAATAAAACTCATCCATGGTAGTTGCTTTGAGATATAAAACACTTGACAAATCTCCTGCAGTATATCATAAGATATATGTTCAGTCTGTAGTATATTACACCAATCCAGCATGACGGAAAATATTTACCATTGCCTTCATTACAACTCTTTGATGGAAACTGAAATGATAAGACAATTATAATTGATACATTTATTATGGTATGAGATATATCAGACAAATTGTCTTTTACATGTGTTTATTTCTTTATACCAGAAAGAAAGCTTAGTATAATGTTCCTCCTGATGCATGCAACTATTAATCAGACACAACCGAAGGACTAAATCATATAGAGACACACACATGTTGCATGTCTAGTAATACCAGTTAAACTAACATACAGATATTGGTTTATAGTATATTCACAATTTGATATGACACCTTAAGTGAATGTTTGTACTCTACCGTTCGTCATGTATGATATAAATAATGCACAGGATAACTGCGACATTGCGTGTTCTTTTTTCCGTTATTATGATTTACATTGACTATTGAGAGGGTTTATGTTGATCTCAACACCCCATATCCATAATACCAAAGTTGAAAATACTAATGCCATGACGACCAAGAACAGTTTTAATTCTGGTACAAGGTGCAATTCGTAAAACTATATCAGATTGTAACGAGTACCCATTTTCTCGCACGCGAATCCGACTCACACAAATCAGTGATGGTAACCACATATATTATAGGTAGGTGTAAAACAAACTATGGCAAGGTCACAGAGAAACAGTTTTTAGTGTGTTTGGTTTCGTGTTACTCGATCTTTAGTTTTATATGTTTGCTTTGTAGATTTTTGTTTGTCCTCTTTTACTTGTCCTTTTGTACATTGTGTTGTCTGTTCTCCTATTTACGGATTCTGGTATCTTCAAGCTCTTCCTCAATAAAATCATGTTCATCCCAGGTAGATATTAAATGTAATGCCCATGACGCGTTTATGGAATGCACTTCATAAGGTACGTGCAAGCGATATATTGGAATGTCATATAATTTAAAAGCGTTTGTGGACAATAAAACCAAAGGGCCTAAACCAGATGGTCTACATATCGGCTATGATCACCTATGCCTGTGATAATTTTAAAGCTATTTTATTTCCAAAACATTCAAAGACTCTTATTGGATTTCAATCAGACATACACAAATGACACTAAATATACCTACATCTATTTATGACACTCGCTAATGGATGGTGTTAAACCAGAATATAAGTACATATATGTGGACATTTGAGTAGGTTGTTCTGGCACGTGATATGTGTTGATTCTTAATAATAAAGATGAATGTATATTTGTAAATCACAATTAATACTGGACAAACAGCTGAACAGAATGTTATTGCTGGAGTGACTGATCTCAGTTATTGGTATTTTTAAGTCGATGTCAGAACTGATGTCGTTTGTTGCATTGTTTGTGTTCTTGTAATTCTGCGTCTTTACTGTTGATATTTTTAAGATTGTAACTATCCTGTTCCGGTTGCTTGGTTTTCTTTCGTCGACGCTTGAGAGTACATGGCGAAAATTATTCAGGAAACACGTCGTGTTCACTCAATTTTACATGAATCATCATTATACTGTAATTACCGTCTTCCCTTATAATCTAAGTTTTATCAATATGAAGTGAGGTTTGGGTCAATAACCTAGTTTAGCCCCGCCACGTTTTATTGAAGTGCCTGTACAAATCTAGAAATGTGATTGATCACGTTGTGTAAGATGTACTGATTTTATATCTGTTTAAAAAAAATTTCAATTAGATGGTGGAACGTAACATTTTTTTTTTTTTCATTGTATGAGTATTCTGTAAATAAACGTTAGAGAATACCGAAGGGGCAATCAATAAGAGACAATCCAGAAAAGCGCATCATGAAAATGAAATATGTTAATATCGTGTGACTGACAAACAGTGTAAAGTTACCTGTTATTAACTGATTGGTCAATTCAGAAGATCAGTAACGTTGTCATGTATCAATATAATGTTGTGTTCACCTGTAATACAACAAAATAATGAATATCTCTTTGTGTATTGCCAAATAGTTGTATATCAAATTGATTGATATCCAATTTTGATATTGTTCCTTTTTTTTGTTATTGATATCACAAATGTTGACATTGTTTGGTTAGTTTTTGACAAAATACAGATAATTAAGTAACAACGAATAAAACATTCCACGGACAATGTGATTTTCAGATACCCAGTGTTCATTACTGTGATATTTTCGTGAAGGGTTTCCCTCTTATGTTCAATTAAGCTTAACATTAAATCCAATTTTCATGACATTCTTTCTATGCATTTTATAATAGAGTTATAGTTCCGTTTGTATTTTCCCCTGGATACACTCAATGATAATGTGTAATAGGTACTATGTCAAATGAATGATCGTCCGAAATATTCACCCTGGCTATATGTTAAATAAATAAATAATCAAATTAAAACATTTATTAGTTCTGTCCTGTAAGTAACATTTCAGTAAGCATACATATATATATTACTGCCTGACAGGAAAACGACATTTCTTCATTAATTACTTATTGCAAGGTTTATAATAGGAATAACATATCGGGTGCCACTAGTGGAGCAGAAACTGCTGATCTCCCGGATCACCTGGATTCACCACCGAAAACCAGAAACATACTTTGTGATAGGCAATTCCCAAATATTTCAACACAATTAGATATATCAACACAACAAGTATGGAACTCACACTTTTCCATGGATCTGTATGACAAGTCACTCCTTGGGACAGAACTAGATAGCACACGGTATGACCTACATTTCCATTGTTGGACGCATTCCATATCTGTATTTTAGTAATCACATCAGACACAACCAGCTAGAGTTTAAAAGAATAGTATTGTAATCATGATTGTGTTACAATATCATTATGGAGCATTTATTTAACATTTATTGAAAACATAATAGCTGTCCTGAAAAATGTCCAAAAATATTTGACTATGCAGTTTTCAGCGAGACTTATTTGGTAAAATTAAAAAAGAAAATACTGATTTTTCAGGCTAAGATGAATTTCTAGCTCTGATAACAATCATTTCATAAACATTGTACACTTTAATATATCACAGATATTTTTTTTTTCATTTTGAAACATCTACATAATACAAAACAGTATATCTTCACCATGATCATCGGTCTGAAAAATAAAAATAATTAACAATCAATAAATTTGTATTATAACAACATCATTACAACATTAATATATTTTTTTTAATTAAAGTTGTATTAAGTTTAAATGTAAAATTGTTCACATAATTATTAAATTCTATAATAATTAAACTTATTCGAAAGTAATTGGGTAAGTGTTTGAACGAATACACTAGTACACAAATAACATATAATATATATTGATTTTGTCCTTTTAATTTAACATTGAAATTATTGTTTGAATATGTTCAGTTATAAAATGGATATTTACCAATATAACATACGATAAGTGTTCATATTCAATTATGAAAAGACAGTTTAAACAGTAATAATCATCAATTCTATTAATATTAATACAGTATATGATGCTATGTCAAATATAAATGAGTATATAGGTGTAATACCACTAAAGAATTCCCCATAGCCTTCTATGTTAAATAAAAGAAAAATTGAGCTTTCATACAGGATTCATCTTAAGTTTAATCTAAGTGACACTCATATCTCATGGAAGGGGTACCTAATAGGAAGCTTAACTCCGAAAATCAACATACATTTAATGGCATATAAGAAAAAACATACAGTCTGAAGATGTCTACCGTCATAAATCATACTTTCACTTTCGATTTAACACAAATTCAGGTGGTTTCTTTCCAATGCAATCAATTTTTTATTTAAAACCACAAGGACATCAAATATGGCTTAAAATTATCCTAAAATATGTAGGTTTCTGCTGACATTCAGTATATTGTAGTATCTAATAGGGCTTATTTTTTATCCAACAATGTAGGAATCCATTTTCTGTTTACGTACTACTTTCCCATACGTTCTTTTCGACTGGTACCCATGTTTAGTGGTAATACACCTATATAACACATTTAGACAATATATGACGATATACAAACCAAGTTAGTAATAGCAAGAAGTCAGTAACACATTGACGGAGAGGGATGTAATAACATTCCGGAAGCAGTTAATAAACTTGCTTTATCAGCCCGCTTAGGCCATTCTTTGAAACTGGGTGAAATAAACATGACTCTTATTAGTCAAACCAAATTAACGGATTAATCACAGGGTAAAATTTTAGCTATATCATCTACAAGTATATGATAAATGATCTTATGTCCAATATAAATGAGTATATAATACGTTTAAACAATATATAGCAAAACAAGTTAGTAATATCAAGCAGTCAGTACCACATACAGTGAACCCTGTCTCAATCGTACACCTGTCTATTCTGAACACCAAATTTGGTCATATGGATGTTCGGATTAGGCAGGTTTCAAATAAAAAACATTGAATGGAAAAGCAAAATATAACAAACTCAATAGAAAAGACATACAGATACAAAAATACACAAAATCATCAATTATATTAAATATAAAGTTTTATGTGAATGTCTTATATTGTAGTTTAAAGGATCGTCGTGATCGTATGGTAGTTGGATTTACGTGAATGTGTTGTCTTGTAGTTTATTAATTTGTTGTAGCACAGCATTGTGTGATTTATAATGAGAATGTGTTATTTTGTAGATTACTAAATGTTTGCAACAAAAATGATCAGTTTAAAGTAAATGGACACAATTGTGCATCACTTGCCTTTCCCCTATATATTTCATAGAAAACCACGTGTTGATGCAAAACTTTCTGAAGCCAGTTTTGCGATACTCCTTACACATCTGACAGACCCCAATTAAAGGTCATATCCAGATGAACTTTTGTAGATGAATACATTTAAAGAAAAAGACATCGACATGTTTATGGTGCAATAATATAAAGTCGCGAAACGTGCTGCTAAGATTTAACCAGCGTCGTTTTTAATTGGTTGACCATGATTTCATCTGAACATGACCTCTAATAGGGTTCTGTAATATACTAGGGGGAACATAGGGTATTATAACAGTTGAATTTAATCAGATTGTTAACAATATTCCCTATATATCCATGAGGTGTAATGTAATTAAATTTGAGAAACCTATCACGACTTTCAAGTATTTCAGATAAGATTTGTACCGTTTATGCATTTCAAAATTCGTGGAATGAAACATAGTAAAAATTTCCAACTGATATACCCTGGCCAATAGATTTATCCATGTATATATGACAATATATGGAAGGCTAGTATATTTGTGAAGATAAATGTGGCTTCATGAAGGGGGACATATCATTTTACTTTTCCTTTCCTCATTCATGACTTATCACCGGTTTGCAACATGAGTAGCACGATACATGCCACGTATGGAGGTGGACCTGCTTACCATTCCGGAGCACCTGAGTTCTCCCTAGTAACTTTTTAGTAGTGTTTGCGTTGCTCGATCTTTAGTTTTCTGAGTTATGTTTTATAGATCGGTGTTTGTCCTTCTTCATTTGGCCATGGTGTTGTCTGTCCTTATAATTAGGCTTCTGATTACTTCTTTGGTATCTTCAAAGTTTTTTTCATTGAAAAACATGTCGATATTTTTAATGTATATACAATAAATTTGATAACACTTTCAAAACCAAGAACATAAATACTCACCAGAGCAGTTGTTAAGTAGTACGTTTGGCAGGTATTCTCCATCAAAGTCATGACAAGTAATAGATGTTGGATACTTCTGGGTTTCTATAAGCCATCTCCAGAATGGAATAATGCCACAACTACCGCAATGCATATCAAAATTACTAGAAATAAAAAATATCTCTGTTTATGACTAATTGATATTATATCTGTTCGAAGTATTTACGAATGAGTGATCCCTGTGTGGCAGGTATGTGGTAAAGATTACACAAAAATAAATGTAGAGGTAAAATCGATACCCACAAGTCACATATACATGACCGCTCAATATTCAGGCTTTGTACATGAACTTCAGTAAATAAGGGTAATAACAAAATTACCGAACTCCGAACAATCTTACAAAGGGAAAGTCAAAACTCATAATTATATAAACAGACAAAATCAGTCAACAACCGGAAAACTGTGAAAACCGTAATGACCCTGACTTGGTACAGGCATTTCTAAAGAAATGGTGGGTTGAATCAGATTTTAAGGCGCCAAACCTCCCGCTCTCATTACGGTTCAAAGTGGCGGGTTGAAAAAGAATGATAATTACTCATGTGAAGCAATAGGAAATATTCATATTGAAGTGCACAATTAATTTATTAAATTAGACAAAACCAGTGCATCTTGTTCCAAGTATCATCTAGAGAGCTGACAAAGCACATGCTATTTCGGTGAGACCATACAACTGGAGGCATCATACATTTAAGCATATCGGATAGACTTCGTGTCGATACACATTGCTACAATACTACGTACAATACAACTTACAGTGATGTCAGCTTTGGTAAATTCTCGAACGCATGTTCACTAACAAGTGCTATAGGGTTGTTGTCCATGCGTCTGAAATATAGCCTCACATTAGAAAGCAGTAATACTGTGTTTTAAGCCATGATCGACTACAAAGAAATCTAAATATTGAGGAACGAAACTCCACCAAAAAGGCCCGGAAGAATAGCAGTTCCTGATATAGGCCGCTGTATTAATTTTGTTTAGTTGGTTGGTTGATTGTTGTGATGGTATCGTGGCGGCCAGGTTTATTGGTTGAGGAAACCGAAGTACCCAGAGAAAATCTCCAATCCGTCGCAAGTCACTGACAAACTTTATCACATAATGTTGTATCTAGTACACCTCGCCATGAACGGGGTTCTAACATTAGTGGTGATAAACACTGGTCGCACAGGTAGTTGTAAATGCGTACCATCACGACCACGACGGATCCTAATTTTGTTTATTTACATCGTCTGCCCCACATGTATATGAATGGAATATCTTTTGAATAATCACGTGGGTAGGTATTTCATTTACCTCAAGATTGACATCAATGGTCAACTATCTACCAGAATCTATGACAAAGGAGACGACTTCAGTTTGGTTAACTTTAATTTCCCTATTGTGTACATGTGTTATCTAATATTTAAGTGATAGTAAATGCCATTGTCTCTCTTTATATACCTATTACTTCAAATCTAAAGCTCGACTATGTATATATATATATATAAAAATCTAAAATGTAGCACACCAACACCAAAAAAGATGTTAAAATATATACTGTTGGGTTGTTTCCCATGAATCTGAAATCTAGCTTCATATTAGAAAGCAGTAATATTGAGTTATAAGCCACGTCGACTACAAATACATCTGAAGCTTCAGGAACGCAACTTCACCAAAAACCACCGAAGTATGGCAGTTCCTGAAATAGTCCGCCGTTTTAATTTTGTTTAGTTGGTTGTTTGATTGTGGTGATGGTATCGTGGAGGTCAGGTTTATTGGTTGAGGAAACCGAAGTACCCGGAGAAAATCCCCTATCTGTCGCAAGTCACTTACAAACTTATCACATAATGTTGTATCGAATACATCTCGGCATGAACGGGGTTCAAACATTAGAGGTGATAAATATTAGTATTGCACAGGTAGTTGTAAATGCATACCATCACGACCACGACGGATCCTAGTTTTGTTGATTTACATCGTCTGATCCACATGTATATGGATGGAATATCTTTTGAATAATCATGTGGGTAGGTATGTCATTTGCCTCAAATTTGACAGCAATAGTCAACTATCTACCAGAATCTATAACAAAGGAGACGACTTCAGTTTGGTTAATTTTAATTTCCCTATTGTTTCTTCTGATGGCTTTTTGTATTATCTAATATTTAAATGATAGTAAATGCTATCGTCTCCCTCTATATACGTTTGATGCACCTATTATTTCAAAACTAAAACCCGACTATATATATAATATATATAAACGTCTGACAAAGTAGCCAACGTATGAACCTACGGGATGTCGGATCGGAAACAAGTGCTAAGGTTTATATGCAAACAAACACAAATAATAAATAAACGTCTAAAATGTAGCACAACAACATCAAAAAAGATGTTAAAACATAACAAAAATAACTATAAGTCTACAAAAAGACAATAATTATAATCAAATCGACGGATATTTCGCTTGACAGACAAGCTTCAACAGCGTCTCAAATCAGATTGTCACGTGACCATCAGTTATCGCGACGTAAAAATCATAATCTTGAACTTTATATTATTCAAATATATATGTACACTAATTCATAGACAATGTGAAAACAATGAAAAAAGGTAATGATGAAATTTACCAACTAGCTAAGGACCAGGCACTGGTTAAGCAGTTAAAAAAAATAGGCCTTTTTGTTTATGCCCTCCGGATGTAATGTTTGTTTCTCACGAATACAAAAACTCTCTCTTTTTTGTGTTTGATTCTCTTTCCGCTTGGATTGTTGTCATTGATATAAATTTGGATCTACCAGAGTCATCCAATGAGTGCCCCCTCGACACAAAGTCTTGACTCACGGCAAGAGCGTCTTTTTCGTAAGGTCATTTCTGTGTCCATTCATTTTTATTTGAATGGTTGAACACGTTATCCTATGTATTGCGACCCGCAGACGTGACAGTCAAGGAGGTAAACCACATTAGATGTTTTGCAATTGACATTGCCAAATATCTTATACTCCTTTCCTGTCGTATTGCTATGGAACACTTGTGCGTGTTGCAAATGGAGACAGCACTTGTAACGCTTTTCACCACATGGTTTACACTGGCCGACCGTCGATCAGGGTCTAGATACCGCAGCTTTGACCAGTGTATCCTTAATGCTTTTAGGTCGTCGGTACGCTACAACGGGTGGTTCAGGGAACAACTTGGCCAGCGCTTCACTTTTTCTCAATTTCTTTTCAATGATGACGGACGATGCCTGAATTTTTTTCTAAAGAGGGATGGTAATTGAGAACAAGGGGGACCCGTTTGTTGATCTTTTTTCTTTGTACTCCCGGAAGTTATTTCTGTTAATTTCACTGGCCTTTGAAAACCCACTCTCTATAACTTTGTCATTATATCCCCGTCTCTTCAAATGATGGCATAAATCTCCTAGTCTTTCCTTGGTGGTTTCAATAGTGTAGCATATTCGTTTTACCCTAATGGCTTGGCTGAATAGGATACTCTTAAAACAGTGCTTAGGATGGCAACTGCTGGGTGAAAGGTATTGATGTTTGTCTGTGAGTTTACAGTATAACTCAGTTGTCATGTTGCTCTCCTTGACTGTGGTGGTAGTATCAAGGAAGGATATTTTTGTTTTCGACACTTCGTGTGTGAATTTTATAGACGGATGGATACTATTGGCATGTTTGAACAATTCATCAAGCTCTTTATCGCTATGTATCCACTCCATGTCAACGTCATCTATAAACCGGAATCATGAAAGATGTTGCTTAAGTGACGAGAGGAGTAATCGTTCTTCTAGGTCCCCCATAAAAATGTTGGCATAGGAGGGTGCCATTTTGGTTCCCAAAGCTCTCCCATTTATTTGAAATAGTGGTTTCCGACAAAAGATGTTTTTGGTTTTTTAGAACCAGTGTAAGCATCTCCACTTAAACATTCGGTCGGAGGTTCTTGAACTGTTCGTTGTTACCATATTTGTCTGCATGCGGCAATTCCGTCATCATGGGGAATGTTCGCGTAAAGGGAAGTTACATCCATGGTAACAAGCGTGGTATTTTCTGGAATGGTTAATTGTTTCATTTTCTTCAAGTAGTCGGTAGTATCTTTGATGTGTGATGGAAGGTTTTCAACGAACGACCGATGGTGAAAATCAATAAATTCCCTTTACACGAACATTCCCCATGATGACAGAATTACTGCATGCAGACAAATATGGGAACATAATGTGGTTATACATCTAAGTAATTCATACTAAATGATACTCACAGATATCGTAACTCTGGCAGATTGTTGAAAGCTCTGTTCTCTATCACTGATATGTTATTGTACTGTAACCACATATAAATAGTCAACAAATGTCTTTTAGTTATGCTTCATTAAACCTGTGGCTTTTTGTTCTGTCCTAAGCAATATATATAACCAAATATTGCGTAATTGTGAGTTGCTACAATTACACGTATTTATATGAAAGTGTTTTCCTCTATCACTGATATGTCATTGTACTGTAGCTCTCTATAAATAGTCAACAAATGTCGGTATTAAATTATTGGCCTACTAATATGTCTTAAACAATATATATTTGATACACGAGATAATGTTAATTGAAGCTACGACCTTAAAACTTATAGGAATTGTTTAATTATGTGTAAGTTGTTTGCCTTCTTGTCGTAGACAAACCGTTCATTGATATGTTTTACTTTCATCACTATTTCACTACAATTTAATGAATTAATTATAACAAGTATTAAAATAAATAAAATAGAGTTATACATTTGTACAAATGACATTAAATGATACTCACAGCCTGTACAAGCGTGGTAGATTGTTGAAAGCGTTGTTCTTTATCACTGATATATTATTGTTCTGTAACTCTCTATAAATAGTCAACATATGTCTTAAACTAGTCGTATCGGGAATGGAAATAAACAAGGTTTATCTAATTTTTGTTGTAACACATAGCTTATGTATATAAATGTGGACACCCGGCTATCTATATTGTTATTATTTTTTGCAGAGGCTTCACAACGAAAATAAAAATTCAAATATAAGTAAATACTGACCGCCTTCAACAGATTATCTCAGAGATTGCACATGACAATTGAGAAAGACTAAAACTATATGAAGACGCAGGGATGATTGATTGACTGGTGTTTAATGCCAATGTTAGCAGTATTTTAGCTATGTCGTGGTGTAAGCAAATTATATATACTAAATTTCTCAACTACAAAATCCTTAAAAATAAAACATATTTGTGTATAAAAGAATCGGGATATATGTACAAATAAAAAGAAATATTAAAAGGATAAAACCAAATATTTAGAATATATGTATCTATCTATATTTTAGCATTCAAATCAATTTCTTCTACAAACAAAATGGTGTCACCTGCAACATTCGTAAGCAAATTCAGATAAAGTGTTGACGATGTAGTATGTCTACGGAGATTCAACAACATCTGCGCAGACGATTAAAATATGTTTCAGTGAATAATTGGAATGAGGTGGAATGCTTTCCAGCCGTTCCTCATTATTTAGCAAATAACGATGAGTAACGCTACCATGATCAGTACGACATCTAGTCAAGACTTTATGACCGTAAGAACAAAGAATTTTGCCAACGGAGGAATGTATTTCGAGCAATTTGTTATAAATTTGTTGGTCTCAACTGTCCTGTCATCGTTTTAAAATCCAATTCATAATAATAGCCCTTAAATCAGTATATGGAATAGAACAACTGGTTAATGGGTTATGCGTCGGATGGTCTCGGAATTCCTCTTAGTGTCAACCGTAGGGTAAGCAAATTACGAAATATTGACATACGGAGTAAAACCAGAATAGTTTGAAGATACAAATGTGGTAATCAGAATCCGTAAATCAAAGGACAAATGCTAGTGATGTAGGTGTTGGTGCCGTTTTACTCCAAGAAGGTAAGGATGACAGATCTACCGATTTGTTATTTTTCTAAAAAACTTGACAAACTTCAGAAAAATTATTCCACAATTGAAAAAGAATATCTTGTCTTATTGTTATCGCTTAAACATTTTTATGTTTATGTAGGTTTTACATTTTGTTGCAAGAATACAATCTCATTACTAAACATATTAAAAGCAAAGATAAGGAGAGAGCTGATGTTATGCATAGAGTTGGATAAATTTGTGATGAATTTATATAGTGATCTATTGTTACAATATATATAACAACATATTGCGTAATTTTGAGTTCCTACAATTAAGCGTATTTATGTGAAAGTGTTGTCCTCTATGACTGATATATTTCAGGGAATAATTGGAATGAGGTGGAATACATTCCGGGTGCTCATTATTAAAATTGTGATGAATTTATATAGTGATTTATTGTAAAAAGTTTGCATCTGTGCAAATAGGTTAAGTTATTTACATGTTTTTAATATTTGACCTTGAGTTTTGATATGTTCTAGATATTTCTGTATATTGTTTATGTGAACAAAATAACAAGGTCACACTATCGAAATTTCCAGAATTGATAAATATACTATATAAGCTACAGCAAATATTAGCGCAGCCAGTCTGTAATTTAGGATTTATATAACAGCTAGAATCAATATCATTGTATTTGGATATATTTACTTACTGAGGTCACGTGATTTGAACATTGAACTATTAACAATTTCAACGGACACTACCTGGAAACTTTGTGTATTAGAACTAAAGGATATTTTAAGAAATAAATCATGGCAGCCAGAATGTGGTTAGAGTTTTAACATGGGTTGGCGGATAACATTTACTAATATTCACTATCCCATCTTAAAACTCAAAATACATTCTGGCCTCCATTAATTATTTCGATTCTGATATGTCTAAGAGTACAAACACGGTGGTATACTTTGAATGGCAGGCGGCAATTTATATTTACGGTTGCGGACAATGTCGCGCACAATTCATGCTGCCAAATGTTTGATCTTGTTAAAGTGGTTGCTAAAATACAAACACACTTTCTAACAGATTTGTCGTCCAGCATTATACATAGATTATAAATAAACATAAATTTAAGCATAGCAGCCATCAGAGTAAGGAAAGTTTGAAGATATCAAAACATCTTTATACAAATATATTTTATTATGTAAGCCAACGGTATATCGATTTAAACTGGACACTAGTGACGGTTTTCAGTTCTCGGTTGACAGTCCTTACCTAGTACTTTCAATGGTGGCAAATATTGACACCCTAGATAGAGAACAGTTACTGTCAGGTGAAAATAGTAAAGTCTGTATTTCTATATAATATGTATTTATGATCTTCCCGTTGTCTCAAATGATAAAGTAAATCAGATACTGATTTCCTTTATTTTCTAACATGACACTAGTAAACCAATATCCCTCATTTTGCAAGAACATGCAGCAAGCTACGTTCGCATATTGGGCTACTAAGAACAACTTAGGTATGTGGAAAATATTTGGCCACCGCATGTGGACGAGTTTTATTTTCAGCTATTTATTAACATTTATAAAACACATTTTATTACATAATATGCGAAGGTGGGGTTCTACAAGGACATAAACGGCCTAAGAAAAACCACCGTTCGCAAATCAAAAGCATCTAAATCAAAATACACAGTAATCATTGGTCTGTAAATTACATTTGACAAAGTAAAGCATGTAAACAACAGCAATACTGAATCAGTAAAACAATCATATATGTACATCTACTTTCTACACATATATATCCCTTTCTTGTTATGGAGGGTGGTTGGGAACTGGAAGTTCTTTTTTTTATCAATAATCAATTAAAATCAATAACAAACATTTTTATCGTCTTCTCTCCACAACAAGCTATGATGTGATGTGTGGTCACGTGGTACTAATTGAGTAATAATGAATATTCATAAGAACGAGATAATTAACAAAGGGTCATCGAATGAAAGCGTTATTGTCATAACTTTGATTTATGCTCTTCCCATTGTCTCAAATGATAAAGTAAATCAGATACTGGTTTCCCTTATTTTCTAACATGACACTAGTAAACCAATATCCCTCATTTTCCAAGCACATGCAGCAAGCTACGTCCGCAAATAGGGCTACTAAACAACAACTTAGATATGTAGAAAATATTTGGACACCAAATGTGGCCGAGTTTTATTTTCAGCTATTTACATTGAAAAAAACACATTTTATTACAAAATATGCGAAGGTGGGGTTCTAAAAAGGGCCAAAGGATTACTTGTAGTATGTCGTTCTCGTCCTGAATATGAATTAAATATTCGTGACGGGAACGTTAATCTACCAAGCATCAATCAATCAATAAGCTTTGGATAAGTTTGATTATTATTACCAATTTTCCAATTCAAATGTAATTTGAAGAACAAAAATAAGTGAATACAAGCATAAAATGTGTTCGAAGCATCTTTCATTTTGATACCTAAAACCCAACTATATCTATATTACTTTTAATTTATATTTGACAAAATGTGATCATACATCAATACAAATCATACTAAGCGATACTTACAGATATAGTAAGTTTCGTAGATTGCTGAAAGTGTTGTTCTCTATCACTGATATGTTATTGTGGTCTAACCACCTATAAATAGTATAACAATGTCTTTAATTTATACTTGATTAAACTTGTGGCTTTCTGTTCTGTCTTAAACAATATATATAACAAAATATTGAGTAATTTTGAGTTGCTACAATTAAACGTATTTATATGAAAGTGTTTTCCTCTATCACTGATATGTAATTGTACTGTAACTCTCTATAAATAGTCAACAAATGTCTGTATTCAATTATTGGCCTACTTAATATGTCTTAAACAATATATATTTGATACTTGAGATAATGTTAAATGGAGCTACGACCTTAAAACTTATAGGAATTGCTTAATTATTTGTGATTTGTTTGCCTTCTTGTCGTAGACAAACCCAAGTGAACATTCGTTCATTGATATGTTTTACTTTCATCCATAGCTATATTACCACTATATCACTACAATTCAATGAATTAATTATAACAGATTATTGTTGAAAGTGTTGTTCTCTATCTCTGATATGGCATTGTACTGTAACTGTCTATAAATAATCAAATAATGTCTTAAACTAGTTGTACCGGGAATGTAAATAAACAAAGTTCATCTAATTTCTGTTTTAGCATATAGCGTATGTATATAAATGTGGAAACTTGGATTTCTATATTGGTATTATTTTTAGCAGAGGCTTCAGAACGAAAATAAAAATTCAAACATAAGCAAATTTTGACCGCCTTCATCAATTTGAAGATGATGTCAAAGGTTCCACATGACAATTGAAAAAGACTAAAACTATTTGAAGACGCGGGAATGATTGATTGATTGGTGTTTAATGTCCGATCGATCAAGTGTCATGAAAAATCAAACGCCATCTTATCCGAATGGCGAGACAAGATGTTGAAGGAACATTTCCCAGATGTTGAAGTACCGTTACTGCATTTTCTGTATTGTTCAGCTCATGTTTTGCTGGGTTTCCATAGCGAAGTTGACAATAACTTACAGCAACTTGACAAGGCAGAGGGGATCTTGAATAACATTAAGGAATCTAGAGCCGTAAAGACCATAAGAAGAGCTTGCACATTGTTTGGGCCTCGAGGAGATGAGCGAAATGGAACCGAGAAGACCGGTTGGCGAACAAAACCTCACAAATTATCTCATATAGAGTAAATCGCTTCAACAATCTCTTTTCTGAAGCAGAAGCTATTATTGAATACAGAGATGATATTTTGTCATTTGTGAATGATTATGTTAATCAGCCTAATGAAAAACTTAAATCGGTTGTGTCCAATCTCCAGTGTGAGTATATTATCACTCAAATCAGATCCTTAGCTATCATTCCAAATATTGTTACAGCGCCATTATGGCCCATATTTAACAGTACAACAGTCCACCACTTGGATCTGCATTAATATTTTCAGCCTCTGACAATTCGTCTGGCATTATGGAGCACCAACTCAACCCCTTTGAGAAACCATATATTGTATTATAAAATTGTTTCAAATATCACCGAATGTGAAAAGCAGTGGTTTTGCCTTTCGTTGTATGGCAAACCTTGCTCCATTCAACAATTACGATCCAAATTATAGAACATCATACGGTGGAATGCTGAGCAATAATAACAATGAGACCAGTCTAATTTTCACACATTCACTGTGACATCAATTTTAATCGGAAGTTAAATGATTGACAATTATTCTTTCTCTTGATATTAACTATGATGATAACTATCTTCCGTGGCTTGGCGTTCATTTTGAAGTCTGTAGACAATTAGATGTTTATTTTTTTCTAGTTAATACTTGACATTTTGTATTAGAAACTGCATCTAAATAACAGATATTATAGATTTAAGAATACACACGACATCTGTCATATCCAAAACCTCAAATTTTTGCCAATATTGTGCCATAACCGTTACCATAGCAACCATAAATAACAAAAAGCAATATTACAATTAATCACATATAAACAGCACAATCATTCAGGTTGAAGGTAGCACTAAGTTTTGACTTAATTTATAAATTACTGTCAATTAGAATATCTTTCGACACCTTGTACTACATACTTAGAAAAGGGACACAACCCATAATACATGAAACTTACAATTTGTCACTAAACCTTTTCGGCATTTTGCTTTACATATTTCATGAAGGCTATGGTATGTAGCAAGCCTCCTGATATGAAACTTTGACATGAGCATAACAGAGGCTTTCATGAATACGGCGTGATTATATACCAAAATGCTAAAATAGGAGGGAAATGGCCTGGTTTTTCAATTTTCGTAAGCAAATACTGGTATTTATGAATGAAAACTATGACCCAGCATTTTTTTTTCATATGACCATTGTATAAGAAAAAAATGCTTTAAACATGTTATTTTAGTCCAAATACATATATTAAGAGACAATATATAGTAATTGATTTTGTTTTGGCAAAAACATGTGGCATACCTGGATAAGTTATTCTCCCTAATCTTATACTGTAATACATCTATTGACTCATGACAGCTTATGTTTTAGTGCCAAACAGAAACAAAACTACCAAACATTTTTAAATAATGGTATAAACATAAGTAGGATCTTACCTTAAGCTGAAACTCATATCTATTTTTGACAACATATTTATTGTTTTACAGACTGTTTTGAAATGACATTCTTCCATAATGTTTCTTGAAGTACGTGTATTTGCAATTTTCTGTGGTTGAGTAGACGTAAAGCAATCTGATAACACTAAGCTACCTGCCATCTTTGTTTCTAAATCGAGGTGTTTATTTGACTTCTTATGACTGTTCAGGGCACCCAGCACCCTTAGATCTATCACATAGTACCTCGGGTGGCGATGTTTACTTTTTGTTTTCTATTTACTGCCACCGCGAGGCCCTATCACAAAGTCCCCAAAATCCGTAGCAATTGCAAATAATACAGGAGCTTAATTACATGTAATGATAGTAATAAATATGATACTTACAGTAATTTTATTGTGTTTTGTGATCAATATATCCAAGTATTCTGAATATTTTGACAATAAGTGCCTTTTTAAACCACAACAGTACTTTCCGGAAATGTCAAATGGTAATATTTGTACGTTACGAAACTTTGGACGAAGCGAACGTTTAAGTCGCTATTGCACAATTATGGCGTAAAGTTATGAAGTATTGTTTATAGTAAGAATTTGAAAGTGGAAAATAACAAAAATATAATTTTTTATAATAAATCCAATAAAAACATGTTTTTCCCCAAATATAATTTTACAGTCGGCGAGCGAGGCAATCTTCATTCACCGAACTCTTTCTTTCATAAAAATGAATGTACATCAAACTTGCACCTCTCTTAGCATTTACCTTTTGAAGCACATACTGAACAACATTTACAAGTAGAACACGGGCAGATTTGTAGGTCGCATCCTTAACATGAAGAAGTTTGGAACATTGACATGTTTTCATCGCCAAGAGTTTCTAAAATAAATTTTCTGATACATGTACATGCTTTAGAGTCGTTTTTCACTACTGCTTCCATGTCTTTGTCCGTTGTTTTAAGCGCAAGGGTTAAACAGTCAAATAGAATTAGGCTAAATCCATGTCTGCCATCTCTTGCACAACGACCAGCTTCTTGCCAATATGACAGAATATACTATAGACAGAAGATGTGGACAACAAGCTGTACATCTCGGATATCTAATCCCATTCTTAAAGCAACGGTTGCAATAATGCATCGAATTCGGCTACTTCCACTTTTAAATTCAGTTAGTATTCTCTCTTTGGAATTTTGGTGTGTACTTTTATGATAGATTTCTACCAATATATTATCAGCTTGTTTTTTTTTATCGAAACATGCATCTGCACCGAGAGAGTCCTTAAAAGTTATGAAAATATCGGAGACGGTGTCAATAGATCGATAGTATATAATGTTTTTTTCTAGATTTAATACTGTTCAAGCGTATGTGATCAATCAGTCATCCCAGTGACATTTCGTATTCAGAACTTTTTCTTTTTATAATCTGAATGAATATGCTGGGCCTATCTGGTGATTTGTATACAATATCGGTACCTTCACCAGATAGATGAAGATGTGTCGTTATATCAGCTTTAACTTTTTTGGTTGAAGTGCCAGTTAATGCCATAACTGGAGTCTGAAAAAAGCTGCGCAATTCAGATAATTGTTGATATTATTGTCTGACTGAATTTTCTCCCCACTCGGAAATACAGTGTGCTTCATCAATAACTAGTAATATCATGCGAGTCTGCCAGGCTTTAGACAAAAACAAATTCTTCCAGTGAGTCTTCAATAAGCCAAAATTAAAATCGAAATATAAATTTAACATGAAGGATCTCTACAATGACAGAATCCATCCAAATCCCCTTTTGCCTCAATTATGGCTTCGGAAAATACAGGAAATAATTTTAGATAAATGCTTTTAAAATCTACAATATATTGGTGCCTTTTTGAACAGAGACATACATAATTTTATTACGGTGAATGAGAATTGTCTCGCTCGCCGAATATTAGTATTGATGCATGAGAGGCAAAGGATTGAAGTCAACGTAAACTGAAAAAAAACAGTATTTTTATTGAATCGAACTACCGGGTTTAATCGGAAGCTGGATAATATCGTATCAGATTGATGATTGCATATACTGTATATAATTATGAATCCTGGGTTATGAATACTTATACTCATACACATACGATGAATGATAATGGTCTCGCTCACCAATTTTTATTAGTATACAAATGCAACTTGAGACGTAAAGGACCGAAGTCAACGTCAATATTGTTATTAATTAAGCACTCGAATTAGCTCTGAATAGATAATATTGCACATGTTAGAATGATGAGTGCATCCGGCACGCTGTGAATACATACCGACTTAAGTACGGTGAATGATAATTTCCTCGCTCGCCGGCGGTATGCGTACATTTAAAGACCACAAGTTAACAAAACTATATTAATGAATTCACATGTCGAACATAGACCTTTTTATTATTAATTAGGATTAATAACCTTTCATCACGTTAACTAGTCAATTGGAGACAACTGAAAATTGATATTAGTTGAACATTTATTCCTGAAGGAGTAAAATTTGATATTTGTGGCAGTGAATGGAGTGAAATTTGATATACGTTGAACAGTTCCTGAAGGAGTACAATTTTACTCTGTAAGTTTGTATTACTTGTAGTCATGACAGTAAGGTAACAGATTAAAACTAACTGAAAATTCTCATATATTTTAATATTTCATTTAATGAAGTGAGCAACCCCACGTTTTGTATTCCCTATGCATGGAACAGAAACTGTCATGAAATTATTATTCATAAATCCAACATAATTCAATTAGGGTAAGTAGAAAGGATAGTTTATAAAACTATGCGCACAAAATAAAAGACAATACAAATTACACAGAAATTCGCCGATAAGTTCGCTTCCCCATAATTTCGTAATTTGGAAAGAACACTTTTAAAACATGGCGGTCGGTTTACACTGCCCACATCGCTGAAATAAACTTGGATGTAGTGTGATTGTAGGATTGTTTCAATCGAAGTAAGTTATTTTTCAGTTTTAAAATAAATCTTTGATTGAAAAATCGTTTCTTATGGCTATGTAAATCTTTGGAAATGTCTGATATTTTTTTCTTCTTCTTCCATTAGTGTGCATAATTCTTCTGGAACATTTTCTCACAATTTCACCCGCACTGATAGCCGGTCGGAAAGTGCTAAGGCAAAATGGACAAACGAGATATGACTAAACATTTCGCATGAAAAAAAAATTAAAAATCCCAATGAAAACGTAAAATATGAATATGAAATGTGAAGTCATATGTTATAGGACTACCGGCACCCTTCCCGGTATTATTAATGTTAATATTCTTTCATACACAAAGTACATTTGGCTTTGAACTTGGATTGTCCTATAACAAGCCACTGTTTATACTCATCATTTTCCATCCATTTTACACTAAAGGCGCAATTTTCAGGCATGTTGAGTGATGACAATTGACACTGGCTAACTATGCAGACGTTTTTCCATCTTGATTTTTAAAAATTACCTAACCCACATTTGTAGTGAAAGGAAACATTTTGAAACAGCTCCAAAAGTATGTTTTTAGTTCAATTATACATTAATTGTTCAAATTATTTAATTAGAGATAAATACACTATTTTAAGACTTCATGAAATCTTCTAAAACTTTTCCAATGCCAGATTAGTGTACAATAAGAATTGTAAATTCATTTCTTTTTCTTAAATCTGTATTTTATATTGACCACAAACTGGTTACAGGTATTTATGATATCTTACTTTTCAAGGGGAACAAAGGTGTCAGTAGAGCAGCTAAATGCAATCAAGCATGAATTATAGATTTGTATGGTCAATGGAGTAAATAAAGTTCGTTTTCTACACACAAATCTGACGGTAATAAAATGTGTACACAATTGACAAGAATTTCATGCCTTTTCCATGAATTTCACCAGAATTTATTGATTCCATGACTTTCAAGGCCTGTATTTACTATTTTCAATATTCCAGAATTGCATGACCCGTATGAATCCTGATTGTAGGTTATTCTTGCTGTTCAACAAAGAAACTGTATATCTATAACTAGGACTAAACGTTTGTCTTCAATCAAGGAGGGACTGCAATCTTACTGTGACAAAGTCTATTCACGTAGTAGTTTCAATCAAATGTGGATACTGAAATACTGTAAAAAACTTCTTTGATAGTTTTAATTATCTTTATTATTTAAAAAAGTTTCATCTGAAATGACTTCAACAGTTTGCAAGCCATTTCTCTTGAAGATGTATAAACACAGTCATGAAATAATTTATTTTATTTTGTCAAGTACGAAAAAAATCCAAAGTTGCTACACAGAAAATGGAGTCATCACTACGTTGGAGTTCCTTATGCAATGTACATATTTGTAACGTATTTGTTGAGTTCGCAGGGCACATTTTTCAGCAATTTGTTTTATGTAAAAAAAACAAAAACATTACCTATGACATGTATTTGCATATTAGGGTCATACTTTCCTACAAATCAGGCTAAGTGATACTCACAGATATTGCAAGATTGGTATATTGTTGAAATATGTGTCCTCTATTACTGATATGTCATTGTGGCCTAAATTCCTATAAATAGTCAACACATGTCTTATGTTTATGCTTTCTTAAATATATGGCTTTCTGTTCTGTCTTAAACAATATATATAACAAAACTGCGTAATTATTAGTTGCTACAAATAACGTATTTTTATTCGTGTTAAGAAAAATAAACAAACCCCTATACTTAATGCAGCTATCTACAAAGGTGGGATTGAAAGCGGTTTCAATTAATGAATGTCTGTAATCTTTAGCTGTTACACTGTATTTGTATGTTTGATTAGAATGTAACACGTTATTTTATTTTGTTGTGGAATTTCAATATTTTATGTAAATTGTTCTTATTCTAGATAAATTATACATATGCATGCATTGCAATTTACAGAAAGGAATAAAATAAGAGGAATACTTACAACCTTTTCAGATTTATCAAGTTGTTGAAGGTGTCTGATTTTATTGATGAGATTTTATTGTTAGTCAAATATCTGCCAAAAAAAAAAAAATACACAAATACATTGCAAGTAAGTTTAAATCGTTGATGCTGTGTGTAGTTGTATTTGAATTAATACAATACAAAAAAGCATGTAATAAGTCTTCGAACATTCCTGATTTCATCGATGTAATGAAAAACACAAAGAACCACACCGCTAGAGCAGCTCAAGGTATATAATCGGAAATCGTAGAAATTGGGGCAAAATCTTTAGAACTCGTACATAAGTACACGCACTGTCAATTAATGTTTGATCTTGTTAAAGAGGCTTGTAACACCACAAACACACTTTCTAAAAGATGTGTCGTCCAGCATCATACATTGATTATAAATAAACATAAATTTGAGCATAGCCGCCATCATAGTAAGAAAAGTTTGAAGATATCAAAACATCTTTATACAAATATATTTTATCATGTAAGCCAACGATATATTGGCATAAACTGGACATGTGACGTTTCCAGTTCTCAGTCGACAGTCCTTACCCAGCACTTTCAATGATGGCAGATATTGACACTCTCTCGATAGAGAATTGTCAGGTGAAAATAGTAAAATCTGTATTTCTATATAATATTTATATATTAATGAATTTCGTTCTCGTCCTAAATATGTGTTAAATATTTGTCACGGGAACGATAAGCTACAAAACATCAATCAATCAATCAATATTGGATAAGCTTGACCATTATTACCAATTTTCCAATTCATTGCAATTTGAAGAACAACAATAAGTGAAAATAATGATCTTTCATTTTTATGACTAAAGCCCACCTATATCTATATTACATTTAATTTATGCTTGCCATAATGTGGCTATGCATCCATACAAATCATACTAAGCGATACTTACAGATATTGTAAGCTTGGTATATTGTTGAAAGTGTTGTTCTCTATCACTGATATGTCATTGTACTGTAACCCTCTATAAATAGTCAACACATGTCTTATGTTTATGCTTTATTAAATATGTTGCGTTCTGTTCTGTCTGCGTAATTTTGAGTTTTTATAATTAAACGTATTTATATTCGTGTTAAGAAAAATAAGTAAGCCCCTGTAAGAAAGATTAACAAACCCCTTCATCCGCCCCTTATAATGAATAATACAATAATTAATCAAGTTACAGAACATAAACATCTCGGCTTAGACATTTCAAATGACGCTAGCTGGCAAAAACATATTGATCTAATAACAAAGAAAGCTTTTATTAGAGTTAACATACTAAGAAAATTCAAATTTATTCTAGATAGGAAAACCTTAGAAAAGATTTATCTTACCTTCATTCGGCCGATTTTGGAATATGCAGACGTCGTATGGGATAATAAAACATTATTCTTGATAAATAAATTAGAAAATGTTCAAATAGAGGCTGCTAGAGTCGTCACTGGGGGAACTCGGTTAGTATCTATTAATAGTTTATATAAATAGACGGGTTGGGAGACGTTACAGGCAAGACGGGAAAATCACAAAAAAATATATTTTTATAAAATGGTAAACGGTCTTGTTCCTCCTTACCTTAGTGCAATTGTTCCGCGTAACTTTGAAAATATTCATGACTACAACACTAGACAGGCCGTAAGTATCCCCCCCCCCAGTACGTACTAGAACAACCTTGTATAATAATTATTTTCTACCCTCTACTGTAAGATTATGGAACAGCGAACCCACTTCAAAAAGAGATAGCAAGTCTCCTTCATCTCTCAAATCCTATTATAAATCAAAATGTATAAAGAAACCTATTTATTATTACTCAGGAACTCGAATTGGACAAATCCTTCACATGAGATTACGAACTGCATGTAGCTCTCTAAACCATCATATATTCCTAAAGAATGTAGTAGATTCGCCCAACTGTAGTTGTCATCAAGGGGTCCCTGAAACTAACTCGCATTATCTTTTTTATTGTCATAGATTCAACGATTCGAGAAATCGGTATATCGAATCAATTGATATTCCTATGAACTTGACAGTTGACCGTTTACTTCTTGGATCACCTGACCTCACAGACGATCAAAATAACAGTTTCTTTTTAAATGTACAAAAGTTTATAGTAAACAGTAAACGTTTCATCTAACATCAGCAGTACCTAGTTCCCTTATTTCATTCTTCTTTTTTCTTCTTTTTTAATTACTTTGAATCAAACATTGTTTACATCAAACACCAGATCACTTTCTTTGCTTTATGTTCTTATACCTTCTGTAATTTATATCAAATGTGTTAGTACTATTTGCTTCTCCCCTTAGAGATTCACGGTATATTATATATGAAATTTATTCCTACGGATAGGGATTAATATAAGTTCTTGTAACTTGTTTCCCAATCCTATTAATTTCTTCTTATTATGTTATGTATATAGCTGAATATTATAATGTTATATTGAATTAATTAATAAAATATGTTTAAACTAAGCCCCTGTAATTGATGTAGCTATTTACAAAAGTGGGCTTGAACGCGGTTTCAATTAATGAATGCCTGTAATTTTTACCTGTTAGTAGTCTTATTCCTACAAATGTTTTCTCCAATCATGGAGCACCACCGAAAGTTTTTCATTCGGAACTTTTCCACTAACGGGAATGCCTAGTTACCTATAAACCGCAACTGCAGTATATCCCATGATTACATAATTTGTTGTTTATAAAAATTTCTGAAAATGGGTTAATTTTACAGTTAAAATATATGAATAAGGGTAATAACAAAATTACCGAACTCCGAACAATCTTACACAGGGAAAGTCAAAACTCATAATTATATAAACAGACAAAATCAGTCAACAACCGGAAAACTGTGAAAACCGTAATGACCCTGACTTTGTACAGGTATTTTTTATTAAATAATTTAATAGTTTTCATTAAATAATTTATAAAGATAATAATTATTTTTTGTAGTATTTGTCTCGTGAAAAACGATTTTATTTCCCGTTTAATTTTATTGTGTTTTTACGGTATTTAGACTTAAATTATCGGAGTCGGTTTATAACCAGGACAGGTATTTTCAGTACGCTTATAGGTATAACTTTTGTACGGAATGAGATATTTTCATGATGTAATCTTCATGATAAAGAAGAGATTAAAGGCTTTAACTTGATATAAGGTTTTTAATTTGTTTTTTATTTTTGATGCCCTAAATCGTGTCAAGATTGTATTTTTCAATTGCGTTAATGACGATAATTTGTATCAAAATATTTGTTTTGGTCACGTATAACTCTTTTAAATCAAATGTCTGTCAAATAAATGTGTTATTCTGGCGTAACCGCCAATAAAAAGTCAACATATATCTGTATTAAATTATTGGTTGACTAATATATCTTAAGCAATATATATTTGATACTGGTGATAATGTCAATTGAAGTTATCACCTTAAAACTTACAGGAATTGTTGCTTAATTATTTGTGATTTGTTTGCCTTCTTGTCGTAGACAAACCCAGGTGAACAATCCGTTCATTGATATGTTTCACTTTCATCTATAGCTATATTACCACTATATCACTACAATTTAATGAATTAATTATATAAAGTATTAAACAAATAGAGCTATACATTTATACAAATGATATTGAATGACGCTCACAGCCAGTACAAATGTGGTCGATATGTAATTGTACTGTAAATCTCTATACATAGTCAACATATGTTTTTAGTTATATTTAGCTAATTGTACCGGGAATGTAAATAAGCAAAGTTGTTTTATAATTTTGTTGTAACATATAGCTTATAAATGTGGACACCTGGCTTTCTATCTTGTAGTTATTTTTAGTAAAGCTTCACAAAGAAAATAAAAAATTAAACGTAAGCAAATACTGACCACCTTCAACAATTTGAAGATTTTGTCAGAGGTTGCACATCACAATTGAAAAAGAATAAAACTATTGAAAATTCGGGAGTGATTGATTGACTTGTGTGTAATGCCAATTTTAGCAGTATTTCAGCTATGTCGTGGTGTAAGCAAATTATATATGCTAAATTTATCAACTACAAAATCCTTAAAAATAAGATATGATTATAATCTAACGATTATGAAGTCTCAAGTCTCCCAAACCGGCCACTGACAACAGGTTTAAAAACAAATCAAAAGCTACCTTTGAAATCGAACAATGTTGAATTTTTGCGGTATTGTGGCGGCCATTTTCAAAATGGAGACAGGTAGATATTTTTCGATGTCGGGAATCAATTCAGGTCATCATAATCTACCTGCATATGAAATTTTCGTTGAAATCGAACAATATTGAATTTGTACGGTATTGTGGTGGCCATTTTGAAAATGGCGACCAGTAGACATTTTTCAATGTCGGAAATCAATTCGGGACGTCATTATCTACCTAAATATCAAATTTTGATGATATCGGACAATGTTGGATTTGTGTGGTATTGTTGGGTCCATTTTGAAAATGACGACGACTAGAAATTTTTAAATGTTGGGAATCTATTCGGGACATCATAATCTACCCATATATCCAATTTAGATGATATCGGACAATATTGAATTGTTGCGGTATTGTGGGGGCCATTTTGAAAATGGCGATCGGTAGAAATGTTTCAATGCCGGGAATGAATTCGGAACATCATTATGTACCCACATATCAATTTTTGTTGATATCGGACAATGTTGAATTTTTACCGCCCATTTTATGCCGTGTTTTGGCAGCCATTTTGAAAATTTTGAAAACGTAGAATTGCTCCTCTAATGGTGACATACCACTATATCAAATTGTATGTCTCTATCATTATCCATTTAGAAGTTATCAACATTAATGTACGAAATTTCAATTTTCCCATAGGATTCTATAGTAACCTCCACCCCTTTTGAACCCCTCAAAATATGATTTTATCCCCCTTTAACACAAAGCTGAAAATCTTAGGACCAACTAGAAACATATATCTGTAGCTCCACCAAGTTTCATGAAATTCTGTCCAGAGTTCCTGAGATCTGCCGTGGACAAGTTCATGTGCCAAAGAAAGAAAGAAAGGAGGAGAATAATAATAATAAAAATAATAATAATAAGAAACGGAGCAAAAACAATAAGTTTCCAAACGTTGTTTGGGAGACTTAATAAAACATATTTGTGTATAAAAGAATCGTGTGTTATATATATTTAGAATATGTGTATCTATCTATATTTCAGCACTCAAATCAATTTCTTCTACAAATTTCAAAATGGTGTCGCCTGCGACATTCGTAAACAACATCATATAAATTGTTGACGTTGTAGTATGTCTGTCCAGATTCAACAACATCTACGCAGACGATTAAAATATGCTTCAGTGAATAATTGGAATGAGGTGGAATGCATTCCGGGCGTTCCTCATTATTTAGTAAATAACTATGAGTAACACCACCATGAACAGTACGACATCTAGTCAAGACTTATTGACCGTAAGAACAAAGAATTTTGCCAACGAAGGAATGGATTATGAACAATTTACAATTAATTTGCTGGTCTCAGCTGTCTGCCATCGTTTTAAATTCTAATTCATAATAATAGCCCTTAAATCTGTATATATGGAATAGAACAACTGGTTAATGGGTTATCAAATGCGTCGGATGTTCTCGGAATTCTTCTTAATGTCAATCGTGGGTAAAAAAAAAAATACGAAATATTGAGATGCGAAGTAAAACCAGAAGAGTTTGAAGATATGTTCCTGTACTTTCCTCATTTATGACATATCACCGGGTTTGTAAAAAGAATAACACGAAAGTGCCACTAGCGGAGCAGGAACTGAAATCACGCCAGATCTTTAGTTTTATGTGTATTGTTTTGTAGTTCATTGTGTGTGTCTTTGTCTCTTTTTTTTTTGCTATTGTGTCCTTTGATTTAGGGGTTGTCTACCCCTGTGTTATCTTCATTTTTCATACATGCACAATAATAAATATTACAAATACAACATAATTTTTTTGTAGTCAAAGACTTACAAGTTATAAGTGTTATTGGGCAAATCTGTTGGAATACTATCCAGTCCCCTACTGTTACAATCAACAGAAACTCCATTTGAAGTGTTAGTACAATCACAGACACTAGGACATGATGATGCCACACCGACAAGTAGAATGACAGCAACTATTGTTGTTATAAGACACTGCATTTTGCGTCGTCAGTCTACAAATACAAAATGTATTACTTAATAGTTATTGTTCAATGTTGTCATATAAATAAAATTTACGAATAAAATGAAAAATAAAATATCACACTGAAGAAATATATTATGTGATTGTTGTTTAATGGCAAAATTGCAAAAGCGTTTCGAATAAATGTTTCAAAACGGACAAGATGATCTAATTTGCCTCTACCTTGTCAGAATCCACACTGTATATTGGACAATACTCCATTGGATTCGTGAAACCATAGACGGGCATTGATCATCCTTTCCATGGTTATACAGACGCAACTCGTTAGTGCAATAGGACGATAATTTGATTGTTCTGAATGGTCTTAGCCAGGCTTTGGAATAGGAATGAAATTAACTAATTTCAAAATTGATGGCACGTCGCGTGCTTCCCAAATGCCATTCATTAGATCTAAAACAGCTTAGCGTAAAGACTCCGGAAGGAGTTTGAGAAGTTGGTAGCGGATATCCTCGAGGCAACATACAATAGCATGTGCCTTATCCAACGATTTTCGCAATTCTTATAACGAAAACGGGCGATTGTCCTAATCCAAACTCTTTTGATTTAAAATTCAACTTAGTTTTTTCTTTTTGCGTTTGAAATTGTTGACATCATTGATGGTAATTTTCTGTAGACGAGTGTTTTTTAAAAGGTTTGGCCTAATTTATTTCCGATATCTTGTTCAGAAGTTAAAATGTCTAGGGTTTTGTTTTTCATTTTTCCATGTCCCTGTGGATGACCTCTGGAGTGTTGACTCTTGGAAGAATTCCTGTCGACATTTTTGTTGAGTTGGATAGGTAGACGAAATTGAAGCTTTAACTGCATTTGAAGTGGTGGTTGTTAGAGAAGAACTTGATGCTTTGCTTGATGGGGTAAACATTTTGTCTTTTGCTTTAACAGTCAGTCGAGTTAGAATTTCCGGGCCTTCAATCCAGGTGAACATTGCTTGAGCTTCAACTTAATTGAAAACAGAATCACCGACACCGGTATATGATTTTTGAAAATATGATGTTAACATTAATGCACACATGAGTGGGGAAGAAAACATTGAGGAATCAGATCATTCTGAAGATGAGGATGATGATACATGTATAGAAATAACTCATGCAGCATATACAATGTAAAATACAAAGAATTGCACACCGTGCATAAACATAATAAACAGTCAGGTACAACAGCGTGAAAACAAAATAACATTGAATCAACTCCTAAAATAACAAATGTAAAAAACAATCAAACTCAGTAAGAGGGATCCTAAAATCCATGGGAGCCTATATGAAAGTCAAAAGAAAATGATCTAGCAATATTGACCGTACCCTGCTAACACTTCCTGATATACTTTATGACCAACAAAGAATGAATAACAGTAAAGGACCCACATACACGGTTTGGTTTGGTACAGGCAGAAAACCACCGACCTGTCACTGTATCGAGTACTGATAGGTATTGATTACGCAGGTAGTGGAACTCCACCTACCATATGATCACGTCTACAACGGCCCTTCCCAAGTACAAGGAAACACAAAAGTTAAATAGTGTAATATTATTTAAAAGCAATATTACTATAAGTATTCAATAGATATTTTTTTTTTAAATACTCTGAAAATGCATAAGCTCAGATATATATTTAATTTGTAGATGGGCTATGGAAACATTATGTCATTTGTTTCTTAAATATAGTTAGGTGCGGAGTTGTAGTTCTTATTGTTTTTTTGCTTGTTAATATACAACTATCGATTTCATCCGTTTGTAGAGCTTGCTGAATTCCGACTCTAATTGAGGTTGTGTGACAAAATTGGTTAACACGTACTTAAAATGTGTATGCAAATTGAAAAAGAAATAAGGCTATTTATAGGTGATAATTTACGCACTTGACCGTATAATTTCCATCCCCTATTCCACGAATTCCCCTGTTTGTGTACTGTGTTTTAATTGTTTAATATACACAGTTGGCATGCGAATAAATAATTTGCAACTTTCGAAACAGTGGACCATTTGTATTTATCAAGTGGTTGGATAAATATAATATTTTAAGCATACGCATAGTTTCTATTTTTACTTTCCATATTGTTTATAATTACTAGGATAATTAACAAGAGTCATCAACGGGTTGGGATATGACATAATGTACGGAAATAGTCTGATCATTTATCATTTACACGGTTTGTGATTTTCATTGGGTTATATGAAATCGCTTTGATGATGCAGTCTTTTGGAATTGTCTGTTTAAAATGGTATAGTTCAAAACAGGGTATAGAAACGCTTGTCGCAGCGTGTCTGGTGACTTTTGCGTTGCTCTGTTGAGCAACATGTTTGGTCAATAGCCTATGCAATACTAGTATTCGCTCTTGGTTACGTGATTAGTAGCTTTAGGCACAGTTTAAATTGACTATAGTTGCGTGCATAAAACGCACAGGTCTGACGCACCAGTGTTGAACAACGCACATGTTGAATTAACTATAGTAGCGTGCGTAACACGCACAGGACTGACGCACAAGTGCTGTTAAAACGCACGGGTTGAATTAGCTATAGTGGCGTGTGCAAAACGCACAGGACTGACGCACAGTCCTTAAAAAACGCACAGGTTGAATTAGCTATAGTGGCGTACTTAAAACGCACAGAATTGTCGCACAGGTTGATCCAGTAATAGCTGCGGGCGTCAAAGACGCACAGGCTGAACCAGTAATAGCTGCGTGCGTAAAACGCACGGGTTAAACTGGCAACATGTGCGATGGTAAAACGCACAGGTTAAACTAATAATAGGTGCGTGCGTGCGTAAAACGCAGGGGTCAGACGCACGGGTGCCTAAAACGCACAACATTGTCCATAGGTTTAACTGTATAAGCTAAAAACACGATATACAGAGTGTCACTTGAATCCAGAGGAGTAACTCTGGCACGAATCGGATTACGCCAGTGACGTGCAACCCTCTGCACGTTACAGTTGGACCTTTCGGGTACTATGATCTCATTTGTGGAGTTCGTCTAATAAGTACATTGACACCGTTCTATTAAATAAACATGTTTTCTACAAGGTTCCATAATTACGTATATTTGAATATGTATATATACTTTCTTAACTGTGGTAATATTTATTTTTCTTAACTCAGCCATTTGTTCCGCTACAATAAGTAGAACAAAGGTGTAGAAATATATAATCGACTTAGGAAAACTTTCAAAAATCCTGCACGTAATTTCATGATACGGATGTACAAAGCTAAGTTCCATCCGAAGTCGATTCTATATTATTATATGTGAATTTTTTTTTAAACTATTGTTTAAATATAATTGGATTGCTGATATAATATATTAACGTAAATTCCAAAAATATAACTTTCAATTTTAGAAACAAACCCATAACGGAGAGGTATAGTAAATATACAACGAAATAAAACAAAAGGGGATTGAAAATGTTTTGAAATTAGCTTTTCTTTGTCAAATAAAACAGTGTAATAAATTGTCAGTAAATAAACAAACTAAACCAGTTGGTATTAAAGTATGGAATCGAGTGAGTGAGTGATTGTTGTTTAACACCAATTCAGCATTTTTTCAGCTATATCATGGCAAGAACAAGTTAATTTTCAATGAGATTATGATGAGGTCCGCTTTCTACTAGACCAACATGCTGAGTTGGATTTTTATAGTGCTAGATCACTGAAACAACAGTCCACGGATAGACATATCACCCCAATCGGACACATTAGCCTGTTTCCGGGCAAACCAGTCTTTGCTCTTTCTCCTTAATGATGTGTGCTTAGCGGAGAAGCAATAAATACTATTTTTTTAGTCTTTGGTTTAACCCGACCGGAGCTCGAAATCCCGATATACCGCACTCGAGGTGAGCACGCTAACCATTACGCCACCGATGCGGTTGTGCATGGAATCGATAGTTTACTCATGATGCAATCCTTTATATGCATCATCTATATAGTTTCATTTTTAAATATTTGTCAGAAAGTTTTCAGATGGAAACTGTTTCACCATATACTACAAACAAAAGTCCTATTGACTAAAGAGGCCCGGGTGGCTCAATGAATTAGGTAGTTGGATTACCTAACAACTCATACAAGCCTATCACCCATACGGCGTGGGTTCGCGCCTGGCCTTGTAATTTACAAAAAAGGTGCACTCAACTCGCAGCCGCAGGTGATAAAACTTACCAGTTGCTTACCCATGCTCGATGGTTCTCTCCGAGTACTTCGGCTTCCTCCACCCATAAAACAGGTCGCCATGATATAGCTGTCCTAAAATATTGCTGAAAGTGGCGCTAAGCACAATATATCAATCAATCAACTTATTGACTAAATGAAACATTTCTTATATAAATTTGTGCAATTTTTGTAAAGAAGAACAAGATTATCAACATTATTTTATATCTTTATACATTTAAAAGATTTTTGGATTCATACTATTCAATTATTGCAAAAGGTTAACATTGTAAGACATATAACATTAACATACATTATACTAGACTATAAACTTTCTGATAAAGACTATTTTGATTTTTGTTTTTTCTTGACAATTGTGGGCTTCTCTCTTTTCCTCTTTCTCCTTCATGCTGCGTTCTTGGTGGAGAAGCAACAAATACCATTTTAATAGTCTTTGGTATGACCCGATCGTGGCTCGAACCCACGATCTACCACACCCGAGGCGAGTATGCTGACCAATACACCACCATGTATGCACACACACACACACACACGCACGCACGCACGCACGCACGCACGCACGCACGCACGCACACACACACACACACACACACACACACACACACACACACACACACACACACACACACACACACACACACACTCTCACACACACACACACACACACACACACATATGTATGTGAAATAATTATCTGCTTACATCCGTTGAAATGTTGAGAAGTGCATGGCATCTTATTATACATGTAACACGCGTTTGAAAAAAATATTAATGTGTTGTTAAAGCACTATTGTACAATACACTAACGATGTTAATAGTACATAGGCAAATAATTTGATTGAAATAACATAGGTAAATTGTGTTTACACGTGTTCTGCAATAACCTTCATCAGGTACGCTCAAGCACTCGAACAGTGAAGTTCACATGATCATTTGAAGGGATTGACGTGATCAGCCAATTAATCGAACCGAATCAATTCGACCTCCAGTCTAGATGAAGTAAGGGCCAGAGAGGTGTAGAACTATCCTAAGAGACACCACGCTCCAAGAAACTAGATGTAACTAGTATTGGAGAGAGCAATTTGGGGGAGCAACCAGTTCATGGAGTGTGGCAAAAATAAAGTGGGGGAGGGGGAGGGGAAAACATATTTCCTTAGAATGATCAATGAACTCAAAAGCAAAATTTACTAAGCAAATCTAGAGAGGAAACAATTCACCTCGTTCCCAAATTCGACTGCATCTCCAAAAGTGAAATGGTGTAATGGATCACGTGACTTATCGCGTGATGTCGCTTAGGATATGCATACGGCACCATCTGCAGAAAAGAACCTTACATTAAAATACGAGCGACACCATCCGTGCATGTAACTAAGTTAATTTATATTAAAATACGGACGACACCATCCGTTAAAAATTAACAGAATATGCAGACGGCACCATCTGCAGAAAAGAAATATACATTACCATATGCAGGACACCACCCGTTAAAACGGAAAAGAATATGTAGACGGCACCATCTGCAGAAAAGACATTTTGAACAGATATATCATTTTTTTTTTTTATATATATTTGAGAGGGGTATTTGCGAAAGATCGAGAGACGGAAATTTCTGATATTTAGCCTCAAGACTGGTATTCTCCGCAAATACCCCTCCCAATATGATATATCTATTTAATTACACCGAACATTATCCAGAACACTGGCTAAATAAATAATACCTTTCGTTTTCAGGAATATTCTGTTTTTATTGTTTGTTTCAGGAACGTTTTAACTTGTTATAAATCTTTTGATGAATTTACATTTTTGTTATTTTTTTATGGGTATTTCACCACAAGGGCTTGCTACGATTTTTTTTTATCCCTCGACTGAAAACTCAAAAAAACACGAAAAAATCGTAGCAAGCCCCTGTGATTTCACCTGTGATTTCACCTGTAATTTGGAATTAGTGATTTTTGCTTCTGTTTTGTTTAATATGCGAGCGAAACGAGCTCTTTATGGTAAAAAATGTGTACCTAGGATTTTTTGACAAATTTAATCTTCTTCAATCTTCACATACTCATGGATATATTTTTTTCTGCACATTTGTAAATACGTTCCGTGTAGCACATCTACACACTACTAATGACGATCTTCTTAACATCAAGCGCAAAGTTGATGCTAATTATTGGACTGTCTCTCGTACGACCGATACCACTGAAACCGGAATCCGTGTGTAATAAGTCATTTTGTTAGCTTTTTCTACTCGTATTGCTATTTTCAAATTTTATTAAATCTCTTCTGACATACTGAAAAGAAAACAATTTTCTGCGCGGAAGTTAACTTTTGAGATCTTGTCAGGAACGAGAGTTCGATTGAATAAGACTAGATTCGACCCCAAGAAAGTCGTCTCCGATATATCTCGGCCCAACAAATCTCGACACTAATTTGGTGCATTGGATAAGCGTGAAATTGGCAGATAATTTTCAGATTCGCGAGCATTCATGGCTGTGCCTGTTTCATATTAGGTCTATTTTCACTGATCTTCGCTTGTTTTGACCTTTTTTAATTTTTGTTTTGTTAATTTCTTTATGATTTGGATTGTTTCATTTCATTACCGTATCTTTCACAGCCACCAGCAGCCGTACTGTTGGTGTCAAACCACTAATTAACCAATCAGATCTTAGAGCATAAGTAGTTCCTTTTCAAGAAAAAAAGTTCCTTTCACTTTCGAGTATTGTGAAAACTACTGAATGCAATGAACTAATTAAAATTGATAATTGAAGTTCAATATTTAGGATTATTTTGAGCCCAAATTTGATGGACTTAGTTGTATTTTAATACCTCTATGGAGGATTTGATGCATGACCTATAAATACTGAATTTCTTGGGATGACCGAGCTATTTTTAGAGTAGGTGTTTTCCGTAACATGGCATTTCGCTGCAAGATTTTAAACATGCCCTGATATTTTGACAGGACGTAGAGGAATCATCTACGTTTCAGAAAATATATGGTCTTGGAAAGGTTAAACTTAAGATAAAATAGCCAGATAGGCTCGAAAAAACACAAATTTAGTAGAAAACCTAAAAGAAATTAATTAGTGGTTTCACACCTTATAGTGTCGTCTGACATTTTTTTTACTGTTTTATTTACATCGGAACACTTCCGGGTTGAAAATTTGATTAATCACATTACCTTACGTATAAAGGTAAAGAAGAAATATTCCGAATGAATTTGGCTGTTTGAGGCACACGAGGGTAAAAAAGTGAAATACGTTTTAACAAATACCACGACACAGAGCAAACAAAAGTTAAATCCTCATGCAAATACCCCGGCAGCGGTAGAAATGAACGAAATTATCCCTAAATATGAAAATACACGAAAAATACACAGGTTATTAACCAATAAAAATCCAGGATTATTATGTATAAGGTGTAATTTAAATTAACATTAAAATACGAACGACACCATCCGTTAAAAGTGAAAAGAATACGCAGACGGCACCATATACAGAAAAGAAATGAACTCAAGCTTACATTAAATATTAAGAGCGCGTCCGACTAGTAAAACGCATAGACCACGTTGATCGCGTGAAGCACGAAGTGCAAGTAAAAGTGAGGAGAGAAACACGTCTGTCCTCGGCGACTGCAGCTCGAAGAGTGAAATAATATAATGGATCTCGTGACTTCTCGGGCGATGACGCTTAGGATATGCTTCAACCACCATGATCCCGTCTTCCACCATTACGGGTCTCACCACACGACAAATGTGTCGCCTCATTTAATCTGTCATCTACGCATACGACAACCAAGAGGGTGGGGCGGGTCTATTCGCAGTACCTCGGAACTCACACGGAGCGGCATTCACTGACAACAATGTAATGAACCGAAGCCGATATTCTAACTGGGGAATATGGGACAAGTAATCCTAAAGATTCCGAAAACATGATTAATAAATCTAGATCCAACGAAACCGTCAGACCCATATTACTTAAAGACGAAAACGTGTTTGGGTTTGTAAAACCAGAGAAATCAAGGTGGCTCAATTGTGGCAATATATAAAGCCATCGGAATGAAAGTTCGCGTAGAGTTATAATCAGCATCCATTGCGTCAGAGAAATTTGGAGAATGTATATGAATAACGGGGACGATTGACTGGTCTTAGTGACGCAAGACTTAGCTTTGCGTGACAACCAGATTACTTTTGCACACACAAAATCATCGAAATGCACTCGTCGACAGACAAATTCCTTTACCAATGCTCGAATGCCTGGGTATGTAGAACACGCAATCAGTCTGGGCATTAAAATATGGACTGCCCCAATGATAATAACTTTGATACAGAAATCATTGAAGAAAGATACATTGAGATATCAGATCATTCTAAAGATGAGGAGGATGATACATGTATAGAAAAAAACAAAATAATAGTGAATCAACCACTAAACAAACAAAGAGGAGAAGATTAAAATGTGAAAAGTTAACGGACGACAGACGACGGACGCCAAGTGATGGCAAAAGCTCACATTGCCTTTGACAAGGTGAGCTAACAAATGACTCGAGAGGAAGTTATACTAGTAGATAACAAACAAACCAGAAAGACGGGTCCTTAAAACAATGGAAAACTTTATGAAAGTTGCAACGAAAGGAATTAGCAACATTAGCCGTACCCTACTTACTTCATGATCAACAAAGAATGAATAACAGTAAAGGACTAAAATAAAAAAAAAACAGGCAAAAAGAAACAAAATAGTTAAATTGTGTTATAGTATGCAAAGTGAAAACAATGTTTAAAGGCATACAGTCGCTCAGATTGAATTTTTTTGCTTATATTAAACGTTGCCAATATTCGATGTTTTATACTAATAAAATGTTCTGAACAAGAAGCCAGGTTCTAAAAATATGCTATACTGTCGTAATTAGTGAAAAAATTTCGAATGTCTGTTGGTGAAATCGCCATTAACACACTTAATTATAAGTCGGCTTCTTCTCCGAAGCTGACCGGACACTGATAACTGCTATAGATAACCAGAAAACATATTGTAGGTAAATATTGGTTGGAATTAATATAATTTAAGAAGTATATATCTATGAAATTGGATCCCGGGGTAATCAGTTAATATTATATAATGGTATTTAGTAAGAATGACACTTAAAATAGAAAATACGTGATGAAATCAATAAACACAAACCCAAACTCCGCAAAGGGGCCGGAAAAAGGGAGAATTGTAAGCAAATTGTATTGCATATTATTGACAATACTTGAGTTGCCTTGATTATATTTTTATTAGAAAACAACAGACATGAAGTTCATTATTTTAGTCTCTAATTCAAAAAGAGATATCACCTAGCGTTTTCTCCTGAAACAAAGAATATGTAAAAAACTACGATGCGATTCTGTCAAAATACGATTCAGCCGAAAAAAAGATACTAAATTATGCTTACGTGTTGAAAAATGGAGTAGGTCTGTATAACATCTTTTTCTAATTTTACACAAAGCTTGCTGAATCCTCCTTTGTGTCGTTTTCGCGTAGGATCCGTCAATATTTTTATCTATAACATGTGCTTTTCTTCAGCAAGCAATTTCGCAGATGCGCAAACGCTTTACCGAATGAGGTCACTGTGTAGGTGTTCAATGGTCATATGATCATATTCATGAATATATGAATATTATGCGGGTAAACATTGAATGCTTTACTGGATGCAAGTGAATCGAACAGCGACGTATTTGCTTCGTTCCAGGCTATTTACGTATGATATTATGAAAAATGTCAACTGTAATTAGTATAAAACATCGAATATTGGCAACTTTTAATATAAACAAAAATCAATCTGAGTGACGGTATGCCTTTAAACAAAATTAAAGCAAAATACCCTGAAAATGCCTAGCTCAATATAGATTTAAATTGTAGATAGGAAATACAAACGTTATATCATATGTTTCTTAAATATATTTAGCTGCGGAACTGTAACTCTTATTGTTTTTATGTGAATATATCGATTTCACCCGTTTGTAGAACTTGCTGAATACCGACTCTAACTGAGGTATGACCTTTCGGGTGCTGTGATCTCATTTCTGTAGTTCGTCGAATAAGTACATTGAAATTTTTCGATTAGATAAATATGTTTTTCTACAGGCGCCATAGTTAAGTATATTTCAATGTTGATGTTTACGTCCTAAAATCACAGGCACTCATGGCACGGCATTACCACCCACCCCCTTTTTAACTTTTTGCTTGCATATTTATGTTCAATTATTTTTTTTTATTTCTTTATTATTTCATCTCTTTTTCTTTATTTTAACCTGTTCGTGTCAATATTCATACAATCTTATGCTATCAGCAACTTACATGTTTTGATCCTATATATACTAATCATCCATTGTGGTGTAATGGTTAGGGTACTCGCCTCGAGTGCAGTAGATCGTGGGTTCAATACCCGATCGGGTCAAACCAAGACTTTACAATTTGTGCTGCTTCTCCGCTAAGCACGCAGCATTAAGGAGAAAGAGCAAAGACTGGTTGGCTCGGAATGAGGATAATATGTCCGAGTGGGGCAACATGTCTATCCGCGGACTATTGTTTCAGTGAGCTAGAACTAAACTGTTTAAATCCAACTAAACGTGTTGGTCTGGTACAAAGCGAATCTCACCATCATTTAATTGAAATTTAGCTTGTTCTCGTCATGATATAGCTGAAAAATTGCTGAGTTGGCGTTAAACAACAACCACTCACTCACTATTTATATCTTATTATGTATCCGAGCACAAAGCTAACAATGTAATCGCTTATAATTTATTTAGAAATTAATACAACATCCGAAAAAAGTTAAAAAGTCGGGACCGTCATGGTCGTGATCGTTGGATTTACAACTACCTGTGCAATCAGTGCCTATTACCACTAAAGTTTTGAATTCGAACCTCTTTCATGGCGAGGTGTACTCGATACACCATTATGTGATATAGTTCATCAGTGACTTGCAACAGGCTGGTGGTTTTCTCTGGGTAATCCGGTTTCCTCTACCAATAAAACTGACCGTCACGATAATACTGAAATATTGTTGGAAGTGGCGTTGAACACCATAAACCAAACCAATCCAACCAGTTAAAAAGGCATTGTTGTGGAATATAAACTAAAAAATAATTAATGGTTAAATGTAGCAAATATACATATGCATTGTATATTTAAGCTTTTAATTTGTATGTATATATTGAAATTTTGAGAAGGGCTTGGCCTCTCATTATATATGTAACAAATGGGAAGCGTTTCAATAAAATAGTATTGTGTTGTTTAAAAGAAAACAGTATTGGACAATATAATACTAATGTTAATAGTACATAGCTAAATAATTTGATTTAAATAAGATAGGTAAATTGTGTTTACCAACAAAGTTACAGGTGGTTGACTACAGCCTTATAGGTAAAGATTGTTTTCCTTTAATAAAAAACGTATGCTATGTTACCGTATGCTATATGTACCATGAATGTTTTCTATTGTTGGTATTTTAGTGAATTCTTTTTATTGTTGGTATGTTAGTGAATGTTTTCTATTGTTGGTCTGTTAGTGAATGTTTTCTATTGTTGGTATGTTAGTGAATGTTTTCTATTGTTGGTATGTTAGTGAATGTTTTCAATTGTTAGTATGTTAGTGAATGTTTTCTATTGTTAGTATGTTAGTGAATGTTTTCAATTGTTAGTATGTTAGTGAATGTTTTCTATTGTTGGTATGTTAGTGAATGTTTTCTATTGTTGGTATGTTAGTGAATGTTTTCTATTCTTGGTATGTTAGTAAATGTTTTCTATTGTTGGTATGTTAGTGAATGTTTTCTATTGTTGGTATGTTAGTGAATGTTTTCAATTGTTGGTATGTTAGTGAATGTTTTCTATTGTTGGTATGTTAGTGAATGTGTTCTATTGTTGGTATGTTAGTGAATGTTTTCTATTGTTGGTATGCTAGTGAATGTTTTCTATTGTTGGTATGTTAGTGAATGTTTTCTATTGTTGGTATGTTAGTGAATGTTTTCTATTGTTGGTATGTTAGTGAATGTTTTCAATTGTTGGTATGTTAGTGAATGTTTTCTATTGTTGGTATGTTAGTGAATGTTTTCTATTGTTGGTATGTTAGTGAATGTTTTCAATTGTTAGTATGTTAGTGAATGTTTTCTATTGTTAGTATGTTAGTGAATGTTTTCAATTGTTAGTATGTTAGTGAATGTTTTCTATTGTTGGTATGTTAGTGAATGTTTTCTATTGTTGGTATGTTAGTGAATGTTTTCTATTGTTGGTATGTTAGTAAATGTTTTCTATTGTTGGTATGTTAGTGAATGTTTTCTATTGTTGGTATGTTATATGTACCATGCATGTTTTCTATTGTTAGGGAATTTTCTCATTTGTTAGCTATGTTACTCTTATTCATCATTTCACTGTATTTAGAAAAAAACATCTTTATTATTCAATTATTCTTAATTATATGAGTGTCTGGATCACTGTTCAAACTGTGTCTGAAGGGCTCTACGACGATGTATCTTCTTCACGTTTTGAAAATTTTATGAGTGCTTGTTAAAAATGTCCATAGAAAAATCAAGTGTTTTCGGGAGCAAATTTGATGCCAGGAGAAGGCTAGAATGCAAGATTTTGCACCATTTACCCCAGACCCCCTGCCGTAATACCACCTCGCTCTGCGAGGTGGGAGACTCGCTTCACCAGTCTTTTAATTCTCCTATAACTTTTGTTTTTTCTCCTACAACTCAAAAAATAAATGTCATCCCTGTCAACTACATTCCGAAATACCTACAAATATTTCACCTTTTGGTAAAATAAAAACATTTACCTGACACATTATTATTATTATCGGCACATTAGTGCTTGCAATAATCGTCCAGCAAAACGTTTCCTGTCGACAGACTCCACATTAACTAATTTTCGGTCCGATTCCGGTTCATGTTTCGATTTGAAACATGGGTCACCTATGTGTCGCATGTTTCGAAAACCCATTTATGTTTTAGATGAAAAAAGCAACAAAACAATTATGTGATTCAGAATCATGTTCCAGATTAACCTAAAAGAAATGCGCACGAGGTTCTAGCTTGGGACATGGACAAACATGTGTCGGGGTTATATCGGTTAATTTTGATCCCAACACTCAACTAGCCTGTTTTAAATGTGAGAGGGTTCAAGATTGAAATATCACATGTAGAATATTTTTCGCTTTGTAATCTCCTGCTTTATTGCTAAAGGGGAGTAAAAGATTCACGAGCACTTAGTGTTTCTGTTTGTTTGTTTGCGCCATTTGTCTTGTGTGCCCATTGTTATCAGTTTCTCTGAATTGTCCATTCATGATTGCCCCTTCGGGTTTCACTGACGTTTATTCATCAATTGATTGAATTTCCAAAACATATACAGTGACCAAGTTAATTATTCTCATCTAAAATTAACGGAAAAAGCCAGTTAGTTGAACATTTGTTATAATTCAATACATTGCAACTTTTTTATTCGTAAATAACTATTTTTTTAATTATTAAGAAAAAGACACCTTTAATAACATTAGTCCTTTTAACGGTACACTGTCAGATTTTTCCTCCTTTCTATATTGATACCCAAATATCTGTTCTCCGGAAGTTTAAAAAAAAATAGATCAAGTGATATTTAGAAACGCAAAAGAAATATATTTCAATGAAAAATTCCCAATTCTTTAATTATTTACTCTATGCAAAATCGAAATAAACTTGAATTAAAATTCTAATAAAAAAATTCTTTCTACGAAACTCTCGACGGAAGAGCGGCGTAGGTAAAATGAACGGAACAGCCATAACAAATCGGCTACAAAATGTATTCAAAATAAAAGATAATAACTGGTACGAATCATCGTATTATTGAAATTTTAGGACTTCGTCCTTCAAACAGGTTGCATGTCTCATATTATGCCCAATTAAAAATATGAATATTTGGAATTTCCTGTCGTAGTGTAAGTGGCCATGACACCTGTTCATGTGACGACACACAGTCCGTTCCTATTATTTGAATAAATAAATAATATATCTGACTCTTCCCAACATCGTGCCCTTTTGGTTATGTTTTAATATCAGATCAACTGCAATACAATGTTTACAACTGTATATTGTCCTAATGTTTTTCTTAATATTCCCATCCCATGTTACATAAAACAAATGAGTTTATTATTGTAATTGGGGGGGGGGGGGGGGGGGGGGTATCCACGTATAATTTCATGCTTTACGTGAATGTTCGTAGGTTAAATAACTGTAAGTTTTAACATATTTTATGCGTAGACATGCTTTTTTCTTTTTTGTCGCCAATGCTATCGTATTTTCCCGTGGTTTTCGTGGTCACTGGTCGATGTGTTGACAAGGATAGTCCTGACCGGTAATTACAAGCAAAACATATTCTCACACTTTCCCTTTTCGTCCGTTAGTGTAATATAATGCTTTACATGAAGTCATAATGATATTGTAAATATCAAAAGATAAATATACGACGTTATTTTACGATTTACATAATTCTTAATGATAAAAATGCACCTGATCAATGCTGATATGTTATACCATACCGATTGTAAGACGTCACGGGGCAGGAAAAATCCGAGAATGGATTATGCCTTTCGTCTCCTCCACATTGAAGAGTTTTGAAAAATGGCGATCCCCATTATCTGGTGCAACAGGCAACTTCAATCACCAAAGTCTACCTAACGGTATACTATTTTTAACATTCATTAGCACAAATGTCTTTTATTTACTGTCATTTAAATTTTCACGCTAGCTTTTTAAGACCATGACCTTTTCCGTTAAGCATTAAATAAGCATCAAGAGTACACATATGATTTTCTTAGGATAAAAAGTGACAATATCCGATGAATTATCTGAACTTATAATTCAACGTATCAGGTGGACCTAACTACATTTGTAAAAAACGTTTTAATTGAATCATATCATTATACATAAATATACCTATTCTCACCCCAAAAGCAAGTTATTTCCTTTAGATGAACTGCATTGTCAGACGAGCTACACCTTGGTCAAGTCTCGTGTCACGATTACCTATGGTATATATACGATTGGTAATATAATCTGACTTCCTTCTTACTTGATAATCAAGATTTAGAAAAAACACAAATATATTTTATCTTGAAAATCTAAAATTCATCTTTATATAACAAGTAAATAAAACTACACAAAGGGATGACTAAGTAAAAAGTAGAGCGAACGTGACAAGTTATTTTGAATAGAAGTCACAAGAAAAGAAATGCATGCATCTGTCACGTTTTCATTTTAAGTTGACATATTGTACATAACCGACTTTTCTAATTTGTTAAATTTAAATACTTGCATTGGTTTCAGTAACAAATCGGGCATATATAAGTTGCTATTGCAACATAACATTACTGAAATGTTAATTTGGTCGGTAGGTCACAAAAACAAATAAGCAATAATATAAATCTAAAGTGTTCAATATATGTATGGTTCAGCAAAATGTAATACAAGTACGAATAACTCCCGTCTTCCATATGCCACGGGCCAATCAAAGTAGTGCTAAATAACTGTCTGGTCCAGCAGAATGTAATACAAGTACACATAACTCTCATTCTACAAATGCCACGGGACCAATCCAAGTAGTGTTAAATAACTGTCTGGTCCAGCAGAATGTAATGCAAGTACACATAGTTCTCGTTCTCCAAATGCCAGGGAACCAATGAAAGTAGTGCTAAATAACTGTCTGGTCCAGCAGAATGTAATACCAGTCCACATAACTTTCGTTCTCCAAATGCCACGGGACCAATCAGAGTAGTGTTAGATCACTGTCTGGTCCAGCAGAATGTAATACAAGTCCACATAACTCTCGGTCTCCGAATGCCACGGGACCAATCAGAGTAGTGTTAGATAACTCTCTGGTCCAGCGGAATGCAATACAAGTACACATAATTCCTGTTCTCCCAATGCCACGGGACCAATCAAAGTGCTGCTATATAACTGTCTGGTTTAGCAGAATGTAATACAAATACACATAACTCCCGTTCTACAAATGCCACGGGACCAATCAAAGTAGTGTTACATAACTGTCTGGTCCAGCAGAATGTAATACAAGTACAAATAACGCTCGTCCTCCACATGTCACGGGCCAATCAAAGTAGTGCAAAGTAACTGTCTGGTCCAGCAGAATGTAATAAAATACACATAACTCCAGTCCTCCAAATGCCACGGGACCAATCAAAGTAGTGTTAAATAACTGTCTGGTCCAGCTAGAGTGTAGTACAAATACACATAACTCCCGTTCTACAAATGCCACGGGACCAATCAAAGTAGTGTTACATAACTGTCTGGTCCAGCAGAATGTAATACAAGTACAAATAACGCTCGTCCTCCACATGTCACGGGCCAATCAAAGTAGTGCAAAAGTAACTGTCTGGTCCAGCAGAATGTAATAAAATACACATAATTCCCGTCCTCCAAATGGCACGGGACCAATCAAAGGAAATGTAGAATGAAGCCGGGGACCTTCCTGATTATCTTATCATCAAATGATTTAGAATAGGCAGTATTTAATTAGTTTAAATATTTGATATAATGAAAACAAAGAAATACCACACTTTCGGAACAGTTCCAAATTCCAATCGGAAATTCCATGAAACAGAGGCAACATCTACACTCCTAACACACACATACATGTCTGTCCCCACACCCCTAGCACACATATACATGTTCGTCCCCACACCCCTAACACACACATACATGTCCGTCCCACACGCTAACACATACGTACATGTCCGTCGCCACACCCCTAGCACACACATACATGGCCGTCCCCACACTCCTAACACACACATACATGACCCTCTCCACACCCCTAACACACACATACATGACCGTCTCCACACCCCTAACACACACATACATATTCGTCCCCACACCCCTAACACACAGATACATGTCTGTCCCCACGTCCCTAATACACAGATATATATCCGTCCCCACACCCCTAACACGCATACATATTCGTCCCCCCACTCCTAACACACACATACATGACCGTCCCCACACCCCTAAGACACACATACATGTCCGTCCCAACACCCCTAACAGACATACATGTCCGTCCCCACACCCATAACACACAGATACATGTCCGTCCCTACACCCCTAACACGCACTTTGTACAGATATTTCAATAAAAAGTGGTAAGGTTGGAATATATTTTTGGGCCCAAAACCTCTGATTTTTTTCAGTTATATCGCGGCTGTCAGTTTTATTGGTGGAGGAAACCTGAAGGCTCGTATTACTCTTTGATTTTAGTTGGTTGACTTTATGGTGTTTAACGCCACTTTCAACAATATTTCAGCTATATCCTGACGGCCAGTTTTATTGGTGGAGGAAACCTGAGTAACGGAGAAAACCACCGACCTGCCGGAAGTCTTTGACAAACTTTATCATATAAAGTTGTATGCTCCTCGCCCTCATCGAGATTCGAACTCACAACATCAATGGAGATAGGCACTGATTACATAGGTAGTTGTAAGTCCAACTTCCATGCGATCACGACCACGATGGCCCATATTACTCTTTGATGTTCCATAGTAGTGGGGTGTTGTAAACTGTTAAGCCTTTTATGATTCAGGAACAGATGATGCGATTTTACCTTTTTTTCTACTCCAGGAAAAAATGTTATCGGGTCAAGCAAGATAAAGAATTTGATAATGAACTTTGCAAAACTTCAGATGAAAAGTTTATAATGAACCTTGTAAAACACCAGATGGCATGTTTATAATCAATCTTGTGAAAAATCAGATGACATGTTTATAATGAACCTTGTAAAACTTCAGATGACATGTTTATAATGAATCTTGTAAAACATCAGATGACATGTTTATAATGAACCTTGTAAAACATCAGATGACATGTTTGTAATGAACCTTGTAAAGCATCAGATGACATGTTTATAATGAACCTTGTAAAACATCAGATGACATGTGTATAGTGAACCGTGTAAAACATCAGATGACATGTTTATTATGAACCTTGTAAAACATTAGATTACATGTTTATAGTGAACCTTGTAAAACATCAGATGACATGTGCATAGTGAACCGTGTAAAACATCAGATGACATGTTTATGATGAACCTTGTAAATCATCAAATGACATGTTGATAACGAACCTTGTAAAACATCAGATGACATGTTTATAATGAACCTTGTAAAACATCAGATGACATGTTTATAATGAACCTTTTAAAACATCAGATGACATGTTTATTATGAACCTTGTGAAACATCAGATGACATGTGTATAGTGAACCGTGTAAAACATCAGATGACATGTTATTAATGAACCTCGTAAAATATCAGATGACATGTTTATATTGAACCTTGTGAAATATCAGATGACATGTTCATAATGAACCTTGTAAAACAACAGATGAAATGTGTATTGTGAACCTTGTAACACATCAGATGAACTTATTTATAATGAACCGTCTAAAGCATCAGATGACATGTTTTTAATGAACCTTGTAAAACAGCAGATGACATGTTTATATTGAACCTTGTAAAATATCAGATGACATGTTTATAATGAACCTTGTAAAACATCAGATGACATGTTTATAATGAACCTTGCAAAACATCAGATGACATATGTTCGTAATGAACCTCGTAAAACATCAGATGACATGTGTATTATGAACCTTGTAAAACATCAGATGACATTTTTATATTGAACCGTGTAAAACATCAGATGACATGTTTATAATGAATCTTGTAAAACATCAGATGACATGTTTATTATGAACCTTGTAAAACATCAGATGACATGTTTATTATGAACCTTGTAAAACATCAGATGACATGTGTATAGTGAACCGTGTAAAACATCAGATGACATGTTTATAATGAACCTTGTAAAACATCAAATGACATGTTGATAACGAACCTTGTAAAACATCAGATGACATGTTTATAATGAACCTTGTAAAACATCAGATGACATGTTTATTATGAACCTTGTAAAACATCAGATGACATGTGTATAGTGAACCGTGTAAAACATCAGATGACATGTTTATAATGAACCTTGTAAAACATCAGATGGCATGTTTATTATGAACCTTGTAAAACATCAGATGACATGTGCATAGTGAACGGTGTAAAACATCAGATGACATGTTTATGATGAACCTTGTAAAACATCAAATGACATGTTGATAACGAACCTTGTAAAACATCAGATGACATGTTTATACAGAACCTTGTAAAACATCAGATGACATGTTTATAATGAACCTTTTAAAACATCAGATGACATGTTTATTATGAACCTTGTAAAACATCAGATGACATGTGTATAGTGAACCGTGTAAAACATCAGATGACATGTTTATTATGAACCTTGTAAAACATCAAATGACATGTTGATAGCGAACTTTGTAAAACATCAGATGACATGTTTATAATGAACCGTGTAAAACATCAGATGACATGTTTATAATGAATCTTGTAAAACATCAGATAACATGTTTACAGTAAATAGAAAATTCAAAAGTTTTTAAAATATCAAAAAAGAATTGTTGCATACTGCTGTAAATGTGGATATTTTTTTTTCTTTAACCTAATCAGAAATGTTCAAATGCTGTATTGTGACAGCTTCGTTCAATAACCCTCAGTTACAAAAAGGCACCGTGAGATTTTTTTCATTTGCGATATTTTCAAATCATATTAAATAACAATGTTCGAATTCCTCGTTTGCATATACATATAACACATTTGTATATATATATATATATATAATGACGGCAATATGAGTATAAAACACTCAATTATTAAGAGATTTGAGATTCCATTAATGGGTTTAACTCCGCCATAATTATGAGATGGTCCCTAGCTAGAATCTGGATCTCCAACATTATATACCGGGGGTATCATGGTTTTTCTCATGCTCAATAATTTTAGGTGAGAGATGATTGTTCGTTTTGTTGGTATTGATAAAATTGTTGACCATCACAGTTTAAGTTTTCTTTATATAATGAAAATGTCCGAAAGACCAACTCCCATTGACCCAAATTCAGGGAATCACACAATGTACTTAACCCTAACCCAAATCCTCGTGGCCGTGATTGCATTGTAGTTGGATTTACAGTTACCTATGCAATTAGTACATATTACCACTGATATTGTGAGTTCGAATCGCAATCAGGGCGAGGAGCACAACATTATTTGATAAAGTTTGTCAGTGACTTGCGACAGGTCAGTTATTTTCTCCGGGTCATCCGGATCCCTCCTGTAATAAAACTGAACGCCACGTTATTGCCGAAATATTGTTGAAAGTGGCGTTAAGTACCATCAAACAAAACATATAAACCAAACCCCACCTAGACACATTGCCAGAACGAGTAAAATCTATTAGACCCTTAACATCCTGTCGAATTCATAATTGAAATTGTGTGTGAATGCTATAGGTTATGAGCTGAGATACCCTACCGTGCACCCCGCACCTTCGAACCCCACTATTTTTTTTTGTCCTTTGATATGTCCTTTTGAAAACAAAAACATATCAACATTGAATAATTTGGGACGAACTAACATTTTTGAGCCCTTTTTTACATCCTTTCGACAATTTTGCCGGATTTTCAAATGTTTTCATTCTTCACTGTGGCTGAGGTCTTGTAGCTTATGAACAACTATTAGAATAACAAAAATGGGGTTTGGTGGATAGCTGATTATATTATCGTTCAAATGAATACCAGCTATTAATATTTTATGAAGTTCAGTAATCGTAGGAGGCAACAAATTTGTCCGTACCCCTGAACAAATTCGTAAAAAGCGAGATTTTTCGCCTTTGTTTTGAATAGACAAAATATTGCACAACTTTGATGATATTTTTATATTGAAGTTATCAAAACTATTGCATTTACGGAAAATTAAACCCATTATATCATTAAAGAACATGCTTTGTAGTGTAGATTGCAGAAAAATAGAATGAATGATTTTTGCCGATTTTATCTCTATTCAGCCCAAAGTGCGCAATATCTTTTTCATAGTATAAATTGACAACCAAATTTTACATCTGTCGTGTGAAATTATGCTATGGAGACATTCTAAAATAAAATTTCTTCTAGTACCACCCTGTATAGGGCTTCTAGTGGCAAAATATTGCCCTTTTGTGACAAAAGATACCAAATCACTTTCAAAATCCAAGATGGGGGTCCTCAGTTATGGAGCAATATTTTCAATGATAAATGGAACCGACTGTAGCCCCAAAGCGGTTCTTACGTGTAGGTCAGTAAGACATGTTTTCATTTATTTACCGTATAGTCGAGACAAGGTACAGTTATTGACTTCCTACAGTTGTATTCCGGATCATCTGCTTGAAAATTATCTCTTATTATTTATCTCCCGCATATTATAGTATATTTGTATCTCTAGCTCTTTGACTAGCGATTCACAGATTCTGTCACTCCTCTCAAAACACTGGTGGCTGAATTGTTCAACATTTGCTCTGTAGTCTTCTAGTGAGTTCTGAACTAAAGTTACACTTTTAAGGCTCTGTCTATGTCAAATGATCATCTGCTGATGCCTTTCTTAAAAGCCAGGCACATTATTTAATACTACTTGCATTGATCCCTTAGCATTGGGAGGACGAGAGTTATGTGTACTTGTATTACATTCTCCTGGACCGGACATTTATTAAACACTACTTTCATTGGTCCCATGGCATTTGGTGGACGACAGTTATTTGTACCTGTATTACATTCTGCTGGTACAGACAGTTATTTAACACTACTTTGATTGGTCCCGTGGCATTGGAGAACGGGAATTATGTGTACTTGTATTACATTCTGCTGGACCAGAGAGTTATATAGCACTACATTGATTGTTCCCGTGATATTTGGAGGACGAGAATTATTTGTGCTTGTATTACATTCACCTGGACCAGACAGTTACTTGACACACTTTGGTTTGTCCCGTATCATTTGAATGGCGGGAGTTATGTGTACTTGTATTACATTCTGCTGTACCAGACAGTCATTTTACTATACGTTGATTGGTCCTTTTGCATTTGGAGGACGGGAGTTTTGTGTACTTGTATTACATTCTGCTGAACCATATAGTTATCTAGCACTCCTTTGATAGGTCGCTTGTCATTTTGAGAGCGAGTTTTATTTGTACTTGTATTACTTTCTGCTGTACCAGACACTTATTTAATACTACTTTGATTGGTCCCGTGGCATTTGGAGGACGAGAGTTATTTCTAAATGTAGATGAATTATTTCCGTAAATTGATGATTTCCAACCAGAAGTAGAAAGATAAATTAAGTTCCGTTTCTAAACGATAAGTTATCCAAATATGGTTTTGCAACTGGCGATTTATTCTGTTATGTGGTAGATTAATTTCTTCGGGATAGTTTTTTTGTCATTATGATGTAAAAATATGATACTGATTCTACATTGAAATTGCGGTAAGTTATTCGGATGAAAATATGTAAACATTAGTTAGAGTGAACAATACCTGTATATACATAATCCACAAAGACAAACCAATTTAGATCGAATAAGACGAAGCGTCACTGAAAATCGGGAGTAATATAAGAGCATTCGAAAAGACAGAAATCAAAGCAGTTTCATGTAAATTAGTTGTAAGCTTATTTAATTTCCAGAGAAAACTCTGAAGAAAACAAAAAGAAAATTATGAAGATACCAAAGGGGTAACCAGAAACAGAAAATCGAAGAAGGATAGACAATACTATGGCCAGAAAACAGGATAATCAAACTACGGTAAATAATATAGTATTATTACGTGATGTTTTTCATATTGGCCTAGTTATAGGTCAGAGGCCTGCTGTATTGGCCTGAGGCGCAGCCGAACGCCAATACAGCAGACCGAGGACCTATGACTAGGCCAATATGAAACACATCACGTAATGACACCTTTATTAATTAACCAGTCCAATATCTCTCGGGATTTTTCCTTGCAATTGTCGATATGTCTAGCGGATTCCGATCTAGTTGTTATTGGACTGACTGGAATTGGGCCAATACGGAAAATATCCGTATTGGACTGGTTTTTGCCGTATTGGCCCAATGCAAGTTTTTATATTGTATTGACAGATTTGATCATATAAAGGCTAATCAAAGTTAATTAATAATATATTGTAAAAATTATAATGTCATATATATATATAGGTGCATATGTAAGAGAGAAATCCCACACGGAGGTCTTGAATACCTTAAATAGTATATCAAAATAGAAATAAAACTCCACCTTGTATATATCCCCCAAGCAGAAAGAGGAAAATTAGTCTTAAAAAAGGGCTTAATGCTTAGTCGGCAAAGGATGGCTGAGTATCTTTGGATACATATTATATTATCTTTGTTCTTGTATTTTAAGTTGTTTGTATGAACACAAAATATCTTGTTATGCATACTATTTTGTGTATTTTTTATCTATTGTTGTATGTATTGAACTTCATTTATATAACATTTTTTTTTCAATAATAAAAAAAAAAAAAAAAAAAAAAAAACACGAACCCCACTAAAAACCGGGGGATGAACTCAGCTGCTCTAGAAGGGTACGTTGTTCCTGATCCACATATGACAACCGTATACTTAGGTTTATTGCCATTCTGTGTAGCCACAGTGACTATGAACGGGTCAAACCAAAGATTATCAAATATATATTATGAGTTGAAATAAGCTTCCCAGCGGAGCGACATATGTGCCTGTGCATTGTAGTTCAAGCGAGTTGACACTATTAAATAATAGCTTTGTTGGTCTAGTACAAGGCGGACACCATTTTCTCATAGAAAACAATTGGTTCTTGCCACGATACAGCTGGAATAAAAGTCACTTGGTATTAAACAAGCATCACTGATTCACCAACGTTTTTGAAGCGTTTCAGGGAAAAAATATTTAAAACGGAGCCACGGTATATTGGTATTACGGAAATGTTTGAAGGATTCTTCCTTTGTGTTTTATTACTGTTCATAATGTTATACTTTTTGGATTTCCATTCATCTGGCTTCAATCCCCACTGATGAGACATTAGCCGTTAAAATCTGCATATAGTGCAATAATTCAACGTTAATATGTTCCACGTGTATTGGGTCGATATCACTGTTGGTGCATGCACTATTGGTCCTATGATAGCATCACCAGGCCAATAGCTAGCAATTTTATGAAATTGTCATCATAATATATTTGAATTAAAACTAATTAGATGCTTTTGGCTATGATTTCTGGACATTTTGTGTTTTATTATCCTTCACAATTTGCTACATTTTCTGTTTGTTGCATTAAAACACAAGCGACCTTATATCTCTCCTTTGTATCTTTGTAATGTATATTTATATTAGGCATATGCACTTTACATGATCCACGAAAAGGATATCAGAAGGTTGTTCATGAAAATCGGTTCCTTTACATTTCTCTAGTGTGTGCTGATCACTAGTGTGGGATTTACGTATCGAAATCTTATAGACAAAAATAAACTACCTTATATTTCCCAAACGCGTGGCAGATATCAGAAGGTTGCCCATGAAAACGGGCTACTGTATATCTCTCCAGTCAATGGTATAAATATAAGATTATTATCCATGAAATAAACGACCCTACGTCTCTTCATTGTTAGATATATAAGTTTCAGAAGGTTGCCCATAGCAAAAAACTACCCATTGCGTTGCCAGTGTGAGATTCAGGTAACGAAATGTTGTTCGTGACATTAAGCTACCATATATCGCTACAGTGTTTCATATAAGTATCATAATGTTATCCTTGAACTAGGCTACCCTATATGACGCCAATGTACAATCCAGGTAGCGAAATGTGTTAATGTAAATAAGCTACCTTAGATCACTCATTTTAGTTATATTGATACCAAAATGGTATCCTGGACAATTAGCTGCCTGACATTCCTTCAATACATGGAATAGGTGTCATAAAAATGTCCATGAAAATAAGCTACCTTGCATCTGTTCATTGCATGATAAAGGTATCATTATGGGTTCCATGAAAAGAAAATACTTTATGCATATGCTCATTTTTCAAGGAAATAAACATAGTATAACTAATCGTAAATTTTGAATATCAAAATAAGACCACTAGTGACCGAACTACGCATTAGGAATAAACGAGTTTATTCAGTAATGCGTATTCGGTCACGAGTGGTCTTATTTTGATATTCAAAATGTATGATTTAGTTATACTGTTTATTTTATAGACTTTCAAAATGTCTTATATATCATTTTTTTTATATGTATAGTTCATTTCACGCGTAGAACTCTACGAGCAATGATACTAAGGGGTTCAGTTGGAAGGATATACCAATTTGAAAATGTGAAATCCTACATATCATATTTACAACAATGCACAAAAATAATTAAAATGCTTACCTTGAAAACTTATTTTAGTTAAATTTGATCAAAACTGAAGCGTACACGAAGCCAAATAACGCCTAATCTTTACATTTCAAACTGGAAATGTTCATATGACGTCCATGATGTCATGTTGGTTATGTGCCAAAGTCGCCAATAACATATCGCGGAATTTATTCACTTTACAATCGTATGTGTATTCAACGTAGCACAGCAAGGGACGTAACCACCGCACTTATAGTTGTGTAAGATTAATTCCGGTTATATTACATCTTTCAAACATGTGAAATATATATCAGAAGGTTGTCCATGAAATTAATCGACCATGGTGATTCAGGTAGCGCAATGTCATTCATGAAAACAAGCTATCGTAAAACTATTCAGTCATGTGGAAGAGGTGTCAGGATGTTATCCATGAAAATAAGTTACAACAGATGATGCCAGTGTGTTTCAGGTAATGAAATAATTTCAAGAAAATAGGCTATCTTATATATTCATTTGCGTGATATATGTACCAAAGCGGTATCCATGAAAATTACCTGGTTTTCCTTCATTACATGGTATAAGGGTCATGATGTTTTACATAAAAATACCTTGGATCTGTTCATTGTAGTACGTAAGTGTCAAAGTGCTATCCATGCAAATAAGCTACCTTACATTTCTGAAACACGTGACAAAAGTTTGTCCATGAAAATAAGATACCTCAGTTGATGCCAGTGTGTTCATCATGTAGCGAAATAAGCTACCTTGCATCACTCATGTGTGTGATATTGGTACTAAAGTGGTGTCCAGGAAAATTAGCTACCTGACATGCATTCATTAAATGCTATAGATATTGTCGCACCATTTGAGTGGTAACGATATAAATATAATAACTGGTTGTATAATCACCCTGGTGGTGGGTTATTTCTATTACTGGTAGCGTAATCTGTACAAGCTCAAGGCACTGGTAAAGCGCAACGTGTCATACTGGTACACCAAATAACCAAGGGTATGAATACATTTCCATTGAAATTTATTATTATATATTAATAATTTAATAAATACAATATTAAATCCTACTGAGCGCAATAAAATACAGGGAGCCCCCTTCTGGACAAATGTAAATATTAGCGTAAAGTTGCACGCACGTAGTACAATATTGTAGGTCACAGATCGGAATATTCTATTCTGATTACATACGGTGGACGTATCAGTCTAAACAACAGAGACGGTACTAGCAAAATAAGTGGTATCCATCTATTGTAGATGGCAGCGGTCAAGTTAATTTCAAGGTGCTTCAAGGTGTAACTGCCCTGGTATCGGGTCTAAAGTGTATGTCCTAAGTTGTAGACATTTGATCTTTATATTCTCAGGGCTCCAATCTGGATGTGGGTCAACGCCGCTGATTGGTCAGTTAATACGGAAGTCCCTGTGGTAATTATGCCGTTGGCAGGCTCACATAAATGTGATCGATAACACATGTGCACTATAAACTGCATACAGGAAATGGCGGAGAGTATAAACTAACGTGGTTTTTAATGTCAAGATGAAGGGAAAACGGGTTTAATAAAGCTTATCCTTGCATAAAAGAATTCCAGGTACAATGTATAAACATAGCGTGAATGAATGAAATAGGGAAGAAAATATGAAACAAAGTTTGTAAGAACTAAAGCTTGTAGCTTGTCGTAGGCCTCCTTTGGTCAAACAATGAGAACGAACTCTGTCCTAACTGCATATTTCCCACATAAAATAACAACAATATACATACAATAACTATTATTAGCGATCACGATGCCTCTGAAATAGAAATAATAGTTCGTGGAAGTCCATTCATACACACATACGCGCTGTGCTACTCGGACGGCTGCACACGCATCACGAATGAAACAACTGAACAAGAAAAATTAAATCAGTAGCACATTGGAAATATAATAAAGATACACATACAAACAATCAATCATTTTAGCGCTAACTCCTATTAGTAACAATGTGTATCATGCTTTCTAGTACGTCTTTTCATTGTATGCTATAAGTTTCAGAATATTGTCCATGACAATAGGCTACATAGTTTGTAATATTGGTAAGAAAGGGTTATTTATTAAAATTTGCTACCTGGTATTCTTCATTACGTGGTCTAGGTGTCATAATATTTTCCATGAAAATGTTCTACCTGGTATTCTTCATTACATGATCTAAATGTCATAATATTTTCCATATAGATACGTATCTTTGTATGATATACTTATCTAAGCGCTATGCATGAATATAAACTACCGTACACCTCTCCCGGTGTTTCATACGGGTACCAGAATATTATCCATGACAATAAGCTATCCTATATCTCGCCAGAGTATGATATACTGATTAGGAATGGTTATTAATGAAAATAAGCTACCTTGCATCCCTCCAGTGGGTGATATTGGTATCAAAGTGTTATCCATTAAAATAAGTTACCTTACCTCTTTCAAGCATGTGGCATTGATATCAGAAGGTTGTCCATGAAAATAAGTTACCTTACCTCTTTCAAGCATATTGCATTGCTATCAGAAGGTTGTCCATGAAAATAAGTTACCTTATCTCTTTCAAGCATGTGGCATTGATATCAGAATGTTGTCCATTAAAATAAGTTACCTTATCTCTTTCAAGCATGTGGCATTGATATCAGAGGTTGTCCATGAAAATAAGTTACCTTATCTCTTTCAAGCATGTGGCATTGATATCAGAGGTTGTCCATTAAAATAAGTTACCTTATCTCTTTCAAGCATGTGGCATTGATATCAGAAGGTTGTCCATTAAAATAAGTTACCTTATCTCTTTCAAGCATGTGGCATTGATATCAGAAGGTGTCCATGAAAATAAAGACAAACAGATGTAACATGGACGTCTCTACTCTATGGAACGGGAGCTATTGTACGTGTATTCTTCCCCAATGTGTACTTTAAATATATTTCAGGAAGTTCCGGCTTTCCCCCAATTTCACCTCAAAGGTTATCAGATATACCTTTTGAGAAAGCCCAAGAACTTCCCAAAACGCTAAGGTCAAGGCAATTTCTGTTCATATAGAATACTCTCGCCGTGGAACGCTCGAGTACTGGCTCTGTATAAAGTGCGTTAATAAATACTAATATTGGAAACACATAATTGTATTCACTGAAGTACATAGATATCTGAAAAAACATAGATGCATATCACTTACTCTGGCATAAAGCTTAGCCGTGAAAATGAAATAAACAACAACAAAAATATATGCAACTGGAGGTGACTACGCATACCCTAGCAGTTTAACCTACACAGGTAAGTTTTAAACGGAAAAAACACCCTATCTCCGAAAATAGTTAATCTTAATAAAGTTTTAAGTCTACATTTTATTAATGAAGCGAAACGCTGTGAAAACCCGTCAGAAAGCTATAAACTTAGAATTTCATTAATAAGAATACCAAAATCAAGTCTAAATTGTAAAGCCAAATTCGCTATTTTACAGGTGGTAAAACAAATAGAGAAACACAGAAGAATGAGAACAACAGGTTGATGCAGTCTTATAGTTCAGAGTAAGGCTACTAACCTTAATGGCTCTCTAAAGGAAAGGCCAAGAGTCTCGCTCGAATACTCTCTTATATACCGAATATTTGACTAAATTGACCAATCAGAAAGAGAAAACTCAGCATGTTATCAAACCCGTTCAAGTCGTTATTTGACCCGCTTTCGTTACTAGCTCGTTTTTTTGGCCGTAATGAAAGTGGGAGGTTTGGCGCTGTAAAATCTGATTCAACCCACCATTTCTTTAGAAATGCCTGTACTAAGTCAGGGTCATTACGGTTTTCACAGTTTTCCGGTTGCTGACTTATTTTGTCTGTTTATATACTTATGAGTTTTGACTTTCCCTTTGGAAGATTGTTCGGAGTTCGGTAATTTTGTTATTACCCTTTTTTATTACAATTGACCAAATGGAAAAATCTAGAGTTAAAGTTAAAACACCGATACTAAAATCTAAATATAGAATAGGTACTTAGATAAGAATGTCTAATCTTCATTTTACCTGTACCGATAATTTACTTTTGACAACAAATATACCTGTAGATTAAATATAGTGATAACAGAGTCCAAGCTAGTTTACTAAATTAAACAAACACTGATTTGTGGAAAATGTCATTTAATCGTTATCATCAATTGCAATAAATTGCAGCTCTAAAATTGTTGCATATTATAACATAATCATTACTGATATTATATAATAATTACATAACATCAAATGAATAAATGACATCAAATAGCAAATGGTGGGTACAAAAAAGTGCCAAAATTGTTACATAATATAACATAATCATGACTGAAATTATGTAATAATTACATAACATCAAATGAATAAATGACATCAAATAGCCCCGTTGAAATTAACTGGTATAATGATCTAAATTAAAATTGGGTGGTAAGTGGGAGGAATTAGCAAAATTTCCAATATAATTTCGAACATCCGAATTGGTCGGCAGTGTGTTTGCAAAAGTACGTGCGGTAATTTCCGCGTATGCTAAGAATAGATGTTGACCAATCAAAAGTGTACATTAATTGATCATGCACTGACCGTGTGAATTTAAACACATTTTTCGGGAACAGGAATGAGGTTTGCAAAGAAACATGACCACGATGTTGAAATAGATGCTTACCCATCAGGAGTGCACATTAATCGATCATGCACTGACCCTGTGAAATAACCATAATCTTACAGAAATTGCATAGCCAGAAATTGCTTCATATATCATATACCTGTAAACAATCCTGTGAAATGACTTAAATTTACAGAAATTGCATAATAAGAAATTGAATCATATATCATTATACCAGTAAACAATCACACTAGGATTAAGAATATTCTTAACATGCAATCAAACAATAATATTCAATATATTAAATAACACAATTTTTGTTAAAAAAAAGCAATATTTATATTGTTGACATAAATGATTTTATTGTTCAAAAAAATTAAATTTTAATCCACGTTGTGTACTACACAGATAAAGCTCCAAAAGACCACAATTACTGATTTTTAGATAATTTAAACTCGAATAAGCTAAACAAAATGTCACCTCCGCTACATTTATATAGCTAGGAAGTAGAAATTTGTATTCAGGTATATCTTTTCTGTTTGAAGATGCAACTATTTCAGTTCATTCTCCATCGATCTCTCTATCTGTTCATCTTACTGATAAATATATGCATAATTTATAAATTTTATGTTGTTTTTTCGCTTATTTTTTTTTGTTAATTGAAATGTAATCTTACTCATGGGAGTGCCAAGTGATTTATGAGATGGCTTGCCATAATTTTAATTGTGCAGAGAATATAGACATGATGGATTTATTTATTCAAACAGAACAACTAGAACAGTATAGCTCCTTAACTTTTATCTTGTTTTTGTATGTGTAAGTATGTATATTTGGATTGTTTAAAGAATAAAAAAAAATCGCACACATACATGAAGTAAGATCTCAAATAATTTCATAAATGACCACAGAAGAGTATACGTTTTCATTTTGTATTTCACCATTGTCTAATGTTTATTGACATGACGTCAAAATTAATCATTAGTACTAGTATCTAACGATTGCATTTCCAAAGCAATTTAATGTGTTGTTGCCTTTTGTTTTTTTTATATTCCAAGAAATCAATGGAGTCATTATTTTGTTTTAGAAAATCCTCAATACAACGACGTTTATGTTTGTGGTTACAATAATATAATATTATACTTTATTTGTAAATATTCGTGAAAATTTAACTCACACATTGTTGCTTATAATAAGTAGTAAACAATTTAAATGCTAGTTGAACGAATTATATTTATTTTGCAATTGTCTTACTGTGTTAAATTGCAAAATGCTTATTATATGTTCAGACCTGATAAAATCAACACACTCAACCATTGAGCTAGTGATTTATCATTTCTCAACCGTATTACACATGATTTAATATAAGCATATTTTGTTATCATACAACAGCAAAACATATTCGACAGCGGTTATACAAGAAATAAATGTCTTGAGCATATTACACATGCATAAAAAGAACACAATAACAGGATGTATGCTCTCTCAATATATAGCAACACATCTCAACAACACCAATTGAATCAACGACATACATCCTACCAAAAGATAATATATATATATATAAAACTAAGCAGCTTACAACAGCAAGCAGCTTGCTCTGTTTGCCTCGTAGGATAACAACAACTTTACACCAACTGGAATTGTCTGGTCCACCTATTGTGGCCATTTAATCTAATCTAACAATTATACATTAAATTTTCATCACGAGGCAAATGTGGGTGCACAGGTACCTGTGGACAGGACCCTATGTTGCTCCCTTTTTTTTTTCTTTTTGTTTTTTTTTTAAGTTCGGGAATTTTTTGGCGCAAAATTTAATTTTACCCGGAACTCTTGCGATTTACCGTATCGTCAATATTTGAAATGACCAGCAGATGTCGCTAATATCACACTTCCGTAGCAATAATTCGAGTTTTCAAAAATGTCGTCTGAAAATCGCAAATCGCGAGTGGAAAATGTTCCATGGAGAGTTGTCAGCTGCTGCAAATAAATATTGATGTGTGTTTTCAGGGAGAATAATATATACAGAGAAGGAATAAGCCAATTTCCAGACAGGTAGGCCTTTTTTATTCACTAAATTTAAGATGAATGCACAACAAGTACGCAGTGTAAACAAAGAAGAGTGACTTACCTTCTAACTTATATCATGTCAGAAACCCGGCATGGATAAAAACTACTGTTTGATTGTATTTATTGTATATATGTCATACAGTGATGCATAGAAAGTTGCAAAATGTTGTTTATATGAAAAAAAGTCGATGTTCGAAAAAAAAAGGGGGAACATCTTAAAAAAAAGAGGGGGGACATCTTAAAAAAGGGAGCAACATAGGGTCCTGTCCACAAGTACCTGTGGGTTGGTGAACAAAAAAGTGCACCTTAAAACTAATTAAAAAGTAATATCAACTCATCACAGAAACTAAAATATGCTACCCTTAAGTATACACATTACAAATACTATAACAATAATTATATATTAAACAGACAAAAAATACTAAAATCATAATGGTATCATTGACATTATTAATAAGAGGGAGGAGGAGGGGCATAGGGAGGAATTAGAAATTGTCACAACAATTCACAATAAACTTCGATCATAAATTGACATGGATTTGTCTGTCTCGTTTTATCTACAATAATGACCCTTGACCCCACGCGTGCGGGAACAAGCTAAATTATTATTCATGAGGGGCACCGTCAAGGGTTATACCATAATCACTTCTCCCTCGCATAAAGCATCTTATTATTTAAATAAGATGTATTTATGCTCCCTCAATATATAGCAACACATCACAACAACACCAATTGAATAAACGACATACCTCCTACCAAATATATGTACACCAGCAAACAGCTTGTTCTGTTTGCCTCGTAGGATAAAAACAACTATGCACCAACTGAAATTTTTTGGGCCACCTATTGTGGCTATTTAATCTATCTATTTTTTTTAACAATTAAACATTATAGTTTCATCACGAGGCAAAGGTGGGTGAACAAAAAAGTGCACATCTTAAAGCTAATTAAAAAGTAAAATCAATTCATCACAGAAACTAAAATATGCTAACCTTAAGGGACGGACCATTTAACTTGAAGGGGGGTGGGTATGACTTTTTTCTAAAAAAAAATATTCTGATTCCCAATGTTGCTGAAAAAAATATTCTGATTTTGGTGGAGGAAAAAATATAATCTGATTTAGAGTTTTTGTCATATAACATTTTTTTTTTATTCTAACTCGTGTTGTCCGAAATTTTTTTTCTAAACGAATCGAAAAACCATACCCCCCCCCCCCCCTGCAAGTTAAATGGTCGTTCCCTAACTATACACAATACAAAAACTATAACAATAATTATATATTGAACAGACAAAAATACTAAAATCATAATGGTATCATTGACAGCATTAATAAGAGGGAGGAGGAGGGGCATAGGGAGGAATTAGAAATTGTCACAACAATTCACAATAAACTTCGATCATCAATTGACATGGATTTATCTCTCTCGTTTTATCTACAAGAATGACCATTGACCGCACGCGCGCGGGAACAAGCTAATTAATTATTCATGAGGGTTATACCATAATCACTTCTCTCTCGCATAAAGCATATTATTCTTTATATAAAATGTATATTTTCAACAGCATATTCTAAAAGCGGAAAGATTTCTAGCATCACTAGCTCTCAATATTTATTCACTCTTCAAAATAGCGACAGGTCAACATCACTCTAAGGTTGTCTTTGAATGGATAGAAAAATAGTTTTGATATTAGCGCTACTCTTCTGTAAAATGAAAAATATTATGATTCTTCAAATGACCGTGTTCACGTAAATCACGTCATTTTGTCTGTGCGTCGGTGATTCTACAATATAAAAGAAATAATTCATATTTTCGACTATTTTAAGTACGCTAATATTGTACAATATATGCATACTATAGGGTTATTGTATGGATATTGGTGAATATTGTCCCGAGCAGTATATCATATTGCACGAGCTTGCGAGTGCAATGTGATATTTTGCGAGGAACAATATTCACAAATATTCATGCAATAACCCTTGTATTATATAGTAATAAATAGTTTATGCCTGAAGCATTTTTTATATAAATATTGTTTATTTTATTATATTTAAGTGGAATATTGAACTGCCTCAAATATTCATATTTGAACTAGTGCAATATATATGTGTTCAGTATTTTCAGCGTGCAAATACAAGGATATAGTGCACGATTATTTTCCATTGAAATTAAGAGGAAACATTTATTACTATATAATAAAACATGTTATTGTACTGTTCCTCGTATTATTTCTGTGTTTTAATGGTTTCCTGTGTTGCTATGGTTGATCAATATACCGTACATAAAGAAGTAAAAAAAGATTGGCTAGTTTTATTGAGAACCCCATGACATGACATAATTTGGGTTAAGATTATGGTTTATGGTGTGTAATGCCACTTTCTACAATAGTTCAGTTATATCGTGACGGTCAGTTTGATGGTGGAGGAAGCCACAGTACACGGAGAAAACAACAGACATGTCATTTTTTGTGTTCAGTATTTTTGAATTGTACTTGACCATGTCTTTTTTCTATTTACCATGGTCTTTTGTGTTTCATCTCTTGATGGCTTTTGATAACATTTTGGTACATTCTGACTTGACTGTGTTTAAAGGCAGAGTATTTCCCATTTGATTATCTAAATCCAGTGGTCTAACTCTGCGTATTTAAAGTCACACTGTATTCTATTACGGGTACCCTAAGTTTCTAATTTCAAACAATATAGAAAACTCGCCAGACCAAACATTTCATTAGTATAAAATTAGAACTGATGGTTTATCTCTTTGTAATACTTAGTTGCTTAAAAGGCTAAATATATAATGACTCTCCTTTATCTCATAAGCATAACAAGCTGATTAGGTGTCGGTGATCGAAACAACAAGCTTCACACTGGCACAGTCATAATACGATGCGTGACATTATCGTACATACATTTTGGAGATGAAAAAAAGGGAATAAACAAAAAAAAATAAATACAAGTTAAAATCGCTATGTCGTATTGGTAAGTGTATAGGAGATCATGGGTTAAATACCCGACCAGCTAAAGACAAAGACAATACAATTGCCATTGGCTGCGATTTAGTGGAGATCGCGAGAGTAAGGTGTAAAGTACGACATATGATAGCTTTGTTATGTGCCAGGATAATGTATCCATGGTACAACTGTTGCTTCTGTGTGTCAGTAGTATTAATATCAAAGTTTAACATCTAATCAATAGGTAACGTTGTCTCGCCATGACATAGCTGATGACTTGCTATTTAGCTACAGTCACCAAACATCTAATCACCCACATATCCCAACAGTAATCTACGTCAATAACTAAGCATATTCAAAACAGTTTCAGATGAAGATTGTATCCGTTTGTAAGGAAAAATGTTCGTGTTCCTATTTTAGCGAGTTTTTGTGTGATGAACATGGTATTTAATGCTTTAAATAAATAGGCAACAAATATGTAAAAGTTCAATTTTACCGCAATTATTCTGCACACCTTTATTCGGTTCTAATCCATCATATATATGCAGATCTGAATTTGAGGATCTACAAGACAAGATACGTATTCACTTTCTCATTGAACTGCATCAGTGGCGTAATGGTTAGCGTGCTCACCTGGAGTGCGGTAGATCGTGGGTTCGAGCCCCGGTTGGGTCAAACCAAGGGCTATTACATTGGTATTTATTGTTTCTCCGCAAAGAACGCATCATTACGGAGAAAGAGCAAAGACTGGTTGGCTAAGAATCAGAATAATATGACATGTCTATCCGCGGACAGTTGTTTCAGTGAGCTAGCACTATGCAAATCCAACTCAGCGTGTTGGTCTATTACAAAGTGGACCTCATCATCACCTCGTTGACGATTAATTTGGTCCCGCCATGATATAGCTGACAAATTGCTGAATTGGCGTTAAACAACAATCACTCACTCATTCACCTTATTACTGCAATGTCATAACTTTGATTTATTAGAAACAAGTTGCTCAATAGTTGTTCGTTCCGGATGGAACTCAACACCTACCAACACGAAAACTTAATTTTTTTTATTCATCTTGACCAACATCTCGAATGGAAAGTTAAACCCAAAGTCACGAGAGCAAAATGTATCTATGTTTAGCAGTTTATAAATCACATCAGAAAGACTACCACTCAACTGAAGGAAACTGTTTGATCGTCATCATAGGATATCATGTTTTAGCATGACATTAAATATCCTACTATTTTCATGAAGCATATACAATGTATCAGCTGTTTCTATACCTTACTATTTATCTAGGCATTCAATATGTCTCCCTTGCTCATTAACACCCACCAATGCTTTTGTGAATCGAAGTTACGAAGTATCACATACCGTTAACAATTGTTCATCGATCTAACACTATTGCTATTTTTCGTTTACCGTGCTCCCATAGCGATAAAAAACTGACGAAAAAAAATACAACATCAGAATAATTCCAAAATACAATAGAAATATCCTAGACAAAGGAGACTACTTAAAATACACGCATGCGACTGATCACCTTCCTGCCAGGGCATATCAATTTCAATAAAAAAAAGTACTACTTAAACTGTACCCTATTAGATGTATCCTACTATTTTCATGAAGCATATACAATGTATCAGCTGTTTCTATACCTTACTATTTATCTACGCATTCAATATGTCTCCCTTGCTCATTAACACCCACCAATGCTTTTGTGAATAGAAGTTACGAAGTATCACATAAAGTCGCATGCGTGTATATGTTTCATGAAAATAGTAGGATATTTAATGTCATGTAAGTGTTTTCCAAATGTGGGTAAAATGCCGACTTTCACATAAAAGATACAGAAACACACAATTATTTTATTTATTAATTTGTAGCCTTTTATTTCGTTTGTTGAATGTTTTAAGTACCCACCTAGTGTCTCCAGCCGTGTCATAAATTGCACTTTCAGCTATAAATAGAAATTAAATTTTATATAGTAAATTCACATTTAAATTCGTGGAATTACTGTTATCATTTACAAATTTAAAAACTCTTACTTCTATTATTCCCTTACTACTTGATATAGCTATTCTCTTATCTGCATAAAACCATATCGGTGGGGTCATGGCCAGCATCTTGCCTCCGAATGCGATAGATCGTGAGCTCGAACCCCGTTCAGGTCATCGCAAGAACTAATAAAATGGTATGTATTGCTGCTCTCCTAGGCATGCATCACTAAGGAGAAAGACAAAAAGACTGGGGGGTGGGGGGGGGGGGGGGGGTGGTCGTGATCGTAGACTTACAACTACCTATGTAATCAGTGCATATCACCAAGATGTTGTAGGTTCGCATCGCGATCTGGGCGAGGTGCACAACATAATGTGATAAAGTTTGTCAGTAATTTGAGACAAGTCGGTGGTTTTTTCCGGGTCGGCCGGTCTCTTCCACAATAAAACTGACCTCCACAATATAACTGAAACATCATTGTTGAAATCGGCGTTAAGTAACATCAAGCAAATAAGCAAAATCAAAGACTGGTATGCTCGGAATCAGAATAATGTGTCCGAATGGAGAGACATGTCCTCCCGCGGACTGTTGTTTCAGAGAGCTATCACTATGAAAATACAACTAAGCGTGTTGGTCTACAAAGTGGATATCATTATCATCTCTTCAAATATAACTTGTTCTTGCCATGCTATAGCTGAATCATTGGGTCATTCAGTGATAAACAACAATCACTCAGTCACTAACTCTCTTCTTAAAGAGTTTTAATAAGTCGGTCAAAACATCTTTATCATCGTTGTCGAGTCTGAGCGTAAAGGAGTCATATACGTTTCAGAAACTATAAGTTGTTGGAAAGGCTAACCTTCAGACAAAATTGCAAGGTAGACTTGAAAATCTGAAAACAAATAATTGGTGGGTTGTACACCTTATCCCCGTTTTACTGTAATATGCAAGACACTATTGATTGCATAGAAGTCTTGTTTTACATGCATTTGTGCTTACAATTCTCCGATATCACCCATAATATGACTATCATCCCTCCCCGGACTTTTAGCATGAGTAATCTTCCTTGTTTCGTCAATTCACTCATGTACAGTGCAACATGTCTAATCCGATAAAAAAGGGAGGAGGGAAATATGTCGGATTGTGCAGGATGTCGGAATATTCAGGTGTTGGATTGCACAAATTCCACTGTATATATTCATATCTATGCATATTTATACCTGGTTTTCTAAGTCTATATCGCTTCAAAATATATATAAATACAATAAGTAATCCTACAACCACAGCTGTTGATCCAATGCCAGCTCCAATACCAATAGCTGTGGGACTGTTGTCTTCCTCCGATGTTACTGTAAAACAGGAAGTTGATAATGAAATATATTATACTTCATGTATGTAAGCTGTAATTTTATTGGATAAGACGAGGGTAACATTTCGCTCTGACACATGACTCAGCGGGTAACAATGTTTGTACTGTCACCCTCTCATTTAGAGCCTCAATTATGAATCTATAATGCTCTTGAAAGTGAAGCGTTTTCAACGATATATATTTTAGGTTTATAAATCCATGTATTTACCCGAATTGGTGGGCTATAATTGTTTTATCATTTTTCAATATTATTATTTAAATATTAAAATTTTGAAATTTTATGAAAATTTTGAAATTTTTGATATTTTTGAAATTTTGAAATGTTTTGCTTAGAAATCTTGAAATTTTTGAAATTTTGAAATGTTTTGCTTTGAAAGGTTTGAACTTTAAATTTTTTTTTATAATTTTGAAGTGTTTAAAATAATTTAATAAAAATGAATAGACTGAATATGAAACGAAACATTAAAAAAAAACATCATTGCAAACGAGAAAGTGAAAACATTCAGTTGATAATGTTTTTTCTCAGGTTAACAATCTGATCTATCACCCTCTCAACTATATGTTATTTATATAATAATAATATTGAAAAATGATAAAACAATCATATCTAATTTTATGTTGTTGCGATCGAATGTTAATTATATTTGTATTTACCTATGCAATGTGTGCACCATCAGCAAGATACATTACCAACTCTGACGAGATTTCCTTGGTAGATATGGTTTATGTGATCTATTTAGTCATCACATGATTAGTTATATAGTGGATAATTTGTAATTATAAGACTATCTTTGACCCTCCACAGAAACAAGTTATTGGTTAAATGTTAAAATGGTATTCACATCATTCTAGCTTTGTTTCTGTAAAATGTCACTTTTACACACAGTACAGATATGTTTATAGTGTATCACTTCAATGCATTGTATAAAGTTTGATATGTACAGACGCTGATACATTTGTACCTATGCAATTCAGTGACGAACGATTCAAAGTTGAATGCAATGTGAAAAGCGAAAGGACGAAAAACGAATTGAAATTCAATCTTTCGAATGAATAAGCGATTGACAATATCGTACAGGTGAACCATATTGGCGTTCGTATAGACATGTACTCCTATATTTCGTATTGCCACACATCTTTATTTGTTTTCCGTATATATGGTTCATATAGACACACGCTCTACTAATTCGAATAGACGTATGGATGTATCGTTGATATATACTTCAGCTTCTATTGTTCGTATAGACACGCGTATAGCATGCCAATATCACGTGACGATATAATTTCATAATTAATTGCTATAATAACTCAATTATTGTGAGTGACTTACCACAGGTTGACCACCATGATATAAGTGGAGTTAAACACCATAAATCAACTCACCAACCAACCAATCATTATACTATGACTGCAATTTTAACCCTGGTTTGTATCACTGACAAATTTTAATACAAAATGCTACATAGAACACACATAATAAATTGAACTCATGGTAAATTGAACCCCCTTTTTTCCCACACGAAGAGGGGTGCATATACGATACGATGGATGGGGTGAAACATTCCTTAGCAGTTTTGCTTAGTTAGCAATTTAAGACGAATGTGTTCGATGTACCATGGGTAGGATCAAAATACGATAGACATATGGCTTGATATAACATAGGTAGGGGTTTATCATATCTTGGGTAGTGGGGTTAAAATACCATAGGCAGTGGGGGTCGACATACCATAGGCAGGGCCTTTGATATATCATGGGTGCAAAGGGTCATAATACCATATACAGGGATTTGATAAACAATGGACAAAGGGCGAGGGGCGCTAAGAAAACAATTGGCAAGCGGTTCGATATAACATGGGTAGAGGGTCAAAATACCATAGACAGTGGGTGGTTTGATATACCATGGGTAGAGGGGTCAATATCTTCTCGAACAAATGTTGGTAAAATATATATGTATGTGCATCATAAAAAGTAAGTTTGAACAGTGATTGTCATTAATTCCTCTATTATCGCTATTTTTGTTTATTTTCCCTTTGATGTTTAAAACAAATATATTTCATCTCACGTAAGCGCTGAGATGATTCCAATTATTGCTAATCGCTAAGTGTTGTCAAGGACGCACGTAGTAATATCGCTGTTTTATAATATGACGTTATAATGACGTCACATTACCAAATTCTTGATAAACATACTATCATAGCGTTAACATAATTAAAGATGTTTTTCTAAACCTGGAGGACGTTTCGCAGTCATCTCTTATGTCAGGGCTTCGCCCATCGGTGAGATGACTGAGAAACCTCCTCTCGTTTTAAAAATAAAACATCGTATAATCACTTAATATTTACAAAGCGAACAGTCATCTCGCATCTTAACTGTGATCGCTGAATACAAAAAGATCATGGAAACTTGTGAGAACTCTGACCATTACACGATGGATGCTTGTGAGAAATATAGCCAGTACATCATGGAAGCTTGTGAGAACTATAACGATTACACCAAGGATTCTTGTGAGAACTATGACCATTACACCATGGAAGATTGTAAGAACTATCAACATTAAACAATGGAATATTGTGAGAAATATAACCATTACACCATGGATTCTTGTGAGAACTATAACCATTACACCATGGAATCGTGTGAGAACTCTAACCATTACACCATGGAAGTTTGTGGGAAATATAACCATTACACCATGGAAAATTGTGAGAACTATAGCCATTAAACCATGGAAGCTTGTGAGAACTATGACCATTACACGATGATGCTTGTGAGCGATATAGCCATTACATCATGGAAGCTTGTGAGAACTATAAACATTACACCATGGAAGCTTGTGAGAACGATAGCCATTACACAATGGAAGCTTGTGAGAACAATAGCTATTACATCATGAAAGTTTGTGGGAACTATAACCATTACACCATTGAAGCTTGTGAAAACTATAGCCATTACACGATGGGATCTTGTGAGAACTATAACCATTACATCATGGAAGTTTGTAATAAATATAGCCATTTCACCAGGGAAGCTTGTTAGAACAATAACAATTACACAATGGAAGCTTGTGAGAACTATAACCATTACACCATGCAAGCTTGTGAGAACTATAACCATTGCACCATTGAAACTTGTGAGAACTATAACCATTACACAATGGAAGCTTGTGAGAACTATAACCATCACACCATGGAAACTTGTGAGAACTATAACCATCACACCATGGAAACTTGTGAGAACAATAACCATTATACAATGGAAACTTGTGAGAACTTTAACCATTACACAATGGAAGCTTGTGAGAACCGTAACCATTACACCATGGAAGCTTGTGAGAACTATAACCATTACACCATGGAAGCTTGTGAGAACTATAACCATTACACCATGGAAACTTGTGAGAAATATAACCACTACACCATGTAATCTTCTGAGAATTATAATAATTCCACCATGGAATCTTGTGAGAACTATAACTATTACACCATGGAAGCTTGCGACAACTATAACATTACACCATGGAAGCTTGTGAAAACTATAACCATTACACCATGGAAGCTTGTGAGAACTATAACCATTACACCATGGAAGATTGTGAGAAATATAATCATTACACCATGGAATCTTGTGAGAACTGTAACCATTATATCATGGAAGCTTGTGAGAACTATAACCATTACACCATGGAAGCTTGTGAGAACTATAACCATCACACCATGGAAACTTGTGAGAACAATAACCATTATACAATGGAAGTGTGTGAGAACTATTACCATTATATAAAGGAAGCTTGTGAGAACTATCACAATTACATCATGGAATCTTGTGAGAACTATAACCATTACACCACGGAAACTTGTGAGGACTATAACCAGTACACCATGGAAGCTTGTGAGAACTTTAGCCATTACACCATGGAAGTTTGTGAGAACCATAACCATTACACCATGGAAGCTTGTGAAAACGATAGCCATTACACGATTGGATCTTGTCAGAACTATAACCATTACATCGTGGAAGTTTGTGAGAAATATAGCCATTTCACCAAGGAAGCGTGTGAGAACTATAACCATTACACGATGGATACTTGTGAGAGACATAGGCATTACATCATGGAAGCTTGTGAGAACTATAACCATTACACCATGGAAGTGTGTGAGAACTATAACCATTACATCATGGAAGTTTGTGAGAACTATTACCATTATATAAAGGAAGCTTGTGAGAACTATCACAATTACATCATGGAATCTTGTGAAGACTATAGCCATTACACCATGAAAGCTTGTGGCAACTATAACCATTACACAATGGAAGCTTGTGACAACTATAATCATTACATTGTACACCATGGAATCTTGTGAGAACTATAACCATTACACCATGGAAGCTTGTGAAAACGATAGCCATTACACGATGGGATCTTGTGAGAAGAATAACCATTACATCATGGAAGGTTGTGAGAAATATAGCAATTTCACCATGAAAGCTTGTTAGAACAATAACAATTACAACGAGGAATCGTATGAGAATTATAACCATTACACCATGGAAACTTGTGAGAACAATAACCATTACACCATGGAAACTTGTGAGAACTATAACCATTATACAATGGAAACTTGTGAGAACTTTAACCATTACACAATGGAAGCTTGTGAGAACCGTAACCATTACACCATGGAAGCTTGTGAGAACTATAACCATTACACCATGGAAGCTTGTGAGAACTATAACCATTACACCATGGAAACTTGTGAGAAATATAACCACTACACCATGTAATCTTCTGAGAATTATAATAATTCCACCATGGAATCTTGTGAGAACTATAACTATTACACCATGGAAGCTTGCGACAACTATAACATTACACCATTGAAGCTTGTGAGAACAATAACCATTACACCATGGAAGCTTGTGAGAACTATAACCATTACACCATGGAAACTTGTGAGAAATATAACCATTATACAATGGAAACTTGTGAGAACTTTAACCATTACACAATGGAAGCTTGTGAGAACCGTAACCATTACACCATGGAAGCTTGTGAGAACTATAACCATTACACCATGGAAGCTTGTGAGAACTATAACCATTACACCATGGAAACTTGTGAGAAATATAACCACTACACCATGTAATCTTCTGAGAATTATAATAATTCCACCATGGAATCTTGTGAGAACTATAACTATTACACCATGGAAGCTTGCGACAACTATAACATTACACCATTGAAGCTTGTGAAAACTATAACCATTACACCATGGAAGCTTGTGAGAACTATAACCATTACACCATGGAAGATTGTGAGAAATATAATCATTACACCATGGAATCTTGTGAGAACTGTAACCATTATATCATGGAAGCTTGTGAGAACTATAACCATTACACCATGGAAGCTTGTGAGAACTATAACCATCACACCATGGAAACTTGTGAGAACAATAACCATTATACAATGGAAGTGTGTGAGAACTATTACCATTATATAAAGGAAGCTTGTGAGAACTATCACAATTACATCATGGAATCTTGTGAGAACTATAACCATTACACCACGGAAACTTGTGAGGACTATAACCAGTACACCATGGAAGCTTGTGAAAACGATAGCCATTACACGATTGGATCTTGTCAGAACTATAACCATTACATCGTGGAAGTTTGTGAGAAATATAGCCATTTCACCAAGGAAGCGTGTGAGAACTATAACCATTACACGATGGATACTTGTGAGAGACATAGGCATTACATCATGGAAGCTTGTGAGAACTATAACCATTACACCATGGAAGTGTGTGAGAACTATAACCATTACATCATGGAAGTTTGTAAGAACTATTACCATTATATAAAGGAAGCTTGTGAGAACTATCACAATTACATCATGGAATCTTGTGAAGACTATAGCCATTACACCATGAAAGCTTGTGGCAACTATAACCATTACACAATGGAAGCTTGTGACAACTATAATCATTACATTGTACACCATGGAATCTTGTGAGAACTATAACCATTACACCATGGAAGCTTGTGAAAACGATAGCCATTACACGATGGGATCTTGTGAGAAGAATAACCATTACATCATGGAAGGTTGTGAGAAATATAGCCATTTCACCATGAAAGCTTGTTAGAACAATAACAATTACAACGAGGAATCGTATGAGAATTATAACCATTACACCATGGAAACTTGTGAGAACAATAACCATCACACCATGGAAACTTGTGAGAACAATAACCATTATACAATGGAAACTTGTGAGAACTTTAACCATTACACAATGGAAGCTTGTGAGAACCGTAACCATTACACCATGGAAGCTTGTGAGAACTATAACCATTACACCATGGAAGCTTGTGAGAACTATAACCATTACACCATGGAAACTTGTGAGAAATATAACCACTACACCATGTAATCTTCTGAGAATTATAATAATTCCACCATGGAATCTTGTGAGAACTATAACTATTACACCATGGAAGCTTGCGACAACTATAACATTACACCATGGAAGCTTGTGAAAACTATAACCATTACACCATGGAAGCTTGTGAGAACTATAACCATTACACCATGGAAGATTGTGAGAAATACAATCATTACACCATGGAATCTTGTGAGAACTGTAACCATTATATCATGGAAGCTTGTGAGAACTATAACCATTACACCATGGAAACTTGTGAGAACAATAACCATTATACAATGGAAGTGTGTGAGAACTATTACCATTATATAAAGGAAGCTTGTGAGAACTATCACAATTACATCAAGGAATCTTGTGAGAACTATAACCATTACACCACGGAAACTTGTGAGGACTATAACCAGTACACCATGGAAGCTTGTGAGAACTTTAGCCATTACACCATGGAAGTTTGTGAGAACCATAACCATTACACCATGGAAGCTTGTGAAAACGATAGCCATTACACGATTGGATCTTGTCAGAACTATAACCATTACATCGTGGAAGTTTGTGAGAAATATAGCCATTTCACCAAGGAAGCGTGTGAGAACTATAACCATTACACGATGGATACTTGTGAGAGACATAGGCATTACATCATGGAAGCTTGTGAGAACTATAACCATTACACCATGGAAGTGTGTGAGAACTATAACCATTACATCATGGAAGTTTGTAAGAACTATTACCATTATATAAAGGAAGCTTGTGAGAACTATCACAATTACATCATGGAATCTTGTGAAGACTATAGCCATTACACCATGAAAGCTTGTGGCAACTATAACCATTACACAATGGAAGCTTGTGACAACTATAATCATTACATTGTACACCATGGAATCTTGTGAGAACTATAACCATTACACCATGGAAGCTTGTGAAAACGATAGCCATTACACGATGGGATCTTGTGAGAAGAATAACCATTACATCATGGAAGGTTGTGAGAAATATAGCCATTTCACCATGAAAGCTTGTTAGAACAATAACAATTACAACGAGGAATCGTATGAGAATTATAACCATTACACCATGGACAATTGTGAGAACTATAGCCATTACATTATGGAAGCTTGTGAGAACTATAACCATTACACCATGGAAGCTTGTGAGAACCATAACCATTACACCGTGGAAGCTTGTGAAAACGATAGCCATTACACGATGGGATCTTGTGAGAACTCTAACCATTACATCATGGAAGTTTGTGAGAAATATAGCCATTTCACCATGGAAGATTGTGAGAATTATAACAATTACACCATGAGGACCGGAAATTGTCTATTACGGAGCTAAAATGGGATGCCAGGACCGTGACGGATATTCCGGGTAATAACGCATATTGGTTTTTCGCATTTTTCTGGCTAACGAAGGGCTCCAGAAATAAAAACTAAATATATATATTAAGCAGAGATCCCTGCACACATATTCGTTAAGGTATTTGGTTATTCGGGCAGCCATGGGGACCGGAAGGGGGTGAAAACATAGGTAAACCGTTTTATTTTAACCTACCGCCGGACATTGGTTTTACATTATTTACTCCAATCGAGGGGCGTATAGACAGTCTTACTGTATGATACCTCAAAACGTTTGTCAATGCCTCTGCTTGATAACTATTCCCCGTAGATCATTCCATAGGACCTGTGGACCAAGTAAGAAGTAAAAAACCATGGTCGGGTAGGTCAAAATTGGCGGCTGTACAACCATTATGGCTCAATTGTCGTCCACTTCCGGTCTCCAGGATAGCTTGACATACATGTATTATACCTCAAAATGTTTGTACATGTCTCTGCTTTATAAATATATACAGTAAGACTGTCTATACGCCCCTCGATTGGAGTAAATAATGTAAAACCAATGTCCGGCGGTAGGTTAAAATAAAACGGTTTACCTATGTGTTCACCCCCTTCCGGTCCCCATGGCGGCCCGAATAACCAAATACCTTAACGAATATGTGCGCAGGGTTTTCTATTTAATATATATATTTAGTTATTATTTCTGGAGCCCTTCGTTAGCCCGAAAAATGCGAAAAACCAATATGCGTTATTACCCGGAATATCCGTCACGGTCCTGGCATCCCATTTTAGCTCCGTAATAGACAATTTCCGGTCCTCACGGAGGCTTGATCTACATGTATGATACCTCAAGACGTTTCTCAATGCCTCTGCTTGATAACTATTCCCCGTAGATCACTCCATAGGACCTGTGGACCAAGTAAGAAGTAAAAAACCATGGTCGGGTAGGTCAAAATTGGCGGCTGTACAACCATTATGGCTCAATTGTCGTCCACTTCCGGTCTCCAGGATAGCTTGCCATACATGTATTATACCTCAAAATGTTTGTACATGTCTCTGCTTTATAAATATATACAGTAAGACTGTCTATACGCCTTTTGATAGGAGTAAATAATGTAAAACCAATGTCCGGCGGTAGGTTAAAATAAAACGGTTTACCTATGTTTTCACCCCCTTCCGGTCCCCATGGCGGCCCGAATAACCAAATACCTTACCAAATATGTGCGCAGGGGTCTCTGCTTAATATATATGTTTAGTTTTTATTTCTGGAGCCCTTCGTTAGCCAGAAAAATGCGAAAAACCAATATGCGTTATTACCCGAATATCCGTCACGGTCCTGGCATCCCATTTTAGCTCCGTAATAGGCAACTTCCGGTCCTCAGGGAGGCTTGATCTACATGTATGATACCTCAAAACGTTTGTCAATGCCTCTGCTTGATAACTATTCCCCGTAGATCATTCCATAGGACCTGTGGACCAAGTAAGAAGTAAAAAACCATGGTCGGGTAGGTCAAAATTGGCGGCTGTACAACCATTATGGCTCAATTGTCGTCCACTTCCGGTCTCCAGGATAGCTTGACATACATGTATTATACCTCAAAATGTTTGTACATGTCTCTGCTTTATAAATATATACAGTAAGACTGTCTATACGCCCCTCGATTGGAGTAAATAATGTAAAACCAATGTCCGGCGGTAGGTTAAAATAAAACGGTTTACCTATGTGTTCACCCCCTTCCGATCCCCATGGCGGCCCGAATAACCAAATACCTTAACGAATATGTGCGCAGGGTTTTCTATTTAATATATATATTTAGTTATTATTTCTGGAGCCCTTCGTTAGCCCGAAAAATGCGAAAAACCAATATGCGTTATTACCCGGAATATCCGTCACGGTCCTGGCATCCCATTTTAGCTCCGTAATAGACAATTTCCGGTCCTCACGGAGGCTTGATCTACATGTATGATACCTCAAGACGTTTCTCAATGCCTCTGCTTGATAACTATTCCCCGTAGATCACTCCATAGGACCTGTGGACCAAGTAAGAAGTAAAAAACCATGGTCGGGTAGGTCAAAATTGGCGGCTGTACAACCATTATGGCTCAATTGTCGTCCACTTCCGGTCTCCAGGATAGCTTGCCATACATGTATTATACCTCAAAATGTTTGTACATGTCTCTGCTTTATAAATATATACAGTAAGACTGTCTATACGCCTTTTGATAGGAGTAAATAATGTAAAACCAATGCCCGGCGGTAGGTTAAAATAAAACGGTTTACCTATGTTTTCACCCCCTTCCGGTCCCCATGGCGGCCCGAATAACCAAATACCTTACCAAATATGTGCGCAGGGGTCTCTGCTTAATATATATGTTTAGTTTTTATTTCTGGAGCCCTTCGTTAGCCAGAAAAATGCGAAAAACCAATATGCGTTATTACCCGAATATCCGTCACGGTCCTGGCATCCCATTTTAGCTCCGTAATAGGCAACTTCCGGTCCTCAGGGAGGCTTGATCTACATGTATGATACCTCAAAACGTTTGTCAATGCCTCTGCTTGATAACTATTCCCCGTAGATCATTCCATAGGACCTGTGGACCAAGTAAGAAGTAAAAAACCATGGTCGGGTAGGTCAAAATTGGCGGCTGTACAACCATTATGGCTCAATTGTCGTCCACTTCCGGTCTCCAGGATGCGTTAATACCCGGAATATCCGTCACGGTCCTGGCATCCCATTTTAGCTCCGTAATAGACAATTTCCGGTCCTCACGGAGGCTTGATCTACATGTATGATACCTCAAGACGTTTCTCAATGCCTCTGCTTGATAACTATTCCCCGTAGATCACTCCATAGGACCGGTGGACCAAGTAAGAAGTAAAAAACCATGGTCGGGTAGGTCAAAATTGGCGGCTGTACAACCATTATGGCTCAATTGTCGTCCACTTCCGGTCTCCAGGATAGCTTGACATACATGTATTATACCTCAAAATGTTTGTACATGTCTCTGCTTTATAAATATATACAGTAAGACTGTCTATACGCCCCTCGATTGGAGTAAATAATGTAAAACCAATGTCCGGCGGTAGGTTAAAATAAAACGGTTTACCTATGTGTTCACCCCCTTCCGGTCCCCATGGCGGCCCGAATAACCAAATACCTTAACGAATATGTGCGCAGGGTTTTCTATTTAATATATATATTTAGTTTTTATTTCTGGAGCCCTTCGTTAGCCCGAAAAATGCGAAAAACCAATATGCGTTATTACCCGGAATATCCGTCACGGTCCTGGCATCCCATTTTAGCTCCGTAATAGACAATTTCCGGTCCTCACGGAGGCTTGATCTACATGTATGATACCTCAAGACGTTTCTCAATGCCTCTGCTTGATAACTATTCCCCGTAGATCACTCCATAGGACCTGTGGACCAAGTAAGAAGTAAAAAACCATGGTCGGGTAGGTCAAAATTGTCGGCTGTACAACCATTATGGCTCAATTGTCGTCCACTTCCGGTCTCCAGGATAGCTTGCCATACATGTATTATACCTCAAAATGTTTGTACATGTCTCTGCTTTATAAATATATACAGTAAGACTGTCTATACGCCTTTTGATTGGAGTAAATAATGTAAAACCAATGTCCGGCGGTAGGTTAAAATAAAACGGTTTACCTATGTTTTCACCCCCTTCCGGTCCCCATGGCGGCCCGAATAACCAAATACCTAAACAAATATGTGCGCAGGGGTCTCTGCTTAATATATATGTTTAGTTTTTATTTCTGGAGTCCTTCGTTAGCCCGAAAAATGCGAAAAACCAATATGCGTTATTACCCGGAATATCCGTCACGGTCCTGGCATCCCATTTTAGCTCCGTAATAGACAATTTCCGGTCCTCACGGAGGCTTGATCTACATGTATGATACCTCAAAACGTTTGTCAATGCCTCTGATTGATAACTATTCCCCGTAGATCATTCCATAGGACCTGTGGACCAAGTAAGAAGTAAAAAACCATGGTCGGGTAGGTCAAAATTGCCGGCTGTACAACCATTATGGCTCAATTGTCGTCCACTTCCGGTCTCCAGGATAGCTTGACATACATGTATTATACCTCAAAATGTTTGTACATGTCTCTGCTTTATAAATATATACAGTAAGACTGTCTATACGCCCCTCGATTGGAGTAAATAATGTAAAACCAATGTCCGGCGGTAGGTTAAAATAAAACGGTTTACCTATGTGTTCACCCCCTTCCGGTCCCCATGGCGGCCCGAATAACCAAATACCTTAACGAATATGTGCGCAGGGTTTTCTATTTAATATATATATTTAGTTTTTATTTCTGGAGCCCTTCGTTAGCCCGAAAAATGCGAAAAACCAATATGCGTTATTACCCGGAATATCCGTCACGGTCCTGGCATCCCATTTTAGCTCCGTAATAGACAATTTCCGGTCCTCACGGAGGCTTGATCTACATGTATGATACCTCAAGACGTTTCTCAATGCCTCTGCTTGATAACTATTCCCCGTAGATCACTCCATAGGACCTGTGGACCAAGTAAGAAGTAAAAAACCATGGTCGGGTAGGTCAAAATTGGCGGCTGTACAACCATTATGGCTCAATTGTCGTCCACTTCCGGTCTCCAGGATAGCTTGCCATACATGTATTATACCTCAAAATGTTTGTACATGTCTCTGCTTTATAAATATATACAGTAAGACTGTCTATACGCCTTTTGATTGGAGTAAATAATGTAAAACCAATGTCCGGCGGTAGGTTAAAATAAAACGGTTTACCTATGTTTTCACCCCCTTCCGGTCCCCATGGCGGCCCGAATAACCAAATACCTTAACAAATATGTGCGCAGGGGTCTCTGCTTAATATATATGTTTAGTTTTTATTTCTGGAGTCCTTCGTTAGCCCGAAAAATGCGAAAAACCAATATGCGTTATTACCCGGAATATCCGTCACGGTCCTGGCATCCCATTTTAGCTCCGTAATAGACAATTTCCGGTCCTCACGGAGGCTTGATCTACATGTATGATACCTCAAAACGTTTGTCAATGCCTCTGATTGATAACTATTCCCCGTAGATCATTCCATAGGACCTGTGGACCAAGTAAGAAGTAAAAAACCATGGTCGGGTAGGTCAAAATTGCCGGCTGTACAACCATTATGGCTCAATTGTCGTCCACTTCCGGTCTCCAGGATAGCTTGACATACATGTATTATACCTTAAAATGTTTGTACATGTCTCTGCTTTATAAATATATACAGTAAGACTGTCTATACGCCCCTTGATTGGAGTAAATAATGTAAAACCAATGTCCGGCGGTAGGTTAAAATAAAACGGTTTACCTATGTTTTCACCCCCTTCCGGTCCCCATGGCGGCCCGAATAACCAAATATCTAAACGAATATGTGCGCAGGGGTTTTCTGCTTAATATATATATTTAGTTTTTATTTGTGGAGCCCTTCGTTAGCCCGAAAAATGCGAAAAACCAATATGCGTTATTACCCGGAATATCCGTCACGGTCCTGGCATCCCATTTTAGCTCCGTAATAGGCAACTTCCGGTCCTCAGGGAGGCTTGATCTACATGTATGATACCTCAAGACGTTTCTCAATGCCTCTGCTTGATAACTATTCACCGTAGATCACTCCATAGGACCTGTGGACCAAGTAAGAAGTAAAAAACCATGATCGGGTAGGTCAAAATTGGCGGCTGTACAACCATTATGGCTCTATTGTCGTCCACTTCCGGTCTCCAGGATAGCTTGACATACATGTATTATACCTCAAAATGTTTGTACATGTCTCTGCTTTATAAATGTATACAGTAAGACTGTCTATACGCCCCTTGATTGGAGTAAATAATGTAAAACCAATGTCCGGCGGTAGGTTAAAATAAAACGGTTTACCTATGTTTTCACCCCCTGCCGGTCCCCATGGCGGCCCGAATAACCAAATACCTTAACAAATATGTGCGCAGGGGTCTCTGCTTAATATATATATTTAGTTTTTATTTCTGGAGCCCTTCGTTAGCCAGAAAAATGCGAAAAACCAATATGCGTTATTACCCGGAATATCCGTCACGGTCCTGGCATCCCATTTTAGCTCCGTAATAGGCAACTTCCGGTCCTCAGGGAGGCTTGATCTACATGTATGATACCTCAAAACGTTTGTCAATGCCTCTGCTTGATAACTATTCCCCGTAGATCATTCCATAGGACCTGTGGACCAAGTAAGAAGTAAAAAACCATGGTCGGGTAGGTCAAAATTGGCGGCTGTACAACCATTATGGCTCAATTGTCGTCCACTTCCGGTCTCCAGGATAGCTTGACATACATGTATTATACCTCAAAATGTTTGTACATGTCTCTGCTTTATAAATATATACAGTAAGACTGTCTATACGCCCCTCGATTGGAGTAAATAATGTAAAACCAATGTCCGGCGGTAGGTTAAAATAAAACGGTTTACCTATGTGTTCACCCCCTTCCGGTCCCCATGGCGACCCGAATAACCAAATACCTTAACGAATATGTGCGCAGGGTTTTCTATTTAATATATATATTTAGTTATTATTTCTGGAGCCCTTCGTTAGCCCGAAAAATGCGAAAAACCAATATGCGTTATTACCCGGAATATCCGTCACGGTCCTGGCATCCCATTTTAGCTCCGTAATAGACAATTTCCGGTCCTCACGGAGGCTTGATCTACATGTATGATACCTCAAGACGTTTCTCAATGCCTCTGCTTGATAACTATTCCCCGTAGATCACTCCATAGGACCTGTGGACCAAGTAAGAAGTAAAAAACCATGGTCGGGTAGGTCAAAATTGGCGGCTGTACAACCATTATGGCTCAATTGTCGTCCACTTCCGGTCTCCAGGATAGCTTGCCATACATGTATTATACCTCAAAATGTTTGTACATGTCTCTGCTTTATAAATATATACAGTAAGACTGTCTATACGCCTTTTGATAGGAGTAAATAATGTAAAACCAATGTCCGGCGGTAGGTTAAAATAAAACGGTTTACCTATGTTTTCACCCCCTTCCGGTCCCCATGGCGGCCCGAATAACCAAATACCTTAACAAATATGTGCGCAGGGGTCTCTGCTTAATATATATGTTTAGTTTTTATTTCTGGAGCCCTTCGTTAGCCAGAAAAATGCGAAAAGCCAATATGCGTTATTACCGGAATATCCGTCACGGTCCTGGCATCCCATTTTAGCTCCGTAATAGGCAACTTCCGGTCCTCAGGGAGGCTTGATCTACATGTATGATACCTCAAAACGTTTGTCAATGCCTCTGCTTGATAACTATTCCCCGTAGATCATTCCATAGGACCTGTGGACCAAGTAAGAAGTAAAAAACCATGGTCGGGTAGGTCAAAATTGGCGGCTGTACAACCATTATGGCTCAATTGTCGTCCACTTCCGGTCTCCAGGATGCGTTAATACCCGGAATATCCGTCACGGTCCTGGCATCCCATTTTAGCTCCGTAATAGACAATTTCCGGTCCTCACGGAGGCTTGATCTACATGTATGATACCTCAAGACGTTTCTCAATGCCTCTGCTTGATAACTATTCCCCGTAGATCACTCCATAGGACCTGTGGACCAAGTAAGAAGTAAAAAACCATGGTCGGGTAGGTCAAAATTGGCGGCTGTACAACCATTATGGCTCAATTGTCGTCCACTTCCGGTCTCCAGGATAGCTTGCCATACATGTATTATACCTCAAAATGTTTGTACATGTCTCTGCTTTATAAATATATACAGTAAGACTGTCTATACGCCTTTTGATTGGAGTAAATAATGTAAAACCAATGTCCGGCGGTAGGTTAAAATAAAACGGTTTACCTATGTTTTCACCCCCTTCCGGTCCCCATGGCGGCCCGAATAACCAAATACCTTACCAAATATGTGCGCAGGGGTCTCTGCTTAATATATATGTTTAGTTTTTATTTCTGGAGCCCTTCGTTAGCCCGAAAAATGCGAAAAACCAATATGCGTTATTATCCGGAATATCCGTCACGGTCCTGGCATCCCATTTTAGCTCCGTAATAGACAATTTCCGGTCCTCACGGAGGTTTAATCTACATGTATGATACCTCAAGACGTTTGTCAATGCCTCTGCTTGATAACTATTCCCCGTAGATCATTCCATAGGACCTGTGGACCAAGTAAGAAGTAAAAAACCATGGTCGGGTAGGTCAAAATTGCGGCTGTACAACCATTATGGCTCAATTGTCGTCCACTTCCGGTCTCCAGGATAGCTTGACATACATGTATTATACCTCAAAATGTTTGTACATGTCTCTGCTTTATAAATATATACAGTAAGACTGTCTATACGCCCCTTGATTGGAGTAAATAATGTAAAACCAATGTCCGGCGGTAGGTTAAAATAAAACGGTTTACCTATGTTTTCACCCCCTTCCGGTCCCCATGGCGGCCCGAATAACCAAATACCTTAACGAATATGTGCGCAGGGGTTTTCTGCTTAATATATATGTTTAGTTTTTATTTCTGGAGCCCTTCGTTAGCCAGAAAAATGCGAAAAACCAATATGCGTTATTACCCGGAATATCCGTCACGGTCCTGGCATCCCATTTTAGCTCCGTAATAGGCAACTTCCGGTCCTCAGGGAGGCTTGATCTACATGTATGATACCTCAAGACGTTTCTCAATGCCTCTGCTTGATAACTATTCCCCGTAGATCACTCCATAGGACCTGTGGACCAAGTAAGAAGTAAAAAACCATGATCGGGTAGGTCAAAATTGGCGGCTGTACAACCATTATGGCTCTATTGTCGTCCACTTCCGGTCTCCAGGATAGCTTGACATACATGTATTATACCTCAAAATGTTTGTACATGTCTCTGCTTTATAAATGTATACAGTAAGACTGTCTATACGCCCCTTGATTGGAGTAAATAATGTAAAACCAATGTCCGGCGGTAGGTTAAAATAAAACGGTTTACCTATGTTTTCACCCCCTGCCGGTCCCCATGGCGGCCCGAATAACCAAATACCTTAACAAATATGTGCGCAGGGGTCTCTGCTTAATATATATGTTTAGTTTTTATTTCTGGAGTCCTTCGTTAGCCCGAAAAATGCGAAAAACCAATATGCGTTATTACCCGGAATATCCGTCACGGTCCTGGCATCCCATTTTAGCTCCGTAATAGACAACTTCCGGTCCTCACGGAGGCTTGATCTACATGTATGATACCTCAAAACGTTTGTCAATGCCTCTGATTGATAACTATTCCCCGTAGATCATTCCATAGGACCTGTGGACCAAGTAAGAAGTAAAAAACCATGGTCGGGTAGGTCAAAATTGGCGGCTGTACAACCATTATGGCTCAATTGTCGTCCACTTCCGGTCTCCAGGATAGCTTGACATACATGTATTATACCTTAAAATGTTTGTACATGTCTCTGCTTTATAAATATATACAGTAAGACTGTCTATACGCCCCTTGATTGGAGTAAATAATGTAAAACCAATGTCCGGCGGTAGGTTAAAATAAAACGGTTTACCTATGTTTTCACCCCCTTCCGGTCCCCATGGCGGCCCGAATAACCAAATACCTTAACGAATATGTGCGCAGGGGTTTTCTGCTTAATATATATGTTTAGTTTTTATTTCTGGAGCCCTTCGTTAGCCAGAAAAATGCGAAAAACCAATATGCGTTATTACCCGGAATATCCGTCACGGTCCTGGCATCCCATTTTAGCTCCGTAATAGGCAACTTCCGGTCCTCAGGGAGGCTTGATCTACATGTATGATACCTCAAGACGTTTCTCAATGCCTCTGCTTGATAACTATTCCCCGTAGATCACTCCATAGGACCTGTGGACCAAGTAAGAAGTAAAAAACCATGATCGGGTAGGTCAAAATTGGCGGCTGTACAACCATTATGGCTCTATTGTCGTCCACTTCCGGTCTCCAGGATAGCTTGACATACATGTATTATACCTCAAAATGTTTGTACATGTCTCTGCTTTATAAATGTATACAGTAAGACTGTCTATACGCCCCTTGATTGGAGTAAATAATGTAAAACCAATGTCCGGCGGTAGGTTAAAATAAAACGGTTTACCTATGTTTTCACCCCCTGCCGGTCCCCATGGCGGCCCGAATAACCAAATACCTTAACAAATATGTGCGAAGGGGTCTCTGCTTAATATATATGTTTAGTTTTTATTTCTGGAGCCCTTCGTTAGCCAGAAAAATGCGAAAAACCAATATGCGTTATTACCCGGAATATCCGTCACGGTCCTGGCATCCCATTTTAGCTCCGTAATAGGCAACTTCCGGTCCTCAGGGAGGCTTGATCTACATGTATGATACCTCAAGACGTTTCTCAATGCCTCTGCTTGATAACTATTCCCCGTAGATCACTCCATAGGACCTGTGGACCAAGTAAGAAGTAAAAAACCATGATCGGGTAGGTCAAAATTGGCGGCTGTACAACCATTATGGCTCTATTGTCGTCCACTTCCGGTCTCCAGGATAGCTTGACATACATGTATTATACCTCAAAATGTTTGTACATGTCTCTGCTTTATAAATGTATACAGTAAGACTGTCTATACGCCCCTTGATTGGAGTAAATAATGTAAAACCAATGTCCGGCGGTAGGTTAAAATAAAACGGTTTACCTATGTTTTCACCCCCTTCCGGTCCCCATGGCGGCCCGAATAACCAAATACCTTAACGAATATGTGCGCAGGGGTTTTCTGCTTAATATATATGTTTAGTTTTTATTTCTGGAGCCCTTCGTTAGCCAGAAAAATGCGAAAAACCAATATGCGTTATTACCCGGAATATCCGTCACGGTCCTGGCATCCCATTTTAGCTCCGTAATAGACAACTTCCGGTCCTCACGGAGGCTTGATCTACATGTATGATACCTCAAAACGTTTGTCAATGCCTCTGATTGATAACTATTCCCCGTAGATCATTCCATAGGACCTGTGGACCAAGTAAGAAGTAAAAAACCATGGTCGGGTAGGTCAAAATTGGCGGCTGTACAACCATTATGGCTCAATTGTCGTCCACTTCCGGTCTCCAGGATAGCTTGACATACATGTATTATACCTTAAAATGTTTGTACATGTCTCTGCTTTATAAATATATACAGTAAGACTGTCTATACGCCCCTTGATTGGAGTAAATAATGTAAAACCAATGTCCGGCGGTAGGTTAAAATAAAACGGTTTACCTATGTTTTCACCCCCTTCCGGTCCCCATGGCGGCCCGAATAACCAAATACCTTAACGAATATGTGCGCAGGGGTTTTCTGCTTAATATATATGTTTAGTTTTTATTTCTGGAGCCCTTCGTTAGCCAGAAAAATGCGAAAAACCAATATGCGTTATTACCCGGAATATCCGTCACGGTCCTGGCATCCCATTTTAGCTCCGTAATAGGCAACTTCCGGTCCTCAGGGAGGCTTGATCTACATGTATGATACCTCAAGACGTTTCTCAATGCCTCTGCTTGATAACTATTCCCCGTAGATCACTCCATAGGACCTGTGGACCAAGTAAGAAGTAAAAAACCATGATCGGGTAGGTCAAAATTGGCGGCTGTACAACCATTATGGCTCTATTGTCGTCCACTTCCGGTCTCCAGGATAGCTTGACATACATGTATTATACCTCAAAATGTTTGTACATGTCTCTGCTTTATAAATGTATACAGTAAGACTGTCTATACGCCCCTTGATTGGAGTAAATAATGTAAAACCAATGTCCGGCGGTAGGTTAAAATAAAACGGTTTACCTATGTTTTCACCCCCTGCCGGTCCCCATGGCGGCCCGAATAACCAAATACCTTAACAAATATGTGCGAAGGGGTCTCTGCTTAATATATATGTTTAGTTTTTATTTCTGGAGCCCTTCGTTAGCCAGAAAAATGCGAAAAACCAATATGCGTTATTACCCGGAATATCCGTCACGGTCCTGGCATCCCATTTTAGCTCCGTAATAGGCAACTTCCGGTCCTCAGGGAGGCTTGATCTACATGTATGATACCTCAAGACGTTTCTCAATGCCTCTGCTTGATAACTATTCCCCGTAGATCACTCCATAGGACCTGTGGACCAAGTAAGAAGTAAAAAACCATGATCGGGTAGGTCAAAATTGGCGGCTGTACAACCATTATGGCTCTATTGTCGTCCACTTCCGGTTTCCAGGATGCGTTAATACCCGGAATATCCGTCACGGTCCTGGCATCCCATTTTAGCTCCGTAATAGACAATTTCCGGTCCTCACGGAGGCTTGATCTACATGTATGATACCTCAAGACGTTGCTCAATGCCTCTGCTTGATAACTATTCCCCGTAGATCACTCCATAGGACCTGTGGACCAAGTAAGAAGTAAAAAACCATGGTCGGGTAGGTCAAAATTGGCGGCTGTACAACCATTATGGCTCAATTGTCGTCCACTTCCGGTCTCCAGGATAGCTTGCCATACATGTATTATACCTCAAAATGTTTGTACATGTCTCTGCTTTATAAATATATACAGTAAGACTGTCTATACGCCTTTTGATTGGAGTAAATAATGTAAAACCAATGTCCGGCGGTAGGTTAAAATAAAACGGTTTACCTATGTTTTCACCCCCTTCCGGTCCCCATGGCGGCCCGAATAACCAAATACCTTACCAAATATGTGCGCAGGGGTCTCTGCTTAATATATATGTTTAGTTTTTATTTCTGGAGCCCTTCGTTAGCCAGAAAAATGCGAAAAACCAATATGCGTTATTACCCGGAATATCCGTCACGGTCCTGGCATCCCATTTTAGCTCCGTAATAGGCAACTTCCGGTCCTCAGGGAGGCTTGATCTACATGTATGATACCTCAAAACGTTTGTCAATGCCTCTGCTTGATAACTATTCCCCGTAGATCATTCCATAGGACCTGTGGACCAAGTAAGAAGTAAAAAACCATGGTCGGGTAGGTCAAAATTGCCGGCTGTACAACCATTATGGCTCAATTGTCGTCCACTTCCGGTCTCCAGGATAGCTTGACATACATGTATTATACCTCAAAATGTTTGTACATGTCTCTTCTTTATAAATATATACAGTAAGACTGTCTATACGCCCCTTGATTGGAGTAAATAATGTAAAACCAATGTCCGGCGGTAGGTTAAAATAAAACTGTTTACCTATGTTTTCACCCCCTGCCGGTCCCCATGGCGGCCCGAATAACCAAATACTTTAACAAATATGTGCGCAGGGGTTTCTGCTTAATATATATGTTTAGTTTTTATTTCTGGAGCCCTTCGTTAGCCAGAAAAATGCGAAAAACCAATATGCGTTATTACCCGGAATATCCGTCACGGTCCTGGCATCCCATTTTAGCTCCGTAATAGGCAACTTCCGGTCCTCAGGGAGGCTTGATCTACATGTATGATACCTCAAAACGTTTGTCAATGCCTCTGCTTGATAAATATTCCCCGTAGATCACTCCATAGGACCTGTGGACCAAGTAAGAAGTAAAAAACCATGGTCGGGTAGGTCAAAATTGGCGCTGTACAACCATTATGGCTCAATTGTCGTCCACTTCCGGTCTCCAGGATAGCTTGACATACATGTATTATACCTCATAATGTTTGTACATGTCTCTGCTTTATAAATATATACAGTAAGACTGTCTATACGCCATTTTGATTGGAGTAAATAATGTAAAACCAATGTCCGGCGGTAGGTTAAAATAAAACGGTTTACCTATGTTTTCACCCCCTTCCGGTCCCCATGGCGGCTCGAATAACCAAATATCTTAACAAATATGTGCGCAGGGGTCTCTGCTTAATATATATGTTTAGTTTTTATTTCTGGAGCCCTTCGTTAGCCAGAAAAATGCGAAAAACCAATATGCGTTATTACCCGGAATATCCGTCACGGTCCTGGCATCCCATTTTAGCTCCGTAATAGGCAACTTCCGGTCCTCAGGGAGGCTTGATCTACATGTATGATACCTCAAAACGTTTGTCAATGCCTCTGATTGATAACTATTCCCCGTAGATCATTCCATAGGACCTGTGGACCAAGTAAGAAGTAAAAAGCCATGATCGGGTAGGTCAAAATTGGCGGCTGTACAACCATTATGGCTCAATTGTCGTCCACTTCCTGTCTCCAGGATAGCTTGACATACATGTATTATACCTCAAAATGTTTGTACATGTCTCTGCTTTATAAATATATACAGTAAGACTGTCTATACGCCCCTTGATTGGAGTAAATAATGTAAAACCAATGTCCGGCGGTAGGTTAAAATAAAACGGTTTACCTATGTTTTCACCCCCTTCCGGTCCCCATGGCGGCCCGAATAACCAAATACCTTAACGAATATGTGCGCAGGGTTTTCTATTTAATATATATATTTAGTTTTTATTTCTGGAGCCCTTCGTTAGCCAGAAAAATGCGAAAAACCAATATGCGTTATTACCCGGAATATCCGTCACGGTCCTGGCATCCCATTTTAGCTCCGTAATAGACAATTTCCGGTCCTCACGGAGGCTTGATCTACATGTATGATACCTCAAGACGTTTCTCAATGCCTCTGCTTGATAACTATTCCCCGTAGATCACTCCATAGGACCTGTGGACCAAGTAAGAAGTAAAAAGACATGATCGGGTAGGTCAAATTGGCGGCTGTACAACCATTATGGCTCAATTGTTGTCCACTTCCTGTCTCCAGGATAGCTTGACATACATGTATTATACCTCAAAATGTTTGTACATGTCTCTGCTTTATAAATATATACAGTAAGACTGTATATACGCCCCTTGATTGGAGTAAATAATGTAAAACCAATGTCCGGCGGTAGGTTAAAATAAAACGGTTTACCTATGTTTTCACCCCCTTCCGGTCCCCATGGCGGCCCGAATAACCAAATACCTTAACGAATATGTGCGCAGGGTTTTCTATTTAATATATATATTTAGTTTTTATTTCTGGAGCCCTTCGTTAGCCCGAAAAATGCGAAAAACCAATATGCGTTATTACCCGGAATATCCGTCACGGTCCTGGCATCCCATTTTAGCTCCGTAATAGACAATTTCCGGTCCTCACGGAGGCTTGATCTACATGTATGATACCTCAAGACGTTTCTCAATGCCTCTGATTGATAACTATTCCCCGTAGATCACTCCATAGGACCTGTGGACCAAGTAAGAAGTAAAAAACCATGATCGGGTAGGTCAAAATTGGCGGCTGTACAACCATTATGGCTCTATTGTCGTCCACTTCCGGTCTCCAGGATAGCTTGACATACATGTATTATACCTCAAAATGTTTGTACATGTCTCTGCTTTATAAATGTATACAGTAAGACTGTCTATACGCCCCTTGATTGGAGTAAATAATGTAAAACCAATGTCCGGCGGTAGGTTAAAATAAAACGGTTTACCTATGTTTTCACCCCCTGCCGGTCCCCATGGCGGCCCGAATAACCAAATACCTTAACAAATATGTGCGCAGGGGTCTCTGCTTAATATATATATTTAGTTTTTATTTCTGGAGCCCTTCGTTAGCCAGAAAAATGCGAAAAACCAATATGCGTTATTACCCGGAATATCCGTCACGGTCCTGGCATCCCATTTTAGCTCCGTAATAGGCAACTTCCGGTCCTCAGGGAGGCTTGATCTACATGTATGATACCTCAAAACGTTTGTCAATGCCTCTGCTTGATAACTATTCCCCGTAGATCATTCCATAGGACCTGTGGACCAAGTAAGAAGTAAAAAACCATGGTCGGGTAGGTCAAAATTGGCGGCTGTACAACCATTATGGCTCAATTGTCGTCCACTTCCGGTCTCCAGGATAGCTTGACATACATGTATTATACCTCAAAATGTTTGTACATGTCTCTGCTTTATAAATATATACAGTAAGACTGTCTATACGCCCCTCGATTGGAGTAAATAATGTAAAACCAATGTCCGGCGGTAGGTTAAAATAAAACGGTTTACCTATGTGTTCACCCCCTTCCGGTCCCCATGGCGACCCGAATAACCAAATACCTTAACGAATATGTGCGCAGGGTTTTCTATTTAATATATATATTTAGTTATTATTTCTGGAGCCCTTCGTTAGCCCGAAAAATGCGAAAAACCAATATGCGTTATTACCCGGAATATCCGTCACGGTCCTGGCATCCCATTTTAGCTCCGTAATAGACAATTTCCGGTCCTCACGGAGGCTTGATCTACATGTATGATACCTCAAGACGTTTCTCAATGCCTCTGCTTGATAACTATTCCCCGTAGATCACTCCATAGGACCTGTGGACCAAGTAAGAAGTAAAAAACCATGGTCGGGTAGGTCAAAATTGGCGGCTGTACAACCATTATGGCTCAATTGTCGTCCACTTCCGGTCTCCAGGATAGCTTGCCATACATGTATTATACCTCAAAATGTTTGTACATGTCTCTGCTTTATAAATATATACAGTAAGACTGTCTATACGCCTTTTGATAGGAGTAAATAATGTAAAACCAATGTCCGGCGGTAGGTTAAAATAAAACGGTTTACCTATGTTTTCACCCCCTTCCGGTCCCCATGGCGGCCCGAATAACCAAATACCTTAACAAATATGTGCGCAGGGGTCTCTGCTTAATATATATGTTTAGTTTTTATTTCTGGAGCCCTTCGTTAGCCAGAAAAATGCGAAAAGCCAATATGCGTTATTACCGGAATATCCGTCACGGTCCTGGCATCCCATTTTAGCTCCGTAATAGGCAACTTCCGGTCCTCAGGGAGGCTTGATCTACATGTATGATACCTCAAAACGTTTGTCAATGCCTCTGCTTGATAACTATTCCCCGTAGATCATTCCATAGGACCTGTGGACCAAGTAAGAAGTAAAAAACCATGGTCGGGTAGGTCAAAATTGGCAGCTGTACAACCATTATGGCTCAATTGTCGTCCACTTCCGGTCTCCAGGATGCGTTAATACCCGGAATATCCGTCACGGTCCTGGCATCCCATTTTAGCTCCGTAATAGACAATTTCCGGTCCTCACGGAGGCTTGATCTACATGTATGATACCTCAAGACGTTTCTCAATGCCTCTGCTTGATAACTATTCCCCGTAGATCACTCCATAGGACCTGTGGACCAAGTAAGAAGTAAAAAACCATGGTCGGGTAGGTCAAAATTGGCGGCTGTACAACCATTATGGCTCAATTGTCGTCCACTTCCGGTCTCCAGGATAGCTTGCCATACATGTATTATACCTCAAAATGTTTGTACATGTCTCTGCTTTATAAATATATACAGTAAGACTGTCTATACGCCTTTTGATTGGAGTAAATAATGTAAAACCAATGTCCGGCGGTAGGTTAAAATAAAACGGTTTACCTATGTTTTCACCCCCTTCCGGTCCCCATGGCGGCCCGAATAACCAAATACCTTACCAAATATGTGCGCAGGGGTCTCTGCTTAATATATATGTTTAGTTTTTATTTCTGGAGCCCTTCGTTAGCCCGAAAAATGCGAAAAACCAATATGCGTTATTATCCGGAATATCCGTCACGGTCCTGGCATCCCATTTTAGCTCCGTAATAGACAATTTCCGGTCCTCACGGAGGTTTAATCTACATGTATGATACCTCAAGACGTTTGTCAATGCCTCTGCTTGATAACTATTCCCCGTAGATCATTCCATAGGACCTGTGGACCAAGTAAGAAGTAAAAAACCATGGTCGGGTAGGTCAAAATTGCGGCTGTACAACCATTATGGCTCAATTGTCGTCCACTTCCGGTCTCCAGGATAGCTTGACATACATGTATTATACCTCAAAATGTTTGTACATGTCTCTGCTTTATAAATATATACAGTAAGACTGTCTATACGCCCCTTGATTGGAGTAAATAATGTAAAACCAATGTCCGGCGGTAGGTTAAAATAAAACGGTTTACCTATGTTTTCACCCCCTTCCGGTCCCCATGGCGGCCCGAATAACCAAATACCTTAACGAATATGTGCGCAGGGGTTTTCTGCTTAATATATATGTTTAGTTTTTATTTCTGGAGCCCTTCGTTAGCCAGAAAAATGCGAAAAACCAATATGCGTTATTACCCGGAATATCCGTCACGGTCCTGGCATCCCATTTTAGCTCCGTAATAGGCAACTTCCGGTCCTCAGGGAGGCTTGATCTACATGTATGATACCTCAAGACGTTTCTCAATGCCTCTGCTTGATAACTATTCCCCGTAGATCACTCCATAGGACCTGTGGACCAAGTAAGAAGTAAAAAACCATGATCGGGTAGGTCAAAATTGGCGGCTGTACAACCATTATGGCTCTATTGTCGTCCACTTCCGGTCTCCAGGATAGCTTGACATACATGTATTATACCTCAAAATGTTTGTACATGTCTCTGCTTTATAAATGTATACAGTAAGACTGTCTATACGCCCCTTGATTGGAGTAAATAATGTAAAACCAATGTCCGGCGGTAGGTTAAAATAAAACGGTTTACCTATGTTTTCACCCCCTGCCGGTCCCCATGGCGGCCCGAATAACCAAATACCTTAACAAATATGTGCGCAGGGGTCTCTGCTTAATATATATGTTTAGTTTTTATTTCTGGAGTCCTTCGTTAGCCCGAAAAATGCGAAAAACCAATATGCGTTATTACCCGGAATATCCGTCACGGTCCTGGCATCCCATTTTAGCTCCGTAATAGACAACTTCCGGTCCTCACGGAGGCTTGATCTACATGTATGATACCTCAAAACGTTTGTCAATGCCTCTGATTGATAACTATTCCCCGTAGATCATTCCATAGGACCTGTGGACCAAGTAAGAAGTAAAAAACCATGGTCGGGTAGGTCAAAATTGGCGGCTGTACAACCATTATGGCTCAATTGTCGTCCACTTCCGGTCTCCAGGATAGCTTGACATACATGTATTATACCTTAAAATGTTTGTACATGTCTCTGCTTTATAAATATATACAGTAAGACTGTCTATACGCCCCTTGATTGGAGTAAATAATGTAAAACCAATGTCCGGCGGTAGGTTAAAATAAAACGGTTTACCTATGTTTTCACCCCCTTCCGGTCCCCATGGCGGCCCGAATAACCAAATACCTTAACGAATATGTGCGCAGGGGTTTTCTGCTTAATATATATGTTTAGTTTTTATTTCTGGAGCCCTTCGTTAGCCAGAAAAATGCGAAAAACCAATATGCGTTATTACCCGGAATATCCGTCACGGTCCTGGCATCCCATTTTAGCTCCGTAATAGGCAACTTCCGGTCCTCAGGGAGGCTTGATCTACATGTATGATACCTCAAGACGTTTCTCAATGCCTCTGCTTGATAACTATTCCCCGTAGATCACTCCATAGGACCTGTGGACCAAGTAAGAAGTAAAAAACCATGATCGGGTAGGTCAAAATTGGCGGCTGTACAACCATTATGGCTCTATTGTCGTCCACTTCCGGTCTCCAGGATAGCTTGACATACATGTATTATACCTCAAAATGTTTGTACATGTCTCTGCTTTATAAATGTATACAGTAAGACTGTCTATACGCCCCTTGATTGGAGTAAATAATGTAAAACCAATGTCCGGCGGTAGGTTAAAATAAAACGGTTTACCTATGTTTTCACCCCCTGCCGGTCCCCATGGCGGCCCGAATAACCAAATACCTTAACAAATATGTGCGCAGGGGTCTCTGCTTAATATATATGTTTAGTTTTTATTTCTGGAGCCCTTCGTTAGCCAGAAAAATGCGAAAAACCAATATGCGTTATTACCCGGAATATCCGTCACGGTCCTGGCATCCCATTTTAGCTCCGTAATAGGCAACTTCCGGTCCTCAGGGAGGCTTGATCTACATGTATGATACCTCAAGACGTTTCTCAATGCCTCTGCTTGATAACTATTCCCCGTAGATCACTCCATAGGACCTGTGGACCAAGTAAGAAGTAAAAAACCATGATCGGGTAGGTCAAAATTGGCGGCTGTACAACCATTATGGCTCTATTGTCGTCCACTTCCGGTCTCCAGGATAGCTTGACATACATGTATTATACCTCAAAATGTTTGTACATGTCTCTGCTTTATAAATGTATACAGTAAGACTGTCTATACGCCCCTTGATTGGAGTAAATAATGTAAAACCAATGTCCGGCGGTAGGTTAAAATAAAACGGTTTACCTATGTTTTCACCCCCTTCCGGTCCCCATGGCGGCCCGAATAACCAAATACCTTAACGAATATGTGCGCAGGGGTTTTCTGCTTAATATATATGTTTAGTTTTTATTTCTGGAGCCCTTCGTTAGCCAGAAAAATGCGAAAAACCAATATGCGTTATTACCCGGAATATCCGTCACGGTCCTGGCATCCCATTTTAGCTCCGTAATAGACAACTTCCGGTCCTCACGGAGGCTTGATCTACATGTATGATACCTCAAAACGTTTGTCAATGCCTCTGATTGATAACTATTCCCCGTAGATCATTCCATAGGACCTGTGGACCAAGTAAGAAGTAAAAAACCATGGTCGGGTAGGTCAAAATTGGCGGCTGTACAACCATTATGGCTCAATTGTCGTCCACTTCCGGTCTCCAGGATAGCTTGACATACATGTATTATACCTTAAAATGTTTGTACATGTCTCTGCTTTATAAATATATACAGTAAGACTGTCTATACGCCCCTTGATTGGAGTAAATAATGTAAAACCAATGTCCGGCGGTAGGTTAAAATAAAACGGTTTACCTATGTTTTCACCCCCTTCCGGTCCCCATGGCGGCCCGAATAACCAAATACCTTAACGAATATGTGCGCAGGGGTTTTCTGCTTAATATATATGTTTAGTTTTTATTTCTGGAGCCCTTCGTTAGCCAGAAAAATGCGAAAAACCAATATGCGTTATTACCCGGAATATCCGTCACGGTCCTGGCATCCCATTTTAGCTCCGTAATAGGCAACTTCCGGTCCTCAGGGAGGCTTGATCTACATGTATGATACCTCAAGACGTTTCTCAATGCCTCTGCTTGATAACTATTCCCCGTAGATCACTCCATAGGACCTGTGGACCAAGTAAGAAGTAAAAAACCATGATCGGGTAGGTCAAAATTGGCGGCTGTACAACCATTATGGCTCTATTGTCGTCCACTTCCGGTTTCCAGGATGCGTTAATACCCGGAATATCCGTCACGGTCCTGGCATCCCATTTTAGCTCCGTAATAGACAATTTCCGGTCCTCACGGAGGCTTGATCTACATGTATGATACCTCAAGACGTTGCTCAATGCCTCTGCTTGATAACTATTCCCCGTAGATCACTCCATAGGACCTGTGGACCAAGTAAGAAGTAAAAAACCATGGTCGGGTAGGTCAAAATTGGCGGCTGTACAACCATTATGGCTCAATTGTCGTCCACTTCCGGTCTCCAGGATAGCTTGCCATACATGTATTATACCTCAAAATGTTTGTACATGTCTCTGCTTTATAAATATATACAGTAAGACTGTCTATACGCCTTTTGATTGGAGTAAATAATGTAAAACCAATGTCCGGCGGTAGGTTAAAATAAAACGGTTTACCTATGTTTTCACCCCCTTCCGGTCCCCATGGCGGCCCGAATAACCAAATACCTTACCAAATATGTGCGCAGGGGTCTCTGCTTAATATATATGTTTAGTTTTTATTTCTGGAGCCCTTCGTTAGCCAGAAAAATGCGAAAAACCAATATGCGTTATTACCCGGAATATCCGTCACGGTCCTGGCATCCCATTTTAGCTCCGTAATAGGCAACTTCCGGTCCTCAGGGAGGCTTGATCTACATGTATGATACCTCAAAACGTTTGTCAATGCCTCTGCTTGATAACTATTCCCCGTAGATCATTCCATAGGACCTGTGGACCAAGTAAGAAGTAAAAAACCATGGTCGGGTAGGTCAAAATTGCCGGCTGTACAACCATTATGGCTCAATTGTCGTCCACTTCCGGTCTCCAGGATAGCTTGACATACATGTATTATACCTCAAAATGTTTGTACATGTCTCTGCTTTATAAATATATACAGTAAGACTGTCTATACGCCCCTTGATTGGAGTAAATAATGTAAAACCAATGTCCGGCGGTAGGTTAAAATAAAACTGTTTACCTATGTTTTCACCCCCTGCCGGTCCCCATGGCGGCCCGAATAACCAAATACTTTAACAAATATGTGCGCAGGGGTTTCTGCTTAATATATATGTTTAGTTTTTATTTCTGGAGCCCTTCGTTAGCCAGAAAAATGCGAAAAACCAATATGCGTTATTACCCGGAATATCCGTCACGGTCCTGGCATCCCATTTTAGCTCCGTAATAGGCAACTTCCGGTCCTCAGGGAGGCTTGATCTACATGTATGATACCTCAAAACGTTTGTCAATGCCTCTGCTTGATAAATATTCCCCGTAGATCACTCCATAGGACCTGTGGACCAAGTAAGAAGTAAAAAACCATGGTCGGGTAGGTCAAAATTGGCGCTGTACAACCATTATGGCTCAATTGTCGTCCACTTCCGGTCTCCAGGATAGCTTGACATACATGTATTATACCTCATAATGTTTGTACATGTCTCTGCTTTATAAATATATACAGTAAGACTGTCTATACGCCATTTTGATTGGAGTAAATAATGTAAAACCAATGTCCGGCGGTAGGTTAAAATAAAACGGTTTACCTATGTTTTCACCCCCTTCCGGTCCCCATGGCGGCTCGAATAACCAAATATCTTAACAAATATGTGCGCAGGGGTCTCTGCTTAATATATATGTTTAGTTTTTATTTCTGGAGCCCTTCGTTAGCCAGAAAAATGCGAAAAACCAATATGCGTTATTACCCGGAATATCCGTCACGGTCCTGGCATCCCATTTTAGCTCCGTAATAGGCAACTTCCGGTCCTCAGGGAGGCTTGATCTACATGTATGATACCTCAAAACGTTTGTCAATGCCTCTGATTGATAACTATTCCCCGTAGATCATTCCATAGGACCTGTGGACCAAGTAAGAAGTAAAAAGCCATGATCGGGTAGGTCAAAATTGGCGGCTGTACAACCATTATGGCTCAATTGTCGTCCACTTCCTGTCTCCAGGATAGCTTGACATACATGTATTATACCTCAAAATGTTTGTACATGTCTCTGCTTTATAAATATATACAGTAAGACTGTCTATACGCCCCTTGATTGGAGTAAATAATGTAAAACCAATGTCCGGCGGTAGGTTAAAATAAAACGGTTTACCTATGTTTTCACCCCCTTCCGGTCCCCATGGCGGCCCGAATAACCAAATACCTTAACGAATATGTGCGCAGGGTTTTCTATTTAATATATATATTTAGTTTTTATTTCTGGAGCCCTTCGTTAGCCAGAAAAATGCGAAAAACCAATATGCGTTATTACCCGGAATATCCGTCACGGTCCTGGCATCCCATTTTAGCTCCGTAATAGACAATTTCCGGTCCTCACGGAGGCTTGATCTACATGTATGATACCTCAAGACGTTTCTCAATGCCTCTGCTTGATAACTATTCCCCGTAGATCACTCCATAGGACCTGTGGACCAAGTAAGAAGTAAAAAGCCATGATCGGGTAGGTCAAATTGGCGGCTGTACAACCATTATGGCTCAATTGTTGTCCACTTCCTGTCTCCAGGATAGCTTGACATACATGTATTATACCTCAAAATGTTTGTACATGTCTCTGCTTTATAAATATATACAGTAAGACTGTATATACGCCCCTTGATTGGAGTAAATAATGTAAAACCAATGTCCGGCGGTAGGTTAAAATAAAACGGTTTACCTATGTTTTCACCCCCTTCCGGTCCCCATGGCGGCCCGAATAACCAAATACCTTAACGAATATGTGCGCAGGGTTTTCTATTTAATATATATATTTAGTTTTTATTTCTGGAGCCCTTCGTTAGCCCGAAAAATGCGAAAAACCAATATGCGTTATTACCCGGAATATCCGTCACGGTCCTGGCATCCCATTTTAGCTCCGTAATAGACAATTTCCGGTCCTCACGGAGGCTTGATCTACATGTATGATACCTCAAGACGTTTCTCAATGCCTCTGATTGATAACTATTCCCCGTAGATCACTCCATAGGACCTGTGGACCAAGTAAGAAGTAAAAAACCATGGTCGGGTAGGTCAAAATTGGCGGCTGTACAACCATTATGGCTCAATTGTCGTCCACTTCCGGTCTCCAGGATAGCTTGACATACATGTATTATACCTCATAATGTTTGTACATGTCTCTGCTTTATAAATATATACAGTAAGACTGTCTATACGCACTTTGATTGGAGTAAATAATGTAAAACCAATGTCCGGCGTAGGTTAAAATAAAACGGTTTACCTATGTTTTCACCCCCTTCCGGTCCCCATGGCGGCCCGAATAACCAAATACCTTAACAAATATGTGCGCAGGGGTCTCTGCTTAATATATATGTTTAGGTTTTATTTCTGGAGCCCTTCGTTAGCCAGAAAAATGCGAAAAACCAATATGCGTTATTACCCGGAATATCCGTCACGGTCCTGGCATCCCATTTTAGCTCCGTAATAGGCAACTTCCGGTCCTCAGGGAGGCTTGATCTACATGTATGATACCTCAAAACGTTTGTCAATGCCTCTGCTTGATAACTATTCCCCGTAGATCATTCCATAGGACCTGTGGACCAAGTAAGAAGTAAAAAACCATGGTCGGGTAGGTCAAAATTGGCGGCTGTACAACCATTATGGCTCAATTGTCGTCCACTTCCGGTCTCCAGGATAGCTTGCCATACATGTATTATACCTCAAAATGTTTGTACATGTCTCTGCTTTATAAATATATACAGTAAGACTGTCTATACGCCTTTTGATAGGAGTAAATAATGTAAAACCAATGTCCGGCGGTAGGTTAAAATAAAACGGTTTACCTATGTTTTCACCCCCTTCCGGTCCCCATGGCGGCCCGAATAACCAAATACCTTACCAAATATGTGCGCAGGGGTCTCTGCTTAATATATATGTTTAGTTTTTATTTCTGGAGCCCTTCGTTAGCCCGAAAAATGCGAAAAACCAATATGCGTTATTACCCGGAATATCCGTCACGGTCCTGGCATCCCATTTTAGCTCCGTAATAGGCAACTTCCGGTCCTCAGGGAGGCTTGATCTACATGTATGATACCTCAAAACGTTTGTCAATGCCTCTGCTTGATAACTATTCCCCGTAGATCATTCCATAGGACCTGTGGACCAAGTAAGAAGTTAAAAACCATGGTCGGGTAGGTCAAAATTGCCGGCTGTACAATCATTATGGCTCAATTGTCGTCCACTTCCGGTCTCCTGGATAGCTTGACATACATGTATTATACCTCAAAATGTTTGTACATGTCTCTGCTTTATAAATATATACAGTAAGACTGTCTATACGCCCTTTGATTGGAGTAAATAATGTAAAACCAATGTCCGGCGGTAGGTTAAAATAAAACGGTTTACCTATGTTTTCACACCCTGCCTGTCCCCATGGCGGCCCGAATAACCAAATACCTTAACAAATATGTGCGCAGGGGTTTTCTGCTTAATATATATATTTAGTTTTTATTTCTGGAGCCCTTCGTTAGCCCGAAAAATGCGAAAAACCAATATGCGTTATTACCCGGAATATCCGTCACGGTCCTGGCATCCCATTTTAGCTCCGTAATAGACAATTTCCGGTCCTCACGGAGGCTTGATCTACATGTTTGATACATCAAGACGTTTGTCAATGCCTCTGCTTGATAACTATTCCCCGTAGATCATTCCATAGGACCTGTGGACCAAGTAAGAAGTTAAAAACCATGGTCGGGTAGGTCAAAATTGCTGGCTGTACAATCAGTATGGCTCAATTGTCGTCCACTTCCGGTCTCCTGGATAGCTTGACATACATGTATTATACCTCAAAATGTTTGTACATGTCTCTGCTTTATAAATATATACAGTAAGACTGTCTATACGCCCTTTGATTGGAGTAAATAATGTAAAACCAATGTCCGGCGTAGGTTAAAATAAAACGGTTTACCTATGTTTTCACCCCCTTCCGGTCCCCATGGCGGCCCGAATAACCACATACCTTAACAAATATGTGCGCAGGGGACTCTGCTTAATATATATGTTTAGTTTTTATTTCTGGAGCCCTTCGTTAGCCCGAAAAATGCGAAAAACCAATTTGCGTTATTACCCGGAATATCCGTCACGGTCCTGGCATTCCATTTTAGCTCCGTAATAGGCAACTTCCGGTCCTCAGGGAGGCTTGATCTACATGTATGATACCTCAAAACATTTGTCAATGCCTCTGCTTGATAACTATTCCACGAAGATCATTCCATAGGACCTGTGGACCAAGTAAGAAGTAAAAAGCCATGATCGGGTAGGTCAAAATTGGCGGCTGTACAACCATTATGGCTCAATTGTCGTCCACTTCCGGTCTCCAGGATAGCTTGACATACATGTATTATACCTCATAATGTTTGTACATGTCTCTGCTTTATAAATATATACAGTAAGACTGTCTATACGCACTTTGATTGGAGTAAATAATGTAAAACCAATGTCCGGCGTAGGTTAAAATAAAACGGTTTACCTATGTTTTCACCCCCTTCCGGTCCCCATGGCGGCCCGAATAACCAAATACCTTAACAAATATGTGCGCAGGGGTCTCTGCTTAATATATATGTTTAGGTTTTATTTCTGGAGCCCTTCGTTAGCCAGAAAAATGCGAAAAACCAATATGCGTTATTACCCAGAATATCCGTCACGGTCCTGGCATCCCATTTTAGCTCCGTAATAGGCAACTTCCGGTCCTCAGGGAGGCTTGATCTACATGTATGATACCTCAAAACGTTTGTCAATGCCTCTGCTTGATAACTATTCCCCGTAGATCATTCCATAGGACCTGTGGACCAAGTAAGAAGTAAAAAACCATGGTCGGGTAGGTCAAAATTGGCGGCTGTACAACCATTATGGCTCAATTGTCGTCCACCTCCGGTCTCCAGGATAGCTTGACATACATGTATTATACCTCAAAATGTTTGTACATGTCTCTGCTTTATAAATATATACAGTAAGACTGTCTATACGCCCCTTGATTGGAGTAAATAATGTAAAACCAATGTCCGGCGGTAGGTTAAAATAAAACGGTTTACCTATGTTTTCACCCCCTTCCGGTCCCCATGGCGGCCCGAATAACCAAATACCTTAACAAATATGTGCGCAGGGGTCTCTGCTTAATATATATGTTTAGTTTTTATTTCTGGAGCCCTTCGTTAGCCCGAAAAATGCGAAAAACCAATATGCGTTATTACCCGGAATATCCGTCACGGTCCTGGCATCCCATTTTAGCTCCGTAATAGACAATTTCCGGTCCTCACGGAGGCTTGATCTACATGTATGATACCTCAATACGTTTCTCAATGCCTCTGCTTGATAACTATTCCCCGTAGATCACTCCATAGGACCTGTGGACCAAGTAAGAAGTAAAAAACCATGGTCGGGTAGGTCAAAATTGGCGGCTGTACAACCATTATGGCTCAATTGTCGTCCACTTCCGGTCTCCAGGATAGCTTGACATACATGTATTATACCTCAAAATGTTTGTACATGTCTCTGCTTTATAAATAGATACAGAAAGACTGTCTATACGCCCCTTGATTGGAGTAAATAATGTAAAACCAATGTCCGGCGGTAGGTTAAAATAAAACGGTTTACCTATGTTTTCACCCCCTTCCGGTCCCCATGGCGGCCCGAATAACCAAATACCTTAACGAATATGTGCGCAGGGTTTTCTATTTAATATATATATTTAGTTTTTATTTCTGGAGCCCTTCGTTAGCCAGAAAAATGCGAAAAACCAATATGCGTTATTACCCGGAATATCCGTCACGGTCCTGGCATCACATTTTAGCTCCGTAATAGACAATTTCCGGTCCTCACGGAGGCTTGATCTACATGTATGATACCTCAAGACGTTTCTCAATGCCTCTGCTTGATAACTATTCCCCGTAGATCACTCCATAGGACCTGTGGACCAAGTAAGAAGTAAAAAACCATGGTCGGGTAGGTCAAAATTGGCGGCTGTACAACCATTATGGCTCAATTGTCGTCCACTTCCGGTCTCCAGGATAGCTTGACATACATGTAGTATACCTCATAATGTTTGTACATGTCTCTGCTTTATAAATATATACAGTAAGACTGTCTATACGCCCTTTGATTGGAGTAAATAATGTAAAACCAATGTCCGGCGTAGGTTAAAATAAAACGGTTTACCTATGTTTTCACCCCCTTCCGGTCCCCATGGCGGCCCGAATAACCAAATACCTTAACAAATATGTGCGCAGGGGTTTTCTGCTTAATATATATGTTTAGTTTTTATTTCTGGAGCCCTTCGTTAGCCAGAAAAATGCGAAAAACCAATATGCGTTATTACCCAGAATATCCGTCACGGTCCTGGCATCCCATTTTAGCTCCGTAATAGGCAACTTCCGGTCCTCAGGGAGGCTTGATCTACATGTATGATACCTCAAAACGTTTGTCAATGCCACTGATTGATAACTATTCCCCGTAGATCATTCCATAGGACCTGTGGACCAAGTAAGAAGTTAAAAACCATGGTCGGGTAGGTCAAAATTGCCTCCTGTACAACCATTATGGCTCAATTGTCGTCCACTTCCGGTCTCCAGGATAGCTTGACATACATGTATTATACCTCAAAATGTTTGTACATGTCTCTGCTTTATAAATAAATACAGTAAGACTGTCTATACGCCCCTTGATTGGAGTAAATAATGTAAAACCAATGTCCGGCGGTAGGTTAAAATAAAACGGTTTACCAATGTTTTCTCCCCCTTCCGGTCCCCATGGCGGCCCGAATAACCAAATACCTTAAAGAATATGTGCGCAGGGGTTTTCTGCTTAATATATATATTTAGTTTTTATTTCTGGAGCCCTTCGTTAGCCCGAAAAATGCGAAAAACCAATATGCGTTATTACCCGGAATATCCGTCACGGTCCTGGCATCCCATTTTAGCTCCGTAATAGACAATTTCCGGTCCTCACGGAGGCTTGATCTACATGTATGATACATCAAGACGTTTGTCAATGCCTCTGCTTGATAACTATTCCCCGTAGATCATTCCATAGGACCTGTGGACCAAGTAAGAAGTTAAAAACCATGGTCGGGTAGGTCAAAATTGCCGGCTGTACAATCATTATGGCTCAATTGTCGTCCACTTCCGGTCTCCTGGATAGCTTGACATACATGTATTATACCTCAAAATGTTTGTACATGTCTCTGCTTTATAAATATATACAGTAAGACTGTCTATACGCCCTTTGATTGGAGTAAATAATGTAAAACCAATGTCCGGCGGTAGGTTAAAATAAAACGGTTTACCTATGTTTTCACCCCCTTCCGGTCCCCATGGCGGCCCGAATAACCAAATACCTTAACAAATATGTGCGCAGGGTTCTCTGCTTAATATATATGTTTAGTTTTTATTTCTGGAGCCCTTCGTTAGCCCGAAAAATGCGAAAAACCAATTTGCGTTATTACCCGGAATATCCGTCACGGTCCTGGCATTCCATTTAAGCTCCGTAATAGGCAACTTCCGGTCCTCAGGGAGGCTTGATCTACATGTATGATACCTCAAAACGTTTGTCAATGCCTCTGTTTGATAACTATTCCACGTAGATCATTCCATAGGACCTGTGGACCAAGTAAGAAGTAAAAAGCCATGATCGGGTAGGTCAAAATTGGCGGCTGTACAACCATTATGGCTCAATTGTCGTCCACTTCCGGTCTCCAGGATAGCTTGACATACATGTATTATACCTCAAAATGTATGTACATGTCTCTGCTTTATAAATATATACAGTAAGACTGTCTATACGCCCCTTGATTGGAGTAAATAATGTAAAACCAATGTCCGGCGGTAGGTTAAAATAAAACGGTTTACCTATGTTTTCACACCCTTCCGGTCCCCATGGCGGCCCGAATAACCAAATACCTTAACAAATATGTGCGCAGGGGTCTCTGCTTAATATATATGTTTAGTTTTTATTTCTGGAGCCCTTCGTTAGCCAGAAAAATGGGAAAAACCAATATGCGTTATTACCCGGAATATCCGTCACGGTCCTGGCATCCCATTTTAGCTCCGTAATAGGCAACTTCCGGTCCTCAGGGAGGCTTGATCTACATGTATGATACCTCAAAACGTTTCTCAATGCCTCTGTTTGATAACTATTCCACGTAGATCATTCCATAGGACCTGTGGACCAAGTAAGAAGTAAAAAGCCATGATCGGGTAGGTCAAAATTGGCGGCTGTACAACCATTATGGCTCAATTGTCGTCCACTTCCGGTCTCCAGGATAGCTTGACATACATGTATTATACCTCAAAATGTATGTACATGTCTCTGCTTTATAAATATATACAGTAAGACTGTCTATACGCCCTTTGATTGGAGTAAATAATGTAAAACCAATGTCCGGCGGTAGGTTAAAATAAAACGGTTTACCTATGTTTTCACCCCCTTCCGGTCCCCATGGCGGCCCGAATAACCAAATACCTTAACAAATATGTGCGCAGGGTTCTCTGCTTAATATATATGTTTAGTTTTTATTTCTGGAGCCCTTCGTTAGCCCGAAAAATGCGAAAAACCAATTTGCGTTATTACCCGGAATATCCGTCACGGTCCTGGCATTCCATTTAAGCTCCGTAATAGGCAACTTCCGGTCCTCAGGGAGGCTTGATCTACATGTATGATACCTCAAAACGTTTGTCAATGCCTCTGTTTGATAACTATTCCACGTAGATCATTCCATAGGACCTGTGGACCAAGTAAGAAGTAAAAAGCCATGATCGGGTAGGTCAAAATTGGCGGCTGTACAACCATTATGGCTCAATTGTCGTCCACTTCCGGTCTCCAGGATAGCTTGACATACATGTATTATACCTCAAAATGTATGTACATGTCTCTGCTTTATAAATATATACAGTAAGACTGTCTATACGCCCCTTGATTGGAGTAAATAATGTAAAACCAATGTCCGGCGGTAGGTTAAAATAAAACGGTTTACCTATGTGTTCTCTCCCTTCCGGTCCCCATGGCGGCCCGAATAACCAAATACCTAAACGAATATGTGCGCAGGGGTTTTCTGCTTAATATATATATTTAGTTTTTATTTCTGGAGCCCTTCGTTAGCCCGAAAAATGCGAAAAACCAATATGCGTTATTACCCGGAATATCCGTCACGGTCCTGGCATCCCATTTTAGCTCCGTAATAGACAACTTCCGGTCCTCAGGGAGGCTTGATCTACATGTATGATACCTCAAAACGTTTGTCAATGCCTCTGCTTGATAACTATTCCCCGTAGATCATTCCATAGGACCTGTGGACCAAGTAAGAAGTTAAAAACCATGGTCGGGTAGGTCAAAATTGCCGGCTGTACAATCATTATGGCTCAATTGTCGTCCACTTCCGGTCTCCTGGATAGCTTGACATACATGTATTATACCTCAAAATGTTTGTACATGTCTCTGCTTTATAAATATATACAGTAAGACTGTCTATACGCCCTTTGATTGGAGTAAATAATGTAAAACCAATGTCCGGCGGTAGGTTAAAATAAAACGGTTTACCTATGTTTTCACCCCCTTCCGATCCCCATGGCGGCCCGAATAACCAAATACCTTAACAAATATGTGCGCAGGGGTCTCTGCTTAATATATATGTTTAGTTTTTATTTCTGGAGCCCTTCGTTAGCCCGAAAAATGCGAAAAACCAATTTGCGTTATTACCCGGATTATCCGTCACGGTCCTGGCATTCCATTTTAGCTCCGTAATAGGCAACTTCCGGTCCTCAGGGAGGCTTGATCTACATGTATGATACCTCAAAACGTTTGTCAATGCCTCTGCTTGATAACTATTCCACGTAGATCATTCCATAGGACCTGTGGACCAAGTAAGAAGTAAAAAGCCATGATCGGGTAGGTCAAAATTGGCGGCTGTACAACCATTATGGCTCAATTGTCGTCCACTTCCGGTCTCCAGGATAGCTTGACATACATGTATTATACCTCAAAATGTATGTACATGTCTCTGCTTTATAAATATATACAGTAAGACTGTCTATACGCCCCTTGATTGGAGTAAATAATGTAAAACCAATGTCCGGCGGTAGGTTAAAATAAAACGGTTTACCTATGTTTTCACACCCTTCCGGTCCCCATGGCGGCCCGAATAACCAAATACCTTAACAAATATGTGCGCAGGGGTCTCTGCTTAATATATATGTTTAGTTTTTATTTCTGGAGCCCTTCGTTAGCCAGAAAAATGGGAAAAACCAATATGCGTTATTACCCGGAATATCCGTCACGGTCCTGGCATCCCATTTTAGCTCCGTAATAGGCAACTTCCGGTCCTCAGGGAGGCTTGATCTACATGTATGATACCTCAAAACGTTTCTCAATGCCTCTGTTTGATAACTATTCCACGTAGATCATTCCATAGGACCTGTGGACCAAGTAAGAAGTAAAAAGCCATGATCGGGTAGGTCAAAATTGGCGGCTGTACAACCATTATGGCTCAATTGTCGTCCACTTCCGGTCTCCAGGATAGCTTGACATACATGTATTATACCTCAAAATGTATGTACATGTCTCTGCTTTATAAATATATACAGTAAGACTGTCTATACGCCCCTTGATTGGAGTAAATAATGTAAAACCAATGTCCGGCGGTAGGTTAAAATAAAACGGTTTACCTATGTGTTCTCTCCCTTCCGGTCCCCATGGCGGCCCGAATAACCAAATACCTAAACGAATATGTGCGCAGGGGTTTTCTGCTTAATATATATATTTAGTTTTTATTTCTGGAGCCCTTCGTTAGCCCGAAAAATGCGAAAAACCAATATGCGTTATTACCCGGAATATCCGTCACGGTCCTGGCATCCCATTTTAGCTCCGTAATAGACAACTTCCGGTCCTCAGGGAGGCTTGATCTACATGTATGATACCTCAAAACGTTTGTCAATGCCTCTGCTTGATAACTATTCCCCGTAGATCATTCCATAGGACCTGTGGACCAAGTAAGAAGTTAAAAACCATGGTCGGGTAGGTCAAAATTGCCGGCTGTACAATCATTATGGCTCAATTGTCGTCCACTTCCGGTCTCCTGGATAGCTTGACATACATGTATTATACCTCAAAATGTTTGTACATGTCTCTGCTTTATAAATATATACAGTAAGACTGTCTATACGCCCTTTGATTGGAGTAAATAATGTAAAACCAATGTCCGGCGGTAGGTTAAAATAAAACGGTTTACCTATGTTTTCACCCCCTTCCGATCCCCATGGCGGCCCGAATAACCAAATACCTTAACAAATATGTGCGCAGGGGTCTCTGCTTAATATATATGTTTAGTTTTTATTTCTGGAGCCCTTCGTTAGCCCGAAAAATGCGAAAAACCAATTTGCGTTATTACCCGGATTATCCGTCACGGTCCTGGCATTCCATTTTAGCTCCGTAATAGGCAACTTCCGGTCCTCAGGGAGGCTTGATCTACATGTATGATACCTCAAAACGTTTGTCAATGCCTCTGCTTGATAACTATTCCACGTAGATCATTCCATAGGACCTGTGGACCAAGTAAGAAGTAAAAAGCCATGATCGGGTAGGTCAAAATTGGCGGCTGTACAACCATTATGGCTCAATTGTCGTCCACTTCCGGTCTCCAGGATAGCTTGACATACATGTATTATACCTCAAAATGTATGTACATGTCTCTGCTTTATAAATATATACAGTAAGACTGTCTATACGCCCCTTGATTGGAGTAAATAATGTAAAACCAATGTCCGGCGGTAGGTTAAAATAAAACGGTTTACCTATGTTTTCACACCCTTCCGGTCCCCATGGCGGCCCGAATAACCAAATACCTTAACAAATATGTGCGCAGGGGTCTCTGCTTAATATATATATTTAGTTTTTATTTCTGGAGCCCTTCGTTAGCCCGAAAAATACGAAAAACCAATATGCGTTATTACCCGGAATATCCGTCACGGTCCTGGCATCCCATTTTAGCTCCGTAATAGACAATTTCCGGTCCTCACGGAGGCTTGATCTACATGTATGATACATCAAGACGTTTGTCAATGCCTCTGCTTGATAACTATTCCCCGTAGATCATTCCATAGGACCTGTGGACCAAGTAAGAAGTTAAAAACCATGGTCGGGTAGGTCAAAATTGCCGGCTGTACAATCATTATGGCTCAATTGTCGTCCACTTCCGGTCTCCTGGATAGCTTGACATACATGTATTATACCTCAAAATGTTTGTACATGTCTCTGCTTTATAAATATATACAGTAAGACTGTCTATACGCCCTTTGATTGGAGTAAATAATGTAAAACCAATGTCCGGCGGTAGGTTAAAATAAAACGGTTTACCTATGTTTTCACCCCCTTCCGGTCCCCATGGCGGCCCGAATAACCAAATACCTTAACAAATATGTGCGCAGGGTTCTCTGCTTAATATATATGTTTAGTTTTTATTTCTGGAGCCCTTCGTTAGCCCGAAAAATGCGAAAAACCAATTTGCGTTATTACCCGGAATATCCGTCACGGTCCTGGCATTCCATTTAAGCTCCGTAATAGGCAACTTCCGGTCCTCAGGGAGGCTTGATCTACATGTATGATACCTCAAAACGTTTGTCAATGCCTCTGTTTGATAACTATTCCACGTAGATCATTCCATAGGACCTGTGGACCAAGTAAGAAGTAAAAAGCCATGATCGGGTAGGTCAAAATTGGCGGCTGTACAACCATTATGGCTCAATTGTCGTCCACTTCCGGTCTCCAGGATAGCTTGACATACATGTATTATACCTCAAAATGTATGTACATGTCTCTGCTTTATAAATATATACAGTAAGACTGTCTATACGCCCCTTGATTGGAGTAAATAATGTAAAACCAATGTCCGGCGGTAGGTTAAAATAAAACGGTTTACCTATGTTTTCACACCCTTCCGGTCCCCATGGCGGCCCGAATAACCAAATACCTTAACAAATATGTGCGCAGGGGTCTCTGCTTAATATATATGTTTAGTTTTTATTTCTGGAGCCCTTCGTTAGCCAGAAAAATGGGAAAAACCAATATGCGTTATTACCCGGAATATCCGTCACGGTCCTGGCATCCCATTTTAGCTCCGTAATAGGCAACTTCCGGTCCTCAGGGAGGCTTGATCTACATGTATGATACCTCAAAACGTTTCTCAATGCCTCTGTTTGATAACTATTCCACGTAGATCATTCCATAGGACCTGTGGACCAAGTAAGAAGTAAAAAGCCATGATCGGGTAGGTCAAAATTGGCGGCTGTACAACCATTATGGCTCAATTGTCGTCCACTTCCGGTCTCCAGGATAGCTTGACATACATGTATTATACCTCAAAATGTATGTACATGTCTCTGCTTTATAAATATATACAGTAAGACTGTCTATACGCCCCTTGATTGGAGTAAATAATGTAAAACCAATGTCCGGCGGTAGGTTAAAATAAAACGGTTTACCTATGTGTTCTCTCCCTTCCGGTCCCCATGGCGGCCCGAATAACCAAATACCTAAACGAATATGTGCGCAGGGGTTTTCTGCTTAATATATATATTTAGTTTTTATTTCTGGAGCCCTTCGTTAGCCCGAAAAATGCGAAAAACCAATATGCGTTATTACCCGGAATATCCGTCACGGTCCTGGCATCCCATTTTAGCTCCGTAATAGACAATTTCCGGTCCTCACGGAGGCTTGATCTACATGTATGATACATCAAGACGTTTGTCAATGCCTCTGCTTGATAACTACTCCCCGTAGATCATTCCATAGGACCTGTGGACCAAGTAAGAAGTTAAAAACCATGGTCGGGTAGGTCAAAATTGCCGGCTGTACAATCATTATGGCTCAATTGTCGTCCACTTCCGGTCTCCTGGATAGCTTGACATACATGTATTATACCTCAAAATGTTTGTACATGTCTCTGCTTTATAAATATATACAGTAAGACTGTCTATACGCCCTTTGATTGGAGTAAATAATGTAAAACCAATGTCCGGCGTAGGTTAAAATAAAACGGTTTACCTATGTTTTCACCCCCTTCCGGTCCCCATGGCGGCCCGAATAACCACATACCTTAACAAATATGTGCGCAGGGGACTCTGTTTAATATATATGTTTAGTTTTTATTTCTGGAGCCCTTCGTTAGCCCGAAAAATGCGAAAAACCAATTTGCGTTATTACACGGAATATCCGTCACGGTCCTGGCATTCCATTTTAGCTCCGTAATAGGCAACTTCCGGTCCTCAGGGAGGCTTGATCTACATGTATGATACCTCAAAACGTTTGTCAATGCCTCTGCTTGATAACTATTCCACGAAGATCATTCCATAGGACCTGTGGACCAAGTAAGAAGTAAAAAGCCATGATCGGGTAGGTCAAAATTGGCGGCTGTACAACCATTATGGCTCAATTGTCGTCCACTTCCGGTCTCCAGGATAGCTTGACATACATGTATTATACCTCAAAATATATGTACATGTCTCTGCTTTATAAATATATACAGTAAGACTGTCTATACGCCCCTTGATTGGAGTAAATAATGTAAAACCAATGTCCGGCGTAGGTTAAAATAAAACGGTTTACCTATGTTTTCACACCCTTCCGGTCCCCATGGCGGCCCGAATAACCAAATACCTTAACAAATATGTGCGCAGGGGTCTCTGCTTAATATATATGTTTAGTTTTTATTTCTGGAGCCCTTCGTTAGCCAGAAAAATGGGAAAAACCAATATGCGTTATTACCCGGAATATCCGTCACGGTCCTGGCATCCCATTTTAGCTCCGTAATAGGCAACTTCCGGTCCTCAGGGAGGCTTGATCTACATGTATGATACCTCAAAACGTTTGTCAATGCCTCTGCTTGATAACTATTCCCCGTAGATCATTCCATAGGACCTGTGGACCAAGTAAGAAGTAAAAAACCATGGTCGGGTAGGTCAAAATTGCCTCCTGTACAACCATTATGGCTCAATTGTCGTCCACTTCCGGTCTCCAGGATAGCTTGACATACATGTATTATACCTCAAAATGTTTGTACATGTCTCTGCTTTATAAATATATACAGTAAGACTGTCTATACGCCCCTTGATTGGAGTAAATAATGTAAAACCAATGTCCGGCGGTAGGTTAAAATAAAACGGTTTACCTATGTTTTCTCCCCCTTCCGGTCCCCATGGCGTCCCAAATAACCAAATACATTAACGAATATGTGCGCAGGGGTTTTCTGCTTAATATATATGTTTAGTTTTTATTTCTGGAGCCCTTCGTTAGCCAGAAAAATGCGAAAAACCAATATGCGTTATTACCCGGAATATCCGTCACGGTCCTGGCATCCCATTTTAGCTCCGTAATAGGCAACTTCCGGTCCTCAGGGAGGCTTGATCTACATGTATGATACCTCAAAACGTTTGTCAATGCCTCTGCTTGATAACTATTCCCCGTAGATCATTCCATAGGACCTGTGGACCAAGTAAGAAGTTAAAAACCATGGTCGGGTAGGTCAAAATTGCCGGCTGTACAATCATTATGGCTCAATTGTCGTCCACTTCCGGTCTCCTGGATAGCTTGACATACATGTATTATACCTCAAAATGTTTGTACATGTCTCTGCTTTATAAATATATACAGTAAGACTGTCTATACGCCCTTTGATTGGAGTAAATAATGTAAAACCAATGTCCGGCGGTAGGTTAAAATAAAACGGTTTACCTATGTTTTCACCCCCTTCCGATCCCCATGGCGGCCCGAATAACCAAATACCTTAACAAATATGTGCGCAGGGGTCTCTGCTTAATATATATGTTTAGTTTTTATTTCTGGAGCCCTTCGTTAGCCCGAAAAATGCGAAAAACCAATTTGCGTTATTACCCGGATTATCCGTCACGGTCCTGGCATTCCATTTTAGCTCCGTAATAGGCAACTTCCGGTCCTCAGGGAGGCTTGATCTACATGTATGATACCTCAAAACGTTTGTCAATGCCTCTGCTTGATAACTATTCCACGTAGATCATTCCATAGGACCTGTGGACCAAGTAAGAAGTAAAAAGCCATGATCGGGTAGGTCAAAATTGGCGGCTGTACAACCATTATGGCTCAATTGTCGTCCACTTCCGGTCTCCAGGATAGCTTGACATACATGTATTATACCTCAAAATGTATGTACATGTCTCTGCTTTATAAATATATACAGTAAGACTGTCTATACGCCCCTTGATTGGAGTAAATAATGTAAAACCAATGTCCGGCGGTAGGTTAAAATAAAACGGTTTACCTATGTTTTCACACCCTTCCGGTCCCCATGGCGGCCCGAATAACCAAATACCTTAACAAATATGTGCGCAGGGGTCTCTGCTTAATATATATATTTAGTTTTTATTTCTGGAGCCCTTCGTTAGCCCGAAAAATACGAAAAACCAATATGCGTTATTACCCGGAATATCCGTCACGGTCCTGGCATCCCATTTTAGCTCCGTAATAGACAATTTCCGGTCCTCACGGAGGCTTGATCTACATGTATGATACATCAAGACGTTTGTCAATGCCTCTGCTTGATAACTATTCCCCGTAGATCATTCCATAGGACCTGTGGACCAAGTAAGAAGTTAAAAACCATGGTCGGGTAGGTCAAAATTGCCGGCTGTACAATCATTATGGCTCAATTGTCGTCCACTTCCGGTCTCCTGGATAGCTTGACATACATGTATTATACCTCAAAATGTTTGTACATGTCTCTGCTTTATAAATATATACAGTAAGACTGTCTATACGCCCTTTGATTGGAGTAAATAATGTAAAACCAATGTCCGGCGGTAGGTTAAAATAAAACGGTTTACCTATGTTTTCACCCCCTTCCGGTCCCCATGGCGGCCCGAATAACCAAATACCTTAACAAATATGTGCGCAGGGTTCTCTGCTTAATATATATGTTTAGTTTTTATTTCTGGAGCCCTTCGTTAGCCCGAAAAATGCGAAAAACCAATTTGCGTTATTACCCGGAATATCCGTCACGGTCCTGGCATTCCATTTAAGCTCCGTAATAGGCAACTTCCGGTCCTCAGGGAGGCTTGATCTACATGTATGATACCTCAAAACGTTTGTCAATGCCTCTGTTTGATAACTATTCCACGTAGATCATTCCATAGGACCTGTGGACCAAGTAAGAAGTAAAAAGCCATGATCGGGTAGGTCAAAATTGGCGGCTGTACAACCATTATGGCTCAATTGTCGTCCACTTCCGGTCTCCAGGATAGCTTGACATACATGTATTATACCTCAAAATGTATGTACATGTCTCTGCTTTATAAATATATACAGTAAGACTGTCTATACGCCCCTTGATTGGAGTAAATAATGTAAAACCAATGTCCGGCGGTAGGTTAAAATAAAACGGTTTACCTATGTTTTCACACCCTTCCGGTCCCCATGGCGGCCCGAATAACCAAATACCTTAACAAATATGTGCGCAGGGGTCTCTGCTTAATATATATGTTTAGTTTTTATTTCTGGAGCCCTTCGTTAGCCAGAAAAATGGGAAAAACCAATATGCGTTATTACCCGGAATATCCGTCACGGTCCTGGCATCCCATTTTAGCTCCGTAATAGGCAACTTCCGGTCCTCAGGGAGGCTTGATCTACATGTATGATACCTCAAAACGTTTCTCAATGCCTCTGTTTGATAACTATTCCACGTAGATCATTCCATAGGACCTGTGGACCAAGTAAGAAGTAAAAAGCCATGATCGGGTAGGTCAAAATTGGCGGCTGTACAACCATTATGGCTCAATTGTCGTCCACTTCCGGTCTCCAGGATAGCTTGACATACATGTATTATACCTCAAAATGTATGTACATGTCTCTGCTTTATAAATATATACAGTAAGACTGTCTATACGCCCCTTGATTGGAGTAAATAATGTAAAACCAATGTCCGGCGGTAGGTTAAAATAAAACGGTTTACCTATGTGTTCTCTCCCTTCCGGTCCCCATGGCGGCCCGAATAACCAAATACCTAAACGAATATGTGCGCAGGGGTTTTCTGCTTAATATATATATTTAGTTTTTATTTCTGGAGCCCTTCGTTAGCCCGAAAAATGCGAAAAACCAATATGCGTTATTACCCGGAATATCCGTCACGGTCCTGGCATCCCATTTTAGCTCCGTAATAGACAACTTCCGGTCCTCAGGGAGGCTTGATCTACATGTATGATACCTCAAAACGTTTGTCAATGCCTCTGCTTGATAACTATTCCCCGTAGATCATTCCATAGGACCTGTGGACCAAGTAAGAAGTTAAAAACCATGGTCGGGTAGGTCAAAATTGCCGGCTGTACAATCATTATGGCTCAATTGTCGTCCACTTCCGGTCTCCTGGATAGCTTGACATACATGTATTATACCTCAAAATGTTTGTACATGTCTCTGCTTTATAAATATATACAGTAAGACTGTCTATACGCCCTTTGATTGGAGTAAATAATGTAAAACCAATGTCCGGCGGTAGGTTAAAATAAAACGGTTTACCTATGTTTTCACCCCCTTCCGATCCCCATGGCGGCCCGAATAACCAAATACCTTAACAAATATGTGCGCAGGGGTCTCTGCTTAATATATATGTTTAGTTTTTATTTCTGGAGCCCTTCGTTAGCCCGAAAAATGCGAAAAACCAATTTGCGTTATTACCCGGATTATCCGTCACGGTCCTGGCATTCCATTTTAGCTCCGTAATAGGCAACTTCCGGTCCTCAGGGAGGCTTGATCTACATGTATGATACCTCAAAACGTTTGTCAATGCCTCTGCTTGATAACTATTCCACGTAGATCATTCCATAGGACCTGTGGACCAAGTAAGAAGTAAAAAGCCATGATCGGGTAGGTCAAAATTGGCGGCTGTACAACCATTATGGCTCAATTGTCGTCCACTTCCGGTCTCCAGGATAGCTTGACATACATGTATTATACCTCAAAATGTATGTACATGTCTCTGCTTTATAAATATATACAGTAAGACTGTCTATACGCCCCTTGATTGGAGTAAATAATGTAAAACCAATGTCCGGCGGTAGGTTAAAATAAAACGGTTTACCTATGTTTTCACACCCTTCCGGTCCCCATGGCGGCCCGAATAACCAAATACCTTAACAAATATGTGCGCAGGGGTCTCTGCTTAATATATATATTTAGTTTTTATTTCTGGAGCCCTTCGTTAGCCCGAAAAATACGAAAAACCAATATGCGTTATTACCCGGAATATCCGTCACGGTCCTGGCATCCCATTTTAGCTCCGTAATAGACAATTTCCGGTCCTCACGGAGGCTTGATCTACATGTATGATACATCAAGACGTTTGTCAATGCCTCTGCTTGATAACTATTCCCCGTAGATCATTCCATAGGACCTGTGGACCAAGTAAGAAGTTAAAAACCATGGTCGGGTAGGTCAAAATTGCCGGCTGTACAATCATTATGGCTCAATTGTCGTCCACTTCCGGTCTCCTGGATAGCTTGACATACATGTATTATACCTCAAAATGTTTGTACATGTCTCTGCTTTATAAATATATACAGTAAGACTGTCTATACGCCCTTTGATTGGAGTAAATAATGTAAAACCAATGTCCGGCGGTAGGTTAAAATAAAACGGTTTACCTATGTTTTCACCCCCTTCCGGTCCCCATGGCGGCCCGAATAACCAAATACCTTAACAAATATGTGCGCAGGGTTCTCTGCTTAATATATATGTTTAGTTTTTATTTCTGGAGCCCTTCGTTAGCCCGAAAAATGCGAAAAACCAATTTGCGTTATTACCCGGAATATCCGTCACGGTCCTGGCATTCCATTTAAGCTCCGTAATAGGCAACTTCCGGTCCTCAGGGAGGCTTGATCTACATGTATGATACCTCAAAACGTTTGTCAATGCCTCTGTTTGATAACTATTCCACGTAGATCATTCCATAGGACCTGTGGACCAAGTAAGAAGTAAAAAGCCATGATCGGGTAGGTCAAAATTGGCGGCTGTACAACCATTATGGCTCAATTGTCGTCCACTTCCGGTCTCCAGGATAGCTTGACATACATGTATTATACCTCAAAATGTATGTACATGTCTCTGCTTTATAAATATATACAGTAAGACTGTCTATACGCCCCTTGATTGGAGTAAATAATGTAAAACCAATGTCCGGCGGTAGGTTAAAATAAAACGGTTTACCTATGTTTTCACACCCTTCCGGTCCCCATGGCGGCCCGAATAACCAAATACCTTAACAAATATGTGCGCAGGGGTCTCTGCTTAATATATATGTTTAGTTTTTATTTCTGGAGCCCTTCGTTAGCCAGAAAAATGGGAAAAACCAATATGCGTTATTACCCGGAATATCCGTCACGGTCCTGGCATCCCATTTTAGCTCCGTAATAGGCAACTTCCGGTCCTCAGGGAGGCTTGATCTACATGTATGATACCTCAAAACGTTTCTCAATGCCTCTGTTTGATAACTATTCCACGTAGATCATTCCATAGGACCTGTGGACCAAGTAAGAAGTAAAAAGCCATGATCGGGTAGGTCAAAATTGGCGGCTGTACAACCATTATGGCTCAATTGTCGTCCACTTCCGGTCTCCAGGATAGCTTGACATACATGTATTATACCTCAAAATGTATGTACATGTCTCTGCTTTATAAATATATACAGTAAGACTGTCTATACGCCCCTTGATTGGAGTAAATAATGTAAAACCAATGTCCGGCGGTAGGTTAAAATAAAACGGTTTACCTATGTGTTCTCTCCCTTCCGGTCCCCATGGCGGCCCGAATAACCAAATACCTAAACGAATATGTGCGCAGGGGTTTTCTGCTTAATATATATATTTAGTTTTTATTTCTGGAGCCCTTCGTTAGCCCGAAAAATGCGAAAAACCAATATGCGTTATTACCCGGAATATCCGTCACGGTCCTGGCATCCCATTTTAGCTCCGTAATAGACAACTTCCGGTCCTCAGGGAGGCTTGATCTACATGTATGATACCTCAAAACGTTTGTCAATGCCTCTGCTTGATAACTATTCCCCGTAGATCATTCCATAGGACCTGTGGACCAAGTAAGAAGTTAAAAACCATGGTCGGGTAGGTCAAAATTGCCGGCTGTACAATCATTATGGCTCAATTGTCGTCCACTTCCGGTCTCCTGGATAGCTTGACATACATGTATTATACCTCAAAATGTTTGTACATGTCTCTGCTTTATAAATATATACAGTAAGACTGTCTATACGCCCTTTGATTGGAGTAAATAATGTAAAACCAATGTCCGGCGGTAGGTTAAAATAAAACGGTTTACCTATGTTTTCACCCCCTTCCGATCCCCATGGCGGCCCGAATAACCAAATACCTTAACAAATATGTGCGCAGGGGTCTCTGCTTAATATATATGTTTAGTTTTTATTTCTGGAGCCCTTCGTTAGCCCGAAAAATGCGAAAAACCAATTTGCGTTATTACCCGGATTATCCGTCACGGTCCTGGCATTCCATTTTAGCTCCGTAATAGGCAACTTCCGGTCCTCAGGGAGGCTTGATCTACATGTATGATACCTCAAAACGTTTGTCAATGCCTCTGCTTGATAACTATTCCACGTAGATCATTCCATAGGACCTGTGGACCAAGTAAGAAGTAAAAAGCCATGATCGGGTAGGTCAAAATTGGCGGCTGTACAACCATTATGGCTCAATTGTCGTCCACTTCCGGTCTCCAGGATAGCTTGACATACATGTATTATACCTCAAAATGTATGTACATGTCTCTGCTTTATAAATATATACAGTAAGACTGTCTATACGCCCCTTGATTGGAGTAAATAATGTAAAACCAATGTCCGGCGGTAGGTTAAAATAAAACGGTTTACCTATGTTTTCACACCCTTCCGGTCCCCATGGCGGCCCGAATAACCAAATACCTTAACAAATATGTGCGCAGGGGTCTCTGCTTAATATATATATTTAGTTTTTATTTCTGGAGCCCTTCGTTAGCCCGAAAAATACGAAAAACCAATATGCGTTATTACCCGGAATATCCGTCACGGTCCTGGCATCCCATTTTAGCTCCGTAATAGGCAACTTCCGGTCCTCAGGGAGGCTTGATCTACATGTATGATACCTCAAAACGTTTCTCAATGCCTCTGTTTGATAACTATTCCACGTAGATCATTCCATAGGACCTGTGGACCAAGTAAGAAGTAAAAAGCCATGATCGGGTAGGTCAAAATTGGCGGCTGTACAACCATTATGGCTCAATTGTCGTCCACTTCCGGTCTCCAGGATAGCTTGACATACATGTATTATACCTCAAAATGTATGTACATGTCTCTGCTTTATAAATATATACAGTAAGACTGTCTATACGCCCCTTGATTGGAGTAAATAATGTAAAACCAATGTCCGGCGGTAGGTTAAAATAAAACGGTTTACCTATGTGTTCTCTCCCTTCCGGTCCCCATGGCGGCCCGAATAACCAAATACCTAAACGAATATGTGCGCAGGGGTTTTCTGCTTAATATATATATTTAGTTTTTATTTCTGGAGCCCTTCGTTAGCCCGAAAAATGCGAAAAACCAATATGCGTTATTACCCGGAATATCCGTCACGGTCCTGGCATCCCATTTTAGCTCCGTAATAGACAACTTCCGGTCCTCAGGGAGGCTTGATCTACATGTATGATACCTCAAAACGTTTGTCAATGCCTCTGCTTGATAACTATTCCCCGTAGATCATTCCATAGGACCTGTGGACCAAGTAAGAAGTTAAAAACCATGGTCGGGTAGGTCAAAATTGCCGGCTGTACAATCATTATGGCTCAATTGTCGTCCACTTCCGGTCTCCTGGATAGCTTGACATACATGTATTATACCTCAAAATGTTTGTACATGTCTCTGCTTTATAAATATATACAGTAAGACTGTCTATACGCCCTTTGATTGGAGTAAATAATGTAAAACCAATGTCCGGCGGTAGGTTAAAATAAAACGGTTTACCTATGTTTTCACCCCCTTCCGATCCCCATGGCGGCCCGAATAACCAAATACCTTAACAAATATGTGCGCAGGGGTCTCTGCTTAATATATATGTTTAGTTTTTATTTCTGGAGCCCTTCGTTAGCCCGAAAAATGCGAAAAACCAATTTGCGTTATTACCCGGAATATCCGTCACGGTCCTGGCATTCCATTTAAGCTCCGTAATAGGCAACTTCCGGTCCTCAGGGAGGCTTGATCTACATGTATGATACCTCAAAACGTTTGTCAATGCCTCTGTTTGATAACTATTCCACGTAGATCATTCCATAGGACCTGTGGACCAAGTAAGAAGTAAAAAGCCATGATCGGGTAGGTCAAAATTGGCGGCTGTACAACCATTATGGCTCAATTGTCGTCCACTTCCGGTCTCCAGGATAGCTTGACATACATGTATTATACCTCAAAATGTATGTACATGTCTCTGCTTTATAAATATATACAGTAAGACTGTCTATACGCCCCTTGATTGGAGTAAATAATGTAAAACCAATGTCCGGCGGTAGGTTAAAATAAAACGGTTTACCTATGTTTTCACACCCTTCCGGTCCCCATGGCGGCCCGAATAACCAAATACCTTAACAAATATGTGCGCAGGGGTCTCTGCTTAATATATATGTTTAGTTTTTATTTCTGGAGCCCTTCGTTAGCCAGAAAAATGGGAAAAACCAATATGCGTTATTACCCGGAATATCCGTCACGGTCCTGGCATCCCATTTTAGCTCCGTAATAGGCAACTTCCGGTCCTCAGGGAGGCTTGATCTACATGTATGATACCTCAAAACGTTTCTCAATGCCTCTGTTTGATAACTATTCCACGTAGATCATTCCATAGGACCTGTGGACCAAGTAAGAAGTAAAAAGCCATGATCGGGTAGGTCAAAATTGGCGGCTGTACAACCATTATGGCTCAATTGTCGTCCACTTCCGGTCTCCAGGATAGCTTGACATACATGTATTATACCTCAAAATGTATGTACATGTCTCTGCTTTATAAATATATACAGTAAGACTGTCTATACGCCCCTTGATTGGAGTAAATAATGTAAAACCAATGTCCGGCGGTAGGTTAAAATAAAACGGTTTACCTATGTGTTCTCTCCCTTCCGGTCCCCATGGCGGCCCGAATAACCAAATACCTAAACGAATATGTGCGCAGGGGTTTTCTGCTTAATATATATATTTAGTTTTTATTTCTGGAGCCCTTCGTTAGCCCGAAAAATGCGAAAAACCAATATGCGTTATTACCCGGAATATCCGTCACGGTCCTGGCATCCCATTTTAGCTCCGTAATAGACAACTTCCGGTCCTCAGGGAGGCTTGATCTACATGTATGATACCTCAAAACGTTTGTCAATGCCTCTGCTTGATAACTATTCCCCGTAGATCATTCCATAGGACCTGTGGACCAAGTAAGAAGTTAAAAACCATGGTCGGGTAGGTCAAAATTGCCGGCTGTACAATCATTATGGCTCAATTGTCGTCCACTTCCGGTCTCCTGGATAGCTTGACATACATGTATTATACCTCAAAATGTTTGTACATGTCTCTGCTTTATAAATATATACAGTAAGACTGTCTATACGCCCTTTGATTGGAGTAAATAATGTAAAACCAATGTCCGGCGGTAGGTTAAAATAAAACGGTTTACCTATGTTTTCACCCCCTTCCGATCCCCATGGCGGCCCGAATAACCAAATACCTTAACAAATATGTGCGCAGGGGTCTCTGCTTAATATATATGTTTAGTTTTTATTTCTGGAGCCCTTCGTTAGCCCGAAAAATGCGAAAAACCAATTTGCGTTATTACCCGGATTATCCGTCACGGTCCTGGCATTCCATTTTAGCTCCGTAATAGGCAACTTCCGGTCCTCAGGGAGGCTTGATCTACATGTATGATACCTCAAAACGTTTGTCAATGCCTCTGCTTGATAACTATTCCACGTAGATCATTCCATAGGACCTGTGGACCAAGTAAGAAGTAAAAAGCCATGATCGGGTAGGTCAAAATTGGCGGCTGTACAACCATTATGGCTCAATTGTCGTCCACTTCCGGTCTCCAGGATAGCTTGACATACATGTATTATACCTCAAAATGTATGTACATGTCTCTGCTTTATAAATATATACAGTAAGACTGTCTATACGCCCCTTGATTGGAGTAAATAATGTAAAACCAATGTCCGGCGGTAGGTTAAAATAAAACGGTTTACCTATGTTTTCACACCCTTCCGGTCCCCATGGCGGCCCGAATAACCAAATACCTTAACAAATATGTGCGCAGGGGTCTCTGCTTAATATATATATTTAGTTTTTATTTCTGGAGCCCTTCGTTAGCCCGAAAAATACGAAAAACCAATATGCGTTATTACCCGGAATATCCGTCACGGTCCTGGCATCCCATTTTAGCTCCGTAATAGACAATTTCCGGTCCTCACGGAGGCTTGATCTACATGTATGATACATCAAGACGTTTGTCAATGCCTCTGCTTGATAACTATTCCCCGTAGATCATTCCATAGGACCTGTGGACCAAGTAAGAAGTTAAAAACCATGGTCGGGTAGGTCAAAATTGCCGGCTGTACAATCATTATGGCTCAATTGTCGTCCACTTCCGGTCTCCTGGATAGCTTGACATACATGTATTATACCTCAAAATGTTTGTACATGTCTCTGCTTTATAAATATATACAGTAAGACTGTCTATACGCCCTTTGATTGGAGTAAATAATGTAAAACCAATGTCCGGCGGTAGGTTAAAATAAAACGGTTTACCTATGTTTTCACCCCCTTCCGGTCCCCATGGCGGCCCGAATAACCAAATACCTTAACAAATATGTGCGCAGGGTTCTCTGCTTAATATATATGTTTAGTTTTTATTTCTGGAGCCCTTCGTTAGCCCGAAAAATGCGAAAAACCAATTTGCGTTATTACCCGGAATATCCGTCACGGTCCTGGCATTCCATTTAAGCTCCGTAATAGGCAACTTCCGGTCCTCAGGGAGGCTTGATCTACATGTATGATACCTCAAAACGTTTGTCAATGCCTCTGTTTGATAACTATTCCACGTAGATCATTCCATAGGACCTGTGGACCAAGTAAGAAGTAAAAAGCCATGATCGGGTAGGTCAAAATTGGCGGCTGTACAACCATTATGGCTCAATTGTCGTCCACTTCCGGTCTCCAGGATAGCTTGACATACATGTATTATACCTCAAAATGTATGTACATGTCTCTGCTTTATAAATATATACAGTAAGACTGTCTATACGCCCCTTGATTGGAGTAAATAATGTAAAACCAATGTCCGGCGGTAGGTTAAAATAAAACGGTTTACCTATGTTTTCACACCCTTCCGGTCCCCATGGCGGCCCGAATAACCAAATACCTTAACAAATATGTGCGCAGGGGTCTCTGCTTAATATATATGTTTAGTTTTTATTTCTGGAGCCCTTCGTTAGCCAGAAAAATGGGAAAAACCAATATGCGTTATTACCCGGAATATCCGTCACGGTCCTGGCATCCCATTTTAGCTCCGTAATAGGCAACTTCCGGTCCTCAGGGAGGCTTGATCTACATGTATGATACCTCAAAACGTTTCTCAATGCCTCTGTTTGATAACTATTCCACGTAGATCATTCCATAGGACCTGTGGACCAAGTAAGAAGTAAAAAGCCATGATCGGGTAGGTCAAAATTGGCGGCTGTACAACCATTATGGCTCAATTGTCGTCCACTTCCGGTCTCCAGGATAGCTTGACATACATGTATTATACCTCAAAATGTATGTACATGTCTCTGCTTTATAAATATATACAGTAAGACTGTCTATACGCCCCTTGATTGGAGTAAATAATGTAAAACCAATGTCCGGCGGTAGGTTAAAATAAAACGGTTTACCTATGTTTTCACACCCTTCCGGTCCCCATGGCGGCCCGAATAACCAAATACCTTAACAAATATGTGCGCAGGGGTCTCTGCTTAATATATATATTTAGTTTTTATTTCTGGAGCCCTTCGTTAGCCCGAAAAATACGAAAAACCAATATGCGTTATTACCCGGAATATCCGTCACGGTCCTGGCATCCCATTTTAGCTCCGTAATAGACAATTTCCGGTCCTCACGGAGGCTTGATCTACATGTATGATACATCAAGACGTTTGTCAATGCCTCTGCTTGATAACTATTCCCCGTAGATCATTCCATAGGACCTGTGGACCAAGTAAGAAGTTAAAAACCATGGTCGGGTAGGTCAAAATTGCCGGCTGTACAATCATTATGGCTCAATTGTCGTCCACTTCCGGTCTCCTGGATAGCTTGACATACATGTATTATACCTCAAAATGTTTGTACATGTCTCTGCTTTATAAATATATACAGTAAGACTGTCTATACGCCCTTTGATTGGAGTAAATAATGTAAAACCAATGTCCGGCGGTAGGTTAAAATAAAACGGTTTACCTATGTTTTCACCCCCTTCCGGTCCCCATGGCGGCCCGAATAACCAAATACCTTAACAAATATGTGCGCAGGGTTCTCTGCTTAATATATATGTTTAGTTTTTATTTCTGGAGCCCTTCGTTAGCCCGAAAAATGCGAAAAACCAATTTGCGTTATTACCCGGAATATCCGTCACGGTCCTGGCATTCCATTTAAGCTCCGTAATAGGCAACTTCCGGTCCTCAGGGAGGCTTGATCTACATGTATGATACCTCAAAACGTTTGTCAATGCCTCTGTTTGATAACTATTCCACGTAGATCATTCCATAGGACCTGTGGACCAAGTAAGAAGTAAAAAGCCATGATCGGGTAGGTCAAAATTGGCGGCTGTACAACCATTATGGCTCAATTGTCGTCCACTTCCGGTCTCCAGGATAGCTTGACATACATGTATTATACCTCAAAATGTATGTACATGTCTCTGCTTTATAAATATATACAGTAAGACTGTCTATACGCCCCTTGATTGGAGTAAATAATGTAAAACCAATGTCCGGCGGTAGGTTAAAATAAAACGGTTTACCTATGTTTTCACACCCTTCCGGTCCCCATGGCGGCCCGAATAACCAAATACCTTAACAAATATGTGCGCAGGGGTCTCTGCTTAATATATATGTTTAGTTTTTATTTCTGGAGCCCTTCGTTAGCCAGAAAAATGGGAAAAACCAATATGCGTTATTACCCGGAATATCCGTCACGGTCCTGGCATCCCATTTTAGCTCCGTAATAGGCAACTTCCGGTCCTCAGGGAGGCTTGATCTACATGTATGATACCTCAAAACGTTTCTCAATGCCTCTGTTTGATAACTATTCCACGTAGATCATTCCATAGGACCTGTGGACCAAGTAAGAAGTAAAAAGCCATGATCGGGTAGGTCAAAATTGGCGGCTGTACAACCATTATGGCTCAATTGTCGTCCACTTCCGGTCTCCAGGATAGCTTGACATACATGTATTATACCTCAAAATGTATGTACATGTCTCTGCTTTATAAATATATACAGTAAGACTGTCTATACGCCCCTTGATTGGAGTAAATAATGTAAAACCAATGTCCGGCGGTAGGTTAAAATAAAACGGTTTACCTATGTGTTCTCTCCCTTCCGGTCCCCATGGCGGCCCGAATAACCAAATACCTAAACGAATATGTGCGCAGGGGTTTTCTGCTTAATATATATATTTAGTTTTTATTTCTGGAGCCCTTCGTTAGCCCGAAAAATGCGAAAAACCAATATGCGTTATTACCCGGAATATCCGTCACGGTCCTGGCATCCCATTTTAGCTCCGTAATAGACAACTTCCGGTCCTCAGGGAGGCTTGATCTACATGTATGATACCTCAAAACGTTTGTCAATGCCTCTGCTTGATAACTATTCCCCGTAGATCATTCCATAGGACCTGTGGACCAAGTAAGAAGTTAAAAACCATGGTCGGGTAGGTCAAAATTGCCGGCTGTACAATCATTATGGCTCAATTGTCGTCCACTTCCGGTCTCCTGGATAGCTTGACATACATGTATTATACCTCAAAATGTTTGTACATGTCTCTGCTTTATAAATATATACAGTAAGACTGTCTATACGCCCTTTGATTGGAGTAAATAATGTAAAACCAATGTCCGGCGGTAGGTTAAAATAAAACGGTTTACCTATGTTTTCACCCCCTTCCGATCCCCATGGCGGCCCGAATAACCAAATACCTTAACAAATATGTGCGCAGGGGTCTCTGCTTAATATATATGTTTAGTTTTTATTTCTGGAGCCCTTCGTTAGCCCGAAAAATGCGAAAAACCAATTTGCGTTATTACCCGGATTATCCGTCACGGTCCTGGCATTCCATTTTAGCTCCGTAATAGGCAACTTCCGGTCCTCAGGGAGGCTTGATCTACATGTATGATACCTCAAAACGTTTGTCAATGCCTCTGCTTGATAACTATTCCACGTAGATCATTCCATAGGACCTGTGGACCAAGTAAGAAGTAAAAAGCCATGATCGGGTAGGTCAAAATTGGCGGCTGTACAACCATTATGGCTCAATTGTCGTCCACTTCCGGTCTCCAGGATAGCTTGACATACATGTATTATACCTCAAAATGTATGTACATGTCTCTGCTTTATAAATATATACAGTAAGACTGTCTATACGCCCCTTGATTGGAGTAAATAATGTAAAACCAATGTCCGGCGGTAGGTTAAAATAAAACGGTTTACCTATGTTTTCACACCCTTCCGGTCCCCATGGCGGCCCGAATAACCAAATACCTTAACAAATATGTGCGCAGGGGTCTCTGCTTAATATATATATTTAGTTTTTATTTCTGGAGCCCTTCGTTAGCCCGAAAAATACGAAAAACCAATATGCGTTATTACCCGGAATATCCGTCACGGTCCTGGCATCCCATTTTAGCTCCGTAATAGGCAACTTCCGGTCCTCAGGGAGGCTTGATCTACATGTATGATACCTCAAAACGTTTCTCAATGCCTCTGTTTGATAACTATTCCACGTAGATCATTCCATAGGACCTGTGGACCAAGTAAGAAGTAAAAAGCCATGATCGGGTAGGTCAAAATTGGCGGCTGTACAACCATTATGGCTCAATTGTCGTCCACTTCCGGTCTCCAGGATAGCTTGACATACATGTATTATACCTCAAAATGTATGTACATGTCTCTGCTTTATAAATATATACAGTAAGACTGTCTATACGCCCCTTGATTGGAGTAAATAATGTAAAACCAATGTCCGGCGGTAGGTTAAAATAAAACGGTTTACCTATGTGTTCTCTCCCTTCCGGTCCCCATGGCGGCCCGAATAACCAAATACCTAAACGAATATGTGCGCAGGGGTTTTCTGCTTAATATATATATTTAGTTTTTATTTCTGGAGCCCTTCGTTAGCCCGAAAAATGCGAAAAACCAATATGCGTTATTACCCGGAATATCCGTCACGGTCCTGGCATCCCATTTTAGCTCCGTAATAGACAACTTCCGGTCCTCAGGGAGGCTTGATCTACATGTATGATACCTCAAAACGTTTGTCAATGCCTCTGCTTGATAACTATTCCCCGTAGATCATTCCATAGGACCTGTGGACCAAGTAAGAAGTTAAAAACCATGGTCGGGTAGGTCAAAATTGCCGGCTGTACAATCATTATGGCTCAATTGTCGTCCACTTCCGGTCTCCTGGATAGCTTGACATACATGTATTATACCTCAAAATGTTTGTACATGTCTCTGCTTTATAAATATATACAGTAAGACTGTCTATACGCCCTTTGATTGGAGTAAATAATGTAAAACCAATGTCCGGCGGTAGGTTAAAATAAAACGGTTTACCTATGTTTTCACCCCCTTCCGATCCCCATGGCGGCCCGAATAACCAAATACCTTAACAAATATGTGCGCAGGGGTCTCTGCTTAATATATATGTTTAGTTTTTATTTCTGGAGCCCTTCGTTAGCCCGAAAAATGCGAAAAACCAATTTGCGTTATTACCCGGATTATCCGTCACGGTCCTGGCATTCCATTTTAGCTCCGTAATAGGCAACTTCCGGTCCTCAGGGAGGCTTGATCTACATGTATGATACCTCAAAACGTTTGTCAATGCCTCTGCTTGATAACTATTCCACGTAGATCATTCCATAGGACCTGTGGACCAAGTAAGAAGTAAAAAGCCATGATCGGGTAGGTCAAAATTGGCGGCTGTACAACCATTATGGCTCAATTGTCGTCCACTTCCGGTCTCCAGGATAGCTTGACATACATGTATTATACCTCAAAATGTATGTACATGTCTCTGCTTTATAAATATATACAGTAAGACTGTCTATACGCCCCTTGATTGGAGTAAATAATGTAAAACCAATGTCCGGCGGTAGGTTAAAATAAAACGGTTTACCTATGTTTTCACACCCTTCCGGTCCCCATGGCGGCCCGAATAACCAAATACCTTAACAAATATGTGCGCAGGGGTCTCTGCTTAATATATATATTTAGTTTTTATTTCTGGAGCCCTTCGTTAGCCCGAAAAATACGAAAAACCAATATGCGTTATTACCCGGAATATCCGTCACGGTCCTGGCATCCCATTTTAGCTCCGTAATAGACAATTTCCGGTCCTCACGGAGGCTTGATCTACATGTATGATACATCAAGACGTTTGTCAATGCCTCTGCTTGATAACTATTCCCCGTAGATCATTCCATAGGACCTGTGGACCAAGTAAGAAGTTAAAAACCATGGTCGGGTAGGTCAAAATTGCCGGCTGTACAATCATTATGGCTCAATTGTCGTCCACTTCCGGTCTCCTGGATAGCTTGACATACATGTATTATACCTCAAAATGTTTGTACATGTCTCTGCTTTATAAATATATACAGTAAGACTGTCTATACGCCCTTTGATTGGAGTAAATAATGTAAAACCAATGTCCGGCGGTAGGTTAAAATAAAACGGTTTACCTATGTTTTCACCCCCTTCCGGTCCCCATGGCGGCCCGAATAACCAAATACCTTAACAAATATGTGCGCAGGGTTCTCTGCTTAATATATATGTTTAGTTTTTATTTCTGGAGCCCTTCGTTAGCCCGAAAAATGCGAAAAACCAATTTGCGTTATTACCCGGAATATCCGTCACGGTCCTGGCATTCCATTTAAGCTCCGTAATAGGCAACTTCCGGTCCTCAGGGAGGCTTGATCTACATGTATGATACCTCAAAACGTTTGTCAATGCCTCTGCTTGATAACTATTCCACGTAGATCATTCCATAGGACCTGTGGACCAAGTAAGAAGTAAAAAGCCATGATCGGGTAGGTCAAAATTGGCGGCTGTACAACCATTATGGCTCAATTGTCGTCCACTTCCGGTCTCCAGGATAGCTTGACATACATGTATTATACCTCAAAATGTATGTACATGTCTCTGCTTTATAAATATATACAGTAAGACTGTCTATACGCCCCTTGATTGGAGTAAATAATGTAAAACCAATGTCCGGCGGTAGGTTAAAATAAAACGGTTTACCTATGTTTTCACACCCTTCCGGTCCCCATGGCGGCCCGAATAACCAAATACCTTAACAAATATGTGCGCAGGGGTCTCTGCTTAATATATATATTTAGTTTTTATTTCTGGAGCCCTTCGTTAGCCCGAAAAATACGAAAAACCAATATGCGTTATTACCCGGAATATCCGTCACGGTCCTGGCATCCCATTTTAGCTCCGTAATAGACAATTTCCGGTCCTCACGGAGGCTTGATCTACATGTATGATACATCAAGACGTTTGTCAATGCCTCTGCTTGATAACTATTCCCCGTAGATCATTCCATAGGACCTGTGGACCAAGTAAGAAGTTAAAAACCATGGTCGGGTAGGTCAAAATTGCCGGCTGTACAATCATTATGGCTCAATTGTCGTCCACTTCCGGTCTCCTGGATAGCTTGACATACATGTATTATACCTCAAAATGTTTGTACATGTCTCTGCTTTATAAATATATACAGTAAGACTGTCTATACGCCCTTTGATTGGAGTAAATAATGTAAAACCAATGTCCGGCGGTAGGTTAAAATAAAACGGTTTACCTATGTTTTCACCCCCTTCCGGTCCCCATGGCGGCCCGAATAACCAAATACCTTAACAAATATGTGCGCAGGGTTCTCTGCTTAATATATATGTTTAGTTTTTATTTCTGGAGCCCTTCGTTAGCCCGAAAAATGCGAAAAACCAATTTGCGTTATTACCCGGAATATCCGTCACGGTCCTGGCATTCCATTTAAGCTCCGTAATAGGCAACTTCCGGTCCTCAGGGAGGCTTGATCTACATGTATGATACCTCAAAACGTTTGTCAATGCCTCTGTTTGATAACTATTCCACGTAGATCATTCCATAGGACCTGTGGACCAAGTAAGAAGTAAAAAGCCATGATCGGGTAGGTCAAAATTGGCGGCTGTACAACCATTATGGCTCAATTGTCGTCCACTTCCGGTCTCCAGGATAGCTTGACATACATGTATTATACCTCAAAATGTATGTACATGTCTCTGCTTTATAAATATATACAGTAAGACTGTCTATACGCCCCTTGATTGGAGTAAATAATGTAAAACCAATGTCCGGCGGTAGGTTAAAATAAAACGGTTTACCTATGTTTTCACACCCTTCCGGTCCCCATGGCGGCCCGAATAACCAAATACCTTAACAAATATGTGCGCAGGGGTCTCTGCTTAATATATATGTTTAGTTTTTATTTCTGGAGCCCTTCGTTAGCCAGAAAAATGGGAAAAACCAATATGCGTTATTACCCGGAATATCCGTCACGGTCCTGGCATCCCATTTTAGCTCCGTAATAGGCAACTTCCGGTCCTCAGGGAGGCTTGATCTACATGTATGATACCTCAAAACGTTTCTCAATGCCTCTGTTTGATAACTATTCCACGTAGATCATTCCATAGGACCTGTGGACCAAGTAAGAAGTAAAAAGCCATGATCGGGTAGGTCAAAATTGGCGGCTGTACAACCATTATGGCTCAATTGTCGTCCACTTCCGGTCTCCAGGATAGCTTGACATACATGTATTATACCTCAAAATGTATGTACATGTCTCTGCTTTATAAATATATACAGTAAGACTGTCTATACGCCCCTTGATTGGAGTAAATAATGTAAAACCAATGTCCGGCGGTAGGTTAAAATAAAACGGTTTACCTATGTGTTCTCTCCCTTCCGGTCCCCATGGCGGCCCGAATAACCAAATACCTAAACGAATATGTGCGCAGGGGTTTTCTGCTTAATATATATATTTAGTTTTTATTTCTGGAGCCCTTCGTTAGCCCGAAAAATGCGAAAAACCAATATGCGTTATTACCCGGAATATCCGTCACGGTCCTGGCATCCCATTTTAGCTCCGTAATAGACAACTTCCGGTCCTCAGGGAGGCTTGATCTACATGTATGATACCTCAAAACGTTTGTCAATGCCTCTGCTTGATAACTATTCCCCGTAGATCATTCCATAGGACCTGTGGACCAAGTAAGAAGTTAAAAACCATGGTCGGGTAGGTCAAAATTGCCGGCTGTACAATCATTATGGCTCAATTGTCGTCCACTTCCGGTCTCCTGGATAGCTTGACATACATGTATTATACCTCAAAATGTTTGTACATGTCTCTGCTTTATAAATATATACAGTAAGACTGTCTATACGCCCTTTGATTGGAGTAAATAATGTAAAACCAATGTCCGGCGGTAGGTTAAAATAAAACGGTTTACCTATGTTTTCACCCCCTTCCGATCCCCATGGCGGCCCGAATAACCAAATACCTTAACAAATATGTGCGCAGGGGTCTCTGCTTAATATATATGTTTAGTTTTTATTTCTGGAGCCCTTCGTTAGCCCGAAAAATGCGAAAAACCAATTTGCGTTATTACCCGGAATATCCGTCACGGTCCTGGCATTCCATTTAAGCTCCGTAATAGGCAACTTCCGGTCCTCAGGGAGGCTTGATCTACATGTATGATACCTCAAAACGTTTGTCAATGCCTCTGTTTGATAACTATTCCACGTAGATCATTCCATAGGACCTGTGGACCAAGTAAGAAGTAAAAAGCCATGATCGGGTAGGTCAAAATTGGCGGCTGTACAACCATTATGGCTCAATTGTCGTCCACTTCCGGTCTCCAGGATAGCTTGACATACATGTATTATACCTCAAAATGTATGTACATGTCTCTGCTTTATAAATATATACAGTAAGACTGTCTATACGCCCCTTGATTGGAGTAAATAATGTAAAACCAATGTCCGGCGGTAGGTTAAAATAAAACGGTTTACCTATGTTTTCACACCCTTCCGGTCCCCATGGCGGCCCGAATAACCAAATACCTTAACAAATATGTGCGCAGGGGTCTCTGCTTAATATATATGTTTAGTTTTTATTTCTGGAGCCCTTCGTTAGCCAGAAAAATGGGAAAAACCAATATGCGTTATTACCCGGAATATCCGTCACGGTCCTGGCATCCCATTTTAGCTCCGTAATAGGCAACTTCCGGTCCTCAGGGAGGCTTGATCTACATGTATGATACCTCAAAACGTTTCTCAATGCCTCTGTTTGATAACTATTCCACGTAGATCATTCCATAGGACCTGTGGACCAAGTAAGAAGTAAAAAGCCATGATCGGGTAGGTCAAAATTGGCGGCTGTACAACCATTATGGCTCAATTGTCGTCCACTTCCGGTCTCCAGGATAGCTTGACATACATGTATTATACCTCAAAATGTATGTACATGTCTCTGCTTTATAAATATATACAGTAAGACTGTCTATACGCCCCTTGATTGGAGTAAATAATGTAAAACCAATGTCCGGCGGTAGGTTAAAATAAAACGGTTTACCTATGTGTTCTCTCCCTTCCGGTCCCCATGGCGGCCCGAATAACCAAATACCTAAACGAATATGTGCGCAGGGGTTTTCTGCTTAATATATATATTTAGTTTTTATTTCTGGAGCCCTTCGTTAGCCCGAAAAATGCGAAAAACCAATATGCGTTATTACCCGGAATATCCGTCACGGTCCTGGCATCCCATTTTAGCTCCGTAATAGACAACTTCCGGTCCTCAGGGAGGCTTGATCTACATGTATGATACCTCAAAACGTTTGTCAATGCCTCTGCTTGATAACTATTCCCCGTAGATCATTCCATAGGACCTGTGGACCAAGTAAGAAGTTAAAAACCATGGTCGGGTAGGTCAAAATTGCCGGCTGTACAATCATTATGGCTCAATTGTCGTCCACTTCCGGTCTCCTGGATAGCTTGACATACATGTATTATACCTCAAAATGTTTGTACATGTCTCTGCTTTATAAATATATACAGTAAGACTGTCTATACGCCCTTTGATTGGAGTAAATAATGTAAAACCAATGTCCGGCGGTAGGTTAAAATAAAACGGTTTACCTATGTTTTCACCCCCTTCCGATCCCCATGGCGGCCCGAATAACCAAATACCTTAACAAATATGTGCGCAGGGGTCTCTGCTTAATATATATGTTTAGTTTTTATTTCTGGAGCCCTTCGTTAGCCCGAAAAATGCGAAAAACCAATTTGCGTTATTACCCGGATTATCCGTCACGGTCCTGGCATTCCATTTTAGCTCCGTAATAGGCAACTTCCGGTCCTCAGGGAGGCTTGATCTACATGTATGATACCTCAAAACGTTTGTCAATGCCTCTGCTTGATAACTATTCCACGTAGATCATTCCATAGGACCTGTGGACCAAGTAAGAAGTAAAAAGCCATGATCGGGTAGGTCAAAATTGGCGGCTGTACAACCATTATGGCTCAATTGTCGTCCACTTCCGGTCTCCAGGATAGCTTGACATACATGTATTATACCTCAAAATGTATGTACATGTCTCTGCTTTATAAATATATACAGTAAGACTGTCTATACGCCCCTTGATTGGAGTAAATAATGTAAAACCAATGTCCGGCGGTAGGTTAAAATAAAACGGTTTACCTATGTTTTCACACCCTTCCGGTCCCCATGGCGGCCCGAATAACCAAATACCTTAACAAATATGTGCGCAGGGGTCTCTGCTTAATATATATATTTAGTTTTTATTTCTGGAGCCCTTCGTTAGCCCGAAAAATACGAAAAACCAATATGCGTTATTACCCGGAATATCCGTCACGGTCCTGGCATCCCATTTTAGCTCCGTAATAGACAATTTCCGGTCCTCACGGAGGCTTGATCTACATGTATGATACATCAAGACGTTTGTCAATGCCTCTGCTTGATAACTATTCCCCGTAGATCATTCCATAGGACCTGTGGACCAAGTAAGAAGTTAAAAACCATGGTCGGGTAGGTCAAAATTGCCGGCTGTACAATCATTATGGCTCAATTGTCGTCCACTTCCGGTCTCCTGGATAGCTTGACATACATGTATTATACCTCAAAATGTTTGTACATGTCTCTGCTTTATAAATATATACAGTAAGACTGTCTATACGCCCTTTGATTGGAGTAAATAATGTAAAACCAATGTCCGGCGGTAGGTTAAAATAAAACGGTTTACCTATGTTTTCACCCCCTTCCGGTCCCCATGGCGGCCCGAATAACCAAATACCTTAACAAATATGTGCGCAGGGTTCTCTGCTTAATATATATGTTTAGTTTTTATTTCTGGAGCCCTTCGTTAGCCCGAAAAATGCGAAAAACCAATTTGCGTTATTACCCGGAATATCCGTCACGGTCCTGGCATTCCATTTAAGCTCCGTAATAGGCAACTTCCGGTCCTCAGGGAGGCTTGATCTACATGTATGATACCTCAAAACGTTTGTCAATGCCTCTGTTTGATAACTATTCCACGTAGATCATTCCATAGGACCTGTGGACCAAGTAAGAAGTAAAAAGCCATGATCGGGTAGGTCAAAATTGGCGGCTGTACAACCATTATGGCTCAATTGTCGTCCACTTCCGGTCTCCAGGATAGCTTGACATACATGTATTATACCTCAAAATGTATGTACATGTCTCTGCTTTATAAATATATACAGTAAGACTGTCTATACGCCCCTTGATTGGAGTAAATAATGTAAAACCAATGTCCGGCGGTAGGTTAAAATAAAACGGTTTACCTATGTTTTCACACCCTTCCGGTCCCCATGGCGGCCCGAATAACCAAATACCTTAACAAATATGTGCGCAGGGGTCTCTGCTTAATATATATGTTTAGTTTTTATTTCTGGAGCCCTTCGTTAGCCAGAAAAATGGGAAAAACCAATATGCGTTATTACCCGGAATATCCGTCACGGTCCTGGCATCCCATTTTAGCTCCGTAATAGGCAACTTCCGGTCCTCAGGGAGGCTTGATCTACATGTATGATACCTCAAAACGTTTCTCAATGCCTCTGTTTGATAACTATTCCACGTAGATCATTCCATAGGACCTGTGGACCAAGTAAGAAGTAAAAAGCCATGATCGGGTAGGTCAAAATTGGCGGCTGTACAACCATTATGGCTCAATTGTCGTCCACTTCCGGTCTCCAGGATAGCTTGACATACATGTATTATACCTCAAAATGTATGTACATGTCTCTGCTTTATAAATATATACAGTAAGACTGTCTATACGCCCCTTGATTGGAGTAAATAATGTAAAACCAATGTCCGGCGGTAGGTTAAAATAAAACGGTTTACCTATGTGTTCTCTCCCTTCCGGTCCCCATGGCGGCCCGAATAACCAAATACCTAAACGAATATGTGCGCAGGGGTTTTCTGCTTAATATATATATTTAGTTTTTATTTCTGGAGCCCTTCGTTAGCCCGAAAAATGCGAAAAACCAATATGCGTTATTACCCGGAATATCCGTCACGGTCCTGGCATCCCATTTTAGCTCCGTAATAGACAACTTCCGGTCCTCAGGGAGGCTTGATCTACATGTATGATACCTCAAAACGTTTGTCAATGCCTCTGCTTGATAACTATTCCCCGTAGATCATTCCATAGGACCTGTGGACCAAGTAAGAAGTTAAAAACCATGGTCGGGTAGGTCAAAATTGCCGGCTGTACAATCATTATGGCTCAATTGTCGTCCACTTCCGGTCTCCTGGATAGCTTGACATACATGTATTATACCTCAAAATGTTTGTACATGTCTCTGCTTTATAAATATATACAGTAAGACTGTCTATACGCCCTTTGATTGGAGTAAATAATGTAAAACCAATGTCCGGCGGTAGGTTAAAATAAAACGGTTTACCTATGTTTTCACCCCCTTCCGATCCCCATGGCGGCCCGAATAACCAAATACCTTAACAAATATGTGCGCAGGGGTCTCTGCTTAATATATATGTTTAGTTTTTATTTCTGGAGCCCTTCGTTAGCCCGAAAAATGCGAAAAACCAATTTGCGTTATTACCCGGATTATCCGTCACGGTCCTGGCATTCCATTTTAGCTCCGTAATAGGCAACTTCCGGTCCTCAGGGAGGCTTGATCTACATGTATGATACCTCAAAACGTTTGTCAATGCCTCTGCTTGATAACTATTCCACGTAGATCATTCCATAGGACCTGTGGACCAAGTAAGAAGTAAAAAGCCATGATCGGGTAGGTCAAAATTGGCGGCTGTACAACCATTATGGCTCAATTGTCGTCCACTTCCGGTCTCCAGGATAGCTTGACATACATGTATTATACCTCAAAATGTATGTACATGTCTCTGCTTTATAAATATATACAGTAAGACTGTCTATACGCCCCTTGATTGGAGTAAATAATGTAAAACCAATGTCCGGCGGTAGGTTAAAATAAAACGGTTTACCTATGTTTTCACACCCTTCCGGTCCCCATGGCGGCCCGAATAACCAAATACCTTAACAAATATGTGCGCAGGGGTCTCTGCTTAATATATATATTTAGTTTTTATTTCTGGAGCCCTTCGTTAGCCCGAAAAATACGAAAAACCAATATGCGTTATTACCCGGAATATCCGTCACGGTCCTGGCATCCCATTTTAGCTCCGTAATAGACAATTTCCGGTCCTCACGGAGGCTTGATCTACATGTATGATACATCAAGACGTTTGTCAATGCCTCTGCTTGATAACTATTCCCCGTAGATCATTCCATAGGACCTGTGGACCAAGTAAGAAGTTAAAAACCATGGTCGGGTAGGTCAAAATTGCCGGCTGTACAATCATTATGGCTCAATTGTCGTCCACTTCCGGTCTCCTGGATAGCTTGACATACATGTATTATACCTCAAAATGTTTGTACATGTCTCTGCTTTATAAATATATACAGTAAGACTGTCTATACGCCCTTTGATTGGAGTAAATAATGTAAAACCAATGTCCGGCGGTAGGTTAAAATAAAACGGTTTACCTATGTTTTCACCCCCTTCCGGTCCCCATGGCGGCCCGAATAACCAAATACCTTAACAAATATGTGCGCAGGGTTCTCTGCTTAATATATATGTTTAGTTTTTATTTCTGGAGCCCTTCGTTAGCCCGAAAAATGCGAAAAACCAATTTGCGTTATTACCCGGAATATCCGTCACGGTCCTGGCATTCCATTTAAGCTCCGTAATAGGCAACTTCCGGTCCTCAGGGAGGCTTGATCTACATGTATGATACCTCAAAACGTTTGTCAATGCCTCTGTTTGATAACTATTCCACGTAGATCATTCCATAGGACCTGTGGACCAAGTAAGAAGTAAAAAGCCATGATCGGGTAGGTCAAAATTGGCGGCTGTACAACCATTATGGCTCAATTGTCGTCCACTTCCGGTCTCCAGGATAGCTTGACATACATGTATTATACCTCAAAATGTATGTACATGTCTCTGCTTTATAAATATATACAGTAAGACTGTCTATACGCCCCTTGATTGGAGTAAATAATGTAAAACCAATGTCCGGCGGTAGGTTAAAATAAAACGGTTTACCTATGTTTTCACACCCTTCCGGTCCCCATGGCGGCCCGAATAACCAAATACCTTAACAAATATGTGCGCAGGGGTCTCTGCTTAATATATATGTTTAGTTTTTATTTCTGGAGCCCTTCGTTAGCCAGAAAAATGGGAAAAACCAATATGCGTTATTACCCGGAATATCCGTCACGGTCCTGGCATCCCATTTTAGCTCCGTAATAGGCAACTTCCGGTCCTCAGGGAGGCTTGATCTACATGTATGATACCTCAAAACGTTTCTCAATGCCTCTGTTTGATAACTATTCCACGTAGATCATTCCATAGGACCTGTGGACCAAGTAAGAAGTAAAAAGCCATGATCGGGTAGGTCAAAATTGGCGGCTGTACAACCATTATGGCTCAATTGTCGTCCACTTCCGGTCTCCAGGATAGCTTGACATACATGTATTATACCTCAAAATGTATGTACATGTCTCTGCTTTATAAATATATACAGTAAGACTGTCTATACGCCCCTTGATTGGAGTAAATAATGTAAAACCAATGTCCGGCGGTAGGTTAAAATAAAACGGTTTACCTATGTGTTCTCTCCCTTCCGGTCCCCATGGCGGCCCGAATAACCAAATACCTAAACGAATATGTGCGCAGGGGTTTTCTGCTTAATATATATATTTAGTTTTTATTTCTGGAGCCCTTCGTTAGCCCGAAAAATGCGAAAAACCAATATGCGTTATTACCCGGAATATCCGTCACGGTCCTGGCATCCCATTTTAGCTCCGTAATAGACAACTTCCGGTCCTCAGGGAGGCTTGATCTACATGTATGATACCTCAAAACGTTTGTCAATGCCTCTGCTTGATAACTATTCCACGTAGATCATTCCATAGGACCTGTGGACCAAGTAAGAAGTAAAAAGCCATGATCGGGTAGGTCAAAATTGGCGGCTGTACAACCATTATGGCTCAATTGTCGTCCACTTCCGGTCTCCAGGATAGCTTGACATACATGTATTATACCTCAAAATGTATGTACATGTCTCTGCTTTATAAATATATACAGTAAGACTGTCTATACGCCCCTTGATTGGAGTAAATAATGTAAAACCAATGTCCGGCGGTAGGTTAAAATAAAACGGTTTACCTATGTTTTCACACCCTTCCGGTCCCCATGGCGGCCCGAATAACCAAATACCTTAACAAATATGTGCGCAGGGGTCTCTGCTTAATATATATGTTTAGTTTTTATTTCTGGAGCCCTTCGTTAGCCAGAAAAATGGGAAAAACCAATATGCGTTATTACCCGGAATATCCGTCACGGTCCTGGCATCCCATTTTAGCTCCGTAATAGGCAACTTCCGGTCCTCAGGGAGGCTTGATCTACATGTATGATACCTCAAAACGTTTCTCAATGCCTCTGTTTGATAACTATTCCACGTAGATCATTCCATAGGACCTGTGGACCAAGTAAGAAGTAAAAAGCCATGATCGGGTAGGTCAAAATTGGCGGCTGTACAACCATTATGGCTCAATTGTCGTCCACTTCCGGTCTCCAGGATAGCTTGACATACATGTATTATACCTCAAAATGTATGTACATGTCTCTGCTTTATAAATATATACAGTAAGACTGTCTATACGCCCCTTGATTGGAGTAAATAATGTAAAACCAATGTCCGGCGGTAGGTTAAAATAAAACGGTTTACCTATGTGTTCTCTCCCTTCCGGTCCCCATGGCGGCCCGAATAACCAAATACCTTAACGAATATGTGCGCAGGGGTTTTCTGCTTAATATATATATTTAGTTTTTATTTCTGGAGCCCTTCGTTAGCCCGAAAAATGCAAAAAACCAATATGCGTTATTACCCGGAATATCCGTCACGGTCCTGGCATCCCATTTTAGCTCCGTAATAGACAACTTCCGGTCCTCAGGGAGGCTTGATCTACATGTATGATACCTCAAAACGTTTGTCAATGCCTCTGCTTGATAACTATTCCACGTAGATCATTCCATAGGACCTGTGGACCAAGTAAGAAGTAAAAAGCCATGATCGGGTAGGTCAAAATTGGCGGCTGTACAACCATTATGGCTCAATTGTCGTCCACTTCCGGTCTCCAGGATAGCTTGACATACATGTATTATACCTCAAAATGTATGTACATGTCTCTGCTTTATAAATATATACAGTAAGACTGTCTATACGCCCCTTGATTGGAGTAAATAATGTAAAACCAATGTCCGCGGTAGGTTAAAATAAAACGGTTTACCTATGTTTTCACCCCCTTCCGGTCCCCATGGCGGCCCGAATAACCAAATACCTTAACAAATATGTGCGCAGGGGTCTCTGCTTAATATATATGTTTAGTTTTTATTTCTGGAGCCCTTCGTTAGCCCGAAAAATGCGAAAAACCAATTTGCGTTATTACCCGGAATATCCGTCACGGTCCTGGCATTCCATTTTAGCTCCGTAATAGGCAACTTCCGGTCCTCAGGGAGGCTTGATCTACATGTATGATACCTCAAAACGTTTGTCAATGCCTCTGCTTGATAACTATTCCACGTAGATCATTCCATAGGACCTGTGGACCAAGTAAGAAGTAAAAAGCCATGATCGGGTAGGTCAAAATTGGCGGCTGTACAACCATTATGGCTCAATTGTCGTCCACTTCCGGTCTACAGGATAGCTTGACATACATGTATTATACCTCAAAATGTATGTACATGTCTCTGCTTTATAAATATATACAGTAAGACTGTCTATACGTCCCTTGATTGGAGTAAATAATGTAAAACCAATGTCCGGCGGTAGGTTAAAATAAAACGGTTTACCTATGTTTTCACACCCTTCCGGTCCCCATGGCGGCCCGAATAACCAAATACCTTAACAAATATGTGCGCAGGGGTCTCTGCTTAATATATATGTTTAGTTTTTATTTCTGGAGCCCTTCGTTAGCCAGAAAAATGGGAAAAACCAATATGCGTTATTACCCGGAATATCCGTCACGGTCCTGGCATCCCATTTTAGCTCCGTAATAGGCAACTTCCGGTCCTCAGGGAGGCTTGATCTACATGTATGATACCTCAAAACGTTTGTCAATGCCTCTGCTTGATAACTATTCCCCGTAGATCATTCCATAGGACCTGTGGACCAAGTAAGAAGTAAAAAACCATGGTCGGGTAGGTCAAAATTGCCTCCTGTACAACCATTATGGCTCAATTGTCGTCCACTTCCGGTCTCCAGGATAGCTTGACATACATGTATTATACCTCAAAATGTTTGTACATGTCTCTGCTTTATAAATATATACAGTAAGACTGTCTATACGCCCTTTGATTGGAGTAAATAATGTAAAACCAATGTCCGGCGGTAGGTTAAAATAAAACGGTTTACCTATGTTTTCACCCCCTTCCGGTCCCCATGGCGGCCCGAATAACCAAATACCTTAACAAATATGTGCGCAGGGTTCTCTGCTTAATATATATGTTTAGTTTTTATTTCTGGAGCCCTTCGTTAGCCCGAAAAATGCGAAAAACCAATTTGCGTTATTACCCGGAATATCCGTCACGGTCCTGGCATTCCATTTAAGCTCCGTAATAGGCAACTTCCGGTCCTCAGGGAGGCTTGATCTACATGTATGATACCTCAAAACGTTTGTCAATGCCTCTGTTTGATAACTATTCCACGTAGATCATTCCATAGGACCTGTGGACCAAGTAAGAAGTAAAAAGCCATGATCGGGTAGGTCAAAATTGGCGGCTGTACAACCATTATGGCTCAATTGTCGTCCACTTCCGGTCTCCAGGATAGCTTGACATACATGTATTATACCTCAAAATGTATGTACATGTCTCTGCTTTATAAATATATACAGTAAGACTGTCTATACGCCCCTTGATTGGAGTAAATAATGTAAAACCAATGTCCGGCGGTAGGTTAAAATAAAACGGTTTACCTATGTTTTCACACCCTTCCGGTCCCCATGGCGGCCCGAATAACCAAATACCTTAACAAATATGTGCGCAGGGGTCTCTGCTTAATATATATGTTTAGTTTTTATTTCTGGAGCCCTTCGTTAGCCAGAAAAATGGGAAAAACCAATATGCGTTATTACCCGGAATATCCGTCACGGTCCTGGCATCCCATTTTAGCTCCGTAATAGGCAACTTCCGGTCCTCAGGGAGGCTTGATCTACATGTATGATACCTCAAAACGTTTCTCAATGCCTCTGTTTGATAACTATTCCACGTAGATCATTCCATAGGACCTGTGGACCAAGTAAGAAGTAAAAAGCCATGATCGGGTAGGTCAAAATTGGCGGCTGTACAACCATTATGGCTCAATTGTCGTCCACTTCCGGTCTCCAGGATAGCTTGACATACATGTATTATACCTCAAAATGTATGTACATGTCTCTGCTTTATAAATATATACAGTAAGACTGTCTATACGCCCCTTGATTGGAGTAAATAATGTAAAACCAATGTCCGGCGGTAGGTTAAAATAAAACGGTTTACCTATGTGTTCTCTCCCTTCCGGTCCCCATGGCGGCCCGAATAACCAAATACCTTAACGAATATGTGCGCAGGGGTTTTCTGCTTAATATATATATTTAGTTTTTATTTCTGGAGCCCTTCGTTAGCCCGAAAAATGCGAAAAACCAATATGCGTTATTACCCGGAATATCCGTCACGGTCCTGGCATCCCATTTTAGCTCCGTAATAGACAACTTCCGGTCCTCAGGGAGGCTTGATCTACATGTATGATACCTCAAAACGTTTGTCAATGCCTCTGCTTGATAACTATTCCACGTAGATCATTCCATAGGACCTGTGGACCAAGTAAGAAGTAAAAAGCCATGATCGGGTAGGTCAAAATTGGCGGCTGTACAACCATTATGGCTCAATTGTCGTCCACTTCCGGTCTCCAGGATAGCTTGACATACATGTATTATACCTCAAAATGTATGTACATGTCTCTGCTTTATAAATATATACAGTAAGACTGTCTATACGCCCCTTGATTGGAGTAAATAATGTAAAACCAATGTCCGGCGGTAGGTTAAAATAAAACGGTTTACCTATGTTTTCACACCCTTCCGGTCCCCATGGCGGCCCGAATAACCAAATACCTTAACAAATATGTGCGCAGGGGTCTCTGCTTAATATATATGTTTAGTTTTTATTTCTGGAGCCCTTCGTTAGCCAGAAAAATGGGAAAAACCAATATGCGTTATTACCCGGAATATCCGTCACGGTCCTGGCATCCCATTTTAGCTCCGTAATAGGCAACTTCCGGTCCTCAGGGAGGCTTGATCTACATGTATGATACCTCAAAACGTTTCTCAATGCCTCTGTTTGATAACTATTCCACGTAGATCATTCCATAGGACCTGTGGACCAAGTAAGAAGTAAAAAGCCATGATCGGGTAGGTCAAAATTGGCGGCTGTACAACCATTATGGCTCAATTGTCGTCCACTTCCGGTCTCCAGGATAGCTTGACATACATGTATTATACCTCAAAATGTATGTACATGTCTCTGCTTTATAAATATATACAGTAAGACTGTCTATACGCCCCTTGATTGGAGTAAATAATGTAAAACCAATGTCCGGCGGTAGGTTAAAATAAAACGGTTTACCTATGTGTTCTCTCCCTTCCGGTCCCCATGGCGGCCCGAATAACCAAATACCTTAACGAATATGTGCGCAGGGGTTTTCTGCTTAATATATATATTTAGTTTTTATTTCTGGAGCCCTTCGTTAGCCCGAAAAATGCAAAAAACCAATATGCGTTATTACCCGGAATATCCGTCACGGTCCTGGCATCCCATTTTAGCTCCGTAATAGACAACTTCCGGTCCTCAGGGAGGCTTGATCTACATGTATGATACCTCAAAACGTTTGTCAATGCCTCTGCTTGATAACTATTCCACGTAGATCATTCCATAGGACCTGTGGACCAAGTAAGAAGTAAAAAGCCATGATCGGGTAGGTCAAAATTGGCGGCTGTACAACCATTATGGCTCAATTGTCGTCCACTTCCGGTCTCCAGGATAGCTTGACATACATGTATTATACCTCAAAATGTATGTACATGTCTCTGCTTTATAAATATATACAGTAAGACTGTCTATACGTCCCTTGATTGGAGTAAATAATGTAAAACCAATGTCCGGCGGTAGGTTAAAATAAAACGGTTTACCTATGTTTTCACACCCTTCCGGTCCCCATGGCGGCCCGAATAACCAAATACCTTAACAAATATGTGCGCAGGGGTCTCTGCTTAATATATATGTTTAGTTTTTATTTCTGGAGCCCTTCGTTAGCCAGAAAAATGGGAAAAACCAATATGCGTTATTACCCGGAATATCCGTCACGGTCCTGGCATCCCATTTTAGCTCCGTAATAGGCAACTTCCGGTCCTCAGGGAGGCTTGATCTACATGTATGATACCTCAAAACGTTTGTCAATGCCTCTGCTTGATAACTATTCCCCGTAGATCATTCCATAGGACCTGTGGACCAAGTAAGAAGTAAAAAACCATGGTCGGGTAGGTCAAAATTGCCTCCTGTACAACCATTATGGCTCAATTGTCGTCCACTTCCGGTCTCCAGGATAGCTTGACATACATGTATTATACCTCAAAATGTTTGTACATGTCTCTGCTTTATAAATATATACAGTAAGACTGTATATACGCCCCTTGATTGGAGTAAATAATGTAAAACCAATGTCCGGCGGTAGGTTAAAATAAAACGGTTTACCTATGTTTTCACACCCTTCCGGTCCCCATGGCGGCCCGAATAACCAAATACCTTAACAAATATGTGCGCAGGGGTCTCTGCTTAATATATATATTTAGTTTTTATTTCTGGAGCCCTTCGTTAGCCCGAAAAATACGAAAAACCAATATGCGTTATTACCCGGAATATCCGTCACGGTCCTGGCATCCCATTTTAGCTCCGTAATAGACAATTTCCGGTCCTCACGGAGGCTTGATCTACATGTATGATACATCAAGACGTTTGTCAATGCCTCTGCTTGATAACTATTCCCCGTAGATCATTCCATAGGACCTGTGGACCAAGTAAGAAGTTAAAAACCATGGTCGGGTAGGTCAAAATTGCCGGCTGTACAATCATTATGGCTCAATTGTCGTCCACTTCCGGTCTCCTGGATAGCTTGACATACATGTATTATACCTCAAAATGTTTGTACATGTCTCTGCTTTATAAATATATACAGTAAGACTGTCTATACGCCCTTTGATTGGAGTAAATAATGTAAAACCAATGTCCGGCGGTAGGTTAAAATAAAACGGTTTACCTATGTTTTCACCCCCTTCCGGTCCCCATGGCGGCCCGAATAACCAAATACCTTAACAAATATGTGCGCAGGGTTCTCTGCTTAATATATATGTTTAGTTTTTATTTCTGGAGCCCTTCGTTAGCCCGAAAAATGCGAAAAACCAATTTTCGTTATTACCCGGAATATCCGTCACGGTCCTGGCATTCCATTTAAGCTCCGTAATAGGCAACTTCCGGTCCTCAGGGAGGCTTGATCTACATGTATGATACCTCAAAACGTTTGTCAATGCCTCTGTTTGATAACTATTCCACGTAGATCATTCCATAGGACCTGTGGACCAAGTAAGAAGTAAAAAGCCATGATCGGGTAGGTCAAAATTGGCGGCTGTACAACCATTATGGCTCAATTGTCGTCCACTTCCGGTCTCCAGGATAGCTTGACATACATGTATTATACCTCAAAATGTATGTACATGTCTCTGCTTTATAAATATATACAGTAAGACTGTCTATACGCCCCTTGATTGGAGTAAATAATGTAAAACCAATGTCCGGCGGTAGGTTAAAATAAAACGGTTTACCTATGTTTTCACACCCTTCCGGTCCCCATGGCGGCCCGAATAACCAAATACCTTAACAAATATGTGCGCAGGGGTCTCTGCTTAATATATATGTTTAGTTTTTATTTCTGGAGCCCTTCGTTAGCCAGAAAAATGGGAAAAACCAATATGCGTTATTACCCGGAATATCCGTCACGGTCCTGGCATCCCATTTTAGCTCCGTAATAGGCAACTTCCGGTCCTCAGGGAGGCTTGATCTACATGTATGATACCTCAAAACGTTTCTCAATGCCTCTGTTTGATAACTATTCCACGTAGATCATTCCATAGGACCTGTGGACCAAGTAAGAAGTAAAAAGCCATGATCGGGTAGGTCAAAATTGGCGGCTGTACAACCATTATGGCTCAATTGTCGTCCACTTCCGGTCTCCAGGATAGCTTGACATACATGTATTATACCTCAAAATGTATGTACATGTCTCTGCTTTATAAATATATACAGTAAGACTGTCTATACGCCCCTTGATTGGAGTAAATAATGTAAAACCAATGTCCGGCGGTAGGTTAAAATAAAACGGTTTACCTATGTGTTCTCTCCCTTCCGGTCCCCATGGCGGCCCGAATAACCAAATACCTTAACGAATATGTGCGCAGGGGTTTTCTGCTTAATATATATATTTAGTTTTTATTTCTGGAGCCCTTCGTTAGCCCGAAAAATGCGAAAAACCAATATGCGTTATTACCCGGAATATCCGTCACGGTCCTGGCATCCCATTTTAGCTCCGTAATAGACAACTTCCGGTCCTCAGGGAGGCTTGATCTACATGTATGATACCTCAAAACGTTTGTCAATGCCTCTGCTTGATAACTATTCCACGTAGATCATTCCATAGGACCTGTGGACCAAGTAAGAAGTAAAAAGCCATGATCGGGTAGGTCAAAATTGGCGGCTGTACAACCATTATGGCTCAATTGTCGTCCACTTCCGGTCTCCAGGATAGCTTGACATACATGTATTATACCTCAAAATGTATGTACATGTCTCTGCTTTATAAATATATACAGTAAGACTGTCTATACGCCCCTTGATTGGAGTAAATAATGTAAAACCAATGTCCGGCGGTAGGTTAAAATAAAACGGTTTACCTATGTTTTCACACCCTTCCGGTCCCCATGGCGGCCCGAATAACCAAATACCTTAACAAATATGTGCGCAGGGGTCTCTGCTTAATATATATGTTTAGTTTTTATTTCTGGAGCCCTTCGTTAGCCAGAAAAATGGGAAAAACCAATATGCGTTATTACCCGGAATATCCGTCACGGTCCTGGCATCCCATTTTAGCTCCGTAATAGGCAACTTCCGGTCCTCAGGGAGGCTTGATCTACATGTATGATACCTCAAAACGTTTCTCAATGCCTCTGTTTGATAACTATTCCACGTAGATCATTCCATAGGACCTGTGGACCAAGTAAGAAGTAAAAAGCCATGATCGGGTAGGTCAAAATTGGCGGCTGTACAACCATTATGGCTCAATTGTCGTCCACTTCCGGTCTCCAGGATAGCTTGACATACATGTATTATACCTCAAAATGTATGTACATGTCTCTGCTTTATAAATATATACAGTAAGACTGTCTATACGCCCCTTGATTGGAGTAAATAATGTAAAACCAATGTCCGGCGGTAGGTTAAAATAAAACGGTTTACCTATGTGTTCTCTCCCTTCCGGTCCCCATGGCGGCCCGAATAACCAAATACCTTAACGAATATGTGCGCAGGGGTTTTCTGCTTAATATATATATTTAGTTTTTATTTCTGGAGCCCTTCGTTAGCCCGAAAAATGCAAAAAACCAATATGCGTTATTACCCGGAATATCCGTCACGGTCCTGGCATCCCATTTTAGCTCCGTAATAGACAACTTCCGGTCCTCAGGGAGGCTTGATCTACATGTATGATACCTCAAAACGTTTGTCAATGCCTCTGCTTGATAACTATTCCACGTAGATCATTCCATAGGACCTGTGGACCAAGTAAGAAGTAAAAAGCCATGATCGGGTAGGTCAAAATTGGCGGCTGTACAACCATTATGGCTCAATTGTCGTCCACTTCCGGTCTCCAGGATAGCTTGACATACATGTATTATACCTCAAAATGTATGTACATGTCTCTGCTTTATAAATATATACAGTAAGACTGTCTATACGCCCCTTGATTGGAGTAAATAATGTAAAACCAATGTCCGCGGTAGGTTAAAATAAAACGGTTTACCTATGTTTTCACCCCCTTCCGGTCCCCATGGCGGCCCGAATAACCAAATACCTTAACAAATATGTGCGCAGGGGTCTCTGCTTAATATATATGTTTAGTTTTTATTTCTGGAGCCCTTCGTTAGCCCGAAAAATGCGAAAAACCAATTTGCGTTATTACCCGGAATATCCGTCACGGTCCTGGCATTCCATTTTAGCTCCGTAATAGGCAACTTCCGGTCCTCAGGGAGGCTTGATCTACATGTATGATACCTCAAAACGTTTGTCAATGCCTCTGCTTGATAACTATTCCACGTAGATCATTCCATAGGACCTGTGGACCAAGTAAGAAGTAAAAAGCCATGATCGGGTAGGTCAAAATTGGCGGCTGTACAACCATTATGGCTCAATTGTCGTCCACTTCCGGTCTCCAGGATAGCTTGACATACATGTATTATACCTCAAAATGTATGTACATGTCTCTGCTTTATAAATATATACAGTAAGACTGTCTATACGTCCCTTGATTGGAGTAAATAATGTAAAACCAATGTCCGGCGGTAGGTTAAAATAAAACGGTTTACCTATGTTTTCACACCCTTCCGGTCCCCATGGCGGCCCGAATAACCAAATACCTTAACAAATATGTGCGCAGGGGTCTCTGCTTAATATATATGTTTAGTTTTTATTTCTGGAGCCCTTCGTTAGCCAGAAAAATGGGAAAAACCAATATGCGTTATTACCCGGAATATCCGTCACGGTCCTGGCATCCCATTTTAGCTCCGTAATAGGCAACTTCCGGTCCTCAGGGAGGCTTGATCTACATGTATGATACCTCAAAACGTTTGTCAATGCCTCTGCTTGATAACTATTCCCCGTAGATCATTCCATAGGACCTGTGGACCAAGTAAGAAGTAAAAAACCATGGTCGGGTAGGTCAAAATTGCCTCCTGTACAACCATTATGGCTCAATTGTCGTCCACTTCCGGTCTCCAGGATAGCTTGACATACATGTATTATACCTCAAAATGTTTGTACATGTCTCTGCTTTATAAATATATACAGTAAGACTGTCTATACGCCCCTTGATTGGAGTAAATAATGTAAAACCAATGTCCGGCGGTAGGTTAAAATAAAACGGTTTACCTATGTTTTCTCCCCCTTCCGGTCCCCATGGCGTCCCAAATAACCAAATACCATAACGAATATGTGCGCAGGGGTTTTCTGCTTAATATATATGTTTAGTTTTTATTTCTGGAGCCCTTCGTTAGCCAGAAAAATGCGAAAAACCAATATGCGTTATTACCCGGAATATCCGTCACGGTCCTGGCATCCCATTTTAGCTCCGTAATAGACAACTTCCGGTCCTCAGGGAGGCTTGATCTACATGTATGATACCTCAAAACGTTTGTCAATGCCTCTGCTTGATAACTATTCCCCGTAGATCATTCCATAGGACCTGTGGACCAAGTAAGAAGTAAAAAGCCATGGTCGGGTAGGTCAAAATTGGCGGCTGTACAACCAATATGGCTCAATTGTCGTCCACTTCCGGTCTCCACGATAGCTTGACATACATGTATTATACCTCAAAATGTTTGTACATGTCTTTGCTTTATTAATATATACAGTAAGACTGTCTATACGCCCCTTGATTGGAGTAAATAATGTAAAACCAATGTCCGGCGGTAGGTTAAAATAAAACCGTTTACCTATGTGTTCTCCCCCTTCCGGTCCCCATGGCGGCCCGAATAACCAAATACCTTAACGAATATGTGCGCAGGGGTTTTCTGCTTAATATATATATTTAGTTTTTATTTCTGGAGCCCTTCGTTAGCCCGAAAAATGCGAAAAACCAATATGCGTTATTACCCGGAATATCCGTCACGGTCCTGGCATCCCATTTTAGCTCCGTAATAGACAATTTCCGGTCCTCACGGAGGCTTGATCTACATGTATGATACATCAAGACGTTTGTCAATGCCTCTGCTTGATAACTATTCCCCGTAGATCATTCCATAGGACCTGTGGACCAAGTAAGAAGTTAAAAACCATGGTCGGGTAGGTCAAAATTGCCGGCTGTACAATCATTATGGCTCAATTGTCGTCCACTTCCGGTCTCCTGGATAGCTTGACATACATGTATTATACCTCAAAATGTTTGTACATGTCTCTGCTTTATAAATATATACAGTAAGACTGTCTATACGCCCTTTGATTGGAGTAAATAATGTAAAACCAATGTCCGGCGGTAGGTTAAAATAAAACGGTTTACCTATGTTTTCACCCCCTTCCGGTCCCCATGGCGTCCCGAATAACCAAATACCTTAACAAATATGTGCGCAGGGGTCTCTGCTTAATATATATGTTTAGTTTTTATTTCTGGAGCCCTTCGTTAGCCCGAAAAATGCGAAAAACCAATTTGCGTTATTACCCGGATTATCCGTCACGGTCCTGGCATTCCATTTTAGCTCCGTAATAGGCAACTTCCGGTCCTCAGAGAGGCTTGATCTACATGTATGATACCTCAAAACGTTTGTCAATGCCTCTGCTTGATAATTATTCCACGTAGATTATTCCATAGGACCTGTGGACCAAGTAAGAAGTAAAAAGCCATGATCGGGTAGGTCAAAATTGGCGGCTGTACAACCATTATGGCTCAATTGTCGTCCACTTCCGGTCTCCAGGATAGCTTGACATACATGTATTATACCTCAAAATGTTTGTACATGTCTTTGCTTTATTAATATATACAGTAAGACTGTCTATTCGCCCCTTGATTGGAGTAAATAATGTAAAACCAATGTCCGGCGGTAGGTTAAAATAAAACGGTTTACCTATGTTTTCTCCCCCTTCCGGTCCCCATGGCGGCCCGAATAACCAAATACCTTAACGAATATGTGCGCAGGGGTTTTCTGCTTAATATATATATTTAGTTTTTATTTCTGGAGCCCTTCGTTAGCCCGAAAAATGCGAAAAACCAATATGCGTTATTACCCGGAATATCCGTCACGGTCCTGGCATCCCATTTTAGCTCCGTAATAGACAATTTCCGGTCCTCACGGAGGCTTGATCTACATGTATGATACATCAAGACGTTTGTCAATGCCTCTGCTTGATAACTATTCCCCGTAGATCATTCCATAGGACCTGTGGACCAAGTAAGAAGTAAAAAACCATGGTCGGGTAGGTCAAAATTGCCTCCTGTACAACCATTATGGCTCAATTGTCGTCCACTTCCGGTCTCCAGGATAGCTTGACATACATGTATTATACCTCAAAATGTTTGTACATGTCTCTGCTTTATAAATATATACAGTAAGACTGTCTATACGCCCCTTGATTGGAGTAAATAATGTAAAACCAATGTCCGGCGGTAGGTTAAAATAAAACGGTTTAACTATGTTTTCACACCCTTCCGGTCCCCATGGCGGCCCGAATAACCAAATACCTTAACAAATATGTGCGCAGGGGTCTCTGCTTAATATATATATTTAGTTTTTATTTCTGGAGCCCTTCGTTAGCCCGAAAAATGCGAAAAACCAATATGCGTTATTACCCGGAATATCCGTCACGGTCCTGGCATCCCATTTTAGCTCCGTAATAGACAATTTCCGGTCCTCACGGAGGCTTGATCTACATGTATGATACATCAAGACGTTTGTCAATGCCTCTGCTTGATAACTATTCCCCGTAGATCATTCCATAGGACCTGTGGACCAAGTAAGAAGTTAAAAACCATGGTCGGGTAGGTCAAAATTGCCGGCTGTACAACCAATATGGCTCAATTGTCGTCCACTTCCGGTCTCCAGGATAGCTTGACATACATGTATTATACCTCAAAATGTTTGTACATGTCTTTGCTTTATTAATATATACAGTAAGACTGTCTATTCGCCCCTTGATTGGAGTAAATAATGTAAAACCAATGTCCGGCGGTAGGTTAAAATAAAACGGTTTACCTATGTTTTCTCCCCCTTCCGGTCCCCATGGCGGCCCGAATAACCAAATACCTTAACGAATATGTGCGCAGGGGTTTTCTGCTTAATATATATATTTATTTTTTATTTCTGGAGCCCTTCGTTAGACCGAAAAATGCGAAAAACCAATATGCGTTATTACCCGGAATATCCGTCACGGTCCTGGCATCCCATTTTAGCTCCGTAATAGACAATTTCCGGTCCTCACGGAGGCTTGATCTACATGTATGATACATCAAGACGTTTGTCAATGCCTCTGCTTGATAACTATTCCCCGTAGATCATTCCATAGGACCTGTGGACCAAGTAAGAAGTAAAAAACCATGGTCGGGTAGGTCAAAATTGCCTCCTGTACAACCATTATGGCTCAATTGTCGTCCACTTCCGGTCTCCAGGATAGCTTGACATACATGTATTATACCTCAAAATGTTTGTACATGTCTCTGCTTTATAAATATATACAGTAAGACTGTCTATACGCCCCTTGATTGGAGTAAATAATGTAAAACCAATGTCCGGCGGTAGGTTAAAATAAAACGGTTTAACTATGTTTTCTCCCCCTTCCGGTCCCCATGGCGTCCCAAATAACCAAATACCTTAACGAATATGTGCGCAGGGGTTTTCTGCTTAATATATATGTTTAGTTTTTATTTCTGGAGCCCTTCGTTAGCCAGAAAAATGCGAAAAACCAATATGCGTTATTACCCGGAATATCCGTCACGGTCCTGGCATCCCATTTTAGCTCCGTAATAGGCAACTTCCGGTCCTCAGGGAGGCTTGATCTACATGTATGATACCTCAAAACGTTTGTCAATGCCTCTGCTTGATAACTATTCCCCGTAGATCATTCCATAGGACCTGTGGACCAAGTAAGAAGTAAAAAGCCATGGTCGGGTAGGTCAAAATTGGCGGCTGTACAACCAATATGGCTCAATTGTCGTCCACTTCCGGTCTCCAGGATAGCTTGACATACATGTATTATACCTCAAAATGTTTGTACATGTCTTTGCTTTATTAATATATACAGTAAGACTGTCTATACGCCCCTTGATTGGAGTAAATAATGTAAAACCAATGTCCGGCGGTAGGTTAAAATAAAACGGTTTACCTATGTTTTCTCCCCCTTCCGGTCCCCATGGCGGCCCGAATAACCAAATACCTTAACGAATATGTGCGCAGGGGTTTTCTGCTTAATATATATATTTAGTTTTTATTTCTGGAGCCCTTCGTTAGCCCGAAAAATGCGAAAAACCAATATGCGTTATTACCCGGAATATCCGTCACGGTCCTGGCATCCCATTTTAGCTCCGTAATAGACAATTTCCGGTCCTCACGGAGGCTTGATCTACATGTATGATACATCAAGACGTTTGCCAATGCCTCTGCTTGATAACTATTCCCCGTAGATCATTCCATAGGACCTGTGGACCAAGTAAGAAGTTAAAAACCATGGTCGGGTAGGTCAAAATTGCCGGCTGTACAATCATTATGGCTCAATTGTCGTCCACTTCCGGTCTCCTGGATAGCTTGACATACATGTATTATACCTCAAAATGTTTGTACATGTCTCTGCTTTATAAATATATACAGTAAGACTGTCTATACGCCCTTTGATTGGAGTAAATAATGTAAAACCAATGTCCGGCGGTAGGTTAAAATAAAACGGTTTACCTATGTTTTCACCCCCTTCCGGTCCCCATGGCGGCCCGAATAACCAAATACCTTAACAAATATGTGCGCAGGGGTCTCTGCCTAATATATATGTTTAGTTTTTATTTCTGGAGCCCTTCGTTAGCCCGAAAAATGCGAAAAACCAATTTGCGTTATTACCCGGATTATCCGTCACGGTCCTGGCATTCCATTTTAGCTCCGTAATAGGCAACTTCCGGTCCTCAGGGAGGCTTGATCTACATGTATGATACCTCAAAACGTTTGTCAATGCATCTGCTTGATAACTATTCCACGTAGATCATTCCATAGGACATGTGGACCAAGTAAGAAGTAAAAAGCCATGATCGGGTAGGTCAAAATTGGCGGCTGTACAACCATTATGGCTCAATTGTCGTCCACTTCCGGTCTCCAGGATAGCTTGACATACATGTATTATACCTCAAAATGTATGTACATGTCTCTGCTTTATAAATATATACAGTAAGACTGTCTATACGCCCCTTGATTGGAGTAAATAATGTAAAACCAATGTCCGGCGGTAGGTTAAAATAAAACGGTTTACCTATGTTTTCACACCCTTCCGGTCCCCATGGCGGCCCGAATAACCAAATACCTTAACAAATATGTGCGCAGGGGTCTCTGCTTAATATATATATTTAGTTTTTATTTCTGGAGCCCTTCGTTAGCCCGAAAAATGCGAAAAACCAATATGCGTTATTACCCTGAATATCCGTCACGGTCCTGGCATCCCATTTTAGCTCCGTAATAGACAATTTCCGGTCCTCACGGAGGCTTGATCTACATGTATGATACATCAAGACGTTTGTCAATGCCTCTGCTTGATAACTATTCCCCGTAGATCATTCCATAGGACCTGTGGACCAAGTAAGAAGTTAAAAACCATGGTCGGGTAGGTCAAAATTGCCGGCTGTACAACCAATATGGCTCAATTGTCGTCCACTTCCGGTCTCCAGGATAGCTTGACATACATGTATTATACCTCAAAATGTTTGTACATGTCTTTGCTTTATTAATATATACAGTAAGACTGTCTATTCGCCCCTTGATTGGAGTAAATAATGTAAAACCAATGTCCGGCGGTAGGTTAAAATAAAACGGTTTACCTATGTTTTCTCCCCCTTCCGGTCCCCATGGCGGCCCGAATAACCAAATACCTTAACGAATATGTGCGCAGGGGTTTTCTGCTTAATATATATATTTAGTTTTTATTTCTGGAGCCCTTCGTTAGCCCGAAAAATGCGAAAAACCAATATGCATTATTACCCGGAATATCCGTCACGGTCCTGGCATCACATTTTAGCTCCGTAATAGACAATTTCCGGTCCTCACGGAGGCTTGATCTACATGTATGATACATCAAGACGTTTGTCAATGCCTCTGCTTGATAACTATTCCCCGTAGATCATTCCATAGGACCTGTGGACCAAGTAAGAAGTTAAAAACCATGGTCGGGTAGGTCAAAATTGCCGGCTGTACAATCATTATGGCTCAATTGTCGTCCACTTCCGGTCTCCTGGATAGCTTGACATACATGTATTATACCTCAAAATGTTTGTACATGTCTCTGCTTTATAAATATATACAGTAAGACTGTCTATACGCCCTTTGATTGGAGTAAATAATGTAAAACCAATGTCCGGCGTAGGTTAAAATAAAACGGTTTACCTATGTTTTCACCTCCTTCCGGTCCCCATGGCGGCCCGAATAACCAAATACCTAAACAAATATGTGCGCAGGGGTCTCTGCTTAATATATATGTTTAGTTTTTATTTCTGGAGCCCTTCGTTAGCCCGAAAAATGCGAAAAACCAATTTGCGTTATTACCCGGAATATCCGTCACGGTCCTGGCATTCCATTTTAGCTCCGTAATAGGCAACTTCCGGTCCTCAGGGAGGCTTGATCTACATGTATGATACCTCAAAACGTTTGTCAATGCCTCTGCTTGATAACTATTCCACGTAGATCATTCCATAGGACCTGTGGACCAAGTAAGAAGTAAAAAGCCATGATCGGGTAGGTCAAAATTGGCGGCTGTACAACCATTATGGCTCAATTGTCGTCCACTTCCGGTCTCCAGGATAGCTTGACATACATGTATTATACCTCAAATTGTATGTACATGTCTCTGCTTTATAAATATATACAGTAAGACTGTCTATACGCCCCTTGATTGGAGTAAATAATGTAAAACCAATGTCCGGCGGTAGGTTAAAATAAAACGGTTTACCTATGTTTTCACACCCTTCCGGTCCCCATGGCGGCCCGAATAACCAAATACCTTAACAAATATGTGCGCAGGGGTCTCTGCTTAATATATATATTTAGTTTTTATTTCTGGAGCCCTTCGTTAGCCCGAAAAATGCGAAAAACCAATATGCGTTATTACCCGGAATATCCGTCACGGTCCTGGCATCCCATTTTAGCTCCGTAATAGACAATTTCCGGTCCTCACGGAGGCTTGATCTACATGTATGATACATCAAGACGTTTGTCAATGCCTCTGCTTGATAACTATTCCCCGTAGATCATTCCATAGGACCTGTGGACCAAGTAAGAAGTTAAAAACCATGGTCGGGTAGGTCAAAATTGGCGGCTGTACAACCAATATGGCTCAATTGTCGTCCACTTCCGGTCTCCAGGATAGCTTGACATACATGTATTATACCTCAAAATGTTTGTACATGTCTTCGCTTTATTAATATATACAGTAAGACTGTCTATTCGCCCCTTGATTGGAGTAAATAATGTAAAACCAATGTCCGGCGGTAGGTTAAAATAAAACGGTTTACCTATGTTTTCTCCCCCTTCCGGTCCCCATGGCGGCCCGAATAACCAAATACCTTAACGAATATGTGCGCAGGGGTTTTCTGCTTAATATATATATTTAGTTTTTATTTCTGGAGCCCTTCGTTAGCCCGAAAAATGCGAAAAACCAATATGCGTTATTACCCGGAATATCCGTCACGGTCCTGGCATCCCATTTTAGCTCCGTAATAGACAATTTCCGGTCCTCACGGAGGCTTGATCTACATGTATGATACATCAAGACGTTTGTCAATGCCTCTGCTTGATAACTATTCCCCGTAGATCATTCCATAGGACCTGTGGACCAAGTAAGAAGTTAAAAATCATGGTCGGGTAGGTCAAAATTGCAGGCTGTACAATCATTATGGCTCAATTGTCGTCCACTTCCGGTCTCCTGGATAGCTTGACATACATGTATTATACCTCAAAATGTTTGTACATGTCTCTGCTTTATAAATATATACAGTAAGACTGTCTATTCGCCCTTTGATTGGAGTAAATAATGTAAAACCAATGTCCGGCGTAGGTTAAAATAAAACGGTTTACCTATGTTTTCACACCCTTCCGGTCCCCATGGCGGCCCGAATAACCAAATACCTAAACAAATATGTGCTAGGGGTCTCTGCTTAATATATATGTTTAGTTTTTATTTCTGGAGCCCTTCGTTAGCCCGAAAAATGCGAAAAACCAATTTGCGTTATTACCCGGAATATCCGTCACGGTCCTGGCATTCCATTTTAGCTCCGTAATAGGCAACTTCCGGTCCTCAGGGAGGCTTGATCTACATGTATGATACCTCAAAACGTTTGTCAATGCCTCTGCTTGATAACTATTCCACGTAGATCATTCCATAGGACCTGTGGACCAAGTAAGAAGTAAAAAGCCATGATCGGGTAGGTCAAAATTGGCGGCTGTACAACCATTATGGCTCAATTGTCGTCCACTTCCGGTCTCCAGGATAGCTTGACATACATGTATTATACCTCAAATTGTATGTACATGTCTCTGCTTTATAAATATATACAGTAAGACTGTCTATACGCCCCTTGATTGGAGTAAATAATGTAAAACCAATGTCCGGCGGTAGGTTAAAATAAAACGGTTTACCTATGTGTTCACACCCTTCCGGTCCCCATGGCGGCCCGAATAACCAAATATCTTAACAAATATGTGCGCAGGTGTCTCTGCTTAATATATATGTTTAGTTTTTATTTCTGGAGCCCTTCGTTAGCCAGAAAAATGGGAAAAACCAATATGCGTTATAACCCGGAATATCCGTCACGGTCCTGGCATCCCATTTTAGCTCCGTAATAGGCAACTTCCGGTCCTCAGGGAGGCTTGATCTACATGTATGATACCTCAAAACGTTTGTCAATGCCTCTGCTTGATAACTATTCCCCGTAGATCATTCCATAGGACCTGTGGACCAAGTAAGAAGTAAAAAACCATGGTCGGGTAGGTCAAAATTGCTTCCTGTACAACCATTATGGCTCAATTGTCGTCCACTTCCGGTCTCCAGGATAGCTTGACATACATGTATTATACCTCAAAATGTTTGTACATGTCTCTGCTTTATAAATATATACAGTAAGACTGTCTATACGCCCCTTGATTGGAGTAAATAATGTAAAACCAATGTCCGGCGGTAGGTTAAAATAAAACAGTTTACCTATGTTTTCTTCCCCTTCCGGTCCCCATGGCGTCCCAAATAACCAAATACCTTAACGAATATGTGCGCAGGGGTTTTCTGCTTAATATATATGTTTAGTTTTTATTTCTGGAGCCCTTCGTTAGCCAGAAAAATGCGAAAAACCAATATGCGTTATTACCCGGAATATCCGTCACGGTCCTGGCATCCCATTTTAGCTCCGTAATAGGCAACTTCCGGTCCTCAGGGAGGCTTGATCTACATGTATGATACCTCAAAACGTTTGTCAATGCCTCTGCTTGATAACTATTCCCCGTAGATCATTCCATAGGACCTGTGGACCAAGTAAGAAGTAAAAAGCCATGATCGGGTAGGTCAAAATTGCCGGCTGTACAACCAATATGGCTCAATTGTCGTCCACTTCCGGTCTCCAGGATAGCTTGACATACATGTATTATACCTCAAAATGTTTGTACATGTCTTTGCTTTATTAATATATACAGTAAGACTGTCTATTCGCCCCTTGATTGGAGTAAATAATGTAAAACCAATGTCCGGCGGTAGGTTAAAATAAAACGGTTTACCTATGTTTTCTCCCCCTTCCGGTCCCCATGGCGGCCCGAATAACCAAATACCTAAACGAATATGTGCGCAGGGGTTTTCTGCTTAATATATATATTTAGTTTTTATTTCTGGAGCCCTTCGTTAGCCCGAAAAATGCGAAAAACCAATATGCGTTATTACCCGGAATATCCGTCACGGTCCTGGCATCCCATTTTAGCTCCGTAATAGACAATTTCCGGTCCTCACGGAGGCTTGATCTACATGTATGATACATCAAGACGTTTGTCAATGCCTCTGCTTGATAACTATTCCCCGTAGATCATTCCATAGGACCTGTGGACCAAGTAAGAAGTTAAAAACCATGGTCGGGTAGGTCAAAATTGCCGGCTGTACAATCATTATGGCTCAATTGTCGTCCACTTCCGGTCTCCTGGATAGCTTGACATACATGTATTATACCTCAAAATGTTTGTACATGTCTCTGCTTTATAAATATATACAGTAAGACTGTCTATACGCCCTTTGATTGGAGTAAATAATGTAAAACCAATGTCCGGCGGTAGGTTAAAATAAAACGGTTTACCTATGTTTTCACCCCCTTCCGGTCCCCATGGCGTCCCGAATAACCAAATACCTTAACAAATATGTGCGCAGGGGTCTCTGCTTAATATATATGTTTAGTTTTTATTTCTGGAGCCCTTCGTTAGCCCGAAAAATGCGAAAAACCAATATGCGTTATTACCCGGAATATCCGTCACGGTCCTGGCATTCCATTTTAGCTCCGTAATAGGCAACTTCCGGTCCTCAGGGAGGCTTGATCTACATGTATGATACCTCAAAACGTTTGTCAATGCCTCTGCTTGATAACTATTCCACGTAGACCATTCCATAGGACCTGTGGACCAAGTAAGAAGTAAAAACCCATGATCGGGTAGGTCAAAATTGGCGGCTGTACAACCATTATGGCTCAATTGTCGTCCACTTCCGGTCTCCAGGATAGCTTGACATACATGTATTATACCTCAAAATGTATGTACATGTCTCTGCTTTATAAATATATACAGTAAGACTGTCTATACGCCCCTTGATTGGAGTAAATAATGTAAAACCAATGTCCGGCGGTAGGTTAAAATAAAACGGTTTACCTATGTTTTCTCCCCCTTCCGGTCCCCATGGCGGCCCGAATAACCAAATACCTTAACGAATATGTGCGCAGGGGTTTTCTGCTTAAAATATATATTTAGTTTTTATTTCTGGAGCCCTTCGTTAGCCCGAAAAATGCGAAAAACCAATATGCGTTATTACCCGGAATATCCGTCACGGTCCTGGCATCCCAGTTTATCTCCGTAATAGGCAACTTCCGGTCCTCAGGGAGGCTTGATCTACATGTATGATACCTCAAAACGTTTCTCAATGCCTCTGATTGATAACTATTCCCCGTAGATCATTCCATAGGACCTGTGGACCAAGTAAGAAGTAAAAAGCCATGATCGGGTAGGTCAAAATTGGCGGCTGTACAACCAATATGGCTCAATTGTCGTCCACTTCCGGTCTCCAGGATAGCTTGACATACATGTATTATACCTCAAAATGTATGTACATGTCTCTGCCTTATAAATATATACAGTAAGACTGTCTATACGCCCCTTGATTGGAGTAAATAATGTAAAACCAATGTCCGGCGGTAGGTTAAAATAAAACGGTTTACCTATGTTTTCTCCCCCTTCCGGTCCCCATGGCGGCCCGAATAACCAAATACCTTAACAAATATGTGCGCAGGGGTCTCTGCTTAATATATATGTTTAGTTTTTATTTCTGGAGCCCTTCGTTAGCCAGAAAAATGGGATAAACCAATATGCGTTATTACCCGGAATATCCGTCACGGTCCTGGCATCCCATTTTAGCTTCGTAATAGGCAACTTTCGGTCCTCAGGGAGGCTTGATCTACATGTATGATACCTCAAAACGTTTGTCAATGCCTCTGCTTGATAACTATTCCCCGTAGATCATTCCATAGGACCTGTGGACCAAGTAAGAAGTAAAATACCATGGTCGGGTAGGTCAAAATTGCCTCTTGTACAACCATTATGGCTCAATTATCGTCCACTTCCGGTCTCCAGGATAGCTTGACATACATGTATTATACCTCAACATGTTTGTACATGTCTCTGCTTTATAAATATATACAGTAAGACTGTCTATACGCCCCTTGATTGGAGTAAATAATGTAAAACCAATGTCCGGCGGTAGGTTAAAATAAAACGATTTACCTATGTTTTTACCCCCTTCCGGTCCCCATGGCGGCCCGAATAACCAAATACCTTAACAAATATGTGCGCATGGTTATCTGCTTAATATATATATTTAGTTTTTATTTCTGGAGCCCTTCGTTAGCCCGAAAAATGCGAAAAACCAATATGCGTTATTACTCGGAATATCCGTCACGGTCCTGGCATCCCATTTTAGCTCCGTAATAGACAATTTCCGGTCCTCAGGGAGGCTTGATCTACATGTATGATACCTCAAAACGTTTGTCAATGCCTCTGCTTGATAACTATTCCCCGTAGATCATTCCATAGGACCTGTGGACCAAGTAAGAAGTAAAAAACCATGGTCGGGTAGGTCAAAATTGCCTCCTGTACAACCATTATGGCTCAATTGTCGTCCACTTCCGGTCTCCAGGATAGCTTGACATACATGTATTATACCTCAAAATGTTTGTACATGTCTCTGCTTTATAAATATATACAGTAAGACTGTCTATACGCCCCTTGATTGGAGTAAATAATGTAAAACCAATGTCCGGCGGTAGGTTAAAATAAAACGGTTTACCTATGTTTTCACCCCCTTCCGGTCCCCATGGCGGCCCGAATAACCAAATACCTTAACAAATATGTGCGCAGGGGTCTCTGCTTAATATATATGTTTAGTTTTTATTTCTGGAGCCCTTCGTTAGCCAGAAAAATGGGATAAACCAATATGCGTTATTACCCGGAATATCCGTCACGGTCCTGGCATCCCATTTTAGCTTCGTAATAGGCAACTTTCGGTCCTCAGGGAGGCTTGATCTACATGTATGATACCTCAAAACGTTTGTCAATGCCTCTGCTTGATAACTATTCCCCGTAGATCATTCCATAGGACCTGTGGACCAAGTAAGAAGTAAAATACCATGGTCGGGTAGGTCAAAATTGCCTCCTGTACAACCATTATGGCTCAATTATCGTCCACTTCCGGTCTCCAGAATAGCTTGACATACATGTATTATACCTCAACATGTTTGTACATGTCTCTGCTTTATAAATATATACAGTAAGACTGTCTATACGCCCCTTGATTGGAGTAAATAATGTAAAACCAATGTCCGGCGGTAGGTTAAAATAAAACGATTTACCTATGTTTTTACCCCCTTCCGGTCCCCATGGCGGCCCGAATAACCAAATACCTTAACAAATATGTGCGCATGGTTCTCTGCTTAATATATATATTTAGTTTTTATTTCTGGAGCCCTTCGTTAGCCCGAAAAATGCGAAAAACCAATATGCGTTATTACTCGGAATATCCGTCACGGTCCTGGCATCCCATTTTAGCTCCGTAATAGACAATTTCCGGTCCTCAGGGAGGCTTGATCTACATGTATGATACCTCAAAACGTTTGTCAATGCCTCTGCTTGATAACTATTCCCCGTAGATCATTCCATAGGACCTGTGGACCAGGTAAGAAGTAAAAAACCATGGTCGGGTAGGTCAAAATTGCCTCTTGTACAACCATTATGGCTCAATTGTCGTCCACTTCCGGTCTCCAGGATAGCTTGACATACATGTATTATACCTCAAAATGTTTGTACATGTCTCTGCTTTATAAATATATACAGTAAGACTGTCTATACGCCCCTTGATTGGAGTAAATAATGTAAAACCAATGTCCGGCGGTAGGTTAAAATAAAACGGTTTACCTATGTTTTCACCCCCTTCCGGTCCCCATGGCGGCCCGAATAACCAAATACCTTAACAAATATGTGCGCAGGGGTCTCTGCTTAATATATATGTTTAGTTTTTATTTCTGGAGCCCTTCGTTAGCCAGAAAAATGGGAAAAACCAATATGCGTTATTACCCGGAATATCCGTCACGGTCCTGGCATCCCATTTTAGCTCCGTAATAGGCAACTTCCGGTCCTCAGGGAGGCTTGATCTACATGTATGATACCTCAAAACGTTTGTCAATGCCTCTGCTTGATAACTATTCCCCGTAGATCATTCCATAGGACCTGTGGACCAAGTAAGAAGTAAAAAGCCATGGTCGGGTAGGTCAAAATTGGCGGCTGTACAACCATTATGGCTCAATTGTCGTCCACTTCCGGTCTCCAGGATAGCTTGACATACATGTATTATACCTCAAAATGTTTGTACATGTCTCTGCTTTATAAATATATACAGTTAGACTGTCTATACGCTCCTTGATTGGAGTAAATAATGTAAAACCAATGTCCGGCGGTAGGTTAAAATAAAACGGTTTACCTATGTTTTCACCCCCTGCCTGTCCCCATGGCGGCCCGAATAACCAAATACCTTAACAAATATGTGCGCAGGGGTCTCTGCTTAATATATATGTTTAGTTTTTATTTCTGGAGCCCTTCGTTAGCCAGAAAATTGCGAAAAACCAATATGCGTTATTACCCGGAATATCCGTCACGGTCCTGGCATCCCAGTTTATCTCCGTAATAGGCAACTTCCGGTCCTCAGGGAGGCTTGATCTACATGTATGATACCTCAAAACGTTTGTCAATGCCTCTGATTGATAACTATTCCCCGTAGATCATTCCATAGGACCTGTGGACCAAGTAAGAAGTAAAAAGCCATGATCGGGTAGGTCAAAATTGGCGGCTGTACAACCAATATGGCTCAATTGTCGTCCACTTCCGGTCTCCAGGATAGCTTGACATACATGTATTATACCTCAAAATGTTTGTACATGTCTCTGCTTCACATACAGGTATATTGATGACGTTTTATCTATCAATAATTCTAGATTTGCAGAATTTCTTCCATTGATATATCCTCCAGAGCTGGAAGTTAAAGAGACCACCGATACAGCTTCGTCCGCATCATTTTTGGACTTATACCTCGAATTTGACGACAGTGGTCAACTCAGTACTAAAATTTATGATAAGCGGGACGACTTCAATTTTAAAATCATAAATTTTCCAAATATGTGCAGCAATATACCAGCTTCTCCTGCATATGGTGTTTACATCTCGCAATTGATTCGCTATGCAAGGGGCAGTAGCAATTATTCTGATTTCCTGAAACGTCATCTTCATCTGAGAAACAGGCTACTGGACCAGGGCTATAAAAAGATTCGCCTTATTCGATCTCTTAAAAAGTTTATATTCCGATACCAATATCTTGTCGAACTATATTCCGTCTCTGCAGAAAAAATTATAAGCGATGCATTTTCATATAGTGAAAATGTATAAAGATAAAGAGTCAAATATGTCAAGAATTTTTTTTGTCAATGTGTGACGTAAAAATATTTTTGACATTTACGTCACCGAATATGGTACTGCTTTGACAACTATTTTACCTATTTTGTTCCTGTATTTAAATACTGTTACAGTGACGGCCGGAACCTTTGAACCGTAATGAGAGCGGGAGGTTTGGCGCCTTAAAATCTGATTCAACCCACCATTTCTTTAGAAATGCCTGTACCAAGTCAGGGTCATTACGGTTTTCACAGTTTTCCGGTTGTTGACTGATTTTGTCTGTTTATATAATTATGAGTTTTGACTTTCCCTTTGTAAGATTGTTCGGAGTTCGGTAATTTTGTTATTACCTTTATTTATAAATATATACAGTAAGACTGTCTATACGCCCCTTGATTGGAGTAAATAATGTAAAACCAATGTCCGGCGGTAGGTTAAAATAAAACGGTTTACCTATGTTTTCACCCCCTTCCGGTCCCCATGGCGGCCCGAATAACCAAATACCTTAACAAATATGTGCGCAGGGGTCTCTGCTTAATATATATGTTTAGTTTTTATTTCTGGAGCCCTTCGTTAGCCAGAAAAATGGGAAAAACCAATATGCGTTATTACCCGGAATATCCGTCACGGTCCTGGCATCCCATTTTAGCTCCGTAATAGGCAACTTCCGGTCCTCAGGGAGGCTTGATCTACATGTATGATACCTCAAAACGTTTGTCAATGCCTCTGCTTGATAACTATTCCCCGTAGATCATTCCATAGGACCTGTGGACCAAGTAAGAAGTAAAAAGCCATGGTCGGGTAGGTCAAAATTGGCGGCTGTACAACCATTATGGCTCAATTGTCGTCCACTTCCGGTCTCCAGGATAGCTTGACATACATGTATTATACCTCAAAATGTTTGTACATGTCTCTGCTTTATAAATATATACAGTTAGACTGTCTATACGCTCCTTGATTGGAGTAAATAATGTAAAACCAATGTCCGGCGGTAGGTTAAAATAAAACGGTTTACCTATGTTTTCACCCCCTGCCTGTCCCCATGGCGGCCCGAATAACCAAATACCTTAACAAATATGTGCGCAGGGGTCTCTGCTTAATATATATGTTTAGTTTTTATTTCTGGAGCCCTTCGTTAGCCAGAAAATTGCGAAAAACCAATATGCGTTATTACCCGGAATATCCGTCACGGTCCTGGCATCCCAGTTTATCTCCGTAATAGGCAACTTCCGGTCCTCAGGGAGGCTTGATCTACATGTATGATACCTCAAAACGTTTGTCAATGCCTCTGATTGATAACTATTCCCCGTAGATCATTCCATAGGACCTGTGGACCAAGTAAGAAGTAAAAAGCCATGATCGGGTAGGTCAAAATTGGCGGCTGTACAACCAATATGGCTCAATTGTCGTCCACTTCCGGTCTCCAGGATAGCTTGACATACATGTATTATACCTCAAAATGTTTGTACATGTCTCTGCTTCACATACAGGTATATTGATGACGTTTTATCTATCAATAATTCTAGATTTGCAGAATTTCTTCCATTGATATATCCTCCAGAGCTGGAAGTTAAAGAGACCACCGATACAGCTTCGTCCGCATCATTTTTGGACTTATACCTCGAATTTGACGACAGTGGTCAACTCAGTACTAAAATTTATGATAAGCGGGACGACTTCAATTTTAAAATCATAAATTTTCCAAATATGTGCAGCAATATACCAGCTTCTCCTGCATATGGTGTTTACATCTCGCAATTGATTCGCTATGCAAGGGGCAGTAGCAATTATTCTGATTTCCTGAAACGTCATCTTCATCTGAGAAACAGGCTACTGGACCAGGGCTATAAAAAGATTCGCCTTATTCGATCTCTTAAAAAGTTTATATTCCGATACCGATATCTTGTCGAACTATATTCCGTCTCTGCAGAAAAAATTATAAGCGATGCATTTTCATATAGTGAAAATGTATAAAGATAAAGAGTCAAATATGTCAAGAATTTTTTTTGTCAATGTGTGACGTAAAAATATTTTTGACATTTACGTCACCGAATATGGTACTGCTTTGACAACTATTTTACCTATTTTGTTCCTGTATTTAAATACTGTTACAGTGACGGCCGGAACCTTTGAACCGTAATGAGAGCGGGAGGTTTGGCGCCTTAAAATCTGATTCAACCCACCATTTCTTTAGAAATGCCTGTACCAAGTCAGGGTCATTACGGTTTTCACAGTTTTCCGGTTGTTGACTGATTTTGTCTGTTTATATAATTATGAGTTTTGACTTTCCCTTTGTAAGATTGTTCGGAGTTCGGTAATTTTGTTATTACCTTTATTTATAAATATATACAGTAAGACTGTCTATACGCCCCTTGATTGGAGTAAATAATGTAAAACCAATGTCCGGCGGTAGGTTAAAATAAAACGGTTTACCTATGTTTTCACCCCCTGCCGGTCCCCATGGCGGCCCGAATAACCAAATACCTAAACAAATATGTGTGCAGGGGTCTCTGCTTAATATATATGTTTAGTTTTTATTTCTGGAGCCCTTCGTTAGCCAGAAAAATGGGAAAAACCAATATGCGTTATTACCCGGAATATCCGTCACGGTCCTGGCATCCCATTTTAGCTCCGTAATAGACAATTGCCGGTCCTCAGGGAGGCTTGATCTACATGTATGATACCTCAAGACGTTTGTCAATGCCTCTGCTTGATAACTATTCCCCGTAGTTCATTCCATAGGACCTGTGGACCAAGTAAGAAGTAAAAAACCATGGTCGGGTAGGTCAAAATTGCCGGCTGTACAACCATTATGGCTCAATTGTCGTCCACTTCCGGTCTCCAGGATAGCTTGACATACATGTATTATACCTCAAAATGTTTGTACATGTCTCTGCTTTATAAATATATACAGTAAGACTGTATATACGCCCCTTGATTGGAGTAAATAATGTAAAACCAATGTCCGGCGGTAGGTTAAAATAAAACGGTTTACCTATGTTTTCTCCCCCTTCCGGACCCCATGGCGGCCCGAATAACCAAATACCTTAACGAATATGTGCGCAGGGGTTTTCTGCTTAATATATATATTTAGTTTTTATTTCTGGAGCCTTCGTTAGCCCGAAAAATGCGAAAAACCAATATGCGTTATTACCCGGAATATCCGTCACGGTCCTGGCATCCCATTTTAGCTCCGTAATAGACAATTGCCGGTCCTCAGGGAGGCTTGATCTACATGTGTGATACCTCAAGACGTTTGTCAATGCCTCTGCTTGATAACTATTCCCCGTAGATCATTCCATAGGACCTGTAGATAAGTAAGAAGTTAAAAACCATGGTCGGGAAGGTCAAAATTGCCGGCTGTACAACCATTATGGCTCAATTGTCGTCCACTTCCGGTCTCCAGGATAGCTTGACATACATGTATTATACCTCAAAATGTTTGTACATGTCTCTGCTTTATAAATATATACAGTAAGACTGTATATACGCCCCTTGATTGGAGTAAATAATGTAAAACCAATGTCCGGCGGTAGGTTAAAATAAAACGGTTTACCTATGTTTTCTCCCACTTCCGGTCCCCATGGCGGCCCGAATAACCAAATACCTTAACGAATATGTGCGCAGGGGTTTTCTGCTTAATATATATATTTAGTTTTTATTTCTGGAGCCTTCGTTAGCCCGAAAAATGCGAAAAACCAATATGCGTTATTACCCGGAATATCCGTCACGGTCCTGGCATCCCATTTTAGCTCCGTAATAGACAATTTCCGGTCCTCAGGGAGGCTTGATCTACATGTGTGATACCTCAAGACGTTTGTCAATGCCTCTGCGTGATAACTATTCCCCGTAGATCATTCCATAGGACCTGTGGACCAAGTAAGAAGTAAAATATCATGGTCGGGTAGGTCAAAATTGCCGGCTGTACAACCATTATGGCTCAATTATCGTCCACTTCCGGTCTCCAGGATAGCTTGACATACATGTATTATACCTCAAAATGTTTGTACATGTCTCTGCTTTATAAATATATACAGTAAGACTGTATATACGCCCCTTGATTGGAGTAAATAATGTAAAACCAATGTCCGGCGTAGGTTAAAATAAAACGTTTACCTATGTTTTCTCCCCCTTCCGGTCCCCATGGCGGCCCGAATAACCAAATACCTTAACGAAAATGTGCGCATGGGTTTTCTGCTTAATATATATATTTAGTTTTTATTTCTGGAGCCCTTCGTTAGCCCGAAAAATGCGAAAAACCAATATGCGTTATTACCCGGAATATCCGTCACGGTCCTGGCATCCCATTTTAGCTCCGTAATAGACAATTGCCGGTCCTCACGGAGGCTTGATCTACATGTATGATACCTCAAGACGTTTGTCAATGCCTCTGCTTGATAACTATTCCCCGTAGATCATTCCATAGGACCTGTGGACCAAGTAAGAAGTTAAAAACCATGGTCGGGAAGGTCAAAATTGCCGGCTGTACAACCATTATGGCTCAATTGTCGTCCACTTCCGGTCTCCAGGATAGCTTGACATACATGTATTATACCTCAAAATGTTTGTACATGTCTCTGCTTTATAAATATATACAGTAAGACTGTATATACGCCCCTTGATTGGAGTAAATAATGTAAAACCAATGTCCGGCGGTAGGTTAAAATAAAACGGTTTACCTATGTTTTCTCCCCCTTCCGGTCCCCATGGCGGCCCGAATAACCAAATACCTTAACGAATATGTGCGCAGGGGTTTTCTGCTTAATATATATATTTAGTTTTTATTTCTGGAGCCTTCGTTAGCCCGAAAAATGCGAAAAACCAATATGCGTTATTACCCGGAATATCCGTCACGGTCCTGGCATCCCATTTTAGCTCCGTAATAGACAATTTCCGGTCCTCAGGGAGGCTTGATCTACATGTGTGATACCTCAAGACGTTTGTCAATGCCTCTGCGTGATAACTATTCCCCGTAGATCATTCCATAGGACCTGTGGACCAAGTAAGAAGTAAAATATCATGGTCGGGTAGGTCAAAATTGGCGGCTGTACAACCATTATGGCTCAATTATCGTCCACTTCCGGTCTCCAGGATAGCTTGACATACATGTATTATACCTCAAAATGTTTGTACATGTCTCTGCTTTATAAATATATACAGTAAGACTGTCTATACGCCCCTTGATTGGAGTAAATAATGTAAAACCAATGTCCGGCGTAGGTTAAAATAAAACGGTTTACCTATGTTTTCTCCCCCTTCCGGTCCCCATGGCTGCGAAAAACCAATATGCGTTATTACCCGGAATATCCGTCACGGTCCTGGCATCCCATTTTAGCTCCGTAATATACAATTGCCGGTCCTCACGGAGGCTTGATCTACATGTATGATACCTCAAGACGTTTGTCAATGCCTCTGCTTGATAACTATTCCCCGTAGATCATTCCATAGGACCTGTGGACCAAGTAAGAAGTTAAAAACCATGGTCGGGAAGGTCAAAATTGCCGGCTGTACAACCATTATGGCTCAATTGTCGTCCACTTCCGGTCTCCAGGATAGCTTGACATACATGTATTATACCTCAAAATGTTTGTACATGTCTCTGCTTTATAAATATATACAGTAAGACTGTATATACGCCCCTTGATTGGAGTAAATAATGTAAAACCAATGTCCGGCGGTAGGTTAAAATAAAACGGTTTACCTATGTTTTCTCCCCCTTCCGGTCCCCATGGCGGCCCGAATAACCAAATACCTTAACGAATATGTGCGCAGGGGTTTTCTGCTTAATATATATATTTAGTTTTTATTTCTGGAGCCTTCGTTAGCCCGAAAAATGCGAAAAACCAATATGCGTTATTACTCGGAATATCCGTCACGGTCCTGGCATCCCATTTTAGCTCCGTAATAGACAATTTCCGGTCCTCAGGGAGGCTTGATCTACATGTGTGATACCTCAAGACGCTTGTCAATGCCTCTGCGTGATAACTATTCCCCGTAGATCATTCCATAGGACCTGTGGACCAAGTAAGAAGTAAAATATCATGGTCGGGTAGGTCAAAATTGGCGGCTGTACAACCATTATGGCTCAATTATCGTCCACTTCCGGTCTCCAGGATAGCTTGACATACATGTATTATACCTCAAAATGTTTGTACATGTCTCTGCTTTATAAATATATACAGTAAGACTGTCTATACGCCCCTTGATTGGAGTAAATAATGTAAAACCAATGTCCGGCGTAGGTTAAAATAAAACGGTTTACCTATGTTTTCTCCCCCTTCCGGTCCCCATGGCTGCCCGAATAACCAAATACCTTAACAAATATGTGCGCAGGGGTCTCTGCTTAATATATATGTTTAGTTTTTATTTCTGGAGCCCTTCGTTAGCCAGAAAAATGGGAAAAACCAATATGCGTTATTACCCGTAATATCCGTCACGGTCCTGGCATCCCATTTTAGCTCCGTAATAGACAATTGCCGGTCCTCAGGGAGGCTTGATCTACATGTGTGATACCTCAAGACGTTTGTCAATGCCTCTGCTTGATAACTATTCCCCGTAGATCATTCCATAGGACCTGTAGATAAGTAAGAAGTTAAAAACCATGGTCGGGAAGGTCAAAATTGCCGGCTGTACAACCATTATGGCTCAATTGTCGTCCACTTCCGGTCTCCAGGATAGCTTGACATACATGTATTATACCTCAAAATGTTTGTACATGTCTCTGCTTTATAAATATATACAGTAAGACTGTATATACGCCCCTTGATTGGAGTAAATAATGTAAAACCAATGTCCGGGGGTAGGTTAAAATAAAACGGTTTACCTATGTTTTCTCCCCCTTCCGGTCCCCATGGCGGCCCGAATAACCAAATACCTTAACGAATATGTGCGCAGGGGTTTTCTGCTTAATATATATATTTAGTTTTTATTTCTGGAGCCTTCGTTAGCCCGAAAAATGCGAAAAACCAATATGCGTTATTACCCGGAATATCCGTCACGGTCCTGGCATCCCATTTTAGCTCCGTAATAGACAATTTCCGGTCTTCAGGGAGGCTTGATCTACATGTGTGATACCTCAAGACGTTTGACAATGCCTCTGCGTGATAACTATTCCCCGTAGATCATTCCATAGGACCTGTGGACCAAGTAAGAAGTAAAATATCATGGTCGGGTAGGTCAAAATTGCCGGCTGTACAACCATTATGGCTCAATTATCGTCCACTTCCGGTCTCCAGGATAGCTTGACATACATGTATTATACCTCAAAATGTTTGTACATGTCTCTGCTTTATAAATATATACAGTAAGACTGTATATACGCCCCTTGATTGGAGTAAATAATGTAAAACCAATGTCCGGCGGTAGGTTAAAATAAAACGTTTACCTATGTTTTCTCCCCCTTCCGGTCCCCATGGCGGCCCGAATAACCAAATACCTTAACGAAAATGTGCGCATGGGTTTTCTGCTTAATATATATATTTAGTTTTTATTTCTGGAGCCCTTCGTTAGCCCGAAAAATGCGAAAAACCAATATGCGTTATTACCCGGAATATCCGTCACGGTCCTGGCATCCCATTTTAGCTCCGTAATAGACAATTGCCGGTCCTCACGGAGGCTTGATCTACATGTATGATACCTCAAGACGTTTGTCAATGCCTCTGCTTGATAACTATTCCCCGTAGATCATTCCATAGGACCTGTGGACCAAGTAAGAAGTTAAAAACCATGGTCGGGAAGGTCAAAATTGCCGGCTGTACAACCATTATGGCTCAATTGTCGTCCACTTCCGGTCTCCAGGATAGCTTGACATACATGTATTATACCTCAAAATGTTTGTACATGTCTCTGCTTTATAAATATATACAGTAAGACTGTATATACGCCCCTTGATTGGAGTAAATAATGTAAAACCAATGTCCGGCGGAAGGTTAAAATAAAACGGTTTACCTATGTTTTCTCCCCCTTCCGGTCCCCATGGCGGCCCGAATAACCAAATACCTTAACGAATATGTGCGCAGGGGTTTTCTGCTTAATATATATATTTAGTTTTTATTTCTGGAGCCTTCGTTAGCCCGAAAAATGCGAAAAACCAATATGCGTTATTACCCGGAATTTCCGTCAAGGTCCTGGCATCCCATTTTAGCTCCGTAATAGACAATTTCCGGTCCTCAGGGAGGCTTGATCTACATGTGTGATACCTCAAGACGTTTGTCAATGCCTCTGCGTGATAACTATTCCCCGTAGATCATTCCATAGGACCTGTGGACCAAGTAAGAAGTAAAATATCATGGTCGGGTAGGTCAAAATTGCCGGCTGTACAACCATTATGGCTCAATTATCGTCCACTTCCGGTCTCCAGGATAGCTTGACATACATGTATTATACCTCAAAATGTTTGTACATGTCTCTGCTTTATAAATATATACAGTAAGACTGTATATACGCCCCTTGATTGGAGTAAATAATGTAAAACCAATGTCCGGCGGTAGGTTAAAATAAAACGTTTACCTATGTTTTCTCCCCCTTCCGGTCCCCATGGCGGCCCGAATAACCAAATACCTTAACGAAAATGTGCGCATGGGTTTTCTGCTTAATATATATATTTAGTTTTTATTTCTGGAGCCCTTCGTTAGCCCGAAAAATGCGAAAAACCAATATGCGTTATTACCCGGAATATCCGTCACGGTCCTGGCATCCCATTTTAGCTCCGTAATAGACAATTGCCGGTCCTCACGGAGGCTTGATCTACATGTATGATACCTCAAGACGTTTGTCAATGCCTCTGCTTGATAACTATTCCCCGTAGATCATTCCATAGGACCTGTGGACCAAGTAAGAAGTTAAAAACCATGGTCGGGTAGGTCAAAATTGCCGGCTGTACAACCATTATGGCTCAATTGTCGTCCACTTCCGGTCTCCAGGATAGCTTGACATACATGTATTATACCTCAAAATGTTTGTACATGTCTCTGCTTTATAAATATATACAGTAAGACTGTCTATACGCCCCTTGATTGGAGTAAATAATGTAAAACCAATGTCCGGCGTAGGTTAAAATAAAACGGTTTACCTATGTTTTCTCCCCTTCCGGTCCCCATGGCTGCCCGAATAACCAAATACCTTAACAAATATGTGCGCAGGGGTCTCTGCTTAATATATATGTTTAGTTTTTATTTCTGGAGCCCTTCGTTAGCCAGAAAAATGCGAAAAACCAATATGCGTTATTACCCGGAATATCCGTCACGGTCCTGGCATCCCATTTTAGCTCCGTAATAGACAATTGCCGGTCCTCAGGGAGGCTTGATCTACATGTGTGATACCTCAAGACGTTTGTCAATGCCTCTGCTTGATAACTATTCCCCGTAGATCATTCCATAGGACCTGTAGATAAGTAAGAAGTTAAAAACCATGGTCGGGAAGGTCAAAATTGCCGGCTGTACAACCATTATGGCTCAATTGTCGTCCACTTCCGGTCTCCAGGATAGCTTGACATACATGTATTATACCTCAAAATGTTTGTACATGTCTCTGCTTTATAAATATATACAGTAAGACTGTATATACGCCCCTTGATTGGAGTAAATAATGTAAAACCAATGTCCGGCGGTAGGTTAAAATAAAACGGTTTACCTATGTTTTCTCCCCCTTCCGGTCCCCATGGCGGCCCGAATAACCAAATACATTAACGAATATGTGCGCAGGGGTTTTCTGCTTAATATATATATTTAGTTTTTATTTCTGGAGCCTTCGTTAGCCCGAAAAATGCGAAAAACCAATATGCGCTATTACCCGGAATATCCGTCACGGTCCTGGCATCCCATTTTAGCTCCGTAATAGACAATTTCCGGTCCTCAGGGAGGCTTGATCTACATGTGTGATACCTCAAGACGTTTGTCAATGCCTCTGCGTGATAACTATTCCCCGTAGATCATTCCATAGGACCTGTGGACCAAGTAAGAAGTAAAATATCATGGTCGGGTAGGTCAAAATTGCCGGCTGTACAACCATTATGGCTCAATTATCGTCCACTTCCGGTCTCCAGGATAGCTTGACATACATGTATTATACCTCAAAATGTTTGTACATGTCTCTGCTTTATAAATATATACAGTAAGACTGTATATACGCCCCTTGATTGGAGTAAATAATGTAAAACCAATGTCCGGCGGTAGGTTAAAATAAAACGGTTTACCTATGTTTTCTCCCCTTCCGGTCCCCATGGCTGCCCGAATAACCAAATACATTAACAAATATGTGCGCAGGGGTCTCTGCTTAATATATATGTTTAGTTTTTATTTCTGGAGCCCTTCGTTAGCCCAATAAATGCGAAAAACCAATATGCGTTATTACCCGGAATATCCGTCACGGTCCTGGCATCCCATTTTAGCTCCGTAATAGGCAACTTCCGGTCCTCAGGGAGGCTTGATCTACATGTATGATACCTCAAAACGTTTGTCAATGCCTCTGCTTGATAACTATTCCCCGTAGATCATTCCATAGGACCTGTAGATAAGTAAGAAGTTAAAAACCATGGTCGGGTAGGTCAAAATTGGCGGCTGTACAACCATTATGGCTCAATTGTCGTCCACTTCCGGTCTCCGGGATAGCTTGACATACATGTATTATACCTCAAAATGTTTGTACATGTCTCTGCTTTATAAATATATACAGTAAGACTGTCTATACGCCCCTTGATTGGAGTAAATAATGTAAAACCAATGTCCGGCGGTAGGTTAAAATAAAACGGTTTACCTATGTTTTCACCCCCTGCCGGTCCCCATGGCGGCCCGAATAACCAAATACATTAACAAATATGTGCGCAGGGGTCTCTGCTTAATATATATGTTTATTTTTTATTTCTGGAGCCCTTCGTTAGCCCGATAAATGGGAAAAACCAATATGCGTTATTACCCGGAATATCAGTCACGGTCCTGGCATCCCATTTTAGCTCCGTAATAGGCAACTTCCGGTCCTCAGGGAGGCTTGATCTACATGTATGATACCTCAAAACGTTTGTCAATGCCTCTGCTTGATAACTATTCCCCGTAGATCATTCCATAGGACCTGTGGACCAAGTAAGAAGTAAAATGCCATGATCGGGTAGGTCAAAATTGCCGGCTGTACAACCATCATGGCTCAATTATCGTCCACTTCCGGTCTCCAGGATAGCTTGACATACATGTATTATACCTCAAAATGTTTGTACATGTCTCTGCTTTATAAATATATACAGTAAGACTCTATATACGCCCCTTGATTGGAGTAAATAATGTAAAACCAATGTCCGGCGGTAGGTTAAAATAAAACGGTTTACCTATGTTTTCTCCCCTTTCCGGTCCCCATGGCGGCCCGAATAACCAAATACCTTAACGAATATGTGCGCAGGGGTTTTCTGCTTAATATATATATTTAGTTTTTATTTCTGGAGCCTTCGTTAGCCCGAAAAATGCGAAAAACCAATATGCGTTATTACCCGGAATATCCGTCACGGTCCTGGCATCCCATTTTAGCTCCGTAATAGACAATTGCCGGTCCTCAGGGAGGCTTGATCTACATGTGTGATACCTCAAGACGTTTGTCAATGCCTCTGCTTGATAACTATTCCCCGTAGATCATTCCATAGGACCTGTAGATAAGTAAGAAGTTAAAAACCATGATCGGGTAGGTCAAAATTGGCGGCTGTACAACCATTATGGCTCAATTGTCGTCCACTTCCGGTCTCCAGGATAGCTTGACATACATGTATTATACCTCAAAATGTTTGTACATGTCTCTGCTTTATAAATATATACAGTAAGACTGTCTATACGCCCCTTGATTGGAGTAAATAATGTAAAACCAATGTCCGGCGGTAGGTTAAAATAAAACGGTTTACCTATGTTTTCACCCCCTTCCGGTCCCCATGGCGGCCCGAATAACCAAATACATTAACAAATATGTGCGCAGGGGTCTCTGCTTAATATATATGTTTAGTTTTTATTTCTGGAGCCCTTCGTTAGCCCGATAAATGGGAAAAACCAATATGCGTTATTACCCGGAATATCCGTCACAGTCCTGGCATCCCATTTTAGCTCCGTAATAGGCAACTTCCGGTCCTCAGGGAGGCTTGATCTACATGTATGATACCTCAAAACGTTTGTCAATGCCTCTGCTTGATAACTATTCCCCGTAGATCATTCCATAGGACCTGTGGACCAAGTAAGAAGTAAAATGCCATGATCGGGTAGGTCAAAATTGCCGGCTGTACAACCATCATGGCTCAATTATCGTCCACTTCCGGTCTCCAGGATAGCTTGACATACATGTATTATACCTCAAAATGTTTGTACATGTCTCTGCTTTATAAATATATACAGTAAGACTGTATATACGCCCCTTGATTGGAGTAAATAATGTAAAACCAATGTCCGGCGGTAGGTTAAAATAAAACGGTTTACCTATGTTTTCACCCCCTTCCGGTCCGCATGGCGGCCCGAATAACCAAATACCTTAACAAATATGTGCGCAGGGGTCTCTGCTTAATATATATGTTTAGTTTTTATTTCTGGAGCCCTTCGTTAGCCCGAAAAATGCGAACAACCAATATGCGTTATTACCCGGAATATCCGTCACGGTCCTGGCATCCCATTTTAGCTCCGTAATAGGCAACTTCCGGTCCTCACGGAGGCTTGATCTACATGTATGATACCTCAAGACGTTTGTCAATGCCTCTGCTTGATAACTATTCCCCGTAGATCATTCCATAGGACCTGTAGATAAGTAAGAAGTTAAAAACCATGGTCGGGAAGGTCAAAATTGCCGGCTGTACAACCATTATGGCTCAATTGTCGTCCACTTCCGGTCTCCAGGATAGCTTGACATACATGTATTATACCTCAAAATGTTTGTACATGTCTCTGCTTTATAAATATATACAGTAAGACTGTATATACGCCCCTTGATTGGAGTAAATAATGTAAAACCAATGTCCGGCGGTAGGTTAAAATAAAACGGTTTACCTATGTTTTCACCCCCTGCCGGTCCCCATGGCGGCTCGAATAACCAAATACCTTAACAAATATGTGCGCAGGGGTCTCTGCTTAATATATATGTTTAGTTTTTATTTCTGGAGCCCTTCGTTAGCCCGAAAAATGGGAAAAACCAATATGCGTTATTACCCTGAATATCCGTCACGGTCCTGGCATCCCATTTTAGCTCCGTAATAGGCAACTTCCGGTCCTCAGGGAGGCTTGATCTACATGTATGATACCTCAAAACGTTTGTCAATGCCTCTGCTTGATAACTATTCCCCGTAGATCATTCCATAGGACCTGTGGACCAAGTAAGAAGTAAAAAGCCATGGTCGGGTAGGTCAAAATTGCCGGCTGTACAACCATTATGGCTCAATTGTCGTCCACTTCCGGTCTCCAGGATAGCTTGACATACATGTATTATACCTCAAAATGTTTGTACATGTCTCTGCTTTATAAATATATACAGTAAGACTGTCTATACGCCCCTTGATTGGAGTAAATAATGTAAAACCAATGTCCGGCGGTAGGTTAAAATAAAACGGTTTACCTATGTTTTCACCCCCTGCCGGTCCCCATGGCGGCCCGAATAACCAAATACCGTAACAAATATGTGCGCAGGGGTCTCTGCTTAATATATATGTTTAGTTTTTATTTCTGGAGCCCTTCGTTAGCCAGAAAAATGCGAAAAACCAATATGCGTTATTACCCGGAATATCCGTCACGGTCCTGGCATCCCATTTTAGCTCCGTAATAGGCAACTTCCGGTCCTCAGGGAGGCTTGATCTACATGTATGATACCTCAAAACGTTTGTCAATGCCTCTGCTTGATAACTATTCCCCGTATATCATTCCATAGGACCTGTGGACCAAGTAAGAAGTAAAAAGCCATGGTCGGGTAGGTCAAAATTGCTGGCTGTACAACCATTATGGCTCAATTGTCGTCCACTTCCGGTCTCCAGGATAGCTTGACATACATGTATTATACCTCAAAATGTTTGTACATGTCTCTGCTTTATAAATATATACAGTAAGACTGTCTATACGCCCCTTGATTGGAGTAAATAATGTAAAACCAATGTCCGGCGGTAGGTTAAAATAAAACGGTTTACCTATGTTTTCACCCCCTGCCGGTCCCCATGGCGGCCCGAATAACCAAATACCTTAACAAATATGTGCGCAGGGGTCTCTGCTTAATATATATGTTTAGTTTTTATTTATGGAGCCCTTCGTTAGCCAGAAAAATGCGAAAAACCAATATGCGTTATTACCCGGAATATCCGTCACGGTCCTGGCATCCCATTTTAGCTCTGTAATAGGCAACTTCCGGTCCTCAGGGAGGCTTGATCTACATGTATGATACCTCAAAACGTTTGTCAATGCCTCTGCTTGATAACTATTCCCCGTAGATCATTCCATAGGACCTGTGGACCAAGTAAGAAGTAAAAAGCCATGGTCGGGTAGGTCAAAATTGCTGGCTGTACAACCATTATGGCTCAATTGTCGTCCACTTCCGGTCTCCAGGATAGCTTGACATACATGTATTATACCTCAAAATGTTTGTACATGTCTCTGCTTTATAAATATATACAGTAAGACTGTCTATACGCCCCTTAATTGGAGTAAATAATGTAAAACCAATGTCCGGCGGTAGGTTAAAATAAAACGGTTTACCTATGTTTTCACCCCCTGCCGGTCCCCATGTCGGCCCGAATAACCAAATACCTTAACAAATATGTGCGCAGGGGTCTCTGCTTAATATATATGTTTAGTTTTTATTTATGGAGCCCTTCGTTAGCCAGAAAAATGCGAAAAACCAATATGCGTTATTACCCGGAATATCCGTCACGGTCCTGGCATCCCATTTTAGCTCTGTAATAGGCAACTTCCGGTCCTCAGGGAGGCTTGATCTACATGTATGATACCTCAAAACGTTTGTCAATGCCTCTGCTTGATAACTATTCCCCGTAGATCATTCCATAGGACCTGTGGACCAAGTAAGAAGTAAAAAGCCATGGTCGGGTAGGTCAAAATTGCTGGCTGTACAACCATTATGGCTCAATTGTCGTCAACTTCCGGTCTCCAGGATAGCTTGACATACATGTATTATACCTCAAAATGTTTGTACATGTCTCTGCTTTATAAATATATACAGTAAGACTGTCTATACGCCCCTTGATTGGAGTAAATAATGTAAAACCAATGTCCGGCGGTAGGTTAAAATAAAACGGTTTACCTATGTTTTCACCCCCTGCCGGTCCCCATGGCGGCCCGAATAACCAAATACCGTAACAAATATGTGCGCAGGGGTCTCTGCTTAATATATATGTTTAGTTTTTATTTCTGGAGCCCTTCGTTAGCCAGAAAAATGCGAAAAACCAATATGCGTTATTACCCAGAATATCCGTCACGGTCTTGGCATCCCATTTTAGCTCCGTAATAGGCAACTTCCGGTCCTCAGGGAGGCTTGATCTACATGTATGATACCTCAAAACATTTGTCAATGCCTCTGCTTGATAACTATTCCCCGTAGATCATTCCATAGGACCTGTGGACCAAGTAAGAAGTAAAAAGCCATGGTCGGGTAGGTCAAAATTGCCGGCTGTACAACCATTATGGCTCAATTGTCGTCCACGTCCGGTCTCCAGGATAGCTTGACATACATGTATTATACCTCAAAATGTTTGTACATGTATCTGCTTTATAAATATATACAGTAAGACTGTCTATACTCCCCTTGATTGGAGTAAATAATGTAAAACCAATGTCCGGCGGTAGGTTAAAATAAAACGGTTTACCTATGTTTTCACCCCCTGCCGGTCCCCATGGCGGCCCGAATAACCAAATACCGTAACAAATATTTGCGCAGGGGTCTCTGCTTAATATATATGTTTAGTTTTTATTTCTGGAGCCCTTCGTTAGCCAGAAAAATGCGAAAAACCAATATGCGTTATTACCCGGAATATCCGTCACGGTCTTGGCATCCCATTTTAGCTCCGTAATAGGCAACTTCCGGTCCTCAGGGAGGCTTGATCTACATGTATGATACCTCAAAACGTCTGTCAATGCCTCTGCTTGATAACTATTCCCCGTAGATCATTCCATAGGACCTGTGGACCAAGTAAGAAGTAAAATGCCATGATCGGGTAGGTCAAAATTGCCGGCTGTACAACCATCATGGCTCAATTATCGTCCACTTCCGGTCTCCAGGATAGCTTGACATACATGTATTATACCTCAAAATGTTTGTACATGTCTCTGCTTTATAAATATATACAGTAAGACTGTATATACGCCCCTTGATTGGAGTAAATAATGTAAAACCAATGTCCGGCGGTAGGTTAAAATAAAACGGTTTACCTATGTTTTCACCCCCTTCCGGTCCGCATGGTGGCCCGAATAACCAAATACCTTAACAAATATGTGCGCAGGGGTCTCTGCTTAATATATATGTTTAGTTTTTATTTCTGGAGCCCTTCGTTAGCCCGAAAAATGCGAACAACCAATATGCGTTATTACCCGGAATATCCGTCACGGTCCTGGCATCCCATTTTAGCTCCGTAATAGGCAACTTCCGGTCCTCACGGAGGCTTGATCTACATGTATGATACCTCAAGACGTTTGTCAATGCCTCTGCTTGATAACTATTCCCCGTAGATCATTCCATAGGACCTGTAGATAAGTAAGAAGTTAAAAACCATGGTCGGGAAGGTCAAAATTGCCGGCTGTACAACCATTATGGCTCAATTGTCGTCCACTTCCGGTCTCCAGGATAGCTTGACATACATGTATTATACCTCAAAATGTTTGTACATGTCTCTGCTTTATAAATATATACAGTAAGACTGTATATACGCCCCTTGATTGGAGTAAATAATGTAAAACCAATGTCCGGCGGTAGGTTAAAATAAAACGGTTTACCTATGTTTTCACCCCCTGCCGGTCCCCATGGCGGCTCGAATAACCAAATACCTTAACAAATATGTGCGCAGGGGTCTCTGCTTAATATATATGTTTAGTTTTTATTTCTGGAGCCCTTCGTTAGCCCGAAAAATGGGAAAAACCAATATGCGTTATTACCCTGAATATCCGTCACGGTCCTGGCATCCCATTTTAGCTCCGTAATAGGCAACTTCCGGTCCTCAGGGAGGCTTGATCTACATGTATGATACCTCAAAACGTTTGTCAATGCCTCTGCTTGATAACTATTCCCCGTAGATCATTCCATAGGACCTGTGGACCAAGTAAGAAGTAAAAAGCCATGGTCGGGTAGGTCAAAATTGCCGGCTGTACAACCATTATGGCTCAATTGTCGTCCACTTCCGGTCTCCAGGATAGCTTGACATACATGTATTATACCTCAAAATGTTTGTACATGTCTCTGCTTTATAAATATATACAGTAAGACTGTCTATACGCCCCTTGATTGGAGTAAATAATGTAAAACCAATGTCCGGCGGTAGGTTAAAATAAAACGGTTTACCTATGTTTTCACCCCCTGCCGGTCCCCATGGCGGCCCGAATAACCAAATACCTTAACAAATATGTGCGCAGGGGTCTCTGCTTAATATATATGTTTCGTTTTTATTTCTAGAGCCCTTCGTTAGCCCGAAAAATGCGAAAAACCAATATGCGTTATTACCCGGAATATCCGTCACGGTCCTGGCATCCCATTTTAGCTCCGTAATAGGCAACTTCCGGTCCACAGGGAGGCTTGATCTACATGTATGATACCTCAAAACGTTTGTCAATGCCTCTGCTTGATAACTATTCCCCGTAGATCATTCGATGGGACCTGTGGACCAAGTAAGAAGTAAAAAACCATGGTCGGGTAGGTCAAAAGTGCCGGCTGTACAACCATTATGGCTCAATTGTCGTCCACTTCCGGTCTCCAGGATAGCTTGACATACATGTATTATACCTCAAAATGTTTGTACATGTCTCTGCTTTATAAATATATACAGTAAGATTGTCTATACGCCCCTTGATTGGAGTAAATAATGTAAAACCAATGTCCGGCGGTAGGTTAAAATAAAACGGTTTACCTATGTTTTCACCCCCTTCCGGTCCCCATGGCGGCCCGAATAACCAAATACCTTAACGAATATATGCGCAGGGGTCTCTGCTTAATATATATATTTAGTTTTTATTTCTGGAGCCCTTCGTTAGCCCGAAAAATGCGAAAAACCAATATGCGTTATTACCCAGAATATTCGTCACGGTCCTGGCATCCCATTTTAGCTCCGTAATAGACAATTTCCGGTCCTCACGGAGGCTTGATATACATGTATGATACCTCAAAACGTTTGTCGATGCCTCTGTTTGATAACTATTCCCCGTAGATCATTCCATAGGACCTGTGGACCAAGTAAGAAGTAAAAAACCATGGTCGGGTAGGTCAAAATTGCCGGCTGTACAACCATTATGGCTCAATTGTCGTCCACTTCCGGTCTCCAGGATAGCTTGACATACATGTATTATACCTCAAAATGTTTGTACATGTCTCTGCTTTATAAATATATACAGTAAGACTGTCTATACGCCCCTTGATTGGAGTAAATAATGTAAAACCAATGTCCGGCGGTAGGTTAAAATAAAACGGTTTACCTATGTTTTTACCCCCTGCCGGTCCCCATGGCGGCCCGAATAACCAAATACCTTAACAAATATGTGCGCAGGGGTCTCTGCTTAATATATATGTTTAGTTTTTATTTCTGGAGCCCTTCGTTAGCCAGAAAAATGCGAAAAACCAATATGAGTTATTACCCGGAATATTCGTCACGGTCCTGGCATCCCATTTTAGCTACGTAATAGGCAACTTCCGGTCCTCAGGGAGGCTTGATCTACATGTATGATACCTCAAAACGTTTGTCAATGCCTCTGCTTGATAACTATTCCCCGTAGATCATTCCATAGGACCTGTGTACCAAGTAAGAAGTAAAAAACCATGGTCGGGTAGGTCAAAAGTGCCGGCTGTACAACCATTATGGCTCAATTGTCGTCCACTTCCGGTCTCCAGGATAGCTTGACATACATGTATTATACCTCAAAATGTTTGTACATGTCTCTGCTTTATAAATATATACAGTAAGACTGTCTATACGCCCCTTGATTGGAGTAAATAATGTAAAACCAATGTCCGGCGGTAGGTTAAAATAAAACGGTTTACCTATGTTTTCACCCCCTTCCGGTCCCCATGGCGGCCCGAATAACCAAATATCTTAACGAATATGTGCGCAGGGTTCTCTGCTTAATATATATATTTAGTTTTTATTTCTGGAGCCCTTCGTTAGCCCGAAAAATGCGAAAAACCAATATGCGTTATTACCCAGAATATCCGTCACGGTCCTGGCATCCCATTTTAGCTCCGTAATAGAAAATTTCCGGTCCTCACGGAGGCTTGATCTACATGTATGATACCTCAAAACGTTTGTCAATGCCTCTGCTTGATAAATATTCCCCGTAGATCATTCCATAGGACCTGTGGACCAAGTAAGAAGTAAAAAACCATGGTCGGGTAGGTCAAAATTGCAGGCTGTACAACCATTATGGCTCAATTGTCGTCCACTTCCGGTCTCCAGGATAGCTTGACATACATGTATTATACCTCAAAATGTTTGTACATGTCTCTGCTTTATAAATATATACAGTAAGACTGTCTATACGCCCCTTGATTGGAGTAAATAATGTAAAACCAATGTCCGGCGGTAGGTTAAAATAAAACGGTTTACCTATGTTTTCACCCCCTGCCGGTCCCCATGGCGGCCCGAATAACCAAATACCTTAACAAATATGTGCGCAGGGGTCTCTGCTTAATATATATGTTTAGTTTTTATTTCTAGAGCCCTTCGTTAGCCCGAAAAATGCGAAAAACCAATATGCGTTATTACCCGGAATATCCGTCACGGTCCTGGCATCCCATTTTAGCTCCGTAATAGGCAACTTCCGGTCCTCAGGGAGGCTTGATCTAAATGTATGATACCTCAAAACGTTTGTCAATGCCTCTGCTTGATAACTATTCCCCGTAGATCATTCGATGGGACCTGTGGACCAAGTAAGAAGTAAAAAACCATGGTCGGGTAGGTCAAAAGTGCCGGCTGTACAACCATTATGGCTCAATTGTCGTCCACTTCCGGTCTCCAGGATAGCTTGACATACATGTATTATACCTCAAAATGTTTGTACATGTCTCTGCTTTATAAATATATACAGTAAGATTGTATATACGCCCCTTGATTGGAGTAAATAATGTAAAACCAATGTCCGGCGGTAGGTTAAAATAAAACGGTTTACCTATGTGTTCACCCCCTTCCGGTCCCCATGGCGGCCCGAATAACCAAATACCTTAACGAATATATGCGCAGGGGTCTCTGCTTAATATATATATTTAGTTTTTATTTCTGGAGCCCTTCGTTAGCCCGAAAAATGGAAAAACCAATATGCGTTATTACCCAGAATATTCGTCACGGTCCTGGCATCCCATTTTAGCTCCGTAATAGACAATTTCCGGTCCTCAGGGAGGCTTGATCTACATGTATGATACCTCAAGACGTTTGTCAATGCCTCTGATTGATAACTATTCCCCGTAGATCATTCCATAGGACCTGTGGACCAAGTAAGAAGTAAAAAACCATGGTCGGGTAGGTCAAAATTGCCGACTGTACAACCATTATGGCTCAATTGTCGTCCACTTCCGGTCTCCAGGATAGCTTGACATACATGTATTATACCTCAAAATGTTTGTACATGTCTCTGCTTTATAAATATATACAGTAAGACTGTCTATACGCCCCTTGATTGGAGTAAATAATGTAAAACAATGTCCGGCGGTAGGTTAAAATAAAACGGTTTACCTATGTTTTCACCCCCTTCCGGTCCCCATGGCGGCCCGAATAACCAAATACCTTAACGAATATGTGCGCAGGGGTCTCTGCTTAATATATATATTTAGTTTTTATTTCTGGAGCCCTTCGTTAGCCCGAAAAATGCGAAAAACCAATATGAGTTATTACCCAGAATATCCGTCACGGTCCTGGCATCCCATTTTAGCTCCGTAATAGACAATTTTCGGTCCTCACAGAGGCCTGATCTACATGTATGATACCTCAAAACGTTTGTCGATGCCTCTGCTTGATAACTATTCCCCGTAGATCATTCCATAGGACCTGTGGACCAAGTAAGAAGTAAAAAACCATGGTCGGGTAGGTCAAAATTGCCGGCTGTACAACCATTATGGCTCAATTGTCGTCCACTTCCGGTCTCCAGGATAGCTTGACATACATGTATTATACCTCAAAATGTTTATACATGTCTCTGCTTTATAAATATATACAGTAAGACTGTCTATACGCCCCTTGATTGGAGTAAATAATGTAAAACCAATGTCCGGCGGTAGGTTAAAATAAAACGGTTTACCTATGTTTTTACCCCCTGCCGGTCCCCATGGCGGCCCGAATAACCAAATACCTTAACAAATATGTGCGCAGGGGTCTCTGCTTAATATATATGTTTAGTTTTTATTTCTGGAGCCCTTCGTTAGCCAGAAAAATGCGAAAAACCAATATGAGTTATTACCCGGAATATTCGTCACGGTCCTGGCATCCCATTTTAGCTACGTAATAGGCAACTTCCGGTCCTCAGGGAGGCTTGATCTACATGTATGATACCTCAAAACGTTTGTCAATGCCTCTGCTTGATAACTATTCCCCGTAGATCATTCCATAGGACCTGTGTACCAAGTAAGAAGTAAAAAACCATGGTCGGGTAGGTCAAAAGTGCCGGCTGTACAACCATTATGGCTCAATTGTCGTCCACTTCCGGTCTCCAGGATAGCTTGACATACATGTATTATACCTCAAAATGTTTGTACATGTCTCTGCTTTATAAATATATACAGTAAGACTGTCTATACGCCCCTTGATTGGAGTAAATAATGTAAAACCAATGTCCGGCGGTAGGTTAAAATAAAACGGTTTACCTATGTTTTCACCCCCTTCCGGTCCCCATGGCGGCCCGAATAACCAAATATCTTAACGAATATGTGCGCAGGGTTCTCTGCTTAATATATATATTTAGTTTTTATTTCTGGAGCCCTTCGTTAGCCCGAAAAATGCGAAAAACCAATATGCGTTATTACCCAGAATATCCGTCACGGTCCTGGCATCCCATTTTAGCTCCGTAATAGAAAATTTCCGGTCCTCACGGAGGCTTGATCTACATGTATGATACCTCAAAACGTTTGTCAATGCCTCTGCTTGATAAATATTCCCCGTAGATCATTCCATAGGACCTGTGGACCAAGTAAGAAGTAAAAAACCATGGTCGGGTAGGTCAAAATTGCAGGCTGTACAACCATTATGGCTCAATTGTCGTCCACTTCCGGTCTCCAGGATAGCTTGACATACATGTATTATACCTCAAAATGTTTGTACATGTCTCTGCTTTATAAATATATACAGTAAGACTGTCTATACGCCCCTTGATTGGAGTAAATAATGTAAAACCAATGTCCGGCGGTAGGTTAAAATAAAACGGTTTACCTATGTTTTCACCCCCTGCCGGTCCCCATGGCGGCCCGAATAACCAAATACCTTAACAAATATGTGCGCAGGGGTCTCTGCTTAATATATATGTTTAGTTTTTATTTCTAGAGCCCTTCGTTAGCCCGAAAAATGCGAAAAACCAATATGCGTTATTACCCGGAATATCCGTCACGGTCCTGGCATCCCATTTTAGCTCCGTAATAGGCAACTTCCGGTCCTCAGGGAGGCTTGATCTAAATGTATGATACCTCAAAACGTTTGTCAATGCCTCTGCTTGATAACTATTCCCCGTAGATCATTCGATGGGACCTGTGGACCAAGTAAGAAGTAAAAAACCATGGTCGGGTAGGTCAAAAGTGCCGGCTGTACAACCATTATGGCTCAATTGTCGTCCACTTCCGGTCTCCAGGATAGCTTGACATACATGTATTATACCTCAAAATGTTTGTACATGTCTCTGCTTTATAAATATATACAGTAAGATTGTATATACGCCCCTTGATTGGAGTAAATAATGTAAAACCAATGTCCGGCGGTAGGTTAAAATAAAACGGTTTACCTATGTGTTCACCCCCTTCCGGTCCCCATGGCGGCCCGAATAACCAAATACCTTAACGAATATATGCGCAGGGGTCTCTGCTTAATATATATATTTAGTTTTTATTTCTGGAGCCCTTCGTTAGCCCGAAAAATGGAAAAACCAATATGCGTTATTACCCAGAATATTCGTCACGGTCCTGGCATCCCATTTTAGCTCCGTAATAGACAATTTCCGGTCCTCAGGGAGGCTTGATCTACATGTATGATACCTCAAGACGTTTGTCAATGCCTCTGATTGATAACTATTCCCCGTAGATCATTCCATAGGACCTGTGGACCAAGTAAGAAGTAAAAAACCATGGTCGGGTAGGTCAAAATTGCCGACTGTACAACCATTATGGCTCAATTGTCGTCCACTTCCGGTCTCCAGGATAGCTTGACATACATGTATTATACCTCAAAATGTTTGTACATGTCTCTGCTTTATAAATATATACAGTAAGACTGTCTATACGCCCCTTGATTGGAGTAAATAATGTAAAACAATGTCCGGCGGTAGGTTAAAATAAAACGGTTTACCTATGTTTTCACCCCCTTCCGGTCCCCATGGCGGCCCGAATAACCAAATACCTTAACGAATATGTGCGCAGGGGTCTCTGCTTAATATATATATTTAGTTTTTATTTCTGGAGCCCTTCGTTAGCCCGAAAAATGCGAAAAACCAATATGAGTTATTACCCAGAATATCCGTCACGGTCCTGGCATCCCATTTTAGCTCCGTAATAGACAATTTTCGGTCCTCACAGAGGCCTGATCTACATGTATGATACCTCAAAACGTTTGTCGATGCCTCTGCTTGATAACTATTCCCCGTAGATCATTCCATAGGACCTGTGGACCAAGTAAGAAGTAAAAAACCATGGTCGGGTAGGTCAAAATTGCCGGCTGTACAACCATTATGGCTCAATTGTCGTCCACTTCCGGTCTCCAGGATAGCTTGACATACATGTATTATACCTCAAAATGTTTATACATGTCTCTGCTTTATAAATATATACAGTAAGACTGTCTATACGCCCCTTGATTGGAGTAAATAATGTAAAACCAATGTCCGGCGGTAGGTTAAAATAAAACGGTTTACCTATGTTTTCACCCCCTTCCGGTCCCCATGGCGGCCCGAATAACCAAATACCTTAACAAATATGTGCGCAGGGGTCTCTGCTTAATATATATGTTTAGTTTTTATTTCTGGATCACTTCGTTAGCCAGAAAAATGCGAAAAACCAATATGCGTTATTACCCGGAATATCCGTCACGGTCCTGGCATCCCATTTTAGCTCCGTAATAGGCAACTTCCGGTCCTCAGGGAGGCTTGATCTACATGTATGATACCTCAAAACGTTTGTCAATGCCTCTGCTTGATAACTATTCCCCGTAGATCATTCCATAGGACCTGTTGATCAAGTAAGAAGTAAAAAACCATGGTCGGGTAGGTCAAAATTGCCGGCTGTACAACCATTATGGCTCAATTGTCGTCCACTTCCGGTCTCCAGGATAGCTTGACATACATGTATTATACCTCAAAATGTTTGTACATGTCTCTACTTTATAAATATATACAGTAAGACTGTCTATACGCCCCTTGATTGGAGTAAATAATGTAAAACCAATGTCCGGCGGTAGGTTAAAATAAAACGGTTTACCTATGTTTTCACCCCCTTCCGGTCCCCATGGCGGCCCGAATAACCAAATACCTTAACGAATATGTGCACAGGGGTCTCTGCTTAATATATATATTTAGTTTTTATTTCTGGAGCCCTTCGTTAGCCCGAAAAATGCGAAAAACCAATATGAGTTATTACCCAGAATATCCGTCACGGTCCTGGCATCCCATTTTAGCTCCGTAATAGACAATTTTCGGTCCTCACAGAGGCCTGATCTACATGTATGATACCTCAAAACGTTTGTCGATGCCTCTGCTTGATAACTATTCCCCGTAGATCATTCCATAGGACCTGTGGACCAAGTAAGAAGTAAAAAACCATGGTCGGGTAGGTCAAAATTGCCGGCTGTACAACCATTATGGCTCAATTGTCGTCCACTTCCGGTCTCCAGGATAGCTTGACATACATGTATTATACCTCAAAATGTTTATACATGTCTCTGCTTTATAAATATATACAGTAAGACTGTCTATACGCCCCTTGATTGGAGTAAATAATGTAAAACCAATGTCCGGCGGTAGGTTAAAATAAAACGGTTTACCTATGTTTTCACCCCCTGCCGGTCCCCATGGCGGCCCGAATAACCAAATACCTTAACAAATATGTGCGCAGGGGTCTCTGCTTAATATATATGTTTAGTTTTTATTTCTGGAGCACTTCGTTAGCCAGAAAAATGCGAAAAACCAATATGCGTTATTACCCGGAATATCCGTCACGGTCCTGGCATCCCATTTTAGCTCCGTAATAGGCAACTTCCGGTCCTCAGGGAGGCTTGATCTACATGTATGATACCTCAAAACGTTTGTCAATGCCTCTGCTTGATAACTATTCCCCGTAGATCATTCCATAGGACCTGTGGATCAAGTAAGAAGTAAAAAACCATGGTCGGATAGGTCAAAATTGCCGGCTGTACAACCATTATGGCTCAATTGTCGTCCACTTCCGGTCTTCAGGATAGCTTGACATACATGTATTATACCTCAAAATGTTTGTACATGTCTCTACTTTATAAATATATACAGTAAGACTGTCTATACGCCCCTTGATTGGAGTAAATAATGTAAAACCAATGTCCGGCGTAGGTTAAAATAAAACGGTTTACCTATGTTTTCACCCCCTGCCGGTCCCCATGGCGGCCCGAATAACCAAATACCTTAACAAATATGTGCGCAGGGATCTCTGCTTAATATATATGTTTAGTTTTTATTTCTGGAGCACTTCGTTAGCCAGAAAAATGCGAAAAACCAATATGCGTTATTACCCGGAATATCCGTCACGGTCCTGGCATCCCATTTTAGCTCCGTAATAGGCAACTTCCGGTCCTCAGGGAGGCTTGATCTACATGTATGATACCTCAAAACGTTTGTCAATGCCTCTGCTTGATAACTATTCCCCGTAGATCATTCCATAGGACCTGTGGATCAAGTAAGAAGTAAAAAACCATGGTCTGATAGGTCAAAATTGCCGGCTGTACAACCATTATGGCTCAATTGTCGTCCACTTCCGGTCTCCAGGATAGCTTGACATACATGTATTATACCTCAAAATGTTTGTACATGTCTCTACTTTATAAATATATACAGTAAGACTGTCTATACGCCCCTTGATTGGAGTAAATAATGTAAAACCAATGTCCGGCGTAGGTTAAAATAAAACGGTTTACCTATGTTTTCACCCCCTGCCGGTCCCCATGGCGGCCCGAATAACCAAATACCTTAACAAATATGTGCGCAGGGGTCTCTGCTTAATATATATGTTTAGTTTTTATTTCTGGAGCACTTCGTTAGCCAGAAAAATGCGAAAAACCAATATGCGTTATTACCCGGAATATCCGTCACGGTCCTGGCATCCCATTTTAGCTCCGTAATAGGCAACTTCCGGTCCTCAGGGAGGCTTGATCTACATGTATGATACCTCAAAACGTTTGTCAATGCCTCTGCTTGATAACTATTCCCCGTAGATCATTCCATAGGACCTGTGGATCAAGTAAGAAGTAAAAAACCATGGTCGGGTAGGTCAAAATTGCCGGCTGTACAACCATTATGGCTCAATTGTCGTCCACTTCCGGTCTCCAGGATAGCTTGACATACATGTATTATACCTCAAAATGTTTGTACATGTCTCTACTTTATAAATATATACAGTAAGACTGTCTATACGCCCCTTGATTGGAGTAAATAATGTAAAACCAATGTCCGGCGTAGGTTAAAATAAAACGGTTTACCTATGTTTTCACCCCCTGCCGGTCCCCATGGCGGCCCGAATAACCAAATACCTTAACAAATATGTGCGCAGGGGTCTCTGCTTAATATATATGTTTAGTTTTTATTTCTGGAGCCCTTCGTTAGCCAGAAAAATGCGAAAAACCAATATGCGTTATTACCCGGAATATCCGTCACGGTCCTGGCATCCCATTTTAGCTCCGTAATAGGCAACTTCCGGTCCTCAGGGAGGCTTGATCTACATGTATGATACCTCAAAACGTTTGTCAATGCCTCTGCTTGATAACTATTCCCCGTAGATCATTCCATAGGACCTGTGGACCAAGTAAGAAGTAAAAAACCATGGTCGGGTAGGTCAAAATTGCCGACTGTACAACCATTATGGCTCAATTGTCGTCCACTTCCGGTCTCCAGGATAGCTTGACATACATGTATTATACCTCAAAATGTTTGTACATGTCTCTGCTTTATAAATATATACAGTAAGACTGTCTATACGCCCCTTGATTGGAGTAAATAATGTAAAACAATGTCCGGCGGTAGGTTAAAATAAAACGGTTTACCTATGTTTTCACCCCCTTCCGGTCCCCATGGCGGCCCGAATAACCAAATACCTTAACGAATATGTGCGCAGGGGTCTCTGCTTAATATATATATTTAGTTTTTATTTCTGGAGCCCTTCGTTAGCCCGAAAAATGCGAAAAACCAATATGAGTTATTACCCAGAATATCCGTCACGGTCCTGGCATCCCATTTTAGCTCCGTAATAGACAATTTACGGTCCTCACAGAGGCCTGATCTACATGTATGATACCTCAAAACGTTTGTCGATGCCTCTGCTTGATAACTATTCCCCGTAGATCATTCCATAGGACCTGTGGACCAAGTAAGAAGTAAAAAACCATGGTCGGGTAGGTCAAAATTGCCGGCTGTACAACCATTATGGCTCAATTGTCGTCCACTTCCGGTCTCCAGGATAGCTTGACATACATGTATTATACCTCAAAATGTTTGTACATGTCTCTACTTTATAAATATATACAGTAAGACTGTCTATACGCCCCTTGATTGGAGTAAATAATGTAAAACCAATGTCCGGCGTAGGTTAAAATAAAACGGTTTACCTATGTTTTCACCCCCTGCCGGTCCCCATGGCGGCCCGAATAACCAAATACCTTAACAAATATGTGCGCAGGGGTCTCTGCTTAATATATATGTTTAGTTTTTATTTCTGGAGCCCTTCGTTAGCCCGAAAAATGCGAAAAACCAATATGCGTTATTACCCGGAATATCCGTCACGGTCCTGGCATCCCATTTTAGCTCCGTAATAGGCAACTTCCGGTCCTCAGGGAGGCTTGATCTACATGTATGATACCTCAAAACGTTTGTCAATGCCTCTGCTTGATAACTATTCCCCGTAGATCATTCCATAGGACCTGTGGACCAAGTAAGAAGTAAAAAACCATGGTCGGGTAGGTCAAAATTGCCGGCTGTACAACCATTATGGCTCAATTGTCGTCCACTTCCGGTCTCCAGGAAAGCTTGACATACATGTATTATACCTCAAAATGTTTGTACATGTCTCTACTTTATAAATATATACAGTAAGACTGTCTATACGCCCCTTGATTGGAGTAAATAATGTAAAACCAATGTCCGGCGGTAGGTTAAAATAAAACGGTTTACCTATGTTTTCACCCCCTTCCGGTCCCCATGGCGGCCCGAATAACCAAATACCTTAACAAATATGTGCGCAGGGGTCTCTGCTTAATATATATGTTTAGTTTTTATTTCTGGAGCCCTTCGTTAGCCAGAAAAATGCAAAAAACCAATATGAGTTATTACCCGGAATATCCGTCACGGTCCTGGCATCCCATTTTAGCTCCGTAATAGGCAACTTCCGGTCCTCAGGGAGGCTTGATCTACATGTATGATACCTCAAAACGTTTGTCAATGCTTCTGCTTGATAACTATTCCCCGTAGATCATTCCATAGGACCTGTGGACCAAGTAAGAAGTAAAAAACCATGGTCGGGTAGGTCAAAATTGCCGGCTGTACAACCATTATGGCTCAATTGTCGTCCACTTCCGGTCTCCAGGATAGCTTGACATACATGTATTATACCTCAAAATGTTTGTACATATCTCTGCTTTATAAATATATACAGTAAGACTGTCTATACGCCCCTTGATTGGAGTAAATAATGTAAAACCAATGTCCGGCGGTAGGTTAAAATAAAACGGTTTACCTATGTTTTCACCCCCTGCCGGTCCCCATGGCGGCCCGAATAACCAAATACCTTAACAAATATGTGCGCAGGGGTCTCTGCTTAATATATATATTTAGTTTGTATTTCTGGAGCCCTTCGTTAGCCCGAAAAATACGAAAAACCAATATGAGTTATTACCCAGAATATCCGTCACGGTCCTGGCATCCCATTTTAGCTCCGTAATAGACAATTTTCGGTCCTCACGGAGGCCTGATCTACATGTATGATACCTCAAAACGTTTGTCGATGCCTCTGCTTGATAACTATTCCCCGTAGATCATTCCATAGGACCTGTGGACCAAGTAAGAAGTAAAAAACCATGGTCGGGTAGGTCAAAATTGGCGGCTGTACAACCATTATGGCTCAATTGTCGTCCACTTCCGGTCTCCAGGATAGCTTGACATACATGTATTATACCTCAAAATGTTTATACATGTCTCTGCTTTATAAATATATACAGTAAGACTGTCTATACGCCCCTTGATTGGAGTAAATAATGTAAAACCAATGTCCGGCGGTAGGTTAAAATAAAACGGTTTACCTATGTTTTCACCCCCTGCCGGTCCCCATGGCGGCCCGAATAACCAAATACCTTAACAAATATGTGCGCAGGGGTCTCTGCTTAATATATATGTTTAGTTTTTATTTCTGGAGCCCTTCGTTAGCCAGAAAAATGCGAAAAACCAATATGCGTTATTACCCGGAATATCCGTCACGGTCCTGGCATCCCATTTTAGCTCCGTAATAGGCAACTTCCGGTCCTCAGGGAGGCTTGATCTACATGTATGATACCTCAAAACGTTTGTCAATGCCTCTGCTTGATAACTATTCCCCGTAGATCATTCCATAGGACCTGTGGACCAAGTAAGAAGTAAAAAACCATGGTCGGGTAGGTCAAAATTGCCGGTTGTACAACCATTATGGCTCAATTGTCGTCCACTTCCGGTCTCCAGGATAGCTTGACATACATGTATTATACCTCAAAATGTTTGTACATGTCTCTACTTTATAAATATATACAGTAAGACTGTCTATACGCCCCTTGATTGGAGTAAATAATGTAAAACCAATGTCCGGCGGTAGGTTAAAATAAAACGGTTTACCTATGTTTTCACCCCCTGCCGGTTCCCATGGCGGCCCGAATAACCAAATACCTTAACAAATATGTGCGCAGGGGTCTCTGCTTAATATATATGTTTAGTTTTTATTTCTGGAGCCCTTCGTTAGCCAGAAAAATGCGAAAAACCAATATGCGTTATTACCCGGAATATCCGTCACGGTCCTGGCATCCCATTTTAGCTCCGTAATAGGCAACTTCCGGTCCTCAGGGAGGCTTGATCTACATGTATGATACCTCAAAACGTTTGTCAATGCCTCTGCTTGATAACTATTCCCCGTAGATCATTCCATAGGACCTGTGGACCAAGTAAGAAGTAAAAAACCATGGTCGGGTAGTTCAAAATTGCCGGCTGTACAACCATTATGGCTCAATTGTCGTCCACTTCCGGTCTCCAGGATAGCTTGACATACATGTATTATACCTCAAAATGTTTGTACATGTCTCTACTTTATAAATATATACAGTAAGACTGTCTATACGCCCCTTGATTGGAGTAAATAATGTAAAACCAATGTCCGGCGGTAGGTTAAAATAAAACGGTTTACCTATGTTTTCACCCCCTGCCGGTTCCCATGGCGGCCCGAATAACCAAATACCTTAACAAATATGTGCGCAGGGGTCTCTGCTTAATATATATGTTTAGTTTTTATTTCTGGAGCCCTTCGTTAGCCAGAAAAATGCGAAAAACCAATATGCGTTATTACCCGGAATATCCGTCACGGTCCTGGCATCCCATTTTAGCTCCGTAATAGGCAACTTCCGGTCCTCAGGGAGGCTTGATCTACATGTATGATACCTCAAAACGTTTGTCAATGCCTCTGCTTGATAACTATTCCCCGTAGATCATTCCATAGGACCTGTGGACCAAGTAAGAAGTAAAAAACCATGGTCGGGTAGTTCAAAATTGCCGGCTGTACAACCATTATGGCTCAATTGTCGTCCACTTCCGGTCTCCAGGATAGCTTGACATACATGTATTATACCTCAAAATGTTTGTACATGTCTCTACTTTATAAATATATACAGTAAGACTGTCTATACGCCCCTTGATTGGAGTAAATAATGTAAAACCAATGTCCGGCGGTAGGTTAAAATAAAACGGTTTACCTATGTTTTCACCCCCTGCCGGTTCCCATGGCGGCCCGAATAACCAAATACCTTAACAAATATGTGCGCAGGGGTCTCTGCTTAATATATATGTTTAGTTTTTATTTCTGGAGCCCTTCGTCAGCCAGAAAAATGCGAAAAACCAATATGCGTTATTACCCGGAATATCCGTCACGGTCCTGGCATCCCATTTTAGCTCCGTAATAGGCAACTTCCGGTCCTCAGGGAGGCTTGATCTACATGTATGATACCTCAAAACGTTTGTCAATGCCTCTGCTTGATAACTATTCCCCGTAGATCATTCCATAGGACCTGTGGACCAAGTAAGAAGTAAAAAACCATGGTCGGGTAGTTCAAAATTGCCGGCTGTACAACCATTATGGCTCAATTGTCGTCCACTTCCGGTCTCCAGGATAGCTTGACATACATGTATTATACCTCAAAATGTTTATACATGTCTCTGCTTTATAAATATATACAGTAAGACTGTCTATACGCCCCTTGATTGGAGTAAATAATGTAAAACCAATGTCCGGCGGTAGGTTAAAATAAAACGGTTTACCTATGTTTTCACCCCCTGCCGGTCCCCATGGCGGCCCGAATAACCAAATACCTTAACAAATATGTGCGCATGGGTCTCTGCTTAATATATATGTTTAGTTTTTATTTCTGGAGCCCTTCGTTAGCCAGAAAAATGCGAAAAACCCATATGCGTTATTACCCGGAATATCCGTCACGGTCCTGGCATCCCATTTTAGCTCCGTAATAGGCAACTTCCGGTCCTCAGGGAGGCTTGATCTACATGTATGATACCTCAAAACGTTTGTCAATGCCTCTGCTTGATAACTATTCCCCGTAGATCATTCCATAGGACCTGTGGACCAAGTAAGAAGTAAAAAACCATGGTCGGGTAGGTCAAAATTGCCGGCTGTACAACCATTATGGCTCAATTGTCGTCCACTTCCGGTCTCCAGGATAGCTTGACATACATGTATTATACCTCAAAATGTTTGTACATGTCTCTACTTTATAAATATATACAGTAAGACTGTCTATACGCCCCTTGATTGGAGTAAATAATGTAAAACCAATGTCCGGCGTAGGTTAAAATAAAACGGTTTACCTATGTTTTCACCCCCTGCCGGTTCCCATGGCGGCCCGAATAACCAAATACCTTAACAAATATGTGCGCAGGGGTCTCTGCTTAATATATATGTTTAGTTTTTATTTCTGGAGCCCTTCGTTAGCCAGAAAAATGCGAAAAACCAATATGCGTTATTACCCGGAATATCCGTCACGGTCCTGGCATCCCATTTTAGCTCCGTAATAGGCAACTTCCGGTCCTCAGGGAGGCTTGATCTACATGTATGATACCTCAAAACGTTTGTCAATGCCTCTGCTTGATAACTATTCCCCGTAGATCATTCCATAGGACCTGTGGACCAAGTAAGAAGTAAAAAACCATGGTCGGGTAGTTCAAAATTGCCGGCTGTACAACCATTATGGCTCAATTGTCGTCCACTTCCGGTCTCCAGGATAGCTTGACATACATGTATTATACCTCAAAATGTTTGTACATGTCTCTACTTTATAAATATATACAGTAAGACTGTCTATACGCCCCTTGATTGGAGTAAATAATGTAAAACCAATGTCCGGCGGTAGGTTAAAATAAAACGGTTTACCTATGTTTTCACCCCCTGCCGGTCCCCATGGCGGCCCGAATAACCAAATACCTTAACAAATATGTGCGCAGGGGTCTCTGCTTAACATATATGTTTAGTTTTTATTTCTGGAGCCCTTCGTTAGCCAGAAAAATGCGAAAAACCAATATGAGTTATTACCCAGAATATCCGTCACTGTCCTGGCATCCCATTTTAGCTCCGTAATAGGCAACTTCCAGTCCTCAGGGAGGCTTGATCTACATGTATGATACCTCAAAACGTTTGTCAATGCCTCTGCTTGATAACTATTCCCCGTAGATCATTCCATAGGACCTGTGGACCAAGTAAGAAGTAAAAAACCATGGTCGTGTAGGTCAAAATTGCCGGCTGTACAACCATTATGGCTCAATTGTCGTCCACTTCCGGTCTCCAGGATAGCTTGACATACATGTATTATACCTCAAAATGTTTGTACATGTCTCTGCTTTATAAATATATACAGTAAGACTGTCTATACGCCCCTTGATTGGAGTAAATAATGTAAAACCAATGTCCGGCGGTAGGTTAAAATAAAACGGTTTACCTATGTTTTCACCCCCTTCCGGTCCCCATGGCGGCCCGAATAACCAAATACCTTAACGAATATGTGCGCAGGGGTCTCTGCTTAATATATATATTTAGTTTTTATTTCTGGAGCCCTTCGTTAGCCCGAAAAATGCGAAAAACCAATATGAGTTATTACCCAGAATATCCGTCACGGTCCTGGCATCCCATTTTAGCTCCGTAATAGACAATTTCCGGTCCTCACGGAGGCCTGATCTACATGTATGATACCTCAAAACGTTTGTCGATGCCTCTGCTTGATAACTATTCCCCGTAGATCATTCGATAGGACCTGTGGACCAAGTAAGAAGTAAAAAACCATGGTCGGGTAGGTCAAAATTGGCGGCTGTGCAACCATTATGGCTCAATTGTCGTCCACTTCCGGTCTCCAGGATAGCTTGACATACATGTATTATACCTCAAAATGTTTGTACATGTCTCTGCTTTATAAATATATACAGTAAGACTGTCTATACGCCCCTTGATTGGAGTAAATAATGTAAAACCAATGTCCGGCGGTAGGTTAAAATAAAACGGTTTACCTATGTTTTCACCCCCTTCCGGTCCCCATGGCGGCCCGAATAACCAAATACCTTAACAAATATGTGCGCAGGGGTCTCTGCTTAACATATATGTTTAGTTTTTATTTCTGGAGCCCTTCGTTAGCCAGAAAAATGCGAAAAACCAATATGAGTTATTACCCGGAATATCCGTCACGGTCCTGGCATCCCATTTTAGCTCCGTAATAGGCAACTTCCAGTCCTCAGGGAGGCTTGATCTACATGTATGATACCTCAAAACGTTTGTCAATGCCTCTGCTTGATAACTATTCCCCGTAGATCATTCCATAGGACCTGTGGACCAAGTAAGAAGTAAAAAACCATGGTCGGGTAGGTCAAAATTGCCGGCTGTACAACCATTATGGCTCAATTGTCGTCCACTTCCGGTCTCCAGGATAGCTTGACATACATGTATTATACCTCAAAATGTTTGTACATGTCTCTGCTTTATAAATATATACAGTAAGACTGTCTATACGCCCCTTGATTGGAGTAAATAATGTAAAACCAATGTCCGGCGGTAGGTTAAAATAAAACGGTTTACCTATGTTTTTACCCCCTGCCGGTCCCCATGGCGGCCCGAATAACCAAATACCTTAACAAATATGTGCGCAGGGGTCTCTGCTTAATATATATGTTAAGTTTTTATTTCTGGAGCCCTTCGTTAGCCAGAAAAATGCGAAAAACCAATATGAGTTATTACCCGGAATATCCGTCACGGTCCTGGCATCCCATTTTAGCTCCGTAATAGGCAACTTCCGGTCCTCACGGAGGCCTGATCTACATGTATGATACCTCAAAACGTTTGTCGATGCCTCTGCTTGATAACTATTCCCCGTAGATCATTCCATAGGACCTGTGGACCAAGTAAGAAGTAAAAAACCATGGTCGGGTAGGTCAAAATTGCCGGCTGTACAACCATTATGGCTCAATTGTCGTCCACTTCCGGTCTCCAGGATAGCTTGACATACATGTATTATAACTCAAAATGTTCGTACATGTCTCTGCTTTATAAATATATACAGTAAGACTGTCTATACGCCCCTTGATTGGAGTAAATAATGTAAAACCAATGTCCGGCGGTAGGTTAAAATAAAACGGTTTACCTATGTTTTTACCCCCTGCCGGTCCCCATGGCGGCCCGAATAACCAAATACCTTAACAAATATGTGCGCAGGGGTCTCTGCTTAATATATATGTTTAGTTTTTATTTCTGGAGCCCTTCGTTAGCCAGAAAAATGCGAAAAACCAATATGAGTTATTACCCAGAATATCCGTCACGGTCCTGGCATCCCATTTTAGCTCCGTAATAGGCAACTTCCGGTCCTCAGGGAGGCTTGATCTACATGTATGATACCTCAAAACGTTTGTCAATGCCTCTGCTTGATAACTATTCCCCGTAGATCATTCCATAGGATCTGTGGACCAAGTAAGAAGTAAAAAACCATGGTCGGGTAGGTCAAAATTGCCGGCTGTACAACCATTATGGCTCAATTGTCGTCCACTTCCGGTCTCCAGGATAGCTTGACATACATGTATTATACCTCAAAATGTTCGTACATGTCTCTGCTTTATAAATATATACAGTAAGACTGTCTATACGCCCCTTGATTGGAGTAAATAATGTAAAACCAATGTCCGGCGGTAGGTTAAAATAAAACGGTTTACCTATGTTTTTACCCCCTGCCGGTCCCCATGGCGGCCCGAATAACCAAATACCTTAACAAATATGTGCGCAGGGGTCTCTGCTTAATATATATGTTTAGTTTTTATTTCTGGAGCCCTTCGTTAGCCAGAAAAATGCGAAAAACCAATATGAGTTATTACCCAGAATATCCGTCACGGTCCTGGCATCCCATTTTAGCTCCGTAATAGGCAACTTCCGGTCCTCAGGGAGGCTTGATCTACATGTATGATACCTCAAAACGTTTGTCAATGCCTCTGCTTGATAACTATTCCCCGTAGATCATTCCATAGGATCTGTGGACCAAGTAAGAAGTAAAAAACCATGGTCGGGTAGGTCAAAATTGCCGGCTGTACAACCATTATGGCTCAATTGTCGTCCACTTCCGGTCTCCAGGATAGCTTGACATACATGTATTATACCTCAAAATGTTTGTACATGTCTCTGCTTTATAAATATATACAGTAAGACTGTCTATACGCCCCTTGATTGGAGTAAATAATGTAAAACCAATGTCCGGCGGTAGGTTAAAATAAAACGGTTTACCTATGTTTTCACCCCCTGCCGGTCCCCATGGCGGCCCGAATAACCAAATACCTTAACAAATATGTGCGCAGGGGTCTCTGCTTAACATATATGTTTAGTTTTTATTTCTGGAGCCCTTCGTTAGCCAGAAAAATGCGAAAAACCAATATGAGTTATTACCCGGAATATCCGTCACGGTCCTGGCATCCCATTTTAGCTCCGTAATAGGCAACTTCCAGTCCTCAGGGAGGCTTGATCTACATGTATGATACCTCAAAACGTTTGTCAATGCCTCTGCTTGATAACTATTCCCCGTAGATCATTCCATAGGACCTGTGGACCAAGTAAGAAGTAAAAAACCATGGTCGGGTAGGTCAAAATTGCCGACTGTACAACCATTATGGCTCAATTGTCGTCCACTTCCGGTCTCCAGGATAGCTTGACATACATGTATTATACCTCAAAATGTTTGTACATGTCTCTGCTTTATAAATATATACAGTAAGACTGTCTATACGCCCCTTGATTGGAGTAAATAATGTAAAACAATGTCCGGCGGTAGGTTAAAATAAAACGGTTTACCTATGTTTTCACCCCCTTCCGGTCCCCATGGCGGCCCGAATAACCAAATACCTTAACGAATATGTGCGCAGGGGTCTCTGCTTAATATATATATTTAGTTTTTATTTCTGGAGCCCTTCGTTAGCCCGAAAAATGCGAAAAACCAATATGAGTTATTACCCAGAATATCCGTCACGGTCCTGGCATCCCATTTTAGCTCCGTAATAGACAATTTACGGTCCTCACAGAGGCCTGATCTACATGTATGATACCTCAAAACGTTTGTCGATGCCTCTGCTTGATAACTATTCCCCGTAGATCATTCCATAGGACCTGTGGACCAAGTAAGAAGTAAAAAACCATGGTCGGGTAGGTCAAAATTGCCGGCTGTACAACCATTATGGCTCAATTGTCGTCCACTTCCGGTCTCCAGGATAGCTTGACATACATGTATTATACCTCAAAATGTTTGTACATGTCTCTACTTTATAAATATATACAGTAAGACTGTCTATACGCCCCTTGATTGGAGTAAATAATGTAAAACCAATGTCCGGCGTAGGTTAAAATAAAACGGTTTACCTATGTTTTCACCCCCTGCCGGTCCCCATGGCGGCCCGAATAACCAAATACCTTAACAAATATGTGCGCAGGGGTCTCTGCTTAATATATATGTTTAGTTTTTATTTCTGGAGCCCTTCGTTAGCCCGAAAAATGCGAAAAACCAATATGCGTTATTACCCGGAATATCCGTCACGGTCCTGGCATCCCATTTTAGCTCCGTAATAGGCAACTTCCGGTCCTCAGGGAGGCTTGATCTACATGTATGATACCTCAAAACGTTTGTCAATGCCTCTGCTTGATAACTATTCCCCGTAGATCATTCCATAGGACCTGTGGACCAAGTAAGAAGTAAAAAACCATGGTCGGGTAGGTCAAAATTGCCGGCTGTACAACCATTATGGCTCAATTGTCGTCCACTTCCGGTCTCCAGGAAAGCTTGACATACATGTATTATACCTCAAAATGTTTGTACATGTCTCTACTTTATAAATATATACAGTAAGACTGTCTATACGCCCCTTGATTGGAGTAAATAATGTAAAACCAATGTCCGGCGGTAGGTTAAAATAAAACGGTTTACCTATGTTTTCACCCCCTTCCGGTCCCCATGGCGGCCCGAATAACCAAATACCTTAACAAATATGTGCGCAGGGGTCTCTGCTTAATATATATGTTTAGTTTTTATTTCTGGAGCCCTTCGTTAGCCAGAAAAATGCAAAAAACCAATATGAGTTATTACCCGGAATATCCGTCACGGTCCTGGCATCCCATTTTAGCTCCGTAATAGGCAACTTCCGGTCCTCAGGGAGGCTTGATCTACATGTATGATACCTCAAAACGTTTGTCAATGCTTCTGCTTGATAACTATTCCCCGTAGATCATTCCATAGGACCTGTGGACCAAGTAAGAAGTAAAAAACCATGGTCGGGTAGGTCAAAATTGCCGGCTGTACAACCATTATGGCTCAATTGTCGTCCACTTCCGGTCTCCAGGATAGCTTGACATACATGTATTATACCTCAAAATGTTTGTACATATCTCTGCTTTATAAATATATACAGTAAGACTGTCTATACGCCCCTTGATTGGAGTAAATAATGTAAAACCAATGTCCGGCGGTAGGTTAAAATAAAACGGTTTACCTATGTTTTCACCCCCTGCCGGTCCCCATGGCGGCCCGAATAACCAAATACCTTAACAAATATGTGCGCAGGGGTCTCTGCTTAATATATATATTTAGTTTGTATTTCTGGAGCCCTTCGTTAGCCCGAAAAATACGAAAAACCAATATGAGTTATTACCCAGAATATCCGTCACGGTCCTGGCATCCCATTTTAGCTCCGTAATAGACAATTTTCGGTCCTCACGGAGGCCTGATCTACATGTATGATACCTCAAAACGTTTGTCGATGCCTCTGCTTGATAACTATTCCCCGTAGATCATTCCATAGGACCTGTGGACCAAGTAAGAAGTAAAAAACCATGGTCGGGTAGGTCAAAATTGGCGGCTGTACAACCATTATGGCTCAATTGTCGTCCACTTCCGGTCTCCAGGATAGCTTGACATACATGTATTATACCTCAAAATGTTTATACATGTCTCTGCTTTATAAATATATACAGTAAGACTGTCTATACGCCCCTTGATTGGAGTAAATAATGTAAAACCAATGTCCGGCGGTAGGTTAAAATAAAACGGTTTACCTATGTTTTCACCCCCTGCCGGTCCCCATGGCGGCCCGAATAACCAAATACCTTAACAAATATGTGCGCAGGGGTCTCTGCTTAATATATATGTTTAGTTTTTATTTCTGGAGCCCTTCGTTAGCCAGAAAAATGCGAAAAACCAATATGCGTTATTACCCGGAATATCCGTCACGGTCCTGGCATCCCATTTTAGCTCCGTAATAGGCAACTTCCGGTCCTCAGGGAGGCTTGATCTACATGTATGATACCTCAAAACGTTTGTCAATGCCTCTGCTTGATAACTATTCCCCGTAGATCATTCCATAGGACCTGTGGACCAAGTAAGAAGTAAAAAACCATGGTCGGGTAGGTCAAAATTGCCGGTTGTACAACCATTATGGCTCAATTGTCGTCCACTTCCGGTCTCCAGGATAGCTTGACATACATGTATTATACCTCAAAATGTTTGTACATGTCTCTACTTTATAAATATATACAGTAAGACTGTCTATACGCCCCTTGATTGGAGTAAATAATGTAAAACCAATGTCCGGCGGTAGGTTAAAATAAAACGGTTTACCTATGTTTTCACCCCCTGCCGGTTCCCATGGCGGCCCGAATAACCAAATACCTTAACAAATATGTGCGCAGGGGTCTCTGCTTAATATATATGTTTAGTTTTTATTTCTGGAGCCCTTCGTTAGCCAGAAAAATGCGAAAAACCAATATGCGTTATTACCCGGAATATCCGTCACGGTCCTGGCATCCCATTTTAGCTCCGTAATAGGCAACTTCCGGTCCTCAGGGAGGCTTGATCTACATGTATGATACCTCAAAACGTTTGTCAATGCCTCTGCTTGATAACTATTCCCCGTAGATCATTCCATAGGACCTGTGGACCAAGTAAGAAGTAAAAAACCATGGTCGGGTAGTTCAAAATTGCCGGCTGTACAACCATTATGGCTCAATTGTCGTCCACTTCCGGTCTCCAGGATAGCTTGACATACATGTATTATACCTCAAAATGTTTGTACATGTCTCTACTTTATAAATATATACAGTAAGACTGTCTATACGCCCCTTGATTGGAGTAAATAATGTAAAACCAATGTCCGGCGGTAGGTTAAAATAAAACGGTTTACCTATGTTTTCACCCCCTGCCGGTTCCCATGGCGGCCCGAATAACCAAATACCTTAACAAATATGTGCGCAGGGGTCTCTGCTTAATATATATGTTTAGTTTTTATTTCTGGAGCCCTTCGTTAGCCAGAAAAATGCGAAAAACCAATATGCGTTATTACCCGGAATATCCGTCACGGTCCTGGCATCCCATTTTAGCTCCGTAATAGGCAACTTCCGGTCCTCAGGGAGGCTTGATCTACATGTATGATACCTCAAAACGTTTGTCAATGCCTCTGCTTGATAACTATTCCCCGTAGATCATTCCATAGGACCTGTGGACCAAGTAAGAAGTAAAAAACCATGGTCGGGTAGTTCAAAATTGCCGGCTGTACAACCATTATGGCTCAATTGTCGTCCACTTCCGGTCTCCAGGATAGCTTGACATACATGTATTATACCTCAAAATGTTTGTACATGTCTCTACTTTATAAATATATACAGTAAGACTGTCTATACGCCCCTTGATTGGAGTAAATAATGTAAAACCAATGTCCGGCGGTAGGTTAAAATAAAACGGTTTACCTATGTTTTCACCCCCTGCCGGTTCCCATGGCGGCCCGAATAACCAAATACCTTAACAAATATGTGCGCAGGGGTCTCTGCTTAATATATATGTTTAGTTTTTATTTCTGGAGCCCTTCGTCAGCCAGAAAAATGCGAAAAACCAATATGCGTTATTACCCGGAATATCCGTCACGGTCCTGGCATCCCATTTTAGCTCCGTAATAGGCAACTTCCGGTCCTCAGGGAGGCTTGATCTACATGTATGATACCTCAAAACGTTTGTCAATGCCTCTGCTTGATAACTATTCCCCGTAGATCATTCCATAGGACCTGTGGACCAAGTAAGAAGTAAAAAACCATGGTCGGGTAGTTCAAAATTGCCGGCTGTACAACCATTATGGCTCAATTGTCGTCCACTTCCGGTCTCCAGGATAGCTTGACATACATGTATTATACCTCAAAATGTTTATACATGTCTCTGCTTTATAAATATATACAGTAAGACTGTCTATACGCCCCTTGATTGGAGTAAATAATGTAAAACCAATGTCCGGCGGTAGGTTAAAATAAAACGGTTTACCTATGTTTTCACCCCCTGCCGGTCCCCATGGCGGCCCGAATAACCAAATACCTTAACAAATATGTGCGCATGGGTCTCTGCTTAATATATATGTTTAGTTTTTATTTCTGGAGCCCTTCGTTAGCCAGAAAAATGCGAAAAACCCATATGCGTTATTACCCGGAATATCCGTCACGGTCCTGGCATCCCATTTTAGCTCCGTAATAGGCAACTTCCGGTCCTCAGGGAGGCTTGATCTACATGTATGATACCTCAAAACGTTTGTCAATGCCTCTGCTTGATAACTATTCCCCGTAGATCATTCCATAGGACCTGTGGACCAAGTAAGAAGTAAAAAACCATGGTCGGGTAGGTCAAAATTGCCGGCTGTACAACCATTATGGCTCAATTGTCGTCCACTTCCGGTCTCCAGGATAGCTTGACATACATGTATTATACCTCAAAATGTTTGTACATGTCTCTACTTTATAAATATATACAGTAAGACTGTCTATACGCCCCTTGATTGGAGTAAATAATGTAAAACCAATGTCCGGCGTAGGTTAAAATAAAACGGTTTACCTATGTTTTCACCCCCTGCCGGTTCCCATGGCGGCCCGAATAACCAAATACCTTAACAAATATGTGCGCAGGGGTCTCTGCTTAATATATATGTTTAGTTTTTATTTCTGGAGCCCTTCGTTAGCCAGAAAAATGCGAAAAACCAATATGCGTTATTACCCGGAATATCCGTCACGGTCCTGGCATCCCATTTTAGCTCCGTAATAGGCAACTTCCGGTCCTCAGGGAGGCTTGATCTACATGTATGATACCTCAAAACGTTTGTCAATGCCTCTGCTTGATAACTATTCCCCGTAGATCATTCCATAGGACCTGTGGACCAAGTAAGAAGTAAAAAACCATGGTCGGGTAGTTCAAAATTGCCGGCTGTACAACCATTATGGCTCAATTGTCGTCCACTTCCGGTCTCCAGGATAGCTTGACATACATGTATTATACCTCAAAATGTTTGTACATGTCTCTACTTTATAAATATATACAGTAAGACTGTCTATACGCCCCTTGATTGGAGTAAATAATGTAAAACCAATGTCCGGCGGTAGGTTAAAATAAAACGGTTTACCTATGTTTTCACCCCCTGCCGGTCCCCATGGCGGCCCGAATAACCAAATACCTTAACAAATATGTGCGCAGGGGTCTCTGCTTAACATATATGTTTAGTTTTTATTTCTGGAGCCCTTCGTTAGCCAGAAAAATGCGAAAAACCAATATGAGTTATTACCCAGAATATCCGTCACTGTCCTGGCATCCCATTTTAGCTCCGTAATAGGCAACTTCCAGTCCTCAGGGAGGCTTGATCTACATGTATGATACCTCAAAACGTTTGTCAATGCCTCTGCTTGATAACTATTCCCCGTAGATCATTCCATAGGACCTGTGGACCAAGTAAGAAGTAAAAAACCATGGTCGTGTAGGTCAAAATTGCCGGCTGTACAACCATTATGGCTCAATTGTCGTCCACTTCCGGTCTCCAGGATAGCTTGACATACATGTATTATACCTCAAAATGTTTGTACATGTCTCTGCTTTATAAATATATACAGTAAGACTGTCTATACGCCCCTTGATTGGAGTAAATAATGTAAAACCAATGTCCGGCGGTAGGTTAAAATAAAACGGTTTACCTATGTTTTCACCCCCTTCCGGTCCCCATGGCGGCCCGAATAACCAAATACCTTAACGAATATGTGCGCAGGGGTCTCTGCTTAATATATATATTTAGTTTTTATTTCTGGAGCCCTTCGTTAGCCCGAAAAATGCGAAAAACCAATATGAGTTATTACCCAGAATATCCGTCACGGTCCTGGCATCCCATTTTAGCTCCGTAATAGACAATTTCCGGTCCTCACGGAGGCCTGATCTACATGTATGATACCTCAAAACGTTTGTCGATGCCTCTGCTTGATAACTATTCCCCGTAGATCATTCGATAGGACCTGTGGACCAAGTAAGAAGTAAAAAACCATGGTCGGGTAGGTCAAAATTGGCGGCTGTGCAACCATTATGGCTCAATTGTCGTCCACTTCCGGTCTCCAGGATAGCTTGACATACATGTATTATACCTCAAAATGTTTGTACATGTCTCTGCTTTATAAATATATACAGTAAGACTGTCTATACGCCCCTTGATTGGAGTAAATAATGTAAAACCAATGTCCGGCGGTAGGTTAAAATAAAACGGTTTACCTATGTTTTCACCCCCTTCCGGTCCCCATGGCGGCCCGAATAACCAAATACCTTAACAAATATGTGCGCAGCGGTCTCTGCTTAACATATATGTTTAGTTTTTATTTCTGGAGCCCTTCGTTAGCCAGAAAAATGCGAAAAACCAATATGAGTTATTACCCGGAATATCCGTCACGGTCCTGGCATCCCATTTTAGCTCCGTAATAGGCAACTTCCAGTCCTCAGGGAGGCTTGATCTACATGTATGATACCTCAAAACGTTTGTCAATGCCTCTGCTTGATAACTATTCCCCGTAGATCATTCCATAGGACCTGTGGACCAAGTAAGAAGTAAAAAACCATGGTCGGGTAGGTCAAAATTGCCGGCTGTACAACCATTATGGCTCAATTGTCGTCCACTTCCGGTCTCCAGGATAGCTTGACATACATGTATTATACCTCAAAATGTTTGTACATGTCTCTGCTTTATAAATATATACAGTAAGACTGTCTATACGCCCCTTGATTGGAGTAAATAATGTAAAACCAATGTCCGGCGGTAGGTTAAAATAAAACGGTTTACCTATGTTTTTACCCCCTGCCGGTCCCCATGGCGGCCCGAATAACCAAATACCTTAACAAATATGTGCGCAGGGGTCTCTGCTTAATATATATGTTAAGTTTTTATTTCTGGAGCCCTTCGTTAGCCAGAAAAATGCGAAAAACCAATATGAGTTATTACCCGGAATATCCGTCACGGTCCTGGCATCCCATTTTAGCTCCGTAATAGGCAACTTCCGGTCCTCACGGAGGCCTGATCTACATGTATGATACCTCAAAACGTTTGTCGATGCCTCTGCTTGATAACTATTCCCCGTAGATCATTCCATAGGACCTGTGGACCAAGTAAGAAGTAAAAAACCATGGTCGGGTAGGTCAAAATTGCATGCTGTACAACCATTATGGCTCAATTGTCGTCCACTTCCGGTCTCCAGGATAGCTTGACATACATGTATTATAACTCAAAATGTTCGTACATGTCTCTGCTTTATAAATATATACAGTAAGACTGTCTATACGCCCCTTGATTGGAGTAAATAATGTAAAACCAATGTCCGGCGGTAGGTTAAAATAAAACGGTTTACCTATGTTTTTACCCCCTGCCGGTCCCCATGGCGGCCCGAATAACCAAATACCTTAACAAATATGTGCGCAGGGGTCTCTGCTTAATATATATGTTTAGTTTTTATTTCTGGAGCCCTTCGTTAGCCAGAAAAATGCGAAAAACCAATATGCGTTATTACCCGGAATATCCGTCACGGTCCTGGCATCCCATTTTAGCTCCGTAATAGGCAACTTCCGGTCCTCAGGGAGGCTTGATCTACATGTATGATACCTCAAAACGTTTGTCAATGCCTCTGCTTGATAACTATTCCCCGTAGATCATTCCATAGGACCTGTGGACCAAGTAAGAAGTAAAAAACCATGGTCGGGTAGTTCAAAATTGCCGGCTGTACAACCATTATGGCTCAATTGTCGTCCACTTCCGGTCTCCAGGATAGCTTGACATACATGTATTATACCTCAAAATGTTTGTACATGTCTCTACTTTATAAATATATACAGTAAGATTGTCTATACGCCCCTTGATTGGAGTAAATAATGTAAAACCAATGTCCGGCGGTAGGTTAAAATAAAACGGTTTACCTATGTTTTCACCCCCTGCCGGTCCCCATGGCGGCCCGAATAACCAAATACCTTAACAAATATGTGCGCAGGGGTCTCTGCTTAACATATATGTTTAGTTTTTATTTCTGGAGCCCTTCGTTAGCCAGAAAAATGCGAAAAACCAATATGAGTTATTACCCAGAATATCCGTCACTGTCCTGGCATCCCATTTTAGCTCCGTAATAGGCAACTTCCAGTCCTCAGGGAGGCTTGATCTACATGTATGATACCTCAAAACGTTTGTCAATGCCTCTGCTTGATAACTATTCCCCGTAGATCATTCCATAGGACCTGTGGACCAAGTAAGAAGTAAAAAACCATGGTCGTGTAGGTCAAAATTGCCGGCTGTACAACCATTATGGCTCAATTGTCGTCCACTTCCGGTCTCCAGGATAGCTTGACATACATGTATTATACCTCAAAATGTTTGTACATGTCTCTGCTTTATAAATATATACAGTAAGACTGTCTATACGCCCCTTGATTGGAGTAAATAATGTAAAACCAATGTCCGGCGGTAGGTTAAAATAAAACGGTTTACCTATGTTTTCACCCCCTTCCGGTCCCCATGGCGGCCCGAATAACCAAATACCTTAACGAATATGTGCGCAGGGGTCTCTGCTTAATATATATATTTAGTTTTTATTTCTGGAGCCCTTCGTTAGCCCGAAAAATGCGAAAAACCAATATGAGTTATTACCCAGAATATCCGTCACGGTCCTGGCATCCCATTTTAGCTCCGTAATAGACAATTTCCGGTCCTCACGGAGGCCTGATCTACATGTATGATACCTCAAAACGTTTGTCGATGCCTCTGCTTGATAACTATTCCCCGTAGATCATTCGATAGGACCTGTGGACCAAGTAAGAAGTAAAAAACCATGGTCGGGTAGGTCAAAATTGGCGGCTGTGCAACCATTATGGCTCAATTGTCGTCCACTTCCGGTCTCCAGGATAGCTTGACATACATGTATTATACCTCAAAATGTTTGTACATGTCTCTGCTTTATAAATATATACAGTAAGACTGTCTATACGCCCCTTGATTGGAGTAAATAATGTAAAACCAATGTCCGGCGGTAGGTTAAAATAAAACGGTTTACCTATGTTTTCACCCCCTTCCGGTCCCCATGGCGGCCCGAATAACCAAATACCTTAACAAATATGTGCGCAGGGGTCTCTGCTTAACATATATGTTTAGTTTTTATTTCTGGAGCCCTTCGTTAGCCAGAAAAATGCGAAAAACCAATATGAGTTATTACCCGGAATATCCGTCACGGTCCTGGCATCCCATTTTAGCTCCGTAATAGGCAACTTCCAGTCCTCAGGGAGGCTTGATCTACATGTATGATACCTCAAAACGTTTGTCAATGCCTCTGCTTGATAACTATTCCCCGTAGATCATTCCATAGGACCTGTGGACCAAGTAAGAAGTAAAAAACCATGGTCGGGTAGGTCAAAATTGCCGGCTGTACAACCATTATGGCTCAATTGTCGTCCACTTCCGGTCTCCAGGATAGCTTGACATACATGTATTATACCTCAAAATGTTTGTACATGTCTCTGCTTTATAAATATATACAGTAAGACTGTCTATACGCCCCTTGATTGGAGTAAATAATGTAAAACCAATGTCCGGCGGTAGGTTAAAATAAAACGGTTTACCTATGTTTTTACCCCCTGCCGGTCCCCATGGCGGCCCGAATAACCAAATACCTTAACAAATATGTGCGCAGGGGTCTCTGCTTAATATATATGTTAAGTTTTTATTTCTGGAGCCCTTCGTTAGCCAGAAAAATGCGAAAAACCAATATGAGTTATTACCCGGAATATCCGTCACGGTCCTGGCATCCCATTTTAGCTCCGTAATAGGCAACTTCCGGTCCTCACGGAGGCCTGATCTACATGTATGATACCTCAAAACGTTTGTCGATGCCTCTGCTTGATAACTATTCCCCGTAGATCATTCCATAGGACCTGTGGACCAAGTAAGAAGTAAAAAACCATGGTCGGGTAGGTCAAAATTGCCGGCTGTACAACCATTATGGCTCAATTGTCGTCCACTTCCGGTCTCCAGGATAGCTTGACATACATGTATTATAACTCAAAATGTTCGTACATGTCTCTGCTTTATAAATATATACAGTAAGACTGTCTATACGCCCCTTGATTGGAGTAAATAATGTAAAACCAATGTCCGGCGGTAGGTTAAAATAAAACGGTTTACCTATGTTTTTACCCCCTGCCGGTCCCCATTGCGGCCCGAATAACCAAATACCTTAACGAATATGTGCGCAGGGGTCTCTGCTTAATATATATATTTAGTTTTTATTTCTGGAGCCCTTCGTTAGCCCGAAAAATGCGAAAAACCAATATGAGTTATTACCCAGAATATCCGTCACGGTCCTGGCATCCCATTTTAGCTCCGTAATAGACAATTTCCGGTCCTCACGGAGGCCTGATCTACATGTATGATACCTCAAAACGTTTGTCGATGCCTCTGCTTGATAACTATTCCCCGTAGATCATTCGATAGGACCTGTGGACCAAGTAAGAAGTAAAAAACCATGGTCGGGTAGGTCAAAATTGGCGGCTGTGCAACCATTATGGCTCAATTGTCGTCCACTTCCGGTCTCCAGGATAGCTTGACATACATGTATTATACCTCAAAATGTTTGTACATGTCTCTGCTTTATAAATATATACAGTAAGACTGTCTATACGCCCCTTGATTGGAGTAAATAATGTAAAACCAATGTCCGGCGGTAGGTTAAAATAAAACGGTTTACCTATGTTTTCACCCCCTTCCGGTCCCCATGGCGGCCCGAATAACCAAATACCTTAACAAATATGTGCGCAGGGGTCTCTGCTTAACATATATGTTTAGTTTTTATTTCTGGAGCCCTTCGTTAGCCAGAAAAATGCGAAAAACCAATATGAGTTATTACCCGGAATATCCGTCACGGTCCTGGCATCCCATTTTAGCTCCGTAATAGGCAACTTCCAGTCCTCAGGGAGGCTTGATCTACATGTATGATACCTCAAAACGTTTGTCAATGCCTCTGCTTGATAACTATTCCCCGTAGATCATTCCATAGGACCTGTGGACCAAGTAAGAAGTAAAAAACCATGGTCGGGTAGGTCAAAATTGCCGGCTGTACAACCATTATGGCTCAATTGTCGTCCACTTCCGGTCTCCAGGATAGCTTGACATACATGTATTATACCTCAAAATGTTTGTACATGTCTCTGCTTTATAAATATATACAGTAAGACTGTCTATACGCCCCTTGATTGGAGTAAATAATGTAAAACCAATGTCCGGCGGTAGGTTAAAATAAAACGGTTTACCTATGTTTTTACCCCCTGCCGGTCCCCATGGCGGCCCGAATAACCAAATACCTTAACAAATATGTGCGCAGGGGTCTCTGCTTAATATATATGTTAAGTTTTTATTTCTGGAGCCCTTCGTTAGCCAGAAAAATGCGAAAAACCAATATGAGTTATTACCCGGAATATCCGTCACGGTCCTGGCATCCCATTTTAGCTCCGTAATAGGCAACTTCCGGTCCTCACGGAGGCCTGATCTACATGTATGATACCTCAAAACGTTTGTCGATGCCTCTGCTTGATAACTATTCCCCGTAGATCATTCCATAGGACCTGTGGACCAAGTAAGAAGTAAAAAACCATGGTCGGGTAGGTCAAAATTGCCGGCTGTACAACCATTATGGCTCAATTGTCGTCCACTTCCGGTCTCCAGGATAGCTTGACATACATGTATTATAACTCAAAATGTTCGTACATGTCTCTGCTTTATAAATATATACAGTAAGACTGTCTATACGCCCCTTGATTGGAGTAAATAATGTAAAACCAATGTCCGGCGGTAGGTTAAAATAAAACGGTTTACCTATGTTTTTACCCCCTGCCGGTCCCCATGGCGGCCCGAATAACCAAATACCTTAACAAATATGTGCGCAGGGGTCTCTGCTTAATATATATGTTTAGTTTTTATTTCTGGAGCCCTTCGTTAGCCAGAAAAATGCGAAAAACCAATATGCGTTATTACCCGGAATATCCGTCACGGTCCTGGCATCCCATTTTAGCTCCGTAATAGGCAACTTCCGGTCCTCAGGGAGGCTTGATCTACATGTATGATACCTCAAAACGTTTGTCAATGCCTCTGCTTGATAACTATTCCCCGTAGATCATTCCATAGGACCTGTGGACCAAGTAAGAAGTAAAAAACCATGGTCGGGTAGTTCAAAATTGCCGGCTGTACAACCATTATGGCTCAATTGTCGTCCACTTCCGGTCTCCAGGATAGCTTGACATACATGTATTATACCTCAAAATGTTTGTACATGTCTCTACTTTATAAATATATACAGTAAGACTGTCTATACGCCCCTTGATTGGAGTAAATAATGTAAAACCAATGTCCGGCGGTAGGTTAAAATAAAACGGTTTACCTATGTTTTCACCCCCTGCCGGTCCCCATGGCGGCCCGAATAACCAAATACCTTAACAAATATGTGCGCAGGGGTCTCTGCTTAACATATATGTTTAGTTTTTATTTCTGGAGCCCTTCGTTAGCCAGAAAAATGCGAAAAACCAATATGAGTTATTACCCAGAATATCCGTCACTGTCCTGGCATCCCATTTTAGCTCCGTAATAGGCAACTTCCAGTCCTCAGGGAGGCTTGATCTACATGTATGATACCTCAAAACGTTTGTCAATGCCTCTGCTTGATAACTATTCCCCGTAGATCATTCCATAGGACCTGTGGACCAAGTAAGAAGTAAAAAACCATGGTCGTGTAGGTCAAAATTGCCGGCTGTACAACCATTATGGCTCAATTGTCGTCCACTTCCGGTCTCCAGGATAGCTTGACATACATGTATTATACCTCAAAATGTTTGTACATGTCTCTGCTTTATAAATATATACAGTAAGACTGTCTATACGCCCCTTGATTGGAGTAAATAATGTAAAACCAATGTCCGGCGGTAGGTTAAAATAAAACGGTTTACCTATGTTTTCACCCCCTTCCGGTCCCCATGGCGGCCCGAATAACCAAATACCTTAACGAATATGTGCGCAGGGGTCTCTGCTTAATATATATATTTAGTTTTTATTTCTGGAGCCCTTCGTTAGCCCGAAAAATGCGAAAAACCAATATGAGTTATTACCCAGAATATCCGTCACGGTCCTGGCATCCCATTTTAGCTCCGTAATAGACAATTTCCGGTCCTCACGGAGGCCTGATCTACATGTATGATACCTCAAAACGTTTGTCGATGCCTCTGCTTGATAACTATTCCCCGTAGATCATTCGATAGGACCTGTGGACCAAGTAAGAAGTAAAAAACCATGGTCGGGTAGGTCAAAATTGGCGGCTGTGCAACCATTATGGCTCAATTGTCGTCCACTTCCGGTCTCCAGGATAGCTTGACATACATGTATTATACCTCAAAATGTTTGTACATGTCTCTGCTTTATAAATATATACAGTAAGACTGTCTATACGCCCCTTGATTGGAGTAAATAATGTAAAACCAATGTCCGGCGGTAGGTTAAAATAAAACGGTTTACCTATGTTTTCACCCCCTTCCGGTCCCCATGGCGGCCCGAATAACCAAATACCTTAACAAATATGTGCGCAGGGGTCTCTGCTTAACATATATGTTTAGTTTTTATTTCTGGAGCCCTTCGTTAGCCAGAAAAATGCGAAAAACCAATATGAGTTATTACCCGGAATATCCGTCACGGTCCTGGCATCCCATTTTAGCTCCGTAATAGGCAACTTCCAGTCCTCAGGGAGGCTTGATCTACATGTATGATACCTCAAAACGTTTGTCAATGCCTCTGCTTGATAACTATTCCCCGTAGATCATTCCATAGGACCTGTGGACCAAGTAAGAAGTAAAAAACCATGGTCGGGTAGGTCAAAATTGCCGGCTGTACAACCATTATGGCTCAATTGTCGTCCACTTCCGGTCTCCAGGATAGCTTGACATACATGTATTATACCTCAAAATGTTTGTACATGTCTCTGCTTTATAAATATATACAGTAAGACTGTCTATACGCCCCTTGATTGGAGTAAATAATGTAAAACCAATGTCCGGCGGTAGGTTAAAATAAAACGGTTTACCTATGTTTTTACCCCCTGCCGGTCCCCATGGCGGCCCGAATAACCAAATACCTTAACAAATATGTGCGCAGGGGTCTCTGCTTAATATATATGTTAAGTTTTTATTTCTGGAGCCCTTCGTTAGCCAGAAAAATGCGAAAAACCAATATGAGTTATTACCCGGAATATCCGTCACGGTCCTGGCATCCCATTTTAGCTCCGTAATAGGCAACTTCCGGTCCTCACGGAGGCCTGATCTACATGTATGATACCTCAAAACGTTTGTCGATGCCTCTGCTTGATAACTATTCCCCGTAGATCATTCCATAGGACCTGTGGACCAAGTAAGAAGTAAAAAACCATGGTCGGGTAGGTCAAAATTGCCGGCTGTACAACCATTATGGCTCAATTGTCGTCCACTTCCGGTCTCCAGGATAGCTTGACATACATGTATTATAACTCAAAATGTTCGTACATGTCTCTGCTTTATAAATATATACAGTAAGACTGTCTATACGCCCCTTGATTGGAGTAAATAATGTAAAACCAATGTCCGGCGGTAGGTTAAAATAAAACGGTTTACCTATGTTTTTACCCCCTGCCGGTCCCCATGGCGGCCCGAATAACCAAATACCTTAACAAATATGTGCGCAGGGGTCTCTGCTTAATATATATGTTTAGTTTTTATTTCTGGAGCCCTTCGTTAGCCAGAAAAATGCGAAAAACCAATATGAGTTATTACCCAGAATATCCGTCACGGTCCTGGCATCCCATTTTAGCTCCGTAATAGGCAACTTCCGGTCCTCAGGGAGGCTTGATCTACATGTATGATACCTCAAAACGTTTGTCAATGCCTCTGCTTGATAACTATTCCCCGTAGATCATTCCATAGGATCTGTGGACCAAGTAAGAAGTAAAAAACCATGGTCGGGTAGGTCAAAATTGCCGGCTGTACAACCATTATGGCTCAATTGTCGTCCACTTCCGGTCTCCAGGATAGCTTGACATACATGTATTATACCTCAAAATGTTCGTACATGTCTCTGCTTTATAAATATATACAGTAAGACTGTCTATACGCCCCTTGATTGGAGTAAATAATGTAAAACCAATGTCCGGCGGTAGGTTAAAATAAAACGGTTTACCTATGTTTTTACCCCCTGCCGGTCCCCATGGCGGCCCGAATAACCAAATACCTTAACAAATATGTGCGCAGGGGTCTCTGCTTAATATATATGTTTAGTTTTTATTTCTGGAGCCCTTCGTTAGCCAGAAAAATGCGAAAAACCAATATGAGTTATTACCCAGAATATCCGTCACGGTCCTGGCATCCCATTTTAGCTCCGTAATAGGCAACTTCCGGTCCTCAGGGAGGCTTGATCTACATGTATGATACCTCAAAACGTTTGTCAATGCCTCTGCTTGATAACTATTCCCCGTAGATCATTCCATAGGATCTGTGGACCAAGTAAGAAGTAAAAAACCATGGTCGGGTAGGTCAAAATTGCCGGCTGTACAACCATTATGGCTCAATTGTCGTCCACTTCCGGTCTCCAGGATAGCTTGACATACATGTATTATACCTCAAAATGTTTGTACATGTCTCTGCTTTATAAATATATACAGTAAGACTGTCTATACGCCCCTTGATTGGAGTAAATAATGTAAAACCAATGTCCGGCGGTAGGTTAAAATAAAACGGTTTACCTATGTTTTCACCCCCTGCCGGTCCCCATGGCGGCCCGAATAACCAAATACCTTAACAAATATGTGCGCAGGGGTCTCTGCTTAACATATATGTTTAGTTTTTATTTCTGGAGCCCTTCGTTAGCCAGAAAAATGCGAAAAACCAATATGAGTTATTACCCGGAATATCCGTCACGGTCCTGGCATCCCATTTTAGCTCCGTAATAGGCAACTTCCAGTCCTCAGGGTGGCTTGATCTACATGTATGATACCTCAAAACGTTTGTCAATGCCTCTGCTTGATAACTATTCCCCGTAGATCATTCCATAGGACCTGTGGACCAAGTAAGAAGTAAAAAACCATGGTCGGGTAGGTCAAAATTGCCGGCTGTACAACCATTATGGCTCAATTGTCGTCCACTTCCGGTCTCCAGGATAGCTTGACATACATGTATTATACCTCAAAATGTTTGTACATGTCTCTGCTTTATAAATATATACAGTAAGACTGTCTATACGCCCCTTGATTGGAGTAAATAATGTAAAACCAATGTCCGGCGGTAGGTTAAAATAAAACGGTTTACCTATGTTTTTACCCCCTGCCGGTCCCCATGGCGGCCCGAATAACCAAATACCTTAACAAATATGTGCGCAGGGGTCTCTGCTTAATATATATGTTAAGTTTTTATTTCTGGAGCCCTTCGTTAGCCAGAAAAATGCGAAAAACCAATATGAGTTATTACCCGGAATATCCGTCACGGTCCTGGCATCCCATTTTAGCTCCGTAATAGGCAACTTCCGGTCCTCACGGAGGCCTGATCTACATGTATGATACCTCAAAACGTTTGTCGATGCCTCTGCTTGATAACTATTCCCCGTAGATCATTCCATAGGACCTGTGGACCAAGTAAGAAGTAAAAAACCATGGTCGGGTAGGTCAAAATTGCCGGCTGTACAACCATTATGGCTCAATTGTCGTCCACTTCCGGTCTCCAGGATAGCTTGACATACATGTATTATACCTCAAAATGTTCGTACATGTCTCTGCTTTATAAATATATACAGTAAGACTGTCTATACGCCCCTTGATTGGAGTAAATAATGTAAAACCAATGTCCGGCGGTAGGTTAAAATAAAACGGTTTACCTATGTTTTTACCCCCTGCCGGTCCCCATGGCGGCCCGAATAACCAAATACCTTAACAAATATGTGCGCAGGGGTCTCTGCTTAATATATATGTTTAGTTTTTATTTCTGGAGCCCTTCGTTAGCCAGAAAAATGCGAAAAACCAATATGAGTTATTACCCAGAATATCCGTCACGGTCCTGGCATCCCATTTTAGCTCCGTAATAGGCAACTTCCGGTCCTCAGGGAGGCTTGATCTACATGTATGATACCTCAAAACGTTTGTCAATGCCTCTGCTTAATAACTATTCCCCGTAGATCATTCCATAGGATCTGTGGACCAAGTAAGAAGTAAAAAACCATGGTCGGGTAGGTCAAAATTGCCGGCTGTACAACCATTATGGCTCAATTGTCGTCCACTTCCGGTCTCCAGGATAGCTTGACATACATGTATTATACCTCAAAATGTTCGTACATGTCTCTGCTTTATAAATATATACAGTAAGACTGTCTATACGCCCCTTGATTGGAGTAAATAATGTAAAACCAATGTCCGGCGGTAGGTTAAAATAAAACGGTTTACCTATGTTTTTACCCCCTGCCGGTCCCCATGGCGGCCCGAATAACCAAATACCTTAACAAATATGTGCGCAGGGGTCTCTGCTTAATATATATGTTTAGTTTTTATTTCTGGAGCCCTTCGTTAGCCAGAAAAATGCGAAAAACCAATATGAGTTATTACCCGGAATATCCGTCACGGTCCTGGCATCCCATTTTAGCTCCGTAATAGGCAACTTCCGGTCCTCACGGAGGCCTGATCTACATGTATGATACCTCAAAACGTTTGTCGATGCCTCTGCTTGATAACTATTCCCCGTAGATCATTCCATAGGACCTGTGGACCAAGTAAGAAGTAAAAAACCATGGTCGGGTAGGTCAAAATTGCCGGCTGTACAACCATTATGGCTCAATTGTCGTCCACTTCCGGTCTCCAGGATAGCTTGACATACATGTATTATACCTCAAAATGTTCGTACATGTCTCTGCTTTATAAATATATACAGTAAGACTGTCTATACGCCCCTTGATTGGAGTAAATAATGTAAAACCAATGTCCGGCGGTAGGTTAAAATAAAACGGTTTACCTATGTTTTTACCCCCTGCCGGTCCCCATGGCGGCCCGAATAACCAAATACCTTAACAAATATGTGCGCAGGGGTCTCTGCTTAATATATATGTTTAGTTTTTATTTCTGGAGCCCTTCGTTAGCCAGAAAAATGCGAAAAACCAATATGAGTTATTACCCGGAATATCCGTCACGGTCCTGGCATCCCATTTTAGCTCCGTAATAGGCAACTTCCGGTCCTCAGGGAGGCTTGATCTACATGTATGATACCTCAAAACGTTTGTCAATGCCTCTGCTTAATAACTATTCCCCGTAGATCATTCCATAGGATCTGTGGACCAAGTAAGAAGTAAAAAACCATGGTCGGGTAGGTCAAAATTGCCGGCTGTACAACCATTATGGCTCAATTGTCGTCCACTTCCGGTCTCCAGGATAGCTTGACATACATGTATTATACCTCAAAATGTTCGTACATGTCTCTGCTTTATAAATATATACAGTAAGACTGTCTATACGGCCCTTGATTGGAGTAAATAATGTAAAACCAATGTCCGGCGGTAGGTTAAAATAAAACGGTTTACCTATGTTTTTACCCCCTGCCGGTCCCCATGGCGGCCCGAATAACCAAATACCTTAACAAATATGTGCGCAGGGGTCTCTGCTTAATATATATGTTTAGTTTTTATTTCTGGAGCCCTTCGTTAGCCAGAAAAATGCGAAAAACCAATATGAGTTATTACCCAGAATATCCGTCACGGTCCTGGCATCCCATTTTAGCTCCGTAATAGGCAACTTCCGGTCCTCAGGGAGGCTTGATCTACATGTATGATACCTCAAAACGTTTGTCAATGCCTCTGCTTGATAACTATTCCCCGTAGATCATTCCATAGGATCTGTGGACCAAGTAAGAAGTAAAAAACCATGGTCGGGTAGGTCAAAATTGCCGGCTGTACAACCATTATGGCTCAATTGTCGTCCACTTCCGGTCTCCAGGATAGCTTGACATACATGTATTATACCTCAAAATGTTTGTACCTGTCTCTGCTTTATAAATATATACAGTAAGACTGTCTATACGCCCCTTGATTGGAGTAAATAATGTAAAACCAATGTCCGGCGGTAGGTTAAAATAAAACGGTTTACCTATGTTTTCACCCCCTGCCGGTCCCCATGGCGGCCCGAATAACCAAATACCTTAACAAATATGTGCGCAGGGGTCTCTGCTTAATATATATGTTTAGTTTTTATTTCTGGAGCCCTTCGTTAGCCAGAAAAATGCGAAAAACCAATATGCGTTATTACCCGGAATATCCGTCACGGTCTTGGCATCCCATTTTAGCTCCGTAATAGGCAACTTCCGGTCCTCAGGGAGGCTTGATCTACATGTATGATACCTCAAAACGTTTGTCAATGCCTCTGCTTGATAACTATTCCCCGTAGATCATTCCATAGGACCTGTGGACCAAGTAAGAAGTAAAAAACCATGGTCGGGTAGGTCAAAATTGCCGGCTGTACAACCATTATGGCTCAATTGTCGTCCACTTCCGGTCTCCAGGATAGCTTGACATACATGTATTATACCTCAAAATGTTTGTACATATCTCTGCTTTATAAATATATACAGTAAGACTGTCTATACGCCCCTTGATTGGAGTAAATAATGTAAAACCAATGTCCGGCGGTAGGTTAAAATAAAACGGTTTACCTATGTTTTCACCCCCTGCCGGTCCCCATGGCGGCCCGAATAACCAAATACCTTAACAAATATGTGCGCAGGGGTCTCTGCTTAATATATATGTTTAGTTTTTATTTCTGGAGCCCTTCGTTAGCCAGAAAAATGCGAAAAACCAATATGCGTTATTACCCGGAATATCCGTCACGGTCCTGGCATCCCATTTTAGCTCCGTAATAGGCAACTTCCGGTCCTCAGCGAGGCTTGATCTACATGTATGATACCTCAAAACGTTTGTCAATGCCTCTGCTTGATAACTATTCCCCGTAGATCATTCCATAGGACCTGTGGACCAAGTAAGAAGTAAAAAACCATGGTCGGGTAGGTCAAAATTGCCGGCTGTACAACCATTATGGCTCAATTGTCGTCCACTTCCGGTCTCCAGGATAGCTTGACATACATGTATTATACCTCAAAATGTTTGTACATGTCTCTACTTTATAAATATATACAGTAAGACTGTCTATACGCCCCTTGATTGGAGTAAATAATGTAAAACCAATGTCCGGCGGTAGGTTAAAATAAAACGGTTTACCTATGTTTTCACCCCCTGCCGGTCCCCATGGCGGCCCGAATAACCAAATACCTTAACAAATATGTGCGCAGGGGTCTCTGCTTAATATATGTGTTTAGTTTTTATTTCTGGAGCCCTTCGTTAGCCAGAAAAATGCGAAAAACCAATATGCGTTATTACCCAGAATATCCGTCACGGTCCTGGCATCCCATTTTAGCTCCGTAATAGGCAACTTCCGGTCCTCAGGGAGGCTTGATCTACATGTATGATACCTCAAAACGTTTGTCAATGCCTCTGCTTGATAACTATTCCCCGTAGATCATTCCATAGGACCTGTGGACCAAGTAAGAAGTAAAAAACCATGGTCGGGTAGGTCAAAATTGCGGGCTGTACAACCATTATGGCTCAATTGTCGTCCACTTCCGGTCTCCAGGATAGCTTGACATACATGTATTATACCTCAAAATGTTTGTACATGTCTCTACTTTATAAATATATACAGTAAGATTGTCTATACGCCCCTTGATTGGAGTAAATAATGTAAAACCAATGTCCGGCGGTAGGTTAAAATAAAACGGTTTACCTATGTTTTCACCCCCTGCCGGTCCCCATGGCGGCCCGAATAACCAAATACCTTAACAAATATGTGCGCAGGGGTCTCTGCTTAATATATATGTTTAGTTTTTATTTCTGGAGCCCTTCGTTAGCCAGAAAAATGCGAAAAACCAATATGAGTTATTACCCGGAATATCCGTCACGGTCCTGGCATCCCATTTTAGCTCCGTAATAGGCAACTTCCGGTCCTCAGGGAGGCTTGATCTACATGTATGATACCTCAAAACGTTTGTCAATGCCTCTGCTTGATAACTATTCCCCGTAGATCATTCCATAGGACCTGTGGACCAAGTAAGAAGTAAAAAACCATGGTCACGTAGGTCAAAATTGGCGGCTGTACAACCATTATGGCTCAATTGTCGTCCACTTCCGGTCTCCAGGATAGCTTGACATACATGTATTATACCTCAAAATGTTTGTACATGTCTCTGCTTTATAAATATATACAGTAAGACTGTCTATACGCCCCTTGATTGGAGTAAATAATGTAAAACCAATGTCCGGCGGTAGGTTAAAATAAAACGGTTTACCTATGTTTTCACCCCCTGCCGGTCCCCATGGCGGCCCGAATAACCAAATACCTTAACAAATATGTGCGCAGGGTTCTCTGCTTAATATATATGTTTAGTTTTTATTTCTGGAGTCCTTCGTTAGCCAGAAAAATGCGAAAAACCAATATGCGTTATTACCCAGAATATCCGTCACGGTCCTGGCATCCCATTTTAGCTCCGTAATAGGCAATTTCCGGTCCTCAGGGAAGCTTGATCTACATGTATGATACCTCAAAACGTTTGTCAATGCCTCTGCTTGATAACTATTCCCCGTAGATCATTCCATAGGACCTGTGGACCAAGTAAGAAGTAAAAAACCATGGTCGGGTAGGTCAAAATTGCGGGCTGTACAACCATTATGGCTCAATTGTCGTCCACTTCCGGTCTCCAGGATAGCTTGACATACATGTATTATACCTCAAAATGTGTGTACATGTCTCTACTTTATAAATATATACAGTAAGACTGTCTATACGCCCCTTGATTGGAGTAAATAATGTAAAACCAATGTCCGGCGGTAGGTTAAAATAAAACGGTTTACCTATGTTTTCACCCCCTGCCGGTCCCCATGGCGGCCCGAATAACCAAATACCTTAACAAATATGTGCGCAGGGTTCTCTGCTTAATATATATGTTTAGTTTTTATTTCTGGAGCCCTTCGTTAGCCAGAAAAATGCGAAAAACCAATATGAGTTATTACCCGGAATATCCGTCACGGTCCTAGCATCCCATTTTAGCTCCGTAATAGGCAACTTCCGGTCCTCAGGGAGGCTTGATCTACATGTATGATACCTCAAAACGTTTGTCAATGCCTCTGCTTGATAACTATTCCCCGTAGATCATTCCATAGGATCTGTGGACCAAGTAAGAAGTAAAAAACCATGGTCGGGTAGGTCAAAATTGCCGGCTGTACAACCATTATGGCTCAATTGTCGTCCACTTCCGGTCTCCAGGATAGCTTGACATACATGTATTATACCTCAAAATGTTTGTACATGTCTCTGCTTTATAAATATATACAGTAAGACTGTCTATACGCCCCTTGATTGGAGTAAATAATGTAAAACCAATGTCCGGCGGTAGGTTAAAATAAAACGGTTTACCTATGTTTTCACCCCCTGCCGGTCCCCATGGCGGCCCGAATAACCAAATACCTTAACAAATATGTGCGCAGGGGTCTCTGCTTAATATATATGTTTAGTTTTTATTTCTGGAGCCCTTCGTTAGCCAGAAAAATGCGAAAAACCAATATGCGTTATTACCCGGAATATCCGTCACGGTCCTGGCATCCCATTTTAGCTCCGTAATAGGCAACTTCCGGTCCTCAGGGAGGCTTGATCTACATGTATGATACCTCAAAACGTTTGTCAATGCCTCTGCTTGATAACTATTCCCCGTAGATCATTCCATAGGACCTGTGGACCAAGTAAGAAGTAAAAAACCATGGTCGGGTAGGTCAAAATTGCCGGCTGTACAACCATTATGGCTCAATTGTCGTCCACTTCCGGTCTCCAGGATAGCTTGACATACATGTATTATACCTCAAAATGTTTGTACATGTCTCTACTTTATAAATATATACAGTAAGACTGTCTATACGCCCCTTGATTGGAGTAAATAATGTAAAACCAATGTCCGGCGGTAGGTTAAAATAAAACGGTTTACCTATGTTTTCACCCCCTGCCGGTCCCCATGGCGGCCCGAATAACCAAATACCTTAACAAATATGTGCGCAGGGGTCTCTGCTTAATATATGTGTTTAGTTTTTATTTCTGGAGCCCTTCGTTAGCCAGAAAAATGCGAAAAACCAATATGCGTTATTACCCAGAATATCCGTCACGGTCCTGGCATCCCATTTTAGCTCCGTAATAGGCAACTTCCGGTCCTCAGGGAGGCTTGATCTACATGTATGATACCTCAAAACGTTTGTCAATGCCTCTGCTTGATAACTATTCCCCGTAGATCATTCCATAGGACCTGTGGACCAGTAAGAAGTAAAAAACCATGGTCGGGTAGGTCAAAATTGCGGGCTGTACAACCATTATGGCTCAATTGTCGTCCACTTCCGGTCTCCAGGATAGCTTGACATACATGTATTATACCTCAAAATGTTTGTACATGTCTCTACTTTATAAATATATACAGTAAGATTGTCTATACGCCCCTTGATTGGAGTAAATAATGTAAAACCAATGTCCGGCGGTAGGTTAAAATAAAACGGTTTACCTATGTTTTCACCCCCTGCCGGTCCCCATGGCGGCCCGAATAACCAAATACCTTAACAAATATGTGCGCAGGGGTCTCTGCTTAATATATATGTTTAGTTTTTATTTCTGGAGCCCTTCGTTAGCCAGAAAAATGCGAAAAACCAATATGAGTTATTACCCGGAATATCCGTCACGGTCCTGGCATCCCATTTTAGCTCCGTAATAGGCAACTTCCGGTCCTCAGGGAGGCTTGATCTACATGTATGATACCTCAAAACGTTTGTCAATGCCTCTGCTTGATAACTATTCCCCGTAGATCATTCCATTGGACCTGTGGACCAAGTAAGAAGTAAAAAACCATGGTCAGGTAGGTCAAAATTGGCGGCTGTACAACCATTATGGCTCAATTGTCGTCCACTTCCGGTCTCCAGGATAGCTTGACATACATGTATTATACCTCAAAATGTTTGTACATGTCTCTGCTTTATAAATATATACAGTAAGACTGTCTATACGCCCCTTGATTGGAGTAAATAATGTAAAACCAATGTCCGGCGGTAGGTTAAAATAAAACGGTTTACCTATGTTTTCACCCCCTGCCGGTCCCCATGGCGGCCCGAATAACCAAATACCTTAACAAATATGTGCGCAGGGGTCTCTGCTTAATATATATGTTTAGTTTTTATTTCTGGAGTCCTTCGTTAGCCAGAAAAATGCGAAAAACCAATATGCGTTATTACCCAGAATATCCGTCACGGTCCTGGCATCCCATTTTAGCTCCGTAATAGGCAATTTCCGGTCCTCAGGGAAGCTTGATCTACATGTATGATACCTCAAAACGTTTGTCAATGCCTCTGCTTGATAACTATTCCCCGTAGATCATTCCATAGGACCTGTGGACCAAGTAAGAAGTAAAAAACCATGGTCGGGTAGGTCAAAATTGCGGGCTGTACAACCATTATGGCTCAATTGTCGTCCACTTCCGGTCTCCAGGATAGCTTGACATACATGTATTATACCTCAAAATGTGTGTACATGTCTCTACTTTATAAATATATACAGTAAGACTGTCTATACGCCCCTTGATTGGAGTAAATAATGTAAAACCAATGTCCGGCGGTAGGTTAAAATAAAACGGTTTACCTATGTTTTCACCCCCTGCCGGTCCCCATGGCGGCCCGAATAACCAAATACCTTAACAAATATGTGCGCAGGGTTCTCTGCTTAATATATATGTTTAGTTTTTATTTCTGGAGCCCTTCGTTAGCCAGAAAAATGCGAAAAACCAATATGAGTTATTACCCGGAATATCCGTCACGGTCCTGGCATCCCATTTTAGCTCCGTAATAGGCAACTTCCGGTCCTCAGGGAGGCTTGATCTACATGTATGATACCTCAAAACGTTTGTCAATGCCTCTGCTTGATAACTATTCCCCGTAGATCATTCCATAGGATCTGTGGACCAAGTAAGAAGTAAAAAACCATGGTCGGGTAGGTCAAAATTGCCGGCTGTACAACCATTATGGCTCAATTGTCGTCCACTTCCGGTCTCCAGGATAGCTTGACATACATGTATTATACCTCAAAATGTTTGTACATGTCTCTGCTTTATAAATATATACAGTAAGACTGTCTATACGCCCCTTGATTGGAGTAAATAATGTAAAACCAATGTCCGGCGGTAGGTTAAAATAAAACGGTTTACCTATGTTTTCACCCCCTGCCGGTCCCCATGGCGGCCCGAATAACCAAATACCTTAACAAATATGTGCGCAGGGGTCTCTGCTTAATATATATGTTTAGTTTTTATTTCTGGAGCCCTTCGTTAGCCAGAAAAATGCGAAAAACCAATATGCGTTATTACCCGGAATATCCGTCACGGTCCTGGCATCCCATTTTAGCTCCGTAATAGGCAACTTCCGGTCCTCAGGGAGGCTTGATCTACATGTATGATACCTCAAAACGTTTGTCAATGCCTCTGCTTGATAACTATTCCCCGTAGATCATTCCATAGGACCTGTGGACCAAGTAAGAAGTAAAAAACCATGGTCGGGTAGGTCAAAATTGCCGGCTGTACAACCATTATGGCTCAATTGTCGTCCACTTCCGGTCTCCAGGATAGCTTGACATACATGTATTATACCTCAAAATGTTTGTACATGTCTCTACTTTATAAATATATACAGTAAGACTGTCTATACGCCCCTTGATTGGAGTAAATAATGTAAAACCAATGTCCGGCGGTAGGTTAAAATAAAACGGTTTACCTATGTTTTCACCCCCTGCCGGTCCCCATGGCGGCCCGAATAACCAAATACCTTAACAAATATGTGCGCAGGGGTCTCTGCTTAATATATATGTTTAGTTTTTATTTCTGGAGCCCTTCGTTAGCCAGAAAAATGCGAAAAACCAATATGAGTTATTACCCGGAATATCCGTCACGGTCCTGGCATCCCATTTTAGCTCCGGAATAGGCAACTTCCGGTCCTCAGGGAGGCTTGATCTACATGTATGATACCTCAAAACGTTTGTCAATGCCTCTGCTTGATAACTATTCCCCGTAGATCATTCCATAGGATCTGTGGACCAAGTAAGAAGTAAAAAACCATGGTCGGGTAGGTCAAAATTGCCGGCTGTACAACCATTATGGCTCAATTGTCGTCCACTTCCGGTCTCCAGGATAGCTTGACATACATGTATTATACCTCAAAATGTTTGTACATGTCTCTGCTTTATAAATATATACAGTAAGACTGTCTATACGCCCCTTGATTGGAGTAAATAATGTAAAACCAATGTCCGGCGGTAGGTTAAAATAAAACAGTTTACCTATGTTTTCACCCCCTGCCGGTCCCCATGGCGGCCCGAATAACCAAATACCTTAACAAATATGTGCGCAGGGATCTCTGCTTAATATATATGTTTAGTTTTTATTTCTGGAGGCCTTCGTTAGCCAGAAAAATGCGAAAAACCAATATGCGTTATTACCCGGAATATCCGTCACGGTCCTGGCATCCCATTTTAGCTCCGTAATAGGCAACTTCCGGTCCTCAGGGAGGCTTGATCTACATGTATGATACCTCAAAACGTTTGTCAATGCCTCTGCTTGATAACTATTCCCCGTAGATCATTCCATAGGACCTGTGGACCAAGTAAGAAGTAAAAAACCATGGTCGGGTAGGTCAAAATTGCCGGCTGTACAACCATTATGGCTCAATTGTCGTCCACTTCCGGTCTCCAGGATAGCTTGACATACATGTATTATACCTCAAAATGTTTGTACATGTCTCTACTTTATAAATATATACAGTAAGACTGTCTATACGCCCCTTGATTGGAGTAAATAATGTAAAACCAATGTCCGGCGGTAGGTTAAAATAAAACGGTTTACCTATGTTTTCACCCCCTGCCGGTCCCCATGGCGGCCCGAATAACCAAATACCTTAACAAATATGTGCGCAGGGGTCTCTGCTTAATATATATGTTTAGTTTTTATTTCTGGAGCCCTTCGTTAGCCAGAAAAATGCGAAAAACCAATATGCGTTATTACCCGGAATATCCGTCACGGTCCTGGAATCCCATTTTAGCTCCGTAATAGGCAACTTCCAGTCCTCAGGGAGGCTTGATCTACATGTATGATACCTCAAAACGTTTGTCAATGCCTCTGCTTGATAACTATTCCACGTAGATCATTCCATAGGACCTGTGGACCAAGTAAGAAGTAAAAAACCATGGTCGGGTAGGTCAAAATTGCCGGCTGTACAACCATTATGGCTCAATTGTCGTCCACTTCCGGTCTCCAGGATAGCTTGACATACATGTATTATACCTCAAAATGTTTGTACATGTCTCTACTTTATAAATATATACAGTAAGACTGTCTATACGCCCCTTGATTGGAGTAAATAATGTAAAACCAATGTCCGGCGGTAGGTTAAAATAAAACGGTTTACCTATGTTTTCACCCCCTGCCGGTCCCCATGGCGGCCCGAATAACCAAATACCTTAACAAATATGTGCGCAGGGGTCTCTGCTTAATATATATGTTTAGTTTTTATTTCTGGAGTCCTTCGTTAGCCAGAAAAATGCGAAAAACCAATATGCGTTATTACCCAGAATATCCGTCACGGTCCTGGCATCCCATTTTAGCTCCGTAATAGGCAACTTCCGGTCCTCAGGGAAGCTTGATCTACATGTATGATACCTCAAAACGTTTGTCAATGCCTCTGCTTGATAACTATTCCCCGTAGATCATTCCATAGGACCTGTGGACCAAGTAAGAAGTAAAAAACCATGGTCGGGTAGGTCAAAATTGCCGGCTGTACAACCATTATGGCTCAATTGTCGTCCACTTCCGGTCTCCAGGATAGCTTGACATACATGTATTATACCTCAAAATGTTTGTACATGTCTCTACTTTATAAATATATACAGTAAGACTGTCTATACGCCCCTTGATTGGAGTAAATAATGTAAAACCAATGTCCGGCGGTAGGTTAAAATAAAACGGTTTACCTATGTTTTCACCCCCTGCCGGTCCCCATGGCGGTCCGAATAACCAAATACCTTAACAAATATGTGCGCAGGGGTCTCTGCTTAATATATATGTTTAGTTTTTATTTCTGGAGTCCTTCGTTAGCCAGAAAAATGCGAAAAACCAATATGCGTTATTACCCAGAATATCCGTCACGGTCCTGGCATCCCATTTTAGCTCCGTAATAGGCAACTTCCGGTCCTCAGGGAAGCTTGATCTACATGTATGATACCTCAAAACGTTTGTCAATGCCTCTGCTTGATAACTATTCCCCGTAGATCATTCCATAGGACCTGTGGACCAAGTAAGAAGTAAAAAACCATGGTCGGGTAGGTCAAAATTGCGGGCTGTACAACCATTATGGCTCAATTGTCGTCCACTTCCGGTCTCCAGGATAGCTTGACATACATGTATTATACCTCAAAATGTGTGTACATGTCTCTACTTTATAAATATATACAGTAAGTCTGTCTATACGCCCCTTGATTGGAGTAAATAATGTAAAACCAATGTCCGGCGGTAGGTTAAAATAAAACGGTTTACCTATGTTTTCACCCCCTGCCGGTCCCCATGGCGGCCCGAATAACCAAATACCTTAACAAATATGTGCGCAGGGTTCTCTGCTTAATATATATGTTTAGTTTTTATTTCTGGAGCCCTTCGTTAGCCAGCAAAATGCGAAAAACCAATATGAGTTATTACCCGGAATATCCGTCACGGTCCTGGCATCCCATTTTAGCTCCGGAATAGGCAACTTCCGGTCCTCAGGGAGGCTTGATCTACATGTATGATACCTCAAAACGTTTGTCAATGCCTCTGCTTGATAACTATTCCCCGTAGATCATTCCATAGGATCTGTGGACCAAGTAAGAAGTAAAAAACCATGGTCGGGTAGGTCAAAATTGCCGGCTGTACAACCATTATGGCTCAATTGTCGTCCACTTCCGGTCTCCAGGATAGCTTGACATACATGTATTATACCTCAAAATGTTTGTACATGTCTCTGCTTTATAAATATATACAGTAAGACTGTCTATACGCCCCTTGATTGGAGTAAATAATGTAAAACCAATGTCCGGCGGTAGGTTAAAATAAAACAGTTTACCTATGTTTTCACCCCCTGCCGGTCCCCATGGCGGCCCGAATAACCAAATACCTTAACAAATATGTGCGCAGGGGTCTCTGCTTAATATATATGTTTAGTTTTTATTTCTGGAGGCCTTCGTTAGCCAGAAAAATGCGAAAAACCAATATGCGTTATTACCCGGAATATCCGTCACGGTCCTGGCATCCCATTTTAGCTCCGTAATAGGCAACTTCCGGTCCTCAGGGAGGCTTGATCTACATGTATGATACCTCAAAACGTTTGTCAATGCCTCTGCTTGATAACTATTCCCCGTAGATCATTCCATAGGACCTGTGGACCAAGTAAGAAGTAAAAAACCATGGTCGGGTAGGTCAAAATTGCCGGCTGTACAACCATTATGGCTCAATTGTCGTCCACTTCCGGTCTCCAGGATAGCTTGACATACATGTATTATACCTCAAAATGTTTGTACATGTCTCTACTTTATAAATATATACAGTAAGACTGTCTATACGCCCCTTGATTGGAGTAAATAATGTAAAACCAATGTCCGGCGGTAGGTTAAAATAAAACGGTTTACCTATGTTTTCACCCCCTGCCGGTCCCCATGGCGGCCCGAATAACCAAATACCTTAACAAATATGTGCGCAGGGGTCTCTGCTTAATATATATGTTTAGTTTTTATTTCTGGAGCCCTTCGTTAGCCAGAAAAATGCGAAAAACCAATATGCGTTATTACCCGGAATATCCGTCACGGTCCTGGAATCCCATTTTAGCTCCGTAATAGGCAACTTCCAGTCCTCAGGGAGGCTTGATCTACATGTATGATACCTCAAAACGTTTGTCAATGCCTCTGCTTGATAACTATTCCACGTAGATCATTCCATAGGACCTGTGGACCAAGTAAGAAGTAAAAAACCATGGTCGGGTAGGTCAAAATTGCCGGCTGTACAACCATTATGGCTCAATTGTCGTCCACTTCCGGTCTCCAGGATAGCTTGACATACATGTATTATACCTCAAAATGTTTGTACATGTCTCTACTTTATAAATATATACAGTAAGACTGTCTATACGCCCCTTGATTGGAGTAAATAATGTAAAACCAATGTCCGGCGGTAGGTTAAAATAAAACGGTTTACCTATGTTTTCACCCCCTGCCGGTCCCCATGGCGGCCCGAATAACCAAATACCTTAACAAATATGTGCGCAGGGGTCTCTGCTTAATATATATGTTTAGTTTTTATTTCTGGAGCCCTTCGTTAGCCAGAAAAATGCGAAAAACCAATATGCGTTATTACCCGGAATATCCGTCACGGTCCTGGAATCCCATTTTAGCTCCGTAATAGGCAACTTCCAGTCCTCAGGGAGGCTTGATCTACATGTATGATACCTCAAAACGTTTGTCAATGCCTCTGCTTGATAACTATTCCACGTAGATCATTCCATAGGACCTGTGGACCAAGTAAGAAGTAAAAAACCATGGTCGGGTAGGTCAAAATTGCCGGCTGTACAACCATTATGGCTCAATTGTCGTCCACTTCCGGTCTCCAGGATAGCTTGACATACATGTATTATACCTCAAAATGTTTGTACATGTCTCTACTTTATAAATATATACAGTAAGACTGTCTATACGCCCCTTGATTGGAGTAAATAATGTAAAACCAATGTCCGGCGGTAGGTTAAAATAAAACGGTTAACTATGTTTTCACCCCCTGCCGGTCCCCATGGCGGCCCGAATAACCAAATACCTTAACAAATATGTGCGCAGGGGTCTCTGCTTAATATATATGTTTAGTTTTTATTTCTGGAGTCCTTCGTTAGCCAGAAAAATGCGAAAAACCAATATGCGTTATTACCCAGAATATCCGTCACGGTCCTGGCATCCCATTTTAGCTCCGTAATAGGCAACTTCCGGTCCTCAGGGAAGCTTGATCTACATGTATGATACCTCAAAACGTTTGTCAATGCCTCTGCTTGATAACTATTCCACGTAGATCATTCCATAGGACCTGTGGACCAAGTAAGAAGTAAAAAACCATGGTCGGGTAGGTCAAAATTGCCGGCTGTACAACCATTATGGCTCAATTGTCGTCCACTTCCGGTCTCCAGGATAGCTTGACATACATGTATTATACCTCAAAATGTTTGTACATGTCTCTACTTTATAAATATATACAGTAAGACTGTCTATACGCCCCTTGATTGGAGTAAATAATGTAAAACCAATGTCCGGCGGTAGGTTAAAATAAAACGGTTTACCTATGTTTTCACCCCCTGCCGGTCCCCATGGCGGTCCGAATAACCAAATACCTTAACAAATATGTGCGCAGGGGTCTCTGCTTAATATATATGTTTAGTTTTTATTTCTGGAGTCCTTCGTTAGCCAGAAAAATGCGAAAAACCAATATGCGTTATTACCCAGAATATCCGTCACGGTCCTGGCATCCCATTTTAGCTCCGTAATAGGCAACTTCCGGTCCTCAGGGAAGCTTGATCTACATGTATGATACCTCAAAACGTTTGTCAATGCCTCTGCTTGATAACTATTCCCCGTAGATCATTCCATAGGACCTGTGGACCAAGTAAGAAGTAAAAAACCATGGTCGGGTAGGTCAAAATTGCGGGCTGTACAACCATTATGGCTCAATTGTCGTCCACTTCCGGTCTCCAGGATAGCTTGACATACATGTATTATACCTCAAAATGTGTGTACATGTCTCTACTTTATAAATATATACAGTAAGACTGTCTATACGCCCCTTGATTGGAGTAAATAATGTAAAACCAATGTCCGGCGGTAGGTTAAAATAAAACGGTTTACCTATGTTTTCACCCCCTGCCGGTCCCCATGGCGGCCCGAATAACCAAATACCTTAACAAATATGTGCGCAGGGTTCTCTGCTTAATATATATGTTTAGTTTTTATTTCTGGAGCCCTTCGTTAGCCAGAAAAATGCGAAAAACCAATATGAGTTATTACCCGGAATATCCGTCACGGTCCTGGCATCCCATTTTAGCTCCGGAATAGGCAACTTCCGGTCCTCAGGGAGGCTTGATCTACATGTATGATACCTCAAAACGTTTGTCAATGCCTCTGCTTGATAACTATTCCCCGTAGATCATTCCATAGGATCTGTGGACCAAGTAAGAAGTAAAAAACCATGGTCGGGTAGGTCAAAATTGCCGGCTGTACAACCATTATGGCTCAATTGTCGTCCACTTCCGGTCTCCAGGATAGCTTGACATACATGTATTATACCTCAAAATGTTTGTACATGTCTCTGCTTTATAAATATATACAGTAAGACTGTCTATACGCCCCTTGATTGGAGTAAATAATGTAAAACCAATGTCCGGCGGTAGGTTAAAATAAAACAGTTTACCTATGTTTTCACCCCCTGCCGGTCCCCATGGCGGCCCGAATAACCAAATACCTTAACAAATATGTGCGCAGGGGTCTCTGCTTAATATATATGTTTAGTTTTTATTTCTGGAGGCCTTCGTTAGCCAGAAAAATGCGAAAAACCAATATGCGTTATTACCCGGAATATCCGTCACGGTCCTGGCATCCCATTTTAGCTCCGTAATAGGCAACTTCCGGTCCTCAGGGAGGCTTGATCTACATGTATGATACCTCAAAACGTTTGTCAATGCCTCTGCTTGATAACTATTCCCCGTAGATCATTCCATAGGACCTGTGGACCAAGTAAGAAGTAAAAAACCATGGTCGGGTAGGTCAAAATTGCCGGCTGTACAACCATTATGGCTCAATTGTCGTCCACTTCCGGTCTCCAGGATAGCTTGACATACATGTATTATACCTCAAAATGTTTGTACATGTCTCTACTTTATAAATATATACAGTAAGACTGTCTATACGCCCCTTGATTGGAGTAAATAATGTAAAACCAATGTCCGGCGGTAGGTTAAAATAAAACGGTTTACCTATGTTTTCACCCCCTGCCGGTCCCCATGGCGGCCCGAATAACCAAATACCTTAACAAATATGTGCGCAGGGGTCTCTGCTTAATATATATGTTTAGTTTTTATTTCTGGAGCCCTTCGTTAGCCAGAAAAATGCGAAAAACCAATATGCGTTATTACCCGGAATATCCGTCACGGTCCTGGAATCCCATTTTAGCTCCGTAATAGGCAACTTCCAGTCCTCAGGGAGGCTTGATCTACATGTATGATACCTCAAAACGTTTGTCAATGCCTCTGCTTGATAACTATTCCACGTAGATCATTCCATAGGACCTGTGGACCAAGTAAGAAGTAAAAAACCATGGTCGGGTAGGTCAAAATTGCCGGCTGTACAACCATTATGGCTCAATTGTCGTCCACTTCCGGTCTCCAGGATAGCTTGACATACATGTATTATACCTCAAAATGTTTGTACATGTCTCTACTTTATAAATATATACAGTAAGACTGTCTATACGCCCCTTGATTGGAGTAAATAATGTAAAACCAATGTCCGGCGGTAGGTTAAAATAAAACGGTTTACCTATGTTTTCACCCCCTGCCGGTCCCCATGGCGGCCCGAATAACCAAATACCTTAACAAATATGTGCGCAGGGGTCTCTGCTTAATATATATGTTTAGTTTTTATTTCTGGAGCCCTTCGTTAGCCAGAAAAATGCGAAAAACCAATATGCGTTATTACCCGGAATATCCGTCACGGTCCTGGCATCCCATTTTAGCTCCGTAATAGGCAACTTCCGGTCCTCAGGGAGGCTTGATCTACATGTATGATACCTCAAAACGTTTGTCAATGCCTCTGCTTGATAACTATTCCCCGTAGATCATTCCATAGGACCTGTGGACCAAGTAAGAAGTAAAAAACCATGGTCGGGTAGGTCAAAATTGCATGCTGTATAACCATTATGGCTCAATTGTCGTCCACTTCCGGTCTCCAGGATAGCTTGACATACATGTATTATACCTCAAAATGTTTGTACATGTCTCTACTTTATAAATATATACAGTAAGACTGTCTATACGCCCCTTGGTTGGAGTAAATAATGTAAAACCAATGTCCGGCGGTAGGTTAAAATAAAACGGTTTACCTATGTTTTCACCCCCTGCCGGTCCCCATGGCGGTCCGAATAACCAAATACCTTAACAAATATGTGCGCAGGGGTCTCTGCTTAATATATATGTTTAGTTTTTATTTCTGGAGCCCTTCGTTAGCCAGAAAAATGCGAAAAACCAATATGAGTTATTACCCGGAATATCCGTCACGGTCCTGGCATCCCATTTTAGCTCCGTAATAGGCAACTTCCGGTCCTCAGGGAGGCTTGATCTACATGTATGATACCTCAAAACGTTTGTCAATGCCTCTGCTTGATAACTATTCCCCGTAGATCATTCCATAGGACCTGTGGACCAAGTAAGAAGTAAAAAACCATGGTCAGGTAGGTCAAAATTGGCGGCTGTACAACCATTATGGCTCAATTGTCGTCCACTTCCGATCTCCAGGATAGCTTGACATACATGTATTATACCTCAAAATGTTTGTACATATCTCTGCTTTATAAATATATACAGTAAGACTGTCTATACGCCCCTTGATTGGAGTAAATAATGTAAAACCAATGTCCGGCGGTAGGTTAAAATAAAACGGTTTACCTATGTGTTCACCCCCTGCCGGTCCCCATGGCGGCCCGAATAACCAAATACCTTAACAAATATGTGCGCAGGGTTCTCTGCTTAATATATATGTTTAGTTTTTATTTCTGGAGGCCTTCGTTAGCCAGAAAAATGCGAAAAACCAATATGCGTTATTACCCGGAATATCCGTCACGGTCCTGGCATCCCATTTTAGCTCCGTAATAGGCAACTTCCGGTCCTCAGGGAGGCTTGATCTACATGTATGATACCTCAAAACGTTTGTCAATGCCTCTGCTTGATAACTATTCCCCGTAGATCATTCCATAGGACCTGTGGACCAAGTAAGAAGTAAAAAACCATGGTCGGGTAGGTCAAAATTGCCGGCTGTACAACCATTATGGCTCAATTGTCGTCCACTTCCGGTCTCCAGGATAGCTTGACATACATGTATTATACCTCAAAATGTTTGTACATGTCTCTACTTTATAAATATATACAGTAAGACTGTCTATACGCCCCTTGATTGGAGTAAATAATGTAAAACCAATGTCCGGCGGTAGGTTAAAATAAAACGGTTTACCTATGTTTTCACCCCCTGCCGGTCCCCATGGCGGCCCGAATAACCAAATACCTTAACAAATATGTGCGCAGGGGTCTCTGCTTAATATATATGTTTAGTTTTTATTTCTGGAGCCCTTCGTTAGCCAGAAAAATGCGAAAAACCAATATGCGTTATTACCCGGAATATCCGTCACGGTCCTGGAATCCCATTTTAGCTCCGTAATAGGCAACTTCCAGTCCTCAGGGAGGCTTGATCTACATGTATGATACCTCAAAACGTTTGTCAATGCCTCTGCTTGATAACTATTCCACGTAGATCATTCCATAGGACCTGTGGACCAAGTAAGAAGTAAAAAACCATGGTCGGGTAGGTCAAAATTGCCGGCTGTACAACCATTATGGCTCAATTGTCGTCCACTTCCGGTCTCCAGGATAGCTTGACATACATGTATTATACCTCAAAATGTTTGTACATGTCTCTACTTTATAAATATATACAGTAAGACTGTCTATACGCCCCTTGATTGGAGTAAATAATGTAAAACCAATGTCCGGCGGTAGGTTAAAATAAAACGGTTTACCTATGTTTTCACCCCCTGCCGGTCCCCATGGCGGCCCGAATAACCAAATACCTTAACAAATATGTGCGCAGGGGTCTCTGCTTAATATATATGTTTAGTTTTTATTTCTGGAGCCCTTCGTTAGCCAGAAAAATGCGAAAAACCAATATGCGTTATTACCCGGAATATCCGTCACGGTCCTGGCATCCCATTTTAGCTCCGTAATAGGCAACTTCCGGTCCTCAGGGAGGCTTGATCTACATGTATGATACCTCAAAACGTTTGTCAATGCCTCTGCTTGATAACTATTCCCCGTAGATCATTCCATAGGACCTGTGGACCAAGTAAGAAGTAAAAAACCATGGTCGGGTAGGTCAAAATTGCATGCTGTATAACCATTATGGCTCAATTGTCGTCCACTTCCGGTCTCCAGGATAGCTTGACATACATGTATTATACCTCAAAATGTTTGTACATGTCTCTACTTTATAAATATATACAGTAAGACTGTCTATACGCCCCTTGGTTGGAGTAAATAATGTAAAACCAATGTCCGGCGGTAGGTTAAAATAAAACGGTTTACCTATGTTTTCACCCCCTGCCGGTCCCCATGGCGGTCCGAATAACCAAATACCTTAACAAATATGTGCGCAGGGGTCTCTGCTTAATATATATGTTTAGTTTTTATTTCTGGAGCCCTTCGTTAGCCAGAAAAATGCGAAAAACCAATATGAGTTATTACCCGGAATATCCGTCACGGTCCTGGCATCCCATTTTAGCTCCGTAATAGGCAACTTCCGGTCCTCAGGGAGGCTTGATCTACATGTATGATACCTCAAAACGTTTGTCAATGCCTCTGCTTGATAACTATTCCCCGTAGATCATTCCATAGGACCTGTGGACCAAGTAAGAAGTAAAAAACCATGGTCAGGTAGGTCAAAATTGGCGGCTGTACAACCATTATGGCTCAATTGTCGTCCACTTCCGATCTCCAGGATAGCTTGACATACATGTATTATACCTCAAAATGTTTGTACATATCTCTGCTTTATAAATATATACAGTAAGACTGTCTATACGCCCCTTGATTGGAGTAAATAATGTAAAACCAATGTCCGGCGGTAGGTTAAAATAAAACGGTTTACCTATGTGTTCACCCCCTGCCGGTCCCCATGGCGGCCCGAATAACCAAATACCTTAACAAATATGTGCGCAGGGTTCTCTGCTTAATATATATGTTTAGTTTTTATTTCTGGAGGCCTTCGTTAGCCAGAAAAATGCGAAAAACCAATATGCGTTATTACCCGGAATATCCGTCACGGTCCTGGCATCCCATTTTAGCTCCGTAATAGGCAACTTCCGGTCCTCAGGGAGGCTTGATCTACATGTATGATACCTCAAAACGTTTGTCAATGCCTCTGCTTGATAACTATTCCCCGTAGATCATTCCATAGGACCTGTGGACCAAGTAAGAAGTAAAAAACCATGGTCGGGTAGGTCAAAATTGCCGGCTGTACAACCATTATGGCTCAATTGTCGTCCACTTCCGGTCTCCAGGATAGCTTGACATACATGTATTATACCTCAAAATGTTTGTACATGTCTCTACTTTATAAATATATACAGTAAGACTGTCTATACGCCCCTTGATTGGAGTAAATAATGTAAAACCAATGTCCGGCGGTAGGTTAAAATAAAACGGTTTACCTATGTTTTCACCCCCTGCCGGTCCCCATGGCGGCCCGAATAACCAAATACCTTAACAAATATGTGCGCAGGGGTCTCTGCTTAATATATATGTTTAGTTTTTATTTCTGGAGCCCTTCGTTAGCCAGAAAAATGCGAAAAACCAATATGCGTTATTACCCGGAATATCCGTCACGGTCCTGGAATCCCATTTTAGCTCCGTAATAGGCAACTTCCAGTCCTCAGGGAGGCTTGATCTACATGTATGATACCTCAAAACGTTTGTCAATGCCTCTGCTTGATAACTATTCCACGTAGATCATTCCATAGGACCTGTGGACCAAGTAAGAAGTAAAAAACCATGGTCGGGTAGGTCAAAATTGCCGGCTGTACAACCATTATGGCTCAATTGTCGTCCACTTCCGGTCTCCAGGATAGCTTGACATACATGTATTATACCTCAAAATGTTTGTACATGTCTCTACTTTATAAATATATACAGTAAGACTGTCTATACGCCCCTTGATTGGAGTAAATAATGTAAAACCAATGTCCGGCGGTAGGTTAAAATAAAACGGTTTACCTATGTTTTCACCCCCTGCCGGTCCCCATGGCGGCCCGAATAACCAAATACCTTAACAAATATGTGCGCAGGGGTCTCTGCTTAATATATATGTTTAGTTTTTATTTCTGGAGCCCTTCGTTAGCCAGAAAAATGCGAAAAACCAATATGCGTTATTACCCGGAATATCCGTCACGGTCCTGGCATCCCATTTTAGCTCCGTAATAGGCAACTTCCGGTCCTCAGGGAGGCTTGATCTACATGTATGATACCTCAAAACGTTTGTCAATGCCTCTGCTTGATAACTATTCCCCGTAGATCATTCCATAGGACCTGTGGACCAAGTAAGAAGTAAAAAACCATGGTCGGGTAGGTCAAAATTGCATGCTGTATAACCATTATGGCTCAATTGTCGTCCACTTCCGGTCTCCAGGATAGCTTGACATACATGTATTATACCTCAAAATGTTTGTACATGTCTCTACTTTATAAATATATACAGTAAGACTGTCTATACGCCCCTTGGTTGGAGTAAATAATGTAAAACCAATGTCCGGCGGTAGGTTAAAATAAAACGGTTTACCTATGTTTTCACCCCCTGCCGGTCCCCATGGCGGTCCGAATAACCAAATACCTTAACAAATATGTGCGCAGGGGTCTCTGCTTAATATATATGTTTAGTTTTTATTTCTGGAGCCCTTCGTTAGCCAGAAAAATGCGAAAAACCAATATGAGTTATTACCCGGAATATCCGTCACGGTCCTGGCATCCCATTTTAGCTCCGTAATAGGCAACTTCCGGTCCTCAGGGAGGCTTGATCTACATGTATGATACCTCAAAACGTTTGTCAATGCCTCTGCTTGATAACTATTCCCCGTAGATCATTCCATAGGACCTGTGGACCAAGTAAGAAGTAAAAAACCATGGTCGGGTAGGTCAAAATTGCGGGCTGTACAACCATTATGGCTCAATTGTCGTCCACTTCCGGTCTCCAGGATAGCTTGACATACATGTATTATACCTCAAAATGTGTGTACATGTCTCTACTTTATAAATATATACAGTAAGACTGTCTATACGCCCCTTGATTGGAGTAAATAATGTAAAACCAATGTCCGGCGGTAGGTTAAAATAAAACGGTTTACCTATGTTTTCACCCCCTGCCGGTCCCCATGGCGGCCCGAATAACCAAATACCTTAACAAATATGTGCGCAGGGGTCTCTGCTTAATATATATGTTTAGTTTTTATTTCTGGAGCCCTTCGTTAGCCAGAAAAATGCGAAAAACCAATATGAGTTATTACCCGGAATATCCGTCACGGTCCTGGCATCCCATTTTAGCTCCGTAATAGGCAACTTCCGGTCCTCAGGGAGGCTTGATCTACATGTATGATACCTCAAAACGTTTGTCAATGCCTCTGCTTGATAACTATTCCCCGTAGATCATTCCATAGGATCTGTGGACCAAGTAAGAAGTAAAAAACCATGGTCGGGTAGGTCAAAATTGCCGGCTGTACAACCATTATGGCTCAATTGTCGTCCACTTCCGGTCTCCAGGATAGCTTGACATACATGTATTATACCTCAAAATGTTTGTACATGTCTCTGCTTTATAAATATATACAGTAAGACTGTCTATACGCCCCTTGATTGGAGTAAATAATGTAAAACCAATGTCCGGCGGTAGGTTAAAATAAAACGGTTTACCTATGTTTTCACCCCCTGCCGGTCCCCATGGCGGCCCGAATAACCAAATACCTTAACAAATATGTGCGCAGGGGTCTCTGCTTAATATATATGTTTAGTTTTTATTTCTGGAGCCCTTCGTTAGCCAGAAAAATGCGAAAAACCAATATGCGTTATTACCCGGAATATCCGTCACGGTCCTGGCATCCCATTTTAGCTCCGTAATAGGCAACTTCCGGTCCTCAGGGAGGCTTGATCTACATGTATGATACCTCAAAACGTTTGTCAATGCCTCTGCTTGATAACTATTCCCCGTAGATCATTCCATAGGACCTGTGGACCAAGTAAGAAGTAAAAAACCATGGTCGGGTAGGTCAAAATTGCCGGCTGTACAACCATTATGGCTCAATTGTCGTCCACTTCCGGTCTCCAGGATAGCTTGACATACATGTATTATACCTCAAAATGTGTGTACATGTCTCTACTTTATAAATATATACAGTAAGACTGTCTATACGCCCCTTGATTGGAGTAAATAATGTAAAACCAATGTCCGGCGGTAGGTTAAAATAAAACGGTTTACCTATGTTTTCACCCCCTGCCGGTCCCCATGGCGGCCCGAATAACCAAATACCTTAACAAATATGTGCGCAGGGTTCTCTGCTTAATATATATGTTTAGTTTTTATTTCTGGAGCCCTTCGTTAGCCAGAAAAATGCGAAAAACCAATATGCGTTATTACCCGGAATATCCGTCACGGTCCTGGCATCCCATTTTAGCTCCGTAATAGGCAACTTCCGGTCCTCAGGGAGGCTTGATCTACATGTATGATACCTCAAAACGTTTGTCAATGCCTCTGCTTGATAACTATTCCCCGTAGATCATTCCATAGGACCTGTGGACCAAGTAAGAAGTAAAAAACCATGGTCGGGTAGGTCAAAATTGCATGCTGTATAACCATTATGGCTCAATTGTCGTCCACTTCCGGTCTCCAGGATAGCTTGACATACATGTATTATACCTCAAAATGTTTGTACATGTCTCTACTTTATAAATATATACAGTAAGACTGTCTATACGCCCCTTGGTTGGAGTAAATAATGTAAAACCAATGTCCGGCGGTAGGTTAAAATAAAACGGTTTACCTATGTGTTCACCCCCTGCCGGTCCCCATGGCGGCCCGAATAACCAAATACCTTAACAAATATGTGCGCAGGGGTCTCTGCTTAATATATATGTTTAGTTTTTATTTCTGGAGTCCTTCGTTTGCCAGAAAAATGCGAAAAACCAATATGCGTTATTACCCAGAATATCCGTCACGGTCCTGGCATCCCATTTTAGCTCCGTAATAGGCAACTTCCGGTCCTCAGGGAAGCTTGATCTACATGTATGATACCTCAAAACGTTTGTCAATGCCTCTGCTTGATAACTATTCCCCGTAGATCATTCCATAGGACCTGTGGACCAAGTAAGAAGTAAAAAACCATGGTCGGGTAGGTCAAAATTGCGGGCTGTACAACCATTATGGCTCAATTGTCGTCCACTTCCGGTCTCCAGGATAGCTTGACATACATGTATTATACCTCAAAATGTGTGTACATGTCTCTACTTTATAAATATATACAGTAAGACTGTCTATACGCCCCTTGATTGGAGTAAATAATGTAAAACCAATGTCCGGCGGTAGGTTAAAATAAAACGGTTTACCTATGTTTTCACCCCCTGCCGGTCCCCATGGCGGCCCGAATAACCAAATACCTTAACAAATATGTGCGCAGGGGTCTCTGCTTAATATATATGTTTAGTTTTTATTTCTGGAGCCCTTCGTTAGCCAGAAAAATGCGAAAAACCAATATGAGTTATTACCCGGAATATCCGTCACGGTCCTGGCATCCCATTTTAGCTCCGTAATAGGCAACTTCCGGTCCTCAGGGAGGCTTGATCTACATGTATGATACCTCAAAACGTTTGTCAATGCCTCTGCTTGATAACTATTCCCCGTAGATCATTCCATAGGATCTGTGGACCAAGTAAGAAGTAAAAAACCATGGTCGGGTAGGTCAAAATTGCCGGCTGTACAACCATTATGGCTCAATTGTCGTCCACTTCCGGTCTCCAGGATAGCTTGACATACATGTATTATACCTCAAAATGTTTGTACATGTCTCTGCTTTATAAATATATACAGTAAGACTGTCTATACGCCCCTTGATTGGAGTAAATAATGTAAAACCAATGTCCGGCGGTAGGTTAAAATAAAACGGTTTACCTATGTTTTCACCCCCTGCCGGTCCCCATGGCGGCCCGAATAACCAAATACCTTAACAAATATGTGCGCAGGGGTCTCTGCTTAATATATATGTTTAGTTTTTATTTCTGGAGCCCTTCGTTAGCCAGAAAAATGCGAAAAACCAATATGCGTTATTACCCGGAATATCCGTCACGGTCCTGGCATCCCATTTTAGCTCCGTAATAGGCAACTTCCGGTCCTCAGGGAGGCTTGATCTACATGTATGATACCTCAAAACGTTTGTCAATGCCTCTGCTTGATAACTATTCCCCGTAGATCATTCCATAGGACCTGTGGACCAAGTAAGAAGTAAAAAACCATGGTCGGGTAGGTCAAAATTGCATGCTGTATAACCATTATGGCTCAATTGTCGTCCACTTCCGGTCTCCAGGATAGCTTGACATACATGTATTATACCTCAAAATGTTTGTACATGTCTCTACTTTATAAATATATACAGTAAGACTGTCTATACGCCCCTTGGTTGGAGTAAATAATGTAAAACCAATGTCCGGCGGTAGGTTAAAATAAAACGGTTTACCTATGTGTTCACCCCCTGCCGGTCCCCATGGCGGCCCGAATAACCAAATACCTTAACAAATATGTGCGCAGGGGTCTCTGCTTAATATATATGTTTAGTTTTTATTTCTGGAGTCCTTCGTTAGCCAGAAAAATGCGAAAAACCAATATGCGTTATTACCCAGAATATCCGTCACGGTCCTGGCATCCCATTTTAGCTCCGTAATAGGCAACTTCCGGTCCTCAGGGAAGCTTGATCTACATGTATGATACCTCAAAACGTTTGTCAATGCCTCTGCTTGATAACTATTCCCCGTAGATCATTCCATAGGACCTGTGGACCAAGTAAGAAGTAAAAAACCATGGTCGGGTAGGTCAAAATTGCGGGCTGTACAACCATTATGGCTCAATTGTCGTCCACTTCCGGTCTCCAGGATAGCTTGACATACATGTATTATACCTCAAAATGTGTGTACATGTCTCTACTTTATAAATATATACAGTAAGACTGTCTATACGCCCCTTGATTGGAGTAAATAATGTAAAACCAATGTCCGGCGGTAGGTTAAAATAAAACGGTTTACCTATGTTTTCACCCCCTGCCGGTCCCCATGGCGGCCCGAATAACCAAATACCTTAACAAATATGTGCGCAGGGGTCTCTGCTTAATATATATGTTTAGTTTTTATTTCTGGAGCCCTTCGTTAGCCAGAAAAATGCGAAAAACCAATATGAGTTATTACCCGGAATATCCGTCACGGTCCTGGCATCCCATTTTAGCTCCGTAATAGGCAACTTCCGGTCCTCAGGGAGGCTTGATCTACATGTATGATACCTCAAAACGTTTGTCAATGCCTCTGCTTGATAACTATTCCCCGTAGATCATTCCATAGGATCTGTGGACCAAGTAAGAAGTAAAAAACCATGGTCGGGTAGGTCAAAATTGCCGGCTGTACAACCATTATGGCTCAATTGTCGTCCACTTCCGGTCTCCAGGATAGCTTGACATACATGTATTATACCTCAAAATGTTTGTACATGTCTCTGCTTTATAAATATATACAGTAAGACTGTCTATACGCCCCTTGATTGGAGTAAATAATGTAAAACCAATGTCCGGCGGTAGGTTAAAATAAAACGGTTTACCTATGTTTTCACCCCCTGCCGGTCCCCATGGCGGCCCGAATAACCAAATACCTTAACAAATATGTGCGCAGGGGTCTCTGCTTAATATATATGTTTAGTTTTTATTTCTGGAGCCCTTCGTTAGCCAGAAAAATGCGAAAAACCAATATGCGTTATTACCCGGAATATCCGTCACGGTCCTGGCATCCCATTTTAGCTCCGTAATAGGCAACTTCCGGTCCTCAGGGAGGCTTGATCTACATGTATGATACCTCAAAACGTTTGTCAATGCCTCTGCTTGATAACTATTCCCCGTAGATCATTCCATAGGACCTGTGGACCAAGTAAGAAGTAAAAAACCATGGTCGGGTAGGTCAAAATTGCCGGCTGTACAACCATTATGGCTCAATTGTCGTCCACTTCCGGTCTCCAGGATAGCTTGACATACATGTATTATACCTCAAAATGTTTGTACATGTCTCTACTTTATAAATATATACAGTAAGACTGTCTATACGCCCCTTGATTGGAGTAAATAATGTAAAACCAATGTCCGGCGGTAGGTTAAAATAAAACGGTTTACCTATGTTTTCACCCCCTGCCGGTCCCCATGGCGGCCCGAATAACCAAATACCTTAACAAATATGTGCGCAGGGGTCTCTGCTTAATATATATGTTTAGTTTTTATTTCTGGAGCCCTTCGTTAGCCAGAAAAATGCGAAAAACCAATATGCGTTATTACCCGGAATATCCGTCACGGTCCTGGCATCCCATTTTAGCTCCGTAATAGGCAACTTCCGGTCCTCAGGGAGGCTTGATCTACATGTATGATACCTCAAAACGTTTGTCAATGCCTCTGCTTGATAACTATTCCCCGTAGATCATTCCATAGGACCTGTGGACCAAGTAAGAAGTAAAAAACCATGGTCGGGTAGGTCAAAATTGCCGGCTGTACAACCATTATGGCTCAATTGTCGTCCACTTCCGGTCTCCAGGATAGCTTGACATACATGTATTATACCTCAAAATGTTTGTACATGTCTCTACTTTATAAATATATACAGTAAGACTGTCTATACGCCCCTTGATTGGAGTAAATAATGTAAAACCAATGTCCGGCGGTAGGTTAAAATAAAACGGTTTACCTATGTTTTCACCCCCTGCCGGTCCCCATGGCGGCCCGAATAACCAAATACCTTAACAAATATGTGCGCAGGGGTCTCTGCTTAATATATATGTTTAGTTTTTATTTCTGGAGCCCTTCGTTAGCCAGAAAAATGCGAAAAACCAATATGAGTTATTACCCGGAATATCCGTCACGGTCCTGGCATCCCATTTTAGCTCCGTAATAGGCAACTTCCGGTCCTCAGGGAGGCTTGATCTACATGTATGATACCTCAAAACGTTTGTCAATGCCTCTGCTTGATAACTATTCCCCGTAGATCATTCCATAGGATCTGTGGACCAAGTAAGAAGTAAAAAACCATGGTCGGGTAGGTCAAAATTGCCGGCTGTACAACCATTATGGCTCAATTGTCGTCCACTTCCGGTCTCCAGGATAGCTTGACATACATGTATTATACCTCAAAATGTTTGTACATGTCTCTGCTTTATAAATATATACAGTAAGACTGTCTATACGCCCCTTGATTGGAGTAAATAATGTAAAACCAATGTCCGGCGGTAGGTTAAAATAAAACGGTTTACCTATGTTTTCACCCCCTGCCGGTCCCCATGGCGGCCCGAATAACCAAATACCTTAACAAATATGTGCGCAGGGGTCTCTGCTTAATATATATGTTTAGTTTTTATTTCTGGAGCCCTTCGTTAGCCAGAAAAATGCGAAAAACCAATATGCGTTATTACCCGGAATATCCGTCACGGTCCTGGCATCCCATTTTAGCTCCGTAATAGGCAACTTCCGGTCCTCAGGGAGGCTTGATCTACATGTATGATACCTCAAAACGTTTGTCAATGCCTCTGCTTGATAACTATTCCCCGTAGATCATTCCATAGGACCTGTGGACCAAGTAAGAAGTAAAAAACCATGGTCGGGTAGGTCAAAATTGCATGCTGTATAACCATTATGGCTCAATTGTCGTCCACTTCCGGTCTCCAGGATAGCTTGACATACATGTATTATACCTCAAAATGTGTGTACATGTCTCTACTTTATAAATATATACAGTAAGACTGTCTATACGCCCCTTGATTGGAGTAAATAATGTAAAACCAATGTCCGGCGGTAGGTTAAAATAAAACGGTTTACCTATGTTTTCACCCCCTGCCGGTCCCCATGGCGGCCCGAATAACCAAATACCTTAACAAATATGTGCGCAGGGGTCTCTGCTTAATATATATGTTTAGTTTTTATTTCTGGAGCCCTTCGTTAGCCAGAAAAATGCGAAAAACCAATATGAGTTATTACCCGGAATATCCGTCACGGTCCTGGCATCCCATTTTAGCTCCGTAATAGGCAACTTCCGGTCCTCAGGGAGGCTTGATCTACATGTATGATACCTCAAAACGTTTGTCAATGCCTCTGCTTGATAACTATTCCCCGTAGATCATTCCATAGGATCTGTGGACCAAGTAAGAAGTAAAAAACCATGGTCGGGTAGGTCAAAATTGCCGGCTGTACAACCATTATGGCTCAATTGTCGTCCACTTCCGGTCTCCAGGATAGCTTGACATGCATGTATTATACCTCAAAATGTTTGTACATGTCTCTGCTTTATAAATATATACAGTAAGACTGTCTATACGCCCCTTGATTGGAGTAAATAATGTAAAACCAATGTCCGGCGGTAGGTTAAAATAAAACGGTTTACCTATGTTTTCACCCCCTGCCGGTCTCCATGGCGGCCCGAATAACCAAATACCTTAACAAATATGTGCGCAGGGGTCTCTGCTTAATATATATGTTTAGTTTTTATTTCTGGAGCCCTTCGTTAGCCAGAAAAATGCGAAAAACCAATATGCGTTATTACCCGGAATATCCGTCACGGTCCTGGCATCCCATTTTAGCTCCGTAATAGGCAACTTCCGGTCCTCAGGGAGGCTTGATCTACATGTATGATACCTCAAAACGTTTGTCAATGCCTCTGCTTGATAACTATTCCCCGTAGATCATTCCATAGGACCTGTGGACCAAGTAAGAAGTAAAAAACCATGGTCGGGTAGGTCAAAATTGCCGGCTGTACAACCATTATGGCTCAATTGTCGTCCACTTCCGGTCTCCAGGATAGCTTGACATACATGTATTATACCTCAAAATGTTTGTACATGTCTCTACTTTATAAATATATACAGTAAGACTGTCTATACGCCCCTTGATTGGAGTAAATAATGTAAAACCAATGTCCGGCGGTAGGTTAAAATAAAACGGTTTACCTATGTTTTCACCCCCTGCCGGTCCCCATGGCGGCCCGAATAACCAAATACCTTAACAAATATGTGCGCAGGGGTCTCTGCTTAATATATATGTTTAGTTTTTATTTCTGGAGCCCTTCGTTAGCCAGAAAAATGCGAAAAACCAATATGCGTTATTACCCGGAATATCCGTCACGGTCCTGGAATCCCATTTTAGCTCCGTAATAGGCAACTTCCAGTCCTCAGGGAGGCTTGATCTACATGTATGATACCTCAAAACGTTTGTCAATGCCTCTGCTTGATAACTATTCCCCGTAGATCATTCCATAGGACCTGTGGACCAAGTAAGAAGTAAAAAACCATGGTCGGGTAGGTCAAAATTGCCGGCTGTACAACCATTATGGCTCAATTGTCGTCCACTTCCGGTCTCCAGGATAGCTTGACATACATGTATTATACCTCAAAATGTTTGTACATGTCTCTACTTTATAAATATATACAGTAAGACTGTCTATACGCCCCTTGATTGGAGTAAATAATGTAAAACCAATGTCCGGCGGTAGGTTAAAATAAAACGGTTTACCTATGTTTTCACCCCCTGCCGGTCCCCATGGCGGCCCGAATAACCAAATACCTTAACAAATATGTGCGCAGGGGTTTCTGCTTAATATATATGTTTAGTTTTTATTTCTGGAGCCCTTCGTTAGCCAGAAAAATGCGAAAAACCAATATGCGTTATTACCCGGAATATCCGTCACGGTCCTGGCATCCCATTTTAGCTCCGTAATAGGCAACTTCCGGTCCTCAGGGAGGCTTGATCTACATGTATGATACCTCAAAACGTTTGTCAATGCCTCTGCTTGATAACTATTCCCCGTAGATCATTCCATAGGACCTGTGGACCAAGTAAGAAGTAAAAAACCATGGTCGGGTAGGTCAAAATTGCATGCTGTATAACCATTATGGCTCAATTGTCGTCCACTTCCGGTCTCCAGGATAGCTTGACATACATGTATTATACCTCAAAATGTTTGTACATGTCTCTACTTTATAAATATATACAGTAAGACTGTCTATACGCCCCTTGGTTGGAGTAAATAATGTAAAACCAATGTCCGGCGGTAGGTTAAAATAAAACGGTTTACCTATGTTTTCACCCCTTGCCGGTCCCCATGGCGGCCCGAATAACCAAATACCTTAACAAATATGTGCGCAGGGGTCTCTGCTTAATATATATGTTTAGTTTTTATTTCTGGAGCCCTTCGTTAGCCAGAAAAATGCGAAAAACCAATATGAGTTATTACCCGGAATATCCGTCACGGTCCTGGCATCCCATTTTAGCTCCGTAATAGGCAACTTCCGGTCCTCAGGGAGGCTTGATCTACATGTATGATACCTCAAAACGTTTGTCAATGCCTCTGCTTGATAACTATTCCCCGTAGATCATTCCATAGGACCTGTGGACCAAGTAAGAAGTAAAAAACCATGGTCGGGTAGGTCAAAATTGCCGGCTGTACAACCATTATGGCTCAATTGTCGTCCACTTCCGGTCTCCAGGATAGCTTGACATACATGTATTATACCTCAAAATGTTTGTACATGTCTCTACTTTATAAATATATACAGTAAGACTGTCTATACGCCCCTTGATTGGAGTAAATAATGTAAAACCAATGTCCGGCGGTAGGTTAAAATAAAACGGTTTACCTATGTTTTCACCCCCTTCCGGTCCCCATGGCGGCCCGAATAACCAAATACCTTAACAAATATGTGCGCAGGGGTCTCTGCTTAATATATATGTTTAGTTTTTATTTCTGGAGCCCTTCGTTAGCCAGAAAAATGCGAAAAACCAATATGAGTTATTACCCGGAATATCCGTCACGGTCCTGGCATCCCATTTTAGCTCCGTAATAGGCAACTTCCGGTCCTCAGGGAGGCTTGATCTACATGTATGATACCTCAAAACGTTTGTCAATGCCTCTGCTTGATAACTATTCCCCGTAGATCATTCCATAGGATCTGTGGACCAAGTAAGAAGTAAAAAACCATGGTCGGGTAGGTCAAAATTGCCGGCTGTACAACCATTATGGCTCAATTGTCGTCCACTTCCGGTCTCCAGGATAGCTTGACATACATGTATTATACCTCAAAATGTTTGTACATGTCTCTGCTTTATAAATATATACAGTAAGACTGTCTATACGCCCCTTGATTGGAGTAAATAATGTAAAACCAATGTCCGGCGGTAGGTTAAAATAAAACGGTTTACCTATGTTTTCACCCCCTGCCGGTCCCCATGGCGGCCCGAATAACCAAATACCTTAACAAATATGTGCGCAGGGGTCTCTGCTTAATATATATGTTTAGTTTTTATTTCTGGAGCCCTTCGTTAGCCAGAAAAATGCGAAAAACCAATATGCGTTATTACCCGGAATATCCGTCACGGTCCTGGCATCCCATTTTAGCTCCGTAATAGGCAACTTCCGGTCCTCAGGGAGGCTTGATCTACATGTATGATACCTCAAAACGTTTGTCAATGCCTCTGCTTGATAACTATTCCCCGTAGATCATTCCATAGGACCTGTGGACCAAGTAAGAAGTAAAAAACCATGGTCGGGTAGGTCAAAATTGCATGCTGTATAACCATTATGGCTCAATTGTCGTCCACTTCCGGTCTCCAGGATAGCTTGACATACATGTATTATACCTCAAAATGTTTGTACATGTCTCTACTTTATAAATATATACAGTAAGACTGTCTATACGCCCCTTGGTTGGAGTAAATAATGTAAAACCAATGTCCGGCGGTAGGTTAAAATAAAACGGTTTACCTATGTGTTCACCCCCTGCCGGTCCCCATGGCGGCCCGAATAACCAAATACCTTAACAAATATGTGCGCAGGGGTCTCTGCTTAATATATATGTTTAGTTTTTATTTCTGGAGTCCTTCGTTAGCCAGAAAAATGCGAAAAACCAATATGCGTTATTACCCAGAATATCCGTCACGGTCCTGGCATCCCATTTTAGCTCCGTAATAGGCAACTTCCGGTCCTCAGGGAAGCTTGATCTACATGTATGATACCTCAAAACGTTTGTCAATGCCTCTGCTTGATAACTATTCCCCGTAGATCATTCCATAGGACCTGTGGACCAAGTAAGAAGTAAAAAACCATGGTCGGGTAGGTCAAAATTGCGGGCTGTACAACCATTATGGCTCAATTGTCGTCCACTTCCGGTCTCCAGGATAGCTTGACATACATGTATTATACCTCAAAATGTGTGTACATGTCTCTACTTTATAAATATATACAGTAAGACTGTCTATACGCCCCTTGATTGGAGTAAATAATGTAAAACCAATGTCCGGCGGTAGGTTAAAATAAAACGGTTTACCTATGTTTTCACCCCCTGCCGGTCCCCATGGCGGCCCGAATAACCAAATACCTTAACAAATATGTGCGCAGGGGTCTCTGCTTAATATATATGTTTAGTTTTTATTTCTGGAGCCCTTCGTTAGCCAGAAAAATGCGAAAAACCAATATGAGTTATTACCCGGAATATCCGTCACGGTCCTGGCATCCCATTTTAGCTCCGTAATAGGCAACTTCCGGTCCTCAGGGAGGCTTGATCTACATGTATGATACCTCAAAACGTTTGTCAATGCCTCTGCTTGATAACTATTCCCCGTAGATCATTCCATAGGATCTGTGGACCAAGTAAGAAGTAAAAAACCATGGTCGGGTAGGTCAAAATTGCCGGCTGTACAACCATTATGGCTCAATTGTCGTCCACTTCCGGTCTCCAGGATAGCTTGACATGCATGTATTATACCTCAAAATGTTTGTACATGTCTCTGCTTTATAAATATATACAGTAAGACTGTCTATACGCCCCTTGATTGGAGTAAATAATGTAAAACCAATGTCCGGCGGTAGGTTAAAATAAAACGGTTTACCTATGTTTTCACCCCCTGCCGGTCTCCATGGCGGCCCGAATAACCAAATACCTTAACAAATATGTGCGCAGGGGTCTCTGCTTAATATATATGTTTAGTTTTTATTTCTGGAGCCCTTCGTTAGCCAGAAAAATGCGAAAAACCAATATGCGTTATTACCCGGAATATCCGTCACGGTCCTGGCATCCCATTTTAGCTCCGTAATAGGCAACTTCCGGTCCTCAGGGAGGCTTGATCTACATGTATGATACCTCAAAACGTTTGTCAATGCCTCTGCTTGATAACTATTCCCCGTAGATCATTCCATAGGACCTGTGGACCAAGTAAGAAGTAAAAAACCATGGTCGGGTAGGTCAAAATTGCCGGCTGTACAACCATTATGGCTCAATTGTCGTCCACTTCCGGTCTCCAGGATAGCTTGACATACATGTATTATACCTCAAAATGTTTGTACATGTCTCTACTTTATAAATATATACAGTAAGACTGTCTATACGCCCCTTGATTGGAGTAAATAATGTAAAACCAATGTCCGGCGGTAGGTTAAAATAAAACGGTTTACCTATGTTTTCACCCCCTGCCGGTCCCCATGGCGGCCCGAATAACCAAATACCTTAACAAATATGTGCGCAGGGGTCTCTGCTTAATATATATGTTTAGTTTTTATTTCTGGAGCCCTTCGTTAGCCAGAAAAATGCGAAAAACCAATATGCGTTATTACCCGGAATATCCGTCACGGTCCTGGAATCCCATTTTAGCTCCGTAATAGGCAACTTCCAGTCCTCAGGGAGGCTTGATCTACATGTATGATACCTCAAAACGTTTGTCAATGCCTCTGCTTGATAACTATTCCCCGTAGATCATTCCATAGGACCTGTGGACCAAGTAAGAAGTAAAAAACCATGGTCGGGTAGGTCAAAATTGCATGCTGTATAACCATTATGGCTCAATTGTCGTCCACTTCCGGTCTCCAGGATAGCTTGACATACATGTATTATACCTCAAAATGTTTGTACATGTCTCTACTTTATAAATATATACAGTAAGACTGTCTATACGCCCCTTGGTTGGAGTAAATAATGTAAAACCAATGTCCGGCGGTAGGTTAAAATAAAACGGTTTACCTATGTGTTCACCCCCTGCCGGTCCCCATGGCGGCCCGAATAACCAAATACCTTAACAAATATGTGCGCAGGGGTCTCTGCTTAATATATATGTTTAGTTTTTATTTCTGGAGTCCTTCGTTAGCCAGAAAAATGCGAAAAACCAATATGCGTTATTACCCAGAATATCCGTCACGGTCCTGGCATCCCATTTTAGCTCCGTAATAGGCAACTTCCGGTCCTCAGGGAAGCTTGATCTACATGTATGATACCTCAAAACGTTTGTCAATGCCTCTGCTTGATAACTATTCCCCGTAGATCATTCCATAGGACCTGTGGACCAAGTAAGAAGTAAAAAACCATGGTCGGGTAGGTCAAAATTGCGGGCTGTACAACCATTATGGCTCAATTGTCGTCCACTTCCGGTCTCCAGGATAGCTTGACATACATGTATTATACCTCAAAATGTGTGTACATGTCTCTACTTTATAAATATATACAGTAAGACTGTCTATACGCCCCTTGATTGGAGTAAATAATGTAAAACCAATGTCCGGCGGTAGGTTAAAATAAAACGGTTTACCTATGTTTTCACCCCCTGCCGGTCCCCATGGCGGCCCGAATAACCAAATACCTTAACAAATATGTGCGCAGGGGTCTCTGCTTAATATATATGTTTAGTTTTTATTTCTGGAGCCCTTCGTTAGCCAGAAAAATGCGAAAAACCAATATGAGTTATTACCCGGAATATCCGTCACGGTCCTGGCATCCCATTTTAGCTCCGTAATAGGCAACTTCCGGTCCTCAGGGAGGCTTGATCTACATGTATGATACCTCAAAACGTTTGTCAATGCCTCTGCTTGATAACTATTCCCCGTAGATCATTCCATAGGATCTGTGGACCAAGTAAGAAGTAAAAAACCATGGTCGGGTAGGTCAAAATTGCCGGCTGTACAACCATTATGGCTCAATTGTCGTCCACTTCCGGTCTCCAGGATAGCTTGACATGCATGTATTATACCTCAAAATGTTTGTACATGTCTCTGCTTTATAAATATATACAGTAAGACTGTCTATACGCCCCTTGATTGGAGTAAATAATGTAAAACCAATGTCCGGCGGTAGGTTAAAATAAAACGGTTTACCTATGTTTTCACCCCCTGCCGGTCTCCATGGCGGCCCGAATAACCAAATACCTTAACAAATATGTGCGCAGGGGTCTCTGCTTAATATATATGTTTAGTTTTTATTTCTGGAGCCCTTCGTTAGCCAGAAAAATGCGAAAAACCAATATGCGTTATTACCCGGAATATCCGTCACGGTCCTGGCATCCCATTTTAGCTCCGTAATAGGCAACTTCCGGTCCTCAGGGAGGCTTGATCTACATGTATGATACCTCAAAACGTTTGTCAATGCCTCTGCTTGATAACTATTCCCCGTAGATCATTCCATAGGACCTGTGGACCAAGTAAGAAGTAAAAAACCATGGTCGGGTAGGTCAAAATTGCCGGCTGTACAACCATTATGGCTCAATTGTCGTCCACTTCCGGTCTCCAGGATAGCTTGACATACATGTATTATACCTCAAAATGTTTGTACATGTCTCTACTTTATAAATATATACAGTAAGACTGTCTATACGCCCCTTGATTGGAGTAAATAATGTAAAACCAATGTCCGGCGGTAGGTTAAAATAAAACGGTTTACCTATGTTTTCACCCCCTGCCGGTCCCCATGGCGGCCCGAATAACCAAATACCTTAACAAATATGTGCGCAGGGGTCTCTGCTTAATATATATGTTTAGTTTTTATTTCTGGAGCCCTTCGTTAGCCAGAAAAATGCGAAAAACCAATATGCGTTATTACCCGGAATATCCGTCACGGTCCTGGAATCCCATTTTAGCTCCGTAATAGGCAACTTCCAGTCCTCAGGGAGGCTTGATCTACATGTATGATACCTCAAAACGTTTGTCAATGCCTCTGCTTGATAACTATTCCCCGTAGATCATTCCATAGGACCTGTGGACCAAGTAAGAAGTAAAAAACCATGGTCGGGTAGGTCAAAATTGCCGGCTGTACAACCATTATGGCTCAATTGTCGTCCACTTCCGGTCTCCAGGATAGCTTGACATACATGTATTATACCTCAAAATGTTTGTACATGTCTCTACTTTATAAATATATACAGTAAGACTGTCTATACGCCCCTTGATTGGAGTAAATAATGTAAAACCAATGTCCGGCGGTAGGTTAAAATAAAACGGTTTACCTATGTTTTCACCCCCTGCCGGTCCCCATGGCGGCCCGAATAACCAAATACCTTAACAAATATGTGCGCAGGGGTTTCTGCTTAATATATATGTTTAGTTTTTATTTCTGGAGCCCTTCGTTAGCCAGAAAAATGCGAAAAACCAATATGCGTTATTACCCGGAATATCCGTCACGGTCCTGGCATCCCATTTTAGCTCCGTAATAGGCAACTTCCGGTCCTCAGGGAGGCTTGATCTACATGTATGATACCTCAAAACGTTTGTCAATGCCTCTGCTTGATAACTATTCCCCGTAGATCATTCCATAGGACCTGTGGACCAAGTAAGAAGTAAAAAACCATGGTCGGGTAGGTCAAAATTGCATGCTGTATAACCATTATGGCTCAATTGTCGTCCACTTCCGGTCTCCAGGATAGCTTGACATACATGTATTATACCTCAAAATGTTTGTACATGTCTCTACTTTATAAATATATACAGTAAGACTGTCTATACGCCCCTTGGTTGGAGTAAATAATGTAAAACCAATGTCCGGCGGTAGGTTAAAATAAAACGGTTTACCTATGTTTTCACCCCTTGCCGGTCCCCATGGCGGCCCGAATAACCAAATACCTTAACAAATATGTGCGCAGGGGTCTCTGCTTAATATATATGTTTAGTTTTTATTTCTGGAGCCCTTCGTTAGCCAGAAAAATGCGAAAAACCAATATGAGTTATTACCCGGAATATCCGTCACGGTCCTGGCATCCCATTTTAGCTCCGTAATAGGCAACTTCCGGTCCTCAGGGAGGCTTGATCTACATGTATGATACCTCAAAACGTTTGTCAATGCCTCTGCTTGATAACTATTCCCCGTAGATCATTCCATAGGACCTGTGGACCAAGTAAGAAGTAAAAAACCATGGTCGGGTAGGTCAAAATTGCCGGCTGTACAACCATTATGGCTCAATTGTCGTCCACTTCCGGTCTCCAGGATAGCTTGACATACATGTATTATACCTCAAAATGTTTGTACATGTCTCTACTTTATAAATATATACAGTAAGACTGTCTATACGCCCCTTGATTGGAGTAAATAATGTAAAACCAATGTCCGGCGGTAGGTTAAAATAAAACGGTTTACCTATGTATTCACCCCCTGCCGGTCCCCATGGCGGCCCGAATAACCAAATACCTTAACAAATATGTGCGCAGGGGTCTCTGCTTAATATATGTGTTTAGTTTTTATTTCTGGAGCCTTTCGTTAGCCAGAAAAATGCGAAAAACCAATATGCGTTATTACCCAGAATATCCGTCACGGTCCTGGCATCCCATTTTAGCTCCGTAATAGGCAACTTCCGGTCCTCAGGGAGGCTTGATCTACATGTATGATACCTCAAAACGTTTGTCAATGCCTATGCTTGATAACTATTCCCCGTAGATCATTCCATAGGACCTGTGGACCAAGTAAGAAGTAAAAAACCATGGTCGGGTAGGTCAAAATTGCCGGCTGTACAAACATTATGGCTCAATTGTCGTCCACTTCCGGTCTCCAGGATAGCTTGACATACATGTATTATACCTCAAAATGTTTGTACATGTCTCTACTTTATAAATATATACAGTAAGACTGTCTATACGCCCCTTGATTGGAGTAAATAATGTAAAACCAATGTCCGGCGGTAGGTTAAAATAAAACGGTTTACCTACGTTTTCACCCCCTGCCGGTCCCCATGGCGGCCCGAATAACCAAATACCATAACAAATATGTGCGCAGGGGTCTCTGCTTAATATATATGTTTAGTTTTTATTTCTGGAGCCCTTCGTTAGCCAGAAAAATGCGAAAAACCAATATGAGTTATTACCCGAAATATCCGTCACGGTCATGGCATCCCATTTTAGCTCCGTAATAGGCAACTTCCGGTCCTCAGGGAGGCTTGATCTACATGTATGATACCTCAAAACGTTTGTCAATGCCTCTGCTTGATAACTATTCCCCGTAGATCATTCCATAGGACCTGTGGACCATGTAAGAAGTAAAAAACCATGGTCAAGTAGGTCAAAATTGGCGGCTGTACAACCATTATGGCTCAATTGTCGTCCACTTCCGGTCTCCAGGATAGCTTGACATACATGTATTATACCTCAAAATGTTTGTACATGTCTCTGCTTTATAAATATATACAGTAAGACTGTCTATACGCCCCTTGATTGGAGTAAATAATGTAAAACCAATGTCCGGCGGTAGGTTAAAATAAAACGGTTTACCTATGTGTTCACCCCCTGCCGGTCCCCATGGCGGCCCGAATAACCAAATACCTTAACAAATATGTGCGCAGGGGTCTCTGCTTAATATATATGTTTAGTTTTTATTTCTGGAGTCCTTCGTTAGCCAGAAAAATGCGAAAAACCAATATGCGTTATTACCCAGAATATCCGTCACGGTCCTGGCATCCCATTTTAGCTCCGTAATAGGCAACTTCCGGTCCTCAGGGAAGCTTGATCTACATGTATGATACCTCAAAACGTTTGTCAATGCCTCTGCTTGATAACTATTCCCCGTAGATCATTCCATAGGACCTGTGGACCAAGTAAGAAGTAAAAAACCATGGTCGGGTAGGTCAAAATTGCGGGCTGTACAACCATTATGGCTCAATTGTCGTCCACTTCCGGTCTCCAGGATAGCTTGACATACATGTATTATACCTCAAAATGTGTGTACATGTCTCTACTTTATAAATATATACAGTAAGACTGTCTATACGCCCCTTGATTGGAGTAAATAATGTAAAACCAATGTCCGGCGGTAGGTTAAAATAAAACGGTTTACCTATGTTTTCACCCCCTGCCGGTCCCCATGGCGGCCCGAATAACCAAATACCTTAACAAATATGTGCGCAGGGGTCTCTGCTTAATATATATGTTTAGTTTTTATTTCTGGAGCCCTTCGTTAGCCAGAAAAATGCGAAAAACCAATATGAGTTATTACCCGGAATATCCGTCACGGTCCTGGCATCCCATTTTAGCTCCGTAATAGGCAACTTCCGGTCCTCAGGGAGGCTTGATCTACATGTATGATACCTCAAAACGTTTGTCAATGCCTCTGCTTGATAACTATTCCCCGTAGATCATTCCATAGGATCTGTGGACCAAGTAAGAAGTAAAAAACCATGGTCGGGTAGGTCAAAATTGCCGGCTGTACAACCATTATGGCTCAATTGTCGTCCACTTCCGGTCTCCAGGATAGCTTGACTTACATGTATTATACCTCAAAATGTTTGTACATGTCTCTGCTTTATAAATATATACAGTAAGACTGTCTATACGCCCCTTGATTGGAGTAAATAATGTAAAACCAATGTCCGGCGGTAGGTTAAAATAAAACGGTTTACCTATGTTTTCACCCCCTGCCGGTCCCCATGGCGGCCCGAATAACCAAATACCTTAACAAATATGTGCGCAGGGGTCTCTGCTTAATATATATGTTTAGTTTTTATTTCTGGAGCACTTCGTTAGCCAGAAAAATGCGAAAAACCAATATGAGTTATTACCCGGAATATCCGTCACGGTCCTGGCATCCCATTTTAGCTCCGTAATAGGCAACTTCCGGTCCTCAGGGAGGCTTGATCTACATGTATGATACCTCAAAACGTTTGTCAATGCCTCTGCTTGATAACTATTCCCCGTAGATCATTCCATAGGACCTGTGGACCAAGTAAGAAGTAAAAAACCATGGTCGGGTAGGTCAAAATTGCCGGCTGTACAACCATTATGGCTCAATTGTCGTCCACTTCCGGTCTCCAGGATAGCTTGACATACATGTATTATACCTCAAAATGTTTGTACATGTCTCTACTTTATAAATATATACAGTAAGACTGTCTATACGCCCCTTGATTGGAGTAAATAATGTAAAACCAATGTCCGGCGGTAGGTTAAAATAAAACGGTTTACCTATGTTTTCACCCCCTGCCGGTCCCCATGGCGGCCCGAATAACCAAATACCTTAACAAATATGTGCGCAGGGGTCTCTGCTTAATATATATGTTTAGTTTTTATTTCTGGAGCCCTTCGTTAGCCAGAAAAATGCGAAAAACCAATATGCGTTATTACCCGGAATATCCGTCACGGTCCTGGAATCCCATTTTAGCTCCGTAATAGGCAACTTCCAGTCCTCAGGGAGGCTTGATCTACATGTATGATACCTCAAAACGTTTGTCAATGCCTCTGCTTGATAACTATTCCCCGTAGATCATTCCATAGGACCTGTGGACCATGTAAGAAGTAAAAAACCATGGTCAGGTAGGTCAAAATTGGCGGCTGTACAACCATTATGGCTCAATTGTCGTCCACTTCCGGTCTCCAGGATAGCTTGACATACATGTATTATACCTCAAAATGTTTGTACATGTCTCTGCTTTATAAATATATACAGTAAGACTGTCTATACGCCCCTTGATTGGAGTAAATAATGTAAAACCAATGTCCGGCGGTAGGTTAAAATAAAACGGTTTACCTATGTGTTCACCCCCTGCCGGTCCCCATGGCGGCCCGAATAACCAAATACCTTAACAAATATGTGCGCAGGGGACTCTGCTTAATATATATGTTTAGTTTTTATTTCTGGAGTCCTTCGTTAGCCAGAAAAATGCGAAAAACCAATATGCGTTATTACCCAGAATATCCGTCACGGTCCTGGCATCCCATTTTAGCTCCGTAATAGGCAACTTCCGGTCCTCAGGGAAGCTTGATCTACATGTATGATACTTCAAAACGTTTGTCAATGCCTCTGCTTGATAACTATTCCCCGTAGATCATTCCATAGGACCTGTGGACCAAGTAAGAAGTAAAAAACCATGGTCGGGTAGGTCAAAATTGCGGGCTGTACAACCATTATGGCTCAATTGTCGTCCACTTCCGGTCTCCAGGATAGCTTGACATACATGTATTATACCTCAAAATGTGTGTACATGTCTCTACTTTATAAATATATACAGTAAGACTGTCTATACGCCCCTTGATTGGAGTAAATAATGTAAAACCAATGTCCGGCGGTAGGTTAAAATAAAACGGTTTACCTATGTTTTCACCCCCTGCCGGTCCCCATGGCGGCCCGAATAACCAAATACCTTAACAAATATGTGCGCAGGGGTCTCTGCTTAATATATATGTTTAGTTTTTATTTCTGGAGCCCTTCGTTAGCCAGAAAAATGCGAAAAACCAATATGAGTTATTACCCGGAATATCCGTCACGGTCCTGGCATCCCATTTTAGCTCCGTAATAGGCAACTTCCGGTCCTCAGGGAGGCTTGATCTACATGTATGATACCTCAAAACGTTTGTCAATGCCTCTGCTTGATAACTATTCCCCGTAGATCATTCCATAGGATCTGTGGACCAAGTAAGAAGTAAAAAACCATGGTCGGGTAGGTCAAAATTGCCGGCTGTACAACCATTATGGCTCAATTGTCGTCCACTTCCGGTCTCCAGGATAGCTTGACATACATGTATTATACCTCAAAATGTTTGTACATGTCTCTGCTTTATAAATATATACAGTAAGACTGTCTATACGCCCCTTGATTGGAGTAAATAATGTAAAACCAATGTCCGGCGGTAGGTTAAAATAAAACGGTTTACCTATGTTTTCACCCCCTGCCGGTCCCCATGGCGGCCCGAATAACCAAATACCTTAACAAATATGTGCGCAGGGGTCTCTGCTTAATATATATGTTTAGTTTTTATTTCTGGAGCACTTCGTTAGCCAGAAAAATGCGAAAAACCAATATGAGTTATTACCCGGAATATCCGTCACGGTCCTGGCATCCCATTTTAGCTCCGTAATAGGCAACTTCCGGTCCTCAGGGAGGCTTGATCTACATGTATGATACCTCAAAACGTTTGTCAATGCCTCTGCTTGATAACTATTCCCCGTAGATCATTCCATAGGATCTGTGGACCAAGTAAGAAGTAAAAAACCATGGTCGGGTAGGTCAAAATTGCCGGCTGTACAACCATTATGGCTCAATTGTCGTCCACTTCCGGTCTCCAGGATAGCTTGACATACATGTATTATACCTCAAAATGTTTGTACATGTCTCTGCTTTATAAATATATACAGTAAGACTGTCTATACGCCCCTTGATTGGAGTAAATAATGTAAAACCAATGTCCGGCGGTAGGTTAAAATAAAACGGTTTACCTATGTTTTCACCCCCTGCCGGTCCCCATGGCGGCCCGAATAACCAAATACCTTAACAAATATGTGCGCAGGGGTCTCTGCTTAATATATATGTTTAGTTTTTATTTCTGGAGCCCTTCGTTAGCCAGAAAAGTGCGAAAAACCAATATGCGTTATTACCCGGAATATCCGTCACGGTCCTGGCATCCCATTTTAGCTCCGTAATAGGCAACTTCCGGTCCTCAGGGAGGCTTGATCTACATGTATGATACCTCAAAACGTTTGTCAATGCCTCTGCTTGATAACTATTCCCCGTAGATCATTCCATAGGACCTGTGGACCAAGTAAGAAGTAAAAAACCATGGTCGGGTAGGTCAAAATTGCCGGCTGTACAACCATTATGGCTCAATTGTCGTCCACTTCCGGTCTCCAGGATACCTTGACATACATGTATTATACCTCAAAATGTTTGTACATGTCTCTACTTTATAAATATATACAGTAAGACTGTCTATACGCCCCTTGATTGGAGTAAATAATGTAAAACCAATGTCCGGCGGTAGGTTAAAATAAAACGGTTTACCTATGTTTTCACCCCCTGCCGGTCCCCATGGCGGCCCGAATAACCAAATACCTTAACAAATATGTGCGCAGGGGTCTCTGCTTAATATATATGTTTAGTTTTTATTTCTGGAGCCCTTCGTTAGCCAGAAAAATGCGAAAAACCAATATGCGTTATTACCCGGAATATCCGTCACGGTCCTGGAATCCCATTTTAGCTCCGTAATAGGCAACTTCCAGTCCTCAGGGAGGCTTGATCTACATGTATGATACCTCAAAACGTTTGTCAATGCCTCTGCTTGATAACTATTCCCCGTAGATCATTCCATAGGACCTGTGGACCAAGTAAGAAGTAAAAAACCATGGTCGGGTAGGTCAAAATTGCCGGCTGTACAACCATTATGGCTCAATTGTCGTCCACTTCCGGTCTCCAGGATAGCTTGACATACATGTATTATACCTCAAAATGTTTGTACATGTCTCTGCTTTATAAATATATACAGTAAGACTGTCTATACGCCCCTTGATTGGAGTAAATAATGTAAAACCAATGTCCGGCGGTAGGTTAAAATAAAACGGTTTACCTATGTTTTCACCCCCTGCCGGTCCCCATGGCGGCCCGAATAACCAAATACCTTAACAAATATGTGCGCAGGGGTCTCTGCTTAATATATATGTTTAGTTTTTATTTCTGGAGCCCTTCGTTAGCCAGAAAAATGCGAAAAACCAATATGCGTTATTACCCGGAATATCCGTCACGGTCCTGGCATCCCATTTTAGCTCCGTAATAGGCAACTTCCGGTCCTCAGGGAGGCTTGATCTACATGTATGATACCTCAAAACGTTTGTCAATGCCTCTGCTTGATAACTATTCCCCGTAGATCATTCCATAGGACCTGTGGACCAAGTAAGAAGTAAAAAACCATGGTCGGGTAGGTCAAAATTGCCGGCTGTACAACCATTATGGCTCAATTGTCGTCCACTTCCGGTCTCCAGGATACCTTGACATACATGTATTATACCTCAAAATGTTTGTACATGTCTCTACTTTATAAATATATACAGTAAGACTGTCTATACGCCCCTTGATTGGAGTAAATAATGTAAAACCAATGTCCGGCGGTAGGTTAAAATAAAACGGTTTACCTATGTTTTCACCCCCTGCCGGTCCCCATGGCGGCCCGAATAACCAAATACCTTAACAAATATGTGCGCAGGGGTCTCTGCTTAATATATATGTTTAGTTTTTATTTCTGGAGCCCTTCGTTAGCCAGAAAAATGCGAAAAACCAATATGCGTTATTACCCGGAATATCCGTCACGGTCCTGGAATCCCATTTTAGCTCCGTAATAGGCAACTTCCAGTCCTCAGGGAGGCTTGATCTACATGTATGATACCTCAAAACGTTTGTCAATGCCTCTGCTTGATAACTATTCCCCGTAGATCATTCCATAGGACCTGTGGACCAAGTAAGAAGTAAAAAACCATGGTCGGGTAGGTCAAAATTGCCGGCTGTACAACCATTATGGCTCAATTGTCGTCCACTTCCGGTCTCCAGGATAGCTTGACATACATGTATTATACCTCAAAATGTTTGTACATGTCTCTGCTTTATAAATATATACAGTAAGACTGTCTATACGCCCCTTGATTGGAGTAAATAATGTAAAACCAATGTCCGGCGGTAGGTTAAAATAAAACGGTTTACCTATGTTTTCACCCCCTGCCGGTCCCCATGGCGGCCCGAATAACCAAATACCTTAACAAATATGTGCGCAGGGGTCTCTGCTTAATATATATGTTTAGTTTTTATTTCTGGAGCCCTTCGTTAGCCAGAAAAATGCGAAAAACCAATATGCGTTATTACCCGGAATATCCGTCACGGTCCTGGCATCCCATTTTAGCTCCGTAATAGGCAACTTCCGGTCCTCAGGGAGGCTTGATCTACATGTATGATACCTCAAAACGTTTGTCAATGCCTCTGCTTGATAACTATTCCCCGTAGATCATTCCATAGGACCTGTGGACCAAGTAAGAAGTAAAAAACCATGGTCGGGTAGGTCAAAATTGCCGGCTGTACAACCATTATGGCTCAATTGTCGTCCACTTCCGGTCTCCAGGATACCTTGACATACATGTATTATACCTCAAAATGTTTGTACATGTCTCTACTTTATAAATATATACAGTAAGACTGTCTATACGCCCCTTGATTGGAGTAAATAATGTAAAACCAATGTCCGGCGGTAGGTTAAAATAAAACGGTTTACCTATGTTTTCACCCCCTGCCGGTCCCCATGGCGGCCCGAATAACCAAATACCTTAACAAATATGTGCGCAGGGGTCTCTGCTTAATATATATGTTTAGTTTTTATTTCTGGAGCCCTTCGTTAGCCAGAAAAATGCGAAAAACCAATATGCGTTATTACCCGGAATATCCGTCACGGTCCTGGCATCCCATTTTAGCTCCGTAATAGGCAACTTCCGGTCCTCAGGGAGGCTTGATCTACATGTATGATACCTCAAAACGTTTGTCAATGCCTCTGCTTGATAACTATTCCCCGTAGATCATTCCATAGGACCTGTGGACCAAGTAAGAAGTAAAAAACCATGGTCGGGTAGGTCAAAATTGCATGCTGTATAACCATTATGGCTCAATTGTCGTCCACTTCCGGTCTCCAGGATAGCTTGACATACATGTATTATACCTCAAAATGTTTGTACATGTCTCTACTTTATAAATATATACAGTAAGACTGTCTATACGCCCCTTGGTTGGAGTAAATAATGTAAAACCAATGTCCGGCGGTAGGTTAAAATAAAACGGTTTACCTATGTTTTCACCCCCTGCCGGTCCCCATGGCGGCCCAAATAACCAAATACCTTAACAAATATGTGCGCAGGGGTCTCTGCTTAATATATGTGTTTAGTTTTTATTTCTGGAGCCTTTCGTTAGCCAGAAAAATGCGAAAAACCAATATGCGTTATTACCCAGAATATCCGTCACGGTCCTGGCATCCCATTTTAGCTCCGTAATAGGCAACTTCCGGTCCTCAGGGAGGCTTGATCTACATGTATGATACCTCAAAACGTTTGTCAATGCCTATGCTTGATAACTATTCCCCGTAGATCATTCCATAGGACCTGTGGACCAAGTAAGAAGTAAAAAACCATGGTCGGGTAGGTCAAAATTGGCGGCTGTACAACCATTATGGCTCAATTGTCGTCCACTTCCGGTCTCCAAGATAGATTGACATACATGTATTATACCTCAAAATGTTTGTACATGTCTCTGCTTTATAAATATATACAGTAAGACTGTCTATACGCCCCTTGGTTGGAGTAAATAATGTAAAACCAATGTCCGGCGGTAGGTTAAAATAAAACGGTTTACCTATGTTTTCACCCCCTGCCGGTCCCCATGGCGGCCCGAATAACCAAATACCTTAACAAATATGTGCGCAGGGGTCTCTGCTTAATATATATGTTTAGTTTTTATTTCTGGAGCCCTTCGTTAGCCAGAAAAATGCGAAAAACCAATATGCGTTATTACCCAGAATATCCGTCACGGTCCTGGCATCCCATTTTAGCTCCGTAATAGGCAACTTCCGGTCCTCAGGGAGGCTTGATCTACATGTATGATACCTCAAAACGTTTGTCAATGCCTCTGCTTGATAACTATTCCCCGTAGATCATTCCATAGGACCTGTGGACCAAGTAAGAAGTAAAAAACCATGGTCGGGTAGGTCAAAATTGCCGGCTGTACAACCATTATGGCTCAATTGTCGTCCACTTCCGGTCTCCAGGATAGCTTGACATACATGTATTATACCTCAAAATGTTTGTACATGTCTCTGCTTTATAAATATATACAGTAAGACTGTCTATACGCCCCTTGATTGGAGTAAATAATGTAAAACCAATGTCCGGCGGTAGGTTAAAATAGGTATATTGCTGCACATATTTGGAAAATTTATGATTTTCAAATTGAATTCGTCCCGTTTATCATAAATTTTAGTACTGATTTGACCACTGTCGTCAAATTCGAGATATAAGTCCAAAAATGATGCGGACGAAGCGGTATCTATTGTCTCTTTAACTTCCAGCTCTGGAGGATATATCAATGGAAAAAATTCTGCAAATTTAGAATTATTGATAGATAAAACGTCATCAATATACCTGTATGTGAAATTAAAGGCTCTAGCCTCATTAATCGTCTTATCTTTTACAAGCTTTTGAAAAAACTCCGACTCATATGAGTATAAAAATAAATCGGCTAGAAGAGGGGCACAATTCGTACTCATTGGTATGCCGACGACCAGCTGAAACAGTATCCCTCCAAAGGAGACAAATATGTTATCGATGAGGAACTCCAGCATACTGAGCACTTGTTCCTCGGAGTAGCATGTTTTACCTTTTTGAATATTGTTTGAAAAATATGTGGAATTTTATCCTAACACAACACATTTTGAGCCACAGTTTCTATGACTGAAAGCTTTGTGAATTGTTTCTATTAAGTCGGTTTTTAATTTGTGATGCGGTAGGGTGGTATATAGAGTTGAAAAATCAAAAGTTTTGATGGAGGATACCTGAGAGAAAGATCTTGATTTGAGGTTATCCAAAAGATCTTTAGAGTTTTTCAAAATCCACATGTGATTTATGCCACTACGCGAGTAAACAGTTTCACAATATTTCTGTTGTCCCTCTTTTATTGCAGACAGAATATTTGTCAGATGAATAGACAATTCTTTCGTCGAACAAGTTGATGATCCTGCTATGTACCTTTCTTTGTATGGTGTCTTATGGAGCTTAGGTATCCAATATAAATAGGCTAAATTCTCAGACTCTTTACCAGAGGGAATGTTTAAAGAGGTCATGAATGATCTGTGGTTAGCTAGGATTTCATCTTTGTCGAACGAAGTAGGTTTGTATGTGGTATTACTAGAGGTGTTGTTATCTATGCCTAATTCCTTGATTAGGCATTCGAAGTAATATGATTTACATACAAACACGATATTGTTGGAAGCCTTGTCCGCAGGAACGATAACATATTTGTCATGAAGAGAGGAAAGACACTGAACAGCTTCTTGGTCTTTAAATACAGACTTAGGTCGACTATTAACACAATTTTTGAGTTTGTGAATCCGATCTTGTACTAGAAACCTATTTGTTCTAACCCAGTCTGACAAGGACTCTAACTCAGGATCTTGGTCTACTTCTCTCTTTATCCACCTTCTGGCATAATCTTCAACAGCATCCATAATTATCTTGAAATTATGTTTCCAATTGATGTGTTGAGGTTCTCTGAACTTAGGACCATGAGAAATCACCTTTCGGAGACTCTCATGTTGAATGATATTCAGATCACCAGTGATTATATTTCCAGATGGGTTGTATTGAAAAGGAGAGTGGGAGCAGTCACAAGTCAGAGGATTCTTAAGGTACTCTTCTATGTTAATATCTTGCAATGCTTCTTTGTAGTTGAAAATTTTACGCCAATGCTGTTAGTGTAGCTATAGGAGACAATGGGAACAGATTGATTTTTGAAATATGGTGGAATTTCTTTTACGACCTCTTTTCTATTAAGAATGTTGCTGATATTAATAACATCCATTCCTTTGTTAGCAAACGGAATATGGAGGAATTTTCTGTTGTTATCATGAAGAGGTTCAGATCGAACTGGTTTGAAAAGACGAAAGGACGCCACGTCACATATAATACTAGACAATCTGTACTTAGGAGAAAACGGATCTACGTCTCCTTTGTCAAGTCCAAAATCCCTAAGATCTTTGAGGTAGTTTACAGGTAGTGAAAATAAGATTGTACGAGTGTAATGAATTCCAAGAGGTTTCTGTATATTAGAAAGTAAATCATTAAAAGTATCTTGTAACGATGTTGGTTTAGAGGCCATTTTAACATTTGGATGTTGAATTCTTTTATGACCATGGCTACGTTTAGTTCTTGGAATAGTATTAAAAAGGCTCATCATGTTGATTTCGCTGCATCCAGGACTTGACAAATTTCTCACCCCTTTGATGTTATCATTGCAACCGTAAGACATTGCAGTACCTAACTCTTTAATTCAAAACAACTCTCTATCGGTACGGTAAGGTGTACTAAGAATTATACTGTTTGTATGATGGTAAATCTTCTCGATGATTCGAACTTTCATCGTCAAACAGCGCTCATGACCCGGTTGATTGAAATATTTATACAAAATCCTGTATTTGGGATCTCTTGCATCATATCGATATTATTACTTAATGAAATAATCGATTTATTTCTATTTGAACATTCCGAAAGAATCAAATATTGTTATATTTTGTTTTCGGTGCTAGTTGCACGAAATGCTCGTATTTGTCAGAGTGTAATGTATATGGCATAATATAGACACAAAAATGTGGAATAACAGGTTACTCGCATGTACAGAAAGTGGGATATTCGTAGCAAATAGATGGTACTACCCGCAATAGCAGATTTCTCTTGCTAACAACTGGGTATCTCGTGCAATTTCCTATCGGAATGTGTAGAGTGACAAACGGTATTTACGCTAATATGCGAAATACCGCACGAAAAGGGAAATGATACTGATTATGACATGACAAGAAAAAAGTATTAAGATACGATAAGAAAGATATTATTGAATTTGAATCGTGCGACTCTTGTTTTTATTCATTTATATCGTGTCTGTCATTTTTATTATTCCAGTGAACAGCAGTACATATAGAGAACCACCGAACTGTCAACAGTCGCTAAAAATAATGGTATATCAAGAACATGTTAACATGGGTTGAGATCTAACTCTCAACAGTCTCCATAAAAGATACTAATTGATTGATTGTTTATTGCATCGATATATGTAAATTCTCTTAATATTTAATAATTTCTGTTATTTCTAACTTTTAAGCAATATGGACCTTTTCAATTGAATTACTATGATCGTTGCAAAAACGCAAAAGCAACACACGCGAATATACACGATGTGTATATAATGTAACGGTGTCCCAACAACCACACTCTGATATCTCTCGAATATAATATCATTGTTTCCGATGTGCTATTTTTATTTTCATATTATATGTTTTTATTAAGAGCAAATAACGAATTAATTGTAAATCCTCATTACTTGTAAATACAACGTGCATCATCTCCTAATAAGGAATAATTATATATGAGAGGTCGTTGTTGTACGCACTCGTGGCCCATTGCAAGGTTACACCTGGTGTCTGTCTGTATCACAAATGACTACGGATATGTTCCGGTTGTGGTAATCATAATCCAGTCTTTTTCTCATTCATGATTTATCACCGGTGTGTAACTAGAGTAACACGTCTGGCTGCACATGTTGAGCAGGAACTGCTGACCGTTCCAGAATATCTTGAGGCCATCCACGTTTTAGAGTTGGGTTCGTGTGTCTGGAAGACACACAATACCATGTCTAAAAGACAAAATACATATAATGGATGCCCCTTTGTTTCTTTTTATCCTTTTGTTACTTTTCTTTTCTTTAATATTCTGTTTGACCCTATCCAGTAATTCCTCGGTATCCTGTTGCAATATACATTTCCGGTCATAGGTCTATCTCAATGCAAAAAAATGATTTGTTCTTTGTAAAGTTGTTCATAGATATAAATGGAATATAGATTCACTTGATATTAAACGAAATATGCATTTTTGAGTGAATCCTTTGTTATCATCCCCTTGTTTCTCCTACAGGTCGTTCGATGGTTGTTGGGGAACAATCAAGTGACAACTCGTACATCGACCAGGTGTGATTGAGTACATAAGGTAATATTCATCAATCGTTCATTATGCTTTCTCGTTGGTCGTCCGACCCTAAATAGTATATCATATTTATCCTGCATCAGTTGAAGTGTCCCCCTAAGGCCCATCATTTTGCCAAACGTTTTACCAAGATAGCTAATACAGTTCACCCGATGTTAAAAGCCAATCAATCATCAATCATTTTCCGTGATTGTAAACGGGTGTCATTGTAAATGAATATATTTCAGGAACCCAAATGAAATTGACATCGATGGTCTTCAACTATCAGATCAACAAGTGAACAATAATATGCTAAGTGGGTCTACAGCTAAGGGCCCACACGTTATATACATATTAAAAGACCAACGTACTCAGCACAAGGAAACCCATTTACATTCTGTAGAAAATCCAACTTACGGAACAACGAAATAGTACCATGTTTACCTGTTATATATAAAGCCACCGAATGTACTTGCACTAGAACAAACTATGGGTAACATTTTAATATTGGTAACAAATAATTGATCAACGAGTTTTGCTGTTGTTTTTGTTTTAGGCATTCAAATCTGTACAAATCACATTTAATAAGAAAAGTGTCTTGCGTATCTATTTATAATAATAATATATAACAATGATAGTACATGTTCAAAGGAAGGAATGTTACTTTGGAGCACATCATGTGATTGAATACCTTGATATAGAAAAAAACTCATTGTATACATTTGTATGAACATTAAGATATAACTGATTTATATATACTCAGCCAAAAAGGTTTATGAATCGGCTTTGTATAAGTTATAATTAGTTCGTTTCCGAATCCTACAATATGTAATTTTATATATGTGTTTTATTTCAGACTGTGTCTTAAATTAATAAATATGTTTAATGGCTCATATCTTATTTACGTCATTTGTGTTTGCTTACGCATAGTGGTGTCCAACACATATTGTGTTGTGTTTTTGCTTTGTTTGTCTTCGTTTTGTGTACCCTATGTTGCCAATTTCTATGGATAGTCAATGTTGATAGCCCTTCGGTATTCTCTAACGTTTATTGAAACAACGAAATTCCGGTTTATCTTTGATAGATGTTTTATTATTTTTTATATTTATAAATCCAAATGTCTAAATGTATTCAGGCAAGCGATTACTCTTGTTATTAACTACAAGGAAAAAACACTTTTGCAAATATAAATACCTGAAGAAATTTTCCAATAACAAACAAATATCGTACTACAAGAGTATCGAATCTTATTGGCGATATTTAATTGATTTCATGTAAGCGTCTCTGTTCTTGTTTGCTTAATATTTTACAGTTGTAAAGGCATTTATTAAAATTCTACACTTGTCTACTGAGTGTATGTGTAAATACATGCCGATGAATGTTATTCGATTAAGCAAAGACATCTTGTGATTTCATATAGATTAGATTGATATATTTATTGTTGTTTAACGTCAAGTGGCTTGAGCACTATTTCAGCTATATTATTGACGAGAACAAATTTACAAACAATACATCATGCACTAGGTAAACGACGACAGTATGGCAGGAGAATGGTTTTCGTCCTGATTAACACTAGTGACAACCATCTGACGTCCCGAGGCTTCTATGCTAGTTTAGATGCACTATTAACTGTCTACACTGCTTTGAAAGAGATTGTCGTTTGGTATATGTGTGCCTTTCATTATCCACACAAGTAATGTCCTGTTTCTTATTGATGGCATTCATTGTTTTTATTTTTCTTCTACTTTCTTATAGTCTTTATTAATTCGCCGGTTCTGTTGACATTTTGTATTGTTTTTCTTTAATTGGCCATAAAATAAAGGTTGCAAAACAAATTTCACATTACCGGAACATTTCCAAAATCTTATAGAAATATTGTACAAACAAATCTAGAAGCAAAACCTGACACCCTTATCCCACATATGTACATACATAACCGATCACTTCCGTGGCTTAGTACAGGAACTTCAATAAAAAGTGGCGGGGTTAAATTAGCTTTGTGGGACCAAACCTCTTAATGAAATGATGCGGGCATGCAAATGCTTTCTACGGGTGAGTAAAATGCGAACCCTTACGTATAACTGGATGATCAACGTTGTTTTAAAGACCACACTGCCAATGGAGATATGTGATTGAATATCATCACATGATTAGAAAATGATATTCTACTTAATAAAAACAATACACATAAGTAATAAAATTATTACATTGTTAATACATGCTAATGAAATGAGCCATTCTATAAACAATATGAATAATATATTTAATCTTAGTGACATGACACAGAAATTGTCATGTGTATATTATAATATTGATTCTATTAAAGTGAGCCGATGACATGCACTATCTTTTATATATTAGATATTGTAAATTGTATGATTGTATTATATATTGTATTTGATCTATGAGGGCCTCAAGTTAGATTAGTGAGTCCTAATTGAGTAAATAAAGGATATTATTATTATTATTATTATTATATACGGCCATCTTATGCCATAATAGTGAACTAATAGTCAACTTTGAACCACAATACACTATCCATTGCTATCTCTCGCTATCTGCACGCAGATGACAGAATACATTTAAACAAGGTGTTGATATCCGCAGGAAATGAAACTTCCTGAAAGATCAGATGATACGACACTTTTAAAATCCTTGACTTAATAATCTAATATTTAGAAGACGGTGACCTTGTACAAGAGCCTGAATACAAATGCAATCCTGAGTGTAACATATCATGTGTGACATATACACTCAATACAAGTCATCTTGTGTACATTTCCGACATTTAGTTTTTAGTTTCTTTTTTCATTTCTCCTGTACTCAAAAATTCTCTTTCTTTTTTCATTTTTTTGATCTTTTCATTTTGCAGCTGTCTGTCCTCAGTTTTCATTAAAGTATATCAACGTGTATAGTTGTTTTTAGGGGCCGTCGTGGTCGTGATCGTGTGGTAGTTGAATTTACAACTACCTATGTAATCAGGGTTTCACCACTAACGTTGTGGATTCCACTCGTTCCGAGATGCATTGAATATATAGTTTGTCAGTAACTTACGACAAGATGGTGGTTTTCCCCGGTCCTACGGTTTCTTCCACTAATAAAACTGACCGCCCAGATATAACTGAAATATTGTTGAAAGTGGCGTTGAACACCACAACCCAACCCAAACCTGGTAGGTAGTTCTTGTAGTATAATGCATCAATTTATTTGTATTTGTCCTACCAGCAGATGATACTCTCCTAGGTATTAGTCAGTTTACTACGAGTATTGACTGACCCTGCTACTGTACTGTCCATGTGTGGGATGTCATTCATGTTTGGGGTAGTATGTGGTCTTTCTGGGAGGAAACAAATTTGTGCAGGGTTGTATCGTTTCATTATATAATATGCATTGCCATTGGAGATCCTATTATAAAGATGGGGTTAGATCCTCTTAACCGGTTTAACCCCTCCTCATTTCTGTGCCTATTCCAAACTGGGATCTGGATTTCCAAGGTCTTTGCATATGTTCAATGAGAGGTGTTTGTTCGTTCTTATTTTAAATTATTGACATTGGTGACCGACACTGTTTAAGCTTTCTTTTTATAAACCTGAGTTAAATAGTTTGATAATATTATAACAAAGGGCGTATCACGTATACGATTACGGAAAAATCATAAAAAGACAAATGTTGCATGTAATTGATCAATATCAAATAAATACAAGGGTCATTTTATTTTGATCTATGAGAGATATAGCTAAATATTCTACAATAAATTTAACCAGGAAGCACAGTTGCATTTTTGTGGTATATAATATGCGATGTTGTCTCATGTACTCGAATACTAAGTATTTATTGCAGTCGTAAGACGAAAGCTGACAATATATGGCAGACTATGTGTTAATTGTGTAGCTTGTACCGCCTATATTGTATTTGTAGTGATCAATAAGATATACTCATTTGGTGTTCCTACCTTTTTCACTCTGCTAGATATCTACGTTTATTTTTATTATCACTAAGTCGGTAGCTCTGCTGGTGGACTATTAATCTATGAGGGTCAATATCAAATAAATACAAGGATCATTTTATTTTGATCTATGAGAGATATAGCTTATTAACAAATCTGATTGGCTAATAAAAAAAGGTAGATTCGCATGAATTATTATATGTATTATATAATATCAATTTCCGTTTTATTTAATCTACATATTTAGTGTAGGCTACCAAACAACAAACACGATACTCTTCAACAAGATGTTTTTTAGTATATTGGAATATACGTGTCTTCTTTTGTTTATTTCAAGGGGTATGTTTTTTTTTTCTTTTCAGTTTTTCTATTAATGATATATTATTAACTATTCAAATGTGTGTCCGAAATATTTGTTAGTGTACATTTATTTAAACACTTTTGCGAATAACTAGACAATAATTAAAATCACAATATTTAAATATTAATTACACAAAGGATTGTCTGTCGCTATATTGTACAGGTATTATGTGTGTGTGTGTGCGGGTGGGGAGGACGGCTTATTTCATGACCACGCCCTCTTTTAGTTTCATCCGTTTATATTTGTATTATTGAATTTGATAAGAATAGTAAAATTATATAATCATATTTCAAAATGACAGTGTATTTGAAAAAAATATCATGTAAAATGTGAAGGGAATGATGTTTTCTGATTCTTACTGAAAATTTGCTTACATTTTTTTTATATCTTTCAAGATTACTATAGTTTTTTCTTAATAATACACACAACGTTAATGTAATTCATCCCTTTATCCCGCAAATCAGTTGCCTGGGTCCGTCATAATATCGTCGTTGATTACCCCCCCCCCCCCCCACCCCCTCCCCCAAATAATAATAAACATAGACATAAATTACATTGATGTAGTTCAGACATATTACACTAGGAAATAGAAAATGCAAATATCCCCGGTAAAATGCAAATATTCCCGGTAAAATGCAAATTATTAAAGATTACCAGTTATATTAGCGTTTACCAGTTAAATTAGCGAATTGTCTTGTTATATTTGCGTTTTACCTTTTAAATTTGCATTGTCGTGGGATTTTAGCGTTTTTCCTTTTATATTTGCGTTTTTCCTTTTAAATTTGCATTGTCGTGGGATTTTAGCGTTTTTCATTTTAAATTTGCATTGTCGTGAGATTTTAGCGTTTTTCCTTTTATATTTGCGTTTTTCCTTTTAAATTTGCATTGTCGTGGGATTTTAGCGTTTTACCTTTTATATTTCCGTTTTTCCTTTTAAATTTGCATTGTCATGGGATTTTAGCGTTTTTCCTTTTATATTTGCGTTTTTCCTTTTAAATTTGCATTGTCGTGGGATTTTAGCGTTTTTCCTTTTATATTTGCGTTTTTCCTTTTAAATTTGCATTGTCGTGGGATTTTAGCGTTTTTCCTTTTATATTTGCGTTTTTCCTTTTAAATTTGCATTATCGTGGGATTTTAGCGTTTTACCTTTTAAATTTGCATTTTACCAGTTAAATCGCACGGTCATCTAAATCACCCGCTGAGTAGAGAGATAACGTAATACTGTAGTCGTCACTAGCTCATTGAATATGACGATCTATAGTATTATATTATCGTGTATCTATCTATACGTATTTATTTATTTATTTATTTATTATTATTATTTATGTCATACTAGTCTGGCCCTTAATAAATTTAATGTATTCAATACACAATAATCCATCAATTGTTGCGTATTTGATTTGTATGTCGTATTTTAACTTAATGCGATGTTTATTAAGAAATGTGACTTTAAATGTATTAAAATATTAGCAAAGTGTGATACACGTACAGAATACGTATACTGTTGTAACTTCACTATTACTTGTTTTTGATTATCATGCGAGAAACACATTAACCTTGTATTACCTATGCTGGGACTATTTACTAAAAAATGAATTAAGTATATATTAAACTATCGGTCTCTATTAAAGGGATATTGTCTACCAGCTGCGTAATTTTTTCATACCCAAAATTATTGTCGATTTCCGTACTGACCTTCATAAAATGAAGATTAACACCGAGTTATGTTGCAAAAGATACGATTTCTTGACAAAAAAGACCCAAAAAAGAATTATTGTCCGGATGACAATATTCAAATCTATTCATATGGCCTTCTATGTGAACACGTCTTGAGCATGCGCACTGTTTAGAAACAATAAACAACATGTGGTTCTTGGGCAAAAGAGAAACTGTCAACGCGTGGAAGAAAGCGGACTTTGACGATTCAGAGATAAAGAGGAATAGAAGTGAAGTATCTTCCAAATGGAACAAATGCAGGATATATGTAGGGGATCAGTTGGACCGTTGCCGTTGGATGGAGCGAACTCAAGGAAGTGCTTGATTATTGTTGATAGGTAAGCCGAGCATGTTGCCTTCTTTTCTCAATCGTTTTTCATATTTTATGAATTTATGATGATGCCTATGATCATTTTCGGTAGATATTAATCAATATATTTAATTTTGCACCTGGCAACAGCAAATTATTGTCAATGAGTAGCATAAAACGGGCGTATTTGCGAGGTAAACAAACACAAATTTTAAGAGGCCAGCAAAGGGGAAATGGGAGTGCAAAAATGATATCAATGACAATGCAGTTTATTATTATCAATTTAAAAAGAAATATCGAATCAATTCATTTTTAATGCAAGAATTAAAACTGTACATGGCTTAATGAAAACCCTATAAAGTTCTTTTTATTCAAGCAAATTTATTTCTTTGATATACAACATATAATTAGGCTTTTAATTTTATCAAATTTCAACAACTTGGACAAGAAACTTAGTTGTGGGAACCAAAAGTATATACCTTACTTTCTGCGAATTATCACTATAATGGAAAATCAGTATGTATTTTTCAAATAAAAGCTTTCTATTTAAAGAAGCTTCATTTCAATTGCACTTTTAGTTTGGATCCTGTAAGTATAATATATAATTATAAACAAGGTTTTGAAGAAATGATATGAATATCCATTGAAATTTTCAAGTTTCAGAACTTTTTTTATATATGACTACAAAAGTTTACTGAAAATTTCAGAAATGTCCTAAAATGCATATTTTAGACCATGGCTAAATGAAAATCATTTTAATTCCTTTATGCAAACAAGTTCATATCTTGGGTACTGGAAATACATTACATAAATAAGGTTAAAAGTACTTTCAACAAGTTTGAACATAACACTTTGTTATGGGAGCCAAAATTATATCTTCCTGTCTGTGAATTATTACCATAGTGGAAAATCCGTATGTATCTTTTATATAAAAAGCTTTCCATTTAAATAAGTGTCATTTCAGTAGCATTTTTAGTTTGGATCCTGTAAGTATGATACATAAACAAGGTTTTTAAAAAATAATATGAAGATCCATAGAAATTTGCAAGTTTCAGAAACTTTTCTATATATGTGACTATAAAATTTTACTGAAATGTCCTGAACTGCATATTTTGGACTATGACTAAATGAAAATCGTTTTCAATTTCCTTATGCAAACCAAGTTTATTTCTTGACTATTCTAAAAACATTACATTAACTAGTTTTTTACTACATTTCAACAATTTTGGACATAATTTTTAGTTCAGGGAGCCAAAATTATACTTTACTATCTTAGATTTTTTCATCAAGTTGATTTTTAGTTTCAAGGGGCTGAAAAGGAATGTTGTGTTTTGAAAGATAATCTTGTAAGACAGCTTTTCTCTGATTAAAGTTTGGCACAACAGTTTCTTCAGTCTTGATGTTGTGATAACTGGCATTATCTAAAACGATAACACTTTTTAATGCTGGCATAAGCTGATTTTCGAACCAGTTTCGAAAGATGGGCCCGTTCATTTCTTGGTGATAATCCCCATCTTTAGCTTTGGCAAGAAAAACCAAATCACACCTATCAATCAAACCCTCCTCACGATTACCAGCGTGCAAAACTATCAACCTTTTACCTTTTCCTGAAGGGATCTTTGGGGCATCAGAACCATCAACTGGTAACCACATGTAGTCAGTGGCATGATTCTGATTAACCCAGGTCTCATCCAAATATACATTTTCATACCCATCCTCTCGAAACTTCCTGATTTTTCGGAGGTAATTACATCGATCATTTATTACTGACCTCTGATCATATAAAAGCCTCCTATTATCGCCGGATTGTTTGTACTTATAACCAAGATCTAATAAAGTTAAAGTAAGCGTTGATTTCGAGATTTTAATTGTATCTTCAATTTCTTTCTTAATTTTTGAGACTGTTGGGGCAATTTTCCTGTTGTACATGCTATGAACGGTCCGTTTAATAACGCAACGGTCAAAATCATCAAGAGTTTTCTTTCTTTCTTTCGGTCTGTTGGATTCAGGAGGACTTTTACGGTTTACAACTCTATACACAGAACTGTAAGATATGCCAGCAGCCTTGCATGTTCTTTTAATCAAATTATCTGGGGAATAAAATAGTCTTCCCCTGGCCTTCTCAAGCTGAAAAAACTTGAATAGATTTAACACAATGTTTTTACAATCTTTTGACAAGTCCTTTGTTTTACCCATTCTTGCGATGTTTATATATATGTTAAGATGTCAAAAAATAGGTTTATGAAGAAATTTTATGTGAACTTTTAGAAAGATTTTAAAGTTTAAAAATGGAGTGTCAAAATATGCCTGTACACGTGTCTCTGTCTCTATCAAGGTAAGATTTACCTGGCTGCTACCTCTAGTTAGTTTACTCCCACCTCTATTTTGGCGGTAAAAATCGGGGAAAATGTCAAATTTCAGATGAGTGCAGCAATAATGAAAGGTTATTGTTAGATGAAATGCATATTTTAAAAATGGTAATAAAATTCTGCACAAAACTCTCGTTTACTGTGTTTTAAAAAAATGTATTGTTTTCGAGAAACCTCAAATTTTCCGTTTTCTAATCAAAAAATTATTACTTTAGTGTATTTACGTACAAAATAAAGACAACAATATCTCATATTTATATAAGTAAGAAAATTTAACAGAATATTTGCATGAATGTTTGTCGGAAAAGGTTGATAGTTTCAGTAAATTTCAACACACAATTTATCAGTCATATTTACGTTACCCCCTTTTGCATACATCATCAAAATCATTGTAAGCGTAAAATGTAAATGTCTGTAATTCTGTGCTCTCACGGGCTTCTTGATTGATTTAATAAACTATGTTATGTTATGTTATGTTATGTTATACATGAACATGCGAAGATATATTTTTACACCTAATCATTTTTCAAATTTTTGTTTCAACTTTATTCGTAAAGTCTAATGCTAATTCCGTCTAGTATGAGATATATACAAAAAAATATACATGTAAATATTTACGTTGCCGTAAATTTGATGATTGTTGGTCCCGATATTTCAGGTACAGGTTGAATGCGTGTCAATGATTTGTAATCACACAAATTAATTTCAGTAATTTCAAATGCAAAAGTTAAATGGGATTGACTGAACAAAGTAAACTGTACGACTTTTACGTTTGCACCGGTGGGCATCATTTGTAATTTATTTTAAAAGTCGGTACATGAGTACAACAATAACATAAGCTCTAATGTGCTTTTAAGTCCGACATTAAAAAATATATACATAATATCTTTTTTTTCCCCTTGTTAATTGTATATGCCCTCCTGGGACAGTATTTTGTTAATAAACTTATATTTATTCTATTTATATATCTGTACAATAAGCACCGCCTATTTGTCAGTCAATTATACATCAGAGAGACCGATAAGGAGCAATTAACACATGATTGACAAGGTGAGAGAGTTGTAAAATAAATCGATTATGGATGTACAAAAAAGAGAATACTTTTTTTGTTTTGGCAACGGAGAAAGATAATTTCATTGCATACATATAAACAAGTTTTATTCTAAAAAAAAAAATGAAGAAAACAAATAAAAGTAAATAATAATAATAAACAAAGATCGTTTCTGTATGACTGCAACACAACTATTGTTATGTGGTTACTTTCCTCGCTTGCCGCGCTAATAACGTGTTGTCCACGAATGTCCTGATGGACAATTTGACTGCCGCGTTCGGCCGCGAGACGATCGCGGACTTCCCGATACTAATTAGTCAATTTCCACGCCGCGATTGTCCGCGAAACCGCACGGATTTGGCGTAATCCATGCTGGCTGTAGTGAGGACTGACATTTTTTTCCACTAGGACCACCAAACCCATATGCAATTTCGCGAACTCTGTAGTATTAATGTTTAATATAAATATTAATTATTATGTTTTCATATTTGATGTGTGTTTATATTGGTGTAAAATTAATAATAAATATTCAGTATTATATTTTCATATTTCATGTGTAATTTTATAGTTTTAGAGTTTAATAATACATATTCATTAATTTGTTTTCGTATTTTATGTAACTCCATTTATGTAGAAAAGCAAAAAAGAGAATAAAATTTACCTCTATTAGCATGTGATTACCCTGATAATTCACCCTTAATGGGACCCCTTAATTCCTCTTAATTAGGAAGGACACCATTCTTTGATATTTTGTTATAGTTAGAGTATATTAAGTGAAATTTTAATGGTTAAGAAGGCGGAGCGAGCGAAGCGATGCGACCCCCTTATTAACCACTAAAATTTCACTTAATATACTCTAACTTTCACGTGCATTGCTTGACCACTTCAATACATACATACATATATAAATAAAACTGAAGTCGTATCAAAATCTTTTAACTATTAAACATGTCCAAGAGAAAGCCAAACTGGACCGATTGAGAGAAGATGATACTAATGGAGGAATACGAGAAAAGAAAGGACGTTTTAAGAGCAAAATTTTCGTCAACAATTATATTTCTTTAAAATTTAGGTACATGTATGTTTAACAGGGACACAATCATAATGTTCCTCAACTTCCCACTTTTGAGTTTGGATGCACCTCCCTCATCTATTTGGAGGATTTTACGTTCAACAGTTATATACGAAACTAATTTTAATGACTGTATGGAAATATCATGTAAACAAAACATAAAAAAAAAAATAGGCTCGATTCCTAAATGTACTGCTTTCTAAGTCATCCTGTAACATATCACATATCATCATAATAGACTGTCGGTCTAATCGGTATTTGTCTATTAACTCGAAGTCATCGTAGATATCAAGAGGTTTTGTACGATCTCTGAATACTCGCTCTCTACGTAAAGCTCTTCTCCCAGCATGAAACAACCGAAAGCGTCCGACATGGAACATGTTTGTATTGGTAATAATGCAATACTAATATGCTTTAATTATACCTATTTCATATACCCGCAAAGCACGTGCCATCAAATGGTACAGTTGTAAAAATATTTACTCATCCGGAAATTGACCTTGATGGTGAATTTTATGTACATGTAAGATATGATATGGATTTGATGATAAACTCGAATGCCTATGAAATATTGCTAATATGGTTTGTTGTTATCTTTTTATTCATACAATATCACTTTCATAATTCACAATCAATATAAAATAGCAATTCAAGAAAACTTAAGGAACCTACCCATCTACCTTAAAGCTAAGGGAAATCTTAAGTGTTTTCTTAGTTTAAGGACGTTTATGAATACCACTTAAGTATGATGGGCGGAGTTTCCTTAACTTAAGGTTATTCTTAGGAAATACTTAAAATAAGAAGTTTTATGAATACCACTCAAGTAAAATGGGCGGAGTTTCCTTAACTTAAGTGTTTCCTTAGGAAAATCGTAACTTAAGAGGCTTTATGAATACGGGCCCAGCTGCATTAAAAATGAAACACATGTGCGCGAAGCCGAAGGAATTTTTAAAATTGAAGTGCCCGACAACTTAATTTTGGTATCAAATAATCATAAATCTCTATAAATCAATATAGAGAGAAAGAAATAGTAGATTTATGATTATTTGATACCAAAATTATGTTGAGAAGTGTATGGAAAAAAAAAAAAAAAAAGGGGGGGGGTAATGTAGGTCATGACCCCATGTACCTGTGCTTTTACGATCACAATTTTCCTTACGTTGTCAGGCACTTCAATTAAAAAAATTCTTCGGCTTCGCGCAAACGCGTTTCATTTTTAATGCAGCTGTTGCAGCTCGCTCCGCCCCTTCTTAACCATTAAAATTTCACTTAATATACTCTAACTATAACTTGGCCTTGAGGGATACACGAAATCATAAAATTGTATTACTTTGGTATAAATTCATTACTTACTGCTCACTCCAATACAATATACACTTTAGCAGTAAACACAACAGGTGGTACACCCGAGGAAAAGGCCTCTAGGCATGTAACTCTTGTGGGGACAACAAATGTGTTCTCTCTCTGAATTATAGAAAATTCAATTGTTTTACACTATTTCAACACATATTTTAATACAAGGCCTATAAAACAGATGTTTACAGAAATGAATTTCATTTTTTTAAACGTTAAACTTAACGTAAAATATTCATATGAATAATTTCTTAGCTCCGAGCTTTGCTTTCAGATACATACAAATCTATGTTTAACACTGTATTAGCGATTATTTAAAAAAAATATCCATATACATATTTTTTTTTATCGAAAACAAGCCCGTAATAAATTACAGAGTTATCGAAGCGAATCATGATTAAGTTGGATATAATGTCGCACAATAGGCTACCCGATTTATTTACCATATAACAATATGTTCGTAATGATGAACGGTAAGGCCACTAAAATGCATCAATCGCTTGTATAATAAATAAACATAAATTATAATGTTGAATCTCAGTGAAAATATTAAACGTTTACATTTAAATCAACATCAAATTGAAATAAATATGAGTGCATAGTTCTAGATCCTGAAAAACAAAATCAAGAAATAAAATATACATAACTACTGTAAAATACACAACGATTGATGGATTATTGTGTATTGAATAGCTAAAGTTATTATCATCCAGAATGGTACAAATAAATAAACAATAATATAATACTATTATAGATTGTTCTTATATTTATCAGGGAATTATATAAACATTTGAAGAAAAAAAAAATCCTGTATTTATTGTTCAATCTAATTAACTGACAAAATAGTGTTTACATGTAAATTGCATATTTCTGTTGGATCGGACAAGGGCGCGTACGTTATGTAATCGGCGTTTACATAGGGTTATGATTATTTGTTTTATATCACAAACAAAAATATTTATTGTTCATTAAATGTCTCATTACAATAATCAGAACTTTTAAAGCACAATAACTTTGACGCTGTACATACACAATCCTGTGCTATAAAACAAGACATAAATAGCTTAATAGAGACCGATAGTTTAATATATACTTAATTCATTTTTTAGTAAATAGTCCCAGCATAGGTAATACAAGGTTAATGTGTTTCTCGCATGATAATCAAAAACAAGTAATAGTGAAGTGACAACAGTATACGTATTCTGTACGTGTATCACACTTTGCTAATATTTTAATACATTTAAAGTCACATATCTTAATAAACATCGCATTAAGTTAAAATACGACATGAAAATCAAATACGCAACAATTGATGGATTATTGTGTATTGAATACACTAAATGTATTAAGGGCCAGACTAGTATGACATAAATAATAATAATATATAAATAAATAAATACGTATAAATACACGATAATATAATACTATAGATCGTCATATTCAATGAGCTAGTGACGACTACAGTATTACGTAATCTCTCTACTCAGCGGGTGATTTAGATGACCGTGCGATTTAACTGGTAAAATGAAAATTTAAAAGGTAAAACGCTAAAATCCCACGATAATGCAAATTTAAAAGGAAAAACGCAAATATAAAAGGAAAAACGCTGAAATCCCACGATAATGCAAATTTAAAAGGAAAAACGCAAATATAAAAGGAAAAACGCTAAAATCCCACGACAATGCAAATTTAAAAGGAAAAACGCTAAAATCCCACGACAATGCAAATTTAAAAGGAAAAACGCAAATATAAAAGGGAAAACGCTAAAATCCCACGACAATGCAAATTTAAAAGGTAAAACGCAAATATAACAAGACAATTCGCTAATTTAACTGGTAAACGCTAATATAACTGGTAATCTTTAATAATTTGCATTTTACCGGGAATATTTGCATTTTACCGGGGATATTTGCATTTTCTATTTCCTAGTGTTACTTGTTATATTTGTCTTACTTGTATTATTATACATTAATGTAATTGAAGCATATTTTGTGTCTTCTCTAGGTTCAGAGGCATTACAAATTAAAATTAACACAAATGTAACTGCTACAATCGGGGATACAAATGTAGAATTGTGGTGTTCTTATACTAAAGATGTCGGGGAGAACTTTTTTTATATAAAGATGGAAGCTAGAAATAAAACAAGTGAGGAAAACCTTCAAATAGCTACATTTTATCCACCAGAACTTAACCGTGAGGCTGACCTGACGGGAAAATATTTGACTGGTCGTGTGTCCCTTACAAAGCCTACGAATGAATCACGTAGAGCTATTTTAACATTTAATAAGATTCAGTGCGTGGATGATACTGATTATATCTGTAGTATATCCTATGAAACAAATGGAATCATTCAAACGAAATATACCAGTTCTACTAGTATTACTGTTACAAGTAAGTAATTTAAGTATTTAGAAATATAATATTTTCAAGTACTTGAGAAATCAACACCACATTTCTTAACGCATACAGGCTGTCAGAATTGATTTGTTTTTATCAAAAGTTGCCAATATTCGATGTTTTATACTAATTTGAGTTGAAATTTTTCATAATATCATACGTAAATAGCCTAGAACGAATGAAATACGTCGCTGTTTTATTTTCTTGAATCCAGTAAAGAATCCAATGTTTACCCGCACAATATTCATACATTCATACGACCTACACAGTGAACTCCTTCGGTAAAGCGTTTGCGCATGTGCGAAATTGTTTGTTGAAGAAAAAGCACATGGCATAAATAAACACATTGACGGATTCTACACAAAAACGACAAAAAAATGAGTATTCAGCAAGCTTTGTGTAAAAATTAATAAAAGATGCTATACCGGCCTACCCCATTTTTCAACACGTAAGCATAATTTAGTATCTTTTTTCGGCCGAATCGTATTTTGACAGTAGAATTGCATTGTAGTTTTTTATATATTCTTTTTTTTCTCAGGAGAAAACGCTAGGTGATATCTCTTTTAAATTAGAGACTAAAAAAATGAACTTCATATCTGTTTTTTCCTCCAAAAATATAATCAAGTAACTCAAGTGTTGTCAATAATATTCAATACAATTTGTTTACAATTGTCCCTTTATCGGGCCTCTTTGCAGAGTTTGGGTTTGTTTTTATTGATTTCATCACGTATTTCCGATTTTAAGTGTCATTCTTACCAAATACCATTATATAATATTTACTGATTACCCCGGGATCCAATTTCATAGATATATTTCTTAATTTGATTAATTCTAACGAATTTACATGCACTATACAGAAGAACATGCTTCCTGGTTATTAATATCAGTTATCAGTATTGGGCAAACTTCGGAAAAGAAACCGACTTATAATTAGGTGTGTTAATGGCGATTCCACCGACAGATATTCGAATTCTTTTCACTAATTACGACATTCTAGCATGTTTTTATTAAATCTGGCTTCTTGTTCAGAACATTTTATTAGAATAAAACATCGAATATTGGCAACTTTTAATATGAACAAAAAAAATCAATTCAGAAAGCTTGTATGGCTTTAAGATAATATATGTAAACTGTTTAATACTGTCTATGTGATCCATTGGGTAATGAAGCATAGTGTAAATAATAGTTTTGCTGAATAATATTACATCGGAGGTAGAAATAAGGACAGAACATTAAACAAGTTAACAAAATCACCAGAAAAAGTGCAGAAATTTAAAATTCCCTGCTAAATAGAAACTGATTTACAAATAACATGCAGTTAATGGGTGGGGTGTGGGGGGGGGGGGGGGGCTAATTTAATCCAGCCACTTCTTATTAAAGTGGCTGAACCAAGCCAGCAAAGTGAGTGGTCGTGTACTTGGGAGTGTAGATTTTGCCTCTTTCTATGGTTTTTCTATTGAATTCTAGAAATGTGCCGATCGTGTGGTATTTGTTGTTTTCCATTTTATTGCAAAGAGAGAAAATTAGTTTCCTAGATGTAAAGAAAAACTTAATATACTTAATGCCACAATGTACCTGAAATGTTGCGTAGTGTGACTCTAACAACTAGTGAAGCGTTCCACCTCCAATAAAACTGACCACCACGATATAACTGAAATATCGCTGAAAGTGGCGTTAAACACCTAAAACCAACCCAACCCTCATCTGTTTTGAAATGCATAGCATCATCTTTAACGTGAAAAGAGTGTGGTACTTACCATGCACATCACTCACTATTGTTCATGTTCGGGCTTTTTACTTTGTACACTGACAACCCCCAATCGAGAGGCCATTCTCTACCCCATCGAGTGTGTTCAACCGCTGTGTGCGTTGAGGTCTGGGAACCGTCACTAATACCCAGTGTGGTATTGGTTGTTTTCCATTTTATTGCAAAGAGAGAAAATTAGTTTTCCTAGACGTAAAGAAAAACTTAACATACCTAATGCCACAATGTACCTGAAATGTTGCTTAGTGTGTCTCTAAAAACTAGTGAAGCCTTCCACATATTTGCATTGTTAGTTTGACTTCTACATTTTAAAAGATCGTATCAAGATCAAATAAAGATAAATTTCCTGGGGATTTCAAATCGCCTTCAATGGAAGTGATGATATCACGGGGAATACTACAGTATATAATTTCCATTTTTAAAAATGAACTTCCTTAGTTAAATTGTGCTATCTGTCTTATAGTACACATCATTCATGGAGAAATTTTACTTTTTAACGTTATAATACGTTGTTTCGAATCATGTCATTTCCGATCACGTTCCGTCATTTTCGTGTCTTGACGTCTGAAAGGTACGACAGACGACTTCCGGTCTCTACGCTATTACTGTGACAACATCAGCATATTATAGTCGTAGATGCGGTAGATTATAAGTAATTGTAATATGGAGACGCCAAGGAAACGGCTGAATAAATACTGGTGTTGGGTACCCCACTACCTGTCTGATATCAGAAATATTTAAAGGCAGATCGTTTTCCTTTCATGATACTGACACACAGGCACTTGTTTCTGGTAGAAAATATATACCTAGATACTATATATGCCACAAGGTACGTAACCGTTCATTTGCAAAAAATCTAGGTCATCGCGATTTTCGCGTTTTTTCAACTCGACGGACGCCAGCAGAAGAAAAATTGTAATAAATATGCTATAAAAAATACTGAGATGTTAGAAGATTATATATATTGCATTCCAATATAATTTTCTAACATATCAGTATTTTTTATTGCATTTGTATTACAACTTTTCTTCTTTCTTCATTCACTGCGGAGTAGCAACATGCCATTTGCCGTATTTATTGATGAAAGCTGATACGTGACCCCAAGAAAAAGGTCTGTTGTATTATTGAGGTTCAGCAAAGGTAGGGGTTTTATACATCATGCTGTAGATAAATTATCATAGTTTCAGATGATGTAGGTCATTCCTCCATGCTGGCGTCCGTCGAGTTCAAAAAACGCGAAAATCGCGATGACCTAGATTTTTTACAAATGAACGGTTACGTACCTTGTGGTATATATAGTATCTAGGTATATTTTTTAACCAGAAACAAGTGCCTGTGTGCTGACAGCAGCAAATAAAGAAAGAAACCAAATTTAATTTCAAAGAAATAATTGTCTCTGCATTGAAGTCTTTGATACAAATAAAATAATTTAATAGAACATTTTAAGAATTTTTTAAGTTGAGGATCGAAGGCTTGTGTTTAAGAGTCACACGACATTACACTCTCGGCCATCTACATGTTATATATAGCATTTAACAGGTCAGAACATATTCATATAATGCCACCTGATGTTTACCTGTTAAGTGTGAATCTTTTGTGAAATGTTTCGTCACAACGCAAAGATTTATATTAAAAAAAAAATAAAAAAAAAATAGAAATTGCTAGGTTGTGAAATGTTTTCAATATATATAGTACTGTTGCAATAAAAATTAGAGAAAACCGAAGGTGGTATTTAATAATAGACAATCCACAGATACTGGCAACATTGGATACACAAGACACAGCTCGAAGACAAACAAAGCAAAAATCACAACACAGAAAACTAAAAAGATGAACACACGGGATCCACCAAAAATAGGGGGTGAACCCAGGTGCTCGCAAAGATTAGGTGTTTCTGTCTCTTGTAAATCTAAGATAAATTGCAGAGTTCTTAAAGACAACTGGATAGTAATATGGTTAAAACAATCTAATTTTATTTCAAATGCAGGTAGTTTGCTTAGACCAGATCAAGAAGAATTTGAAACAACAGGTATGTATTACATAGCATGTCCGGTGGCATTGATATACATAGCATTAAAACATTGTATCTGAAATTAGTCAAGGCAAACCAAGTATAATTCAACAATAGTACACACACGAAATAAAACAAAAGAAAGAAAAAGACACCTGTAACATAAAACGAATAATCAGGAAAAGGGGATAAAGCACTACCCTTATTTCCACGGTCAGTAATTGAAACATCGGTTAAATAACCTAGGCTGATATCAATGGTAAATTTCTAGTCCCCTGCACCTTAGCTTCATTACAAAACATGTTTTATCAACAGTGTTGCATGCATTGGCAGAGCTTTCTTTTCTGTATATTGATAAAAATAATATCATCAGCATCATGTCATTGTTCAAAATACAATTTAGCAATGGAATTGATTAATTTATTTAGGTCATTAATGTACACAAATGTGTAAACGATAAAATCGACATGTTTGATTATTTATTATTATACATTTACAATCGTATGCACTATATTAGGAAGCGTCAGTAGTACTTAATAATAATTTGTTTTTATTGCTACCGTTATAGGTTTACGTGTTGGAATTGTATTTGAGCATGTTTTTAAATACTATTCTGATCTTCTATACGTGTATCTACCTAGATCTTATTTCACCGACATGAATTGTATTGTACAATGTTCTTATTTTACCGACATTTATATTGTACAACGGTTGAATATTAGAAATAAAATAAGAAAAATAAACAAATGTGACATTTAATATTGGAAGGTATATTCTTTATACACAGCACTTAAAACAGGCAGTGTTATTGGTGGAATAACCGTTGGTCTAATCATAGTTATGGTGATCGTCATTGTTTTATATATCAGAAGAAGGTAGGTACAAGTTTAATTATATTGTATATGTTTCTTTTTTGCGCATAGTGGTGTCAAACACATATTGTGTTGTGTTTTTATTTTGTTTGACTTGGCTTTTTGTACCCTATGTTGCCAGTTTCTCTCGTTTATCCATTCTTGATTGTCACTTGGATTTCGTCTAACCGAAATTTACTTTGTAATGTATTTACTATTTAAAAAAGCTTCATTTAATAAAATATTTTCTAATAAAAGATTCTATGTCTGAGTGACGATTTCTAGGGCTTGACCCACAAAGGTGAATGACAGCCTCTATGAAAGATGACCAATGTCATTGTTCCGGGTGTCCCACTCCTTCTTCATTTCTGTATAGTGTTTGATATTGTTGAATTATTCGGCTTTACAATATTTTGACTACTAGCGTAGGCGATAAAGGTTATTTCCTATAAAACAAATTAGGGGTACAAAATTAAGAAATAATTCATGAAAGCCAGAGTTTGTATCAAGCTTTAACATGGGTAGCATTATTTTCGTAAGCATTTTAACTCGAGAAAGAGCGAGGGATAAAATGCAAAGAAAATAAACTGGATACACACTCTGGCTTCCATGAATTATTTCGATTCTAGTAGGAAAAATCTAACTTATTCTTTTAAGTGGAAGTCAATAATGGAAATGCATTTCATAACAAAACCCACTAACCTTCATATTTTCAGTTGTTTTTCCTTTATGTATATTAATAGACTGATGCTATGAAGTTACTGATATTTTCGAATTTGATGGCATTTTTAATTTAGCAACTTAAACAAGTAAAATGCTCACAAAATCGTAAAGTTAATCAGTAACCACGTGTGTTAACGTCATGAGCGTCCTTGTAAACTACGTCACCGGAAGACGTTAAATTTCAAAAGTCAAAGTCCATAGATGGTTGTCTTAAGTATTTATTCCTGAAAAAAAATATACGTATAAAACAATACGGGCATTTTATTGTTGGCTATGCACCACGGTCTTGTATGAATACATGAATCCACAAGGGAATGATGTTTGTAATTTGTTCGTCAATACGCATGAGCGAATTAAATTATATCGTGAGCTTTATCATTGTATTATTTATATAGCCAATGAAGGACGTCATGTTAGAATATGACTTGGCCCATAATGCATTAAACGATAGGCTCAGTCCATATATATGTGTTCCATCGTTTGTCCGCAACATATAAAATATCATGATGATGTCCGCTTTGTACTAGACCAACGCGCTGAAGTAGATTTTGGATATTTCTAGCTCACCGAAACAACAGACCCTGGGTAGACATGTCGCTTTACATTAATCTGATTCCGTTCCAACCAGTCTTTGCTCATAGTATTTAGTGTCGTATGCTTAACACGAATTACATAGTCTTACCCACGACTTCCCGCACTCGAGGCGAGCACCCCTACAAATACACCACCCATACGATTCTCAATTTAGTGTGTTGGTCTAGTACAAAACAGACATCATAATCATTTCACGAAAATACAACTTTTTCTCGACATGATATAGCTGAGAAATTGCTCATATGATGCTAAACAACAATCACTCACCCACTCAAATCATTTCGATATTTATCATCTGAAAATATATCTACCAATCGAAAAGCGCGATATGGTACACATCACAATGTATGTAATATACATGTAGTCGCACACCTATCAATGATAGTTTAAAGCTACCAAAGGGATAATCGGAATCCGTAGATTGAAAAAGGACAGACAATACAATGGCCACAAGACAAAGGACAAACAATTATTAATAAAACATTACACATAAAACTAAAGATCTAGTAACATGAACCCCACTAAAATCCGAGGGTGAACTCATGTGTTCCGTACTAGTTAGCAGTTCGTGCTTACTATCAAACGACACGAACATCATGTTCTGATCACTAACCAGGTTTTTGTTCTAAGTATATGTCTACTCTATTTCAAAATATACAGACAATTGTCTTCAAATGTATTATCCAGACACCTCACTCACAATAGTGCTCCGTCAGGCTTTCCGTATTATCATCCCCCATCGAGTGGCTACCTCCTGTCTGACATCTTGTGACGTGCTTTACATATGTTGGTGCTATGCCCTGGGAATTGTCAAGAGCATCCAGTAAAACGATTGACGTAATATGATTAGCTATGTATACAATACAAATTATCAAAATACAAAAATTTGTAGAATTACAACCATTCAAACAACCCAGACACTAGTTGCTTGATGCATGTATAGTAACACACACGTTTGTGTTTGACAGTCATGGGGGACATCACATTATTAAAAACAACTGCCTAAATACTATGTAATTTATTAGAAGAATATCAATAAGAAGCAAAACAAAGGAACATATATTTGTCCAAAGTGTGACCCATAGTTAGAGCATTATGATGTATCATATAGCAATATTGCAATATCTGCAAATGTGCATGAGAGATTGGGGGACCGTGATACTGGATGTAATAAATATTTGTTTTTGTTTTGTTGTTAGGAGAATTGCAAATGCTAAACTTCAGCCGTATGTCCATTGTTCAACAGGGGATGACAAAAATAATATAAAGTCGAATACTAACCCGAATGACATCAACGAAGACGTATATAACCATCTTGGTGACGTATTACTCAACCACACAACATCACCTGACGCTACAGGAAATATATACGGTTGTGTTGGTCAATCTTAAGACGAATTTGATACTATTACGATATCTAATAGGATATATACATTCGATGATAAAGATAACTTGCATTATTATACCAGGACTATCGATGCTGACTTTATGATAAAACTGATTGAACGTTAGATTGATAATTAACAAGATTTTTTTATCGTTACTTCCTTGAAATATGAGCAAAATTATATGGAAAGGTAATAATCCATGATGACTTCATTGGTATACTATTTTCTTTACATACATGCATCATATATACAGTCCATCAAATAAGTCTGTCCATTTCAAATTATATCAAACTGTCTAGTTTTCTTGCTATTACCCGATGAGAGCCATATTGTTTTTTTCTGTATTTGTAAATGTTCAATGTGATGTCGGATACACTGTTGACTGTAATTGCAAGATTGATACATCCGGATTTTGTTTTCTTGTTGGGAATAGCACTTTATATATCAAATGGCATCGGAATGACATCGGGATGCCCAGATGCAGCGTTTATTGACGGAGGTAAACAATTACCGCTCAACAGCAAGGCATCCACCATTTCACACTCATTTTAGGATAAGAGTTAATCTTTGTTGAAGGCTGATATGGAACCATACTGTTTTTGTTTTGCTTTAAATTATTTATATCCTGCTATGCGTATTCTGTAACTTTGTAATTTAAAACATCATCTCACTAATTTAAAGGGAGGTGTGTTCCCTTGCAACTAATTAAACATGTCACTTTTTTAAATGCCTATGCCAATCCAGAAAAGTTAACGGTCTTATTCATTGCATAGTATATATAAGACGAGTTTGAAGATAGTAATGGGGTAATCAGAATCCGTAACTCGAAGAAGGACAGACAACACAATGTCCAAAAGAAAAAGGAAAACAAGACAAATAACGATCTACAAAAGATAAGCATAAAACTAAAGATCGAGTAACACGAACCTCACTAAAAACCGGAGGTGAACTCATGTGCATGGGAAGGGTATTCAGTTTCTGCTCCACTAGTGGCACCTGTCGTGTTAATCTAGTTACTCACCCTGTGATAAGTGATGAATGAGGAACATATCCGTGGTCATTTGTGACACAGATATTCGACAACGGTAAAAACAAAATCATGGTGGAGACCGTAAAACTTTCGAAGTGATGATTTCATCTTAACCAAATGGAACCATTGATTTAGTAGATTCCTTGTTAGCAGCACTCTTCTATCAAGGAAATCCTAATAGGAACCACAAGCTCTGGAATATCATATCTACTGAGAGATATATTCTCCATATGCTGCTGTAATGCTGCTACTTATAAAGGGAAACTTCACAATTGGAAAATTGAAATCATCTCTTTGGATGTAATGTTTCGTTCTTGACCTCCATTAACTGCCAATTTCGAGGTGTAGGTCACGGTATGAATCAGACCTATCTGTATTTGTGGTATCCTTTATTTCAAGCTCAATGGGATTAATGCGATCAACGAAATCACCAAGCCTAGAATTATTTAGTGAAATGACATCATCTATATAGCGGAACGTGAAATTAAAGGATCGGGCTAGCTTCGTTTCGTTTTTCTTGAGAAGCCCTTGTATGAGGGTAATAACAAAATTACCGAACTTCGAACAATCTTACAAAGGGAAAGTCAAAACTCATAAGTATATAAACAGACAAGTCTACATCATACCTACGAATAAAAGAACAAGTCGCGGAGAAGAGGAGTACAGTTTGTACTCATAGGTATGCCGACTGTTTGTTGGAAAATACGTCCAGAAAGCATAGCAAATGTGTTTTCAATGAAAAACTCGAGCATGTTGATGATTTCAGTTTCAGATAACTCTTTGGTAGAATCAGAATGGTTATTTACAAAGTAAAATCTGTCCCTTCCTACCACTAGGTAATTGTTTCTACGTTGGCTATTCCTTTTATATGAAACACGGTTGGACCAACATCCGCTTAGAGTGGGGAATAGTTGTGTAGAGGTTAGAGTAGTCAAATGTTTTAATGCTATTGCAGGAGGAGAGGGACCTAGATTGTATGTACTCTAACAGATCTTTAGATTTCTTCAAAATGCACATCTGATTTAAACCACTCATTGAGTAGCTAGTGTCACAGTAACTCTGAAGTCCGGTTTTGACCACTGATAGAATATACATTGTATGTTGATTATTTGGGAGGAGGTTTCGTGAACCATTTGGCAATATAACCTGGTTGTAAGGACGCTATTGTAATATATGAATCCAGTAGAGAGGCGGTAGATCCAGTTCTTCTTCTTTGATTGAAAGTGCAAAGGAATATAAAGCAGACCTATGATTGTCCGGATTTCTTCTTTCGTAAGTGTTGTCGGGGTATATGTAGGGTTGCCAAGTGAATTGTCAATACCTAATTCATTTATCAAGCAGTCTATGTAATGTGACTTACACACAAAAGCGATATTGTTATCGGCCTTGTTGGAGTAGACAATAATATACTTGTCATGGAAGAGAGACATTGCTTAGCAGCATTTAAGTCTTTAAAGATTGATGTAGAGCGATTGCTCATAGACCCATTGCGTTTTGTAATTCTAATTTGTATCAGTGACCTCGCACTCTTCACCCATTCGGAATTATTATCTTAGTCTTCCATTTCTCCCTTTGCTCACTGTCTGACATAATCCTCAACGGAATCCATAAGAATTTTTAAAAAGAAGAGTTTGAGTATACCAAAGAGGTAATCAGAATTAAAGTTATGTTTCCGGAAAGAATGTGTTCCCCTGTACCTACGATTTGTGTTCTAGATCTTAGGACTGTTCTGACTGGTATCTTTTTGTTTTTCATTTCATTAGTTAACTTTGCAGTTTTTTTTTAAATATTCTATTGAATTTCCTCATCTTTTTTAAATTAATTGAAATATATTTTAAACGATTTTCGACGAAAAAACACATCTTGGTAAGATGATGTTATACTCCTGCATCTGAAGGATACCACACATCATCACATTATGGGTTACAATGGTCGACATACTCGATATTGATATTTCAATTTCTTGGTAGCTTTATCAGAATCACAGAATTATTGAAAAAAATGCAAAAATTAAAAACAATCATTTTTTAATATGGAATGTTAGAGTGGTTTGTAATGATACTTTACTTTACCACAATGATCTTTTTTTGTCAATGTATATAATGATTACTTAAATACATTATTTTGTTAAATCAAATTGACTTAGTTTCCCATAATTACATTTCAATAGATAAACAGACATATGACTGATGCTGTTAATATTTGTACAGAACGATTTTTTTTCATTTTGTAGTGTTAAAAAATTCAGTGTTTGTTGCTTACCGGCAACTGAACACCTTTCTACCTATAAAATGCCGAGTTACATTTCAATGATATAGTGTGTGGTTTCCAGCCAGCTAGTCTTTGTTCTTTCTCCTTGATGTTCCGTAGTATAGAAACATCAAATATCAATCTTATATTCTTTTGCTTAACCCAGCCGAACACACGATTTACCACATTAGAAGCAACCACGCTAGCCATTTTACCATCGATGCGGTTTCAACAATGCAGCTGAAATGAGACGATTATTCCATTTATTAGTTTGTTTAATTTAGCTTAATCATATGTTTTTGTTTTATAAATGTATAATTAGATTGGAAACAGGTTATATCAACTTAGTACATCCGATCCATACAATAATGTTATCCAAATTAATATGAAAATGACAGGAAGTTACATATATAATAAATGTACACATAAATGTATTTGATAAACAGAAAAAAAGGAGGAAAGGGGGTTGAATGCAAATGTATGATAGCATTCTGTGTACAGAGTATAATTTTATATCATCCAAATCTATTAGTATGATATATATATTTTTGCACATTTGTAAACACTATTAAATTAGTTTCATCTGTTAAATTATCAAAGTCAAATAATAAAGTTTCAATTGAGATAACAGTATAGGGTGCATCAAGGGGACGTTCTAATAAATAATGAATAACATCTTCTTAAGGACATCCGCAGGGGCAGCTGGAGTCATTGATTATATTTGTTCTAAATAAATCTGCTTCCAGTAAACTACACCGGTGTCTTAATCTAGTATGTATAATAGTACATTTCCTACTTCCTAACATATAGTAATTAGAAACAATAAATAAATTCGCCCTTAAATTTTGCTTAAGCTTTGAAGTAGTTTGTATAGATTGAAAAGTCGGTTCCAATGAATTCCATAAACGTATAGCAGACGGAACAAACGATTTGGAGAATATTTCTAAACGATATCTTGGTACCCTATATTGTAAAGAATTTCACAGATTATAATTGTTATCAACTCGATATTCATTTAGACAGTCGTTTAAATATTCAGGAGCTTTATTGTTATGAATTTTATGAAATAAGGTCAGTTTTCGATGCCTCCGTCTACAGCTTAATGTCTCCCAACCGGTTTCAAAGTATAAAGATTCCTTGCTTGCAAATTTTGGCAACCCATTAATTATCCGAGCGGCTTCCAGTTGAAGCTGATTCAACTTATCTGCATTCCTTGGATAACACTCATCCCATAGGTCACATGCATACTCTAGTAATGGTAAAATATAAGGTACATATATCTTACTTAAATTATTCCTGTTTAATATGAACTTTAACTTTCTAAGGACAAATATTTGCTTAGTCGCTTTTTGGCATATATTATTTATATATTTTGCCCACTTACAATTTCAAGTTATAGTGACTCCTAAATGTTTATGATTGTCTACCTGATTTAAGTTTTCAGAATTAAATTTCGGATTTATTGGATTTATGTTTTGCCGAAATGAAATAACCATATATTCAGTTTTTTGGGGGATTAAGGTCTACTAGCCATTGCTTTACCCAATTATCGAAAGCTTGGAGATCCAAGTTTAACCTGACTTCAATTTGTAATGGATTAGTAGATGAGAACATTAAAGAACTGTCATCAGCAGTTATTAGTTGAAGGACATAACTCGAGAAAGCTTTCACAAATACCTGACAGACCTGACGAAATTGAGTATCGAAAGTGTGATCATAGTGCTGATATTTAATGGATTTCATTCAAGCGTCGCTGTAGTTGCTTGTTTATTATAGTGCAGTTGTAAACACATTTATTAAACATCTACAATTGGCTTGTGAGTGTCTATGTGAGCACATGGGCCTAAATGTTATTTGTGTAAAACAAAGACATTTGTGATTCATGAATGTTAAATTGATTGATTTATTGTTATTTAGCATGGTTGAGCATTATTTCAGCTATATTCTTGACGATAAAATGCATTCAAAACAATAAATCATATCCTATGTAAAAGACGTTATGGTAGGACTATATGGCAGATGTCCAGATTGACACTAGGCACAACCAGCTGACCACCAAAGTCAAAAGATTAGAAAGCCAGATAACCAAATAGTTTTGGGGAAGTTTAACGAAAGGGCCTCAACAGGATAGCTAAATCTACCGAAGAACTAATGGTCCCCGGTCATGTTATCCAGGACACTGACAGGATTTGCAAGGTATATTTATGTTTGAAATGTAGTTCTAAAATAATATAATTTATAAAAACAAAGACCAATCTCCCAAGGTACAGAAAGCTTTATGTTTACATGTTAAATCTATGTATAGTTTGTAGTTCTGGTAGTATAACACATCTTATAATGAAATGAACTGGTAATATATTTCTGTTCTGAGAATTACGATCTTTAACCAACAGACTCTACATTCTCAGCTAGTAGTAAGTTAAATACGAGCATCCATTTACCCTGCTATTGTAATCCCCATGTTTATATTGTCATTCATGTTTGTGATAGTAGGTGGTCTTTCTGTGTGGAAGCGAATCTGTGCAGGGTTTTTATCGTTTGGCTATATAATATGTATTTACATTGGAGATCCTATTATCAAGAGGGCGTTAAATTCCCTTAACCGGTTTAACTCTGCCATATCTGTTGTGCCTGTTCAAAACCGGGACCTGGATTTCCAAGGTCTTTTTAAGTGTTGAGTAAGTGAAGTTGAGAGGAGCTCGTTCTTTTTTTTCATATTAATCGCAATGGTGGCCGCCGTTGTTTAAGCTTTCTTTTTATAAACCTGAGTAAAACAGTTTGATAATAGTATAACAAAGGACGTATGGGATTACTGAAAAATCATAAAAAGACAAATATTACATGAAATTGATCAATATCAAATAAATACAAGGGTCATTTTATTTTGATCTATGAGAGATATAGCTAAATATTCTCCATTGAATTTCACCAGGAAGGACAGTTGCCTTTTTGTGGTATATGATATGCGATGTTTTCTGATCAAGTACTCGAGTACTAAGTATTTACTGCAGTCGTATGAATAAAGCTGACAATGTATGGCAGACTATGTGTTAATTGTGTAGCTTGTACCGTCTACATTTTATTTGTAGTGATCAACAAGATATACTCATTTGGTGTTCCTACCTTTTTCACTCTGTTAGATATCTACGTTTATTATTACAACCACTGAGTCGATAACTCTGCTGGTGGATTACTAATCTCCGATGTTTTTATTTTCTTGCTCCCAAAATCATTTGGCCTCTAATATTTTGACACTGATCGTGCCCGATGAAGGTTATTCCAAACACGCTTCACAGGGGGTTTCATACCTTCGGGTGTTCAATGTCTCGGGAAGGGCATGGTCATTAGATACAGGTAGGTATATTTGTGTTAAAATTATTTCCTTAATGATGTAATTATGTGTGGCAGACTATGGGTTAAAATTCAGAAAGGTAGCGTCTACTGCTTAAGATTAGTTAGGTTTGAGCACATAAGATTAGCTTAAACCCGCCACTTTTATTGACGTGCCTGTACAATGTCTGGTATTTGTATGTAAGGGATATCGATTGTGTCTGTACGATTTGTCTATTATATTTTAGAACTGTTCTGACAGTGTGGCTACAACTACTTATGTAATCAGTGTCTATCACCACTAACGTTGTGAGTTCTAATCTTGCTCAGGCTAGGTGAACTCGATACAACATTACCTGACAAAGTTTGCCAGTAATTTGCTGCAGGTCGGTGCTTTTCCATTTGCCAATAAAACTGACCACCACGATATAACTGAAATATTGTTGAAAGTGGCGTTAAGCACCATACCCCCTAACCCGACAGTTTGGTATTTTGTTCATCATTGTATTACCCCGTATTTGTTCTTATCTTGAGAATTATGCTTTTTATGATCTCTGGTATATTTTTAAATATAAAGTCTTGTGGTTCTGTGGGCTGAAAAATGGATAAAATAATGTATAGTATAATAACAAACATTTCTCTGTTTACATGTGTCGGGTGTTTCTATTATCTAACACGAATTTATCAACATAATAAATGGAAGAAACTATTTATCTGGATATCCTGATTTGTCCTAGTAGATATTGTAATTCTGATTTATACTGGTTTAAATCCAGTACAAATCAGAATTCCAATTTCTACTAGTGGAAATTGGAATTCCAATTTGTACTAGTAGGATTCCGGATCCTACTGGATTCCAATTTGTACTGTAACATATAAATTACGTTGATGTAGTTCAGACATTCTACATCTTATATTTGTCCTACTTGTATTATTATACATTAATGTACAGTGCTGTTCCATAATTTACCGGCAAAATCCAAGATTCAAGCGTAATGGGTGTCACAATAAATTACACTGTGTATTTCATCCTGGTGAATAAATAAACATCTATTTTATCACAATGTATTCATAAACCTTCTATTTTTAAAATAAGACCGGAAATAAACCTGTCGTCTGCTATGTTAGGGCAAAAAGTTGATATTTTCATCATGGCTGGAAAACGTAAACAGTTGTCAAATGACATCAAAAATGTGATCGTAGGAATGCGTAAGAGTGGTCATAAACTACAGGAGATTGCAGATACCTTGAATATTCCTAGAGGAACAGTTTCGGATGTAGTTGTTCGTTTTAAGCGCAGAGGATCAGTGGAAAACAAACCTCATACAGGACGTCATCGTTTGCTGGACGAGAGAGACACACGGGGGCTTGTTAGGCTAGTTCGGAGCGACCGTAAGACCCCATTGAAGGACGTGACAACGATATTTAATGAAAATAGAGAGACTCGGGTGTCTAAAAGAACAGTTCAGCGTTCTTTGTATCAAGAAGAATACAACAGGCGAGTTGTAAAGATGAAAATCAGGATCAGAGAGGTTAACGGGAAAAAGCGTGTGAAATGGGCACGAGAAAAGCTTCATTGGAGAATTGATGGTCAGTGGGAGAGAGTTATATTTTCAGACGAAAGTCAGGTGGTCGTTGGAAACAATAATCGGATTTATATTTGGCGAAAAAAGGACGAGGCCGAGTCCAGAGATTGTGTTTGTCCACCGGCCCAGAGAAGACTTTCGGTCATGATCTGGGGATGCATATCACACTACGGTGTGGGGACAATTACGACAGTGAATGGCACGATAAATAGACATAAATACATTGAAATTCTCGAGGAAAACTTATGTCCTGTGATTGCGAGACATTTTCCAGAGCAGGACTGTTTATTTCAGGACAACAACGATCCCATACATCGGGCAAACGACGCTAAAAACTACAAGGAAGAGAAAAATATAAATTGCCTCGAGTGGCCTGCACAGTCACCCGACTTAAACGTAATCGAGAACGTGTGGCTAAAACTGAAAATACGATTGCAGCAGAGAGTTGAAGTATTGAACACTGCCGATAAATTGTCAGCGGCCATCAAAGACATTTGGGAAAATCTCAGTGTGGACTACATTCAAGGACTTTATCACTCGATTCCAAAGCGTTTACGCAAAGTATTGAAGGTGAAGGGAGAAATGACAAAGTATTGAGTAAAGGTAAGCACCTTTTTCATAAATTTATTGGTTTTTTATTAATGCAAAGCTTGATGCTTGAATGCCGCCATCTTGGATTTTGCCGGTAAATTATGGAACAGCACTGTAATTGAAGAATATTTTGTGTCTTCTCTAGGTTCAGAGGCATTACAAATTTAAATCAACACAAATGTAACTGCTACAATCGGGGATACAAATGTAGAATTGTGGTGTTCTTATATCAAAGATGGCGGGATTACATTTTTTATATAAAGATGGAAGCTAGAAATAAAACAAGTGAGGAATACCTTTAAATAGCTACATTTTATTCACCAGAACGTAACAGTGATGCTGTACTGACGGGAAAATATTTGACTGGTCGTGTGTCCCTTACAAACCCTTCGGATCAATCAGATTAAGCTATTTTAACATTTAATCAGATTCAGTGCGCGGATAATACTGATTATATCTGTAGTATATCCAAGAAACAAACCATTTATACTAATATTACTGTTACATGTAAGTAATTTAAGTATTTAAACATATTATACTTTTAAGTACTTGAGAAATCAACATCACATTTCTTAAGATAATATATGTAAACTGTTCAATACTGTCTATGTGATCCATTGGGTAATGAAACATAGTGTAAATAATAGTTTGCTGAATAACATTACATTGGAGGTATAAATAAGGACAGCACATTAAACAAGTTAACAAAATCACTAGGAAAAGTGTAGAAATTTTAAATTCCCTTCTAAATAGAAACTGATTGGGGAGGAAAAACTAGTTTAATCCTGCCACTTTTTATTAAAGTGGCTGAACCAAGCCAGCAAAGTGAGTGGTCGTGTACTTGGGGGTGTAGATTTTGCCTCTTTCTATGGTTTTTCTATTGAATTCTAGAAATGTTTCGACAGTGTGGTATTGGTTTCATTTTAATTCAAACAGAGAAAATTAGTTTTCTAGATGTAAAGAAAAACTTAATATACTTAATATCACAATGTACCTGAAATGTTGCTTAGTGTGACTCTAACAACTAGTGAAGCCTTCCACATATTTGCATTTTTAGTTTGAATTTTATCTTTTAAAAAGTCGTATCAAAATCAAATAAAGATATTTTTCCTGGGGATTTCAAATGGCATTACAAGGAAGTGATGATATCACAAGGGAAACTACAGTATATAATTCCCATTTGAAAATGAATTTACTTAAGTAAATAGTACTATCTGTGTTATGGTACACAACTGGAAAACACAAAAACATGAAAATATTAAACAATTTGTATCGTTGATAATGCGTCTACTCTTTTTCTACGGGTACTCCAGTTTCCCACACCAATAAAACTGACCACCACGATATAACTGAAATAATTGGGGGCTGCTGAAAGTTGTCATTTTTGTGCAAAAATGCAAGAAGGTGGAAGTCAGTTCCGTCTCGTACTAAAGGCGAGTTGTATATGTGTTTTGACCCGCATGACTACCAGTGCTTTTGGTGGGTAATCGTATATCCATACCACCGTGGATTCTTCTGGAGTAATAGAGCATTTCAATATACATTTATATCGGTATTCTCATGTTCATTTACACTGATATATTGTCTCACCAATTAACCACTCGTTACATTTAGTGTACAACATTTACAGTAAGGATCACAGCATTGACAATACATGTGAACTGACAAGCTTAGTGAAAAGACTGACTTTTTACTGTAAAAGATGCAACAGCAGCTTTGTCCATCTTGACTCTTTTATACCATGCTTTTGAATATATGTTGACATGTCACGGTGAAAAGCATGGTTTACAATTACTGATATACACTAATAGTAGACGCTTATAACTATAATACGCACACTAGTGTAGTTTGTTCTATATTAGCAATACTCAGGGGTGGATCCAGGATATCAAGTTAGGGAGGGGGGGGCGCACTTAAAAAAATTGCGCTGACCGGAGGGAGACGCGAAATTTATTTGGGTATTTCGTGTGAAAAATCACGATTTTACGCCAACAAATCATATTTTTCCCAATCTTAGGGGGGCGCGCGCCGGATGCCCCCCCCCCCTGGATTCGCCCCTGATACTGTTTGTATTTTAAAGTTAGCATATATACACTGTATTCTCCTGAGAAATGTTCAAAAACACGGAGCAGAGTCTCCTCTTTACGGCATAGACTCGAACCTTTTATAATGAGGATAGCCTACACGCAAATATTTGTTTTCTTTTTGTTTAAAAAAGTGGCGAAAGATTCTCATTTCCATCCCAACAGACCTGACCCACACGATGACAACAGTTCTACAACAGGTGAGTGTATATAATTTAATATACCTTTTCTTGACGTTAAACCGTTGATTATTTGTACGAATTTCCCCGGGTTTTTTTTGCCCCTTTCGTTCTTGTGTATTTCAACTTTAACCATTTACTATTTTAGTGATTAATAAAAAAAGAAAGTTTAAACAGTGATGGTCAACAGTTCCATCAATTTCAACAAAAAGAACACTCACCCCTAACCCTGCTATACCGACACTTGCCTGTATTAAATACATCATGAACTTGACGTAACTAAACTGCTGTCTTATCATCATGCCACTGAGACCACGCTAGTCTACTAAATAATTAATTCATACGACTCTTGACAGTAAACCTTTTAAAATAATATCAACAATTGATTTATATCTGTAAGTGGTCCATTTGTACGACGCATGGTACATATACAAAAGAGAACTGATGAGAATGTGAACTTTAAATAAAATGCTATTCTCACAATACAAACAACAACTAACGAACCTTGACTGCTTTTACTGTATCAAATTCGATTTACCTAGCGATAGTTATCTCCATTTTAATGGAATGCGAAAAGATTATTTCGGTCGTGCTATCAAGGAATGTTTGAAGATACTGAAGGTGAAATCAGATGTCGTCAACTGATCTAATACTCAGCGAAATAAATATGTCATCTTTACGACATAAACGTCATTGTAGAGACATTGTATCACACGTTCACTTCCACTGTAAAAAGTTATTATTGAGCAAAGCTTCAAACGTGAATAGAATAGAATATCAAATAACAAATGCATAGGCTCAGAAGGTTTGGCCTTGTAACGGGTAATCAACGACAACACCAAATAAGAAGAGTTTGAAGATACCAAATGGGTAATAAGAATCAGTAAATCGAAGGACAGACAACACATTGGCCACAAGAAAAAGGACAAAAGGACAAACAACGATCTGGAAAGCATTGCACATAGAATTAAAGATCGAGTAACACGAACCAAACTGAAAATTGCAGGTGAACTCAGGTGCTATGGAAGGGTAGCCAGTTCCTGCTCCACTAGTGGTATCCGTCGTAATACTCTAGTTACACAAATGTTCCGTAAATCTGCTGTCAGTTGTGTTTCCATACACGATACACTATCCTAAGTGTGAGCTATGCATTTTAGTTCCCCACACAATAAACTGACCCCTATTTTGGAGAGGTTGTAACCCGTAGGCTCTATACTTACAATCAATGTCTTGTTCTTTCTGCCAGTCTTCGCTTACTTGTTCTGTGTCTTGCGTCCAATGCTGCGCGTGTCTCTGAATTGTTTACTCTAGATTGTCTCCTCTGTTTCTTTAACATATATTTATCTGTAGGGTTTGCTGCGGACCCGCAGCTCTTAAAAGTCGTTTTTGCTTACTTAAGAGCTACCTGTGATGTTAAATATCCATATGATCTGTATATTTCACTATTTTATCATCTTTGTCATCTTTAGATACCAGTTTCGCATCAATATTGAATGCAACACGATACGAATAATAATGATTATTAATTAACTTTTATGTATTAGCCTTTATATGAACAAATCTGTCAATACAATATAAAAATTTCCATTGGACCAATACGGCAAAAACCAGTCCAATACGGAAAATATCCGTATTGGCCCGATTCCAGTCAGTCCAATAACAGCTAGATCGGAATCCGCTAGATTTTTCTACAATCGCAAGGAAAAGTCCCGAGAGATATTGGACTGGTTTATTAATAAAGGTATCATTACATGATGTTTTTCATATTGGCCTAGTTATAGGTCCTCGGTCTAATGTATTGGCCTTCGGCTGTGCCTCAGGCCAATACAGCAGGCCTCGGACCTATAACTAGGCAAATATGAAAAACTTCACGTAATAAGATTATAATATATCTGAAATTGAAAACCCAAATTAAGAGTACGTTGAACTTGATCTGCTGAACTTACCCAGAGATTTGTCAACAAACCTGAACGAGGATTCCGACAATCAGAAAGAAAATGTCGTACCAAGCAAAAAGTTTCGTATGGTAACAGATGAAGAAACTGGTGGTTTTTTTTAGAGGAAAATTTAAATAAAAACACCAAGACAAAGACAAAAATTGACAGGAACCCCCCAAAGACCTTGACAGTATTATGGCTAGATTCTTCCTGGGTGTACTAAAAAAGGACGGTACTGAATATGAACCAGATTCTCTGGGTTCCATGTACAACAGCCTTGACAGACACTTGAGAGACATGCAATCTACAATCAGTTATGTACTGATATTTTTGTCATTCAAAATAGTAAACATTCATCATAAATTTGCCTGATATTAATAGGATAATTAATTAGGAATTGTGAATATTGAAAATAATATCATGAGTACCGAACAACACCGTGGGTTTCAGAACTTTATTATTAGGTCCCCGCCAAGTTTTGGTGGATACCCGTCCTATAGTAATCACTCTGTCCGTCCACACTTTCTGTCGTACAATAACTCATGATCCTATGATCTTTCAACAAAAATGCTAACAGATACATTGTAATTCATCAATGAATCATATATCATTTCACTTGTGCTATCTTGAAACAGTTTATACTACATTGATAGTACCAGTTGCAACATGTAAAAATGAAAAAGTAATTAATTAATATGAATATAGATAGTAATTTTATTTTTTATATTTCATTTTCAGGCAACCCAGAAGCTTTAATTAATGCAGTCTTTCTAAACAATTGTGCATACTTTGGGTTAAGAGGAAGACAAGACCATGGAAATATGTATATTCAAACCCAAAAAACTAGATAAATTTTCATAACATTTTTTCGAAATGCACTTTTATCTATATGAATATATTATACGTATATTTTACTTTCACGAGAAAGAAAAAATATTATATATTTTCCCTCTTATTTTGACATACTTTCATGGTTACGTTTATTGGTGTGTGTTAGCATAAATGTTTTAAAACTAAAAAAAATATCTTTTGTTGAAAAACATTTATATGGCCTCGTCATTTCACTAATATGAGAAGAGTTATGCCCACAACTCGATACTAACCCATCCACATGCACTAAGACAGGACAGTGTACAATCTTGTAGGAGTGTGTTAATGGTATCATTTTTAAAATTAGATTATTGAATTGTGTCGTAATTTTTGCTTTGCAGTTTATTCCTAGGGTCCATACAATAATGTTTTGTCATGTTTTGCCGTGCACCTGGATACTGATTTATAATTTACATTTGAATAGAACAATTCTATATTTTACTCCACAGTGTCATTTTCCAATAGATAAACCAAATTAAACAGGAGGTGCTCCAGAAGGGCAGGCAGTTCCTGCTCCACTAGTGGCATCCTTCGTGTTACTCTTGTAGCAAATCCGGAGATAAAGAAGCGCATCATGATAACGACAAGCTTAGTATATCGGTGATCATTTGTCATGCAGATATTCAGTAACGTTTAACCAAGTCATGACGGTGACTGTACAACAGTTGAAGTGATGACTTCAACTTAGCCACAAGGAACCATTGGTAGTTGGCATAGTAGCTTCCTTGTTAGCAGTAACTCAACTCACTCTCAAGGAAATCAGTTTCGGATTTAGACCTTGCGGGGTTCCTGTGCCAAAAGGTTTTTTGGGCCCTACGATGTTGGGTATGTAATTTTCAACCGTTTAGATTTCTAGATTCAGTCATATCTTTGTGCAAATAAAAACTTATATACAAATATGGCTGCCGAAGCCAAAATAACAAAGATTGTATCTCACTATTAAATTGCAACATGACATATAATTCATTATACTTTCGTATGAATAATGTTGGGCAACACAACTAAATTTAGCTTGATCTAAGGCTAAAAAATATAAGATTCATTTCAAAAGCATTGCTGCAAAGATGTTTTTTAAGAATATTTATTCTAAGCTTCAGGCTTCTCTTAGTTAGAGGGGTCATAAGCATTGGCTCTCAAGACTTGGCGGTCCTGGACCATGGCACACATTGGTCCATACATAAATCCGGTCCTGTCCATGTGCAGCTGTCTGCCCTCACTGTGGCATCCTTCATTTCAAGTTCAATGGGATAGATACGATAGAGCAACACGCTTGGTTGAACTTTTATTGTTCTATCTCACGGAAACAAGTCGGTCCACTTGAAAGTATTATATCTACTCCGAGCCAACCAGCTTAATGTTGTGTATCTAGCGGAAAACAGTAAATCACACATGTATAGCCTTTTGTGTAACCATACCGGGGATCAGTCCCACGACCTACCGCTGTGTATTGGTTTGGTTTGTTTGTTTGTTTATGGTGTTTAACGCCAAGTTCAGCAATATTTTAGCTATATCGTGGCGGTCAGATTTATTGGTGGAGGAAATCGGAGTACCCGGAGAAAACCACCCGCATGTATCAAGTCACTGACAAACTTTAGCACATAATGTTGCATCGAGTACACCTCGCCTGAACGGGGTTCGAACTCACAACTTCAGTGGTGATAGGTACTGATTGCATATAGGTAGTTGTAATCTAACTATCGTGCGATCACGACCACGACACGTCGCTCCACTTGAAAGCATTATATCTACTCCGAGCCAACCAGCTTAATGCTGTGTGCTTAGCGGAAAAAAGCAAATTACACATGTATATCCTTTTGTGTAACCATACCGGGGATCAGTCCCACGATCTACCACAGTAGAACTTTGAATACAACTACGGAAGGATAAACATAGCGCTGAAGCGTTGCCTGAGGTAAGCATACAGATGAGACTAAAAATAGAAGCACAGATGAACAGATTAAAAAACTATTTTCTTTGACAATAAAACAGAACATAAAACAGCAGGTAAAAACGTATACATAACCTATATAAAACAAGACTTTATATTGTAGACTAAATTAGACAGCGGTAGATCGCTCACAAGTACTTCTTTCATTCCAAAAATATATGCCCCTTCCTCTTCCCTACTTCAAGGTAAACATCTACCCTTTTCCCCTTCCCCACTTCGCCTCAATATTTTTCGCTTATTTGTGATCCTTTTGCTGACCCAATTATATTGTTACATTCCCGAGAGATTTCTCTTTTCGACTGCCACATTTAAATATACCTAGCCCCTCAGACGAATTGAACAGGAATAGTCTGCGAACGTGGCTTGGTGAAAATTTCAGCCATTGAAACGGATACAGCCACTTCCGGTCCGGTTTAAATTGAATTAGAAAATTTTAAAAAAGTGCTTTAAAAATCAAATGTCAGTACTCTCGACTGTTCAAGTACACACAACACACTGCAGGTTTTACAGAGAATCATTGGGCCTCGCACCTCCTGATGTCATTCCTGGGGCGAAGCTTTAATCTCTTTAAGAGAGATCTTTATTCTTTTTGCTGATTCCAATGTTATTGATTATATAACGTACAATCAAATCACAAAGCTACTGATGCGATCTTAACAAGGAGTGTTATTGTGTTCAGTTATCTAAAACGTCCTTCAGCAACAATCAATTAATCATTCAATGTCGTTTAATAAACAACATAATTAGGTATTTAATAACTCTTTGTTGTACTTTTGGTTTGCTTCTTATTGCATATATGTACTTATTTTAAACTTGAATTGAAGTATAAAAAAAAATGGGAGGGGAAATAAAATAAAAGTTTTAATATGTTCTTGTTTTGGTCGTAAATACGTTACACTTTGTTGCTCGTTGATTATTTTACAGGAATACTGATATTATTAAATTTCGCGGAAAATAAATCCATTTTTAGCTTATAGACCGAACATGACTTTATATGGTAATATGGTATATCAATAGTCACACGAGGAATGTTATTGTATACTATAATTAGCGCGTGTCGATTACCACTAAAATGAAACATGATGCAAAATTTGTTTAAATGTACTGTCAGGATATAACTGACATGTTGTCAAAAGTGATGTTTAACATCCATGTGAATTTGATTTACTCGGGCACTAACTTTTTCCTTATCGGGTGGAGAAAGGGGACTGTGTTCTTTTTAGAAAAATATTGTGTTTGCATTCTAATTAAACAAGTTTGTCTATTGATTCAATGTCCATACTCTTTTCCATATATGCCTTTTAATACTTGGATAATAAGAGTATAAATAGGGTCAACATGCTGTCAGTATAAAATTGCATGAACATGGACACGAACGAGGTTTAGGAAAAAGAGATGAAATAATAATAATAATAATAATAAAAAAAACGGAGCAAAAACAATAAGTCTCCAAACGTTGTTTGCTAGACTTAATAAATATGTAAAACAGAGAGTAGAACAGGGGGTGATAATTCCGTACCACGAGCGTCTGTGTGCTAGTCTAGTCCTTATATTTAATAATTTAAAATGCCTTCCAATACTTTTACATGTTCTTAGATCATTATTTTGCATCAAAAATATGATAATAAAGAAGGATTAATGGGTGAGCCTGTTCTACCTAGTTTTCTCCTCTAAATAATTTGTAGAAAACGTTCAGTAGTAAAAGCTTGCAGAAGGTGGCTGTTAATATGTGTATTTAAGCATTTACGTTTACCACGAAAAGATTGAAGATGCAAAATGGATAACCAGAGGCTGTAAATCCACAGACAATACAACGTCAAACAGAAAACGACGAAAAATGATCTACCATACATTACACAGAAAACTACAGATCTAAAACCCGTGAGTGAACTCAGATGCTTTGGAAGGATAAGTAGTTCCTGCTCCACATGCGAACACGTTGTGTTACTCTTACTACAAACCAAAATGATCTGGTATGTTTGTAATTGATTGGCAGGTCTCTTTGCTTTTACAGAAATGGCTGTGAAACATTATAACTGTAATTTAAATTTGTAATGAAAAATTAATTGAAGAGTCGTTGATCATTGAAGTTCACCAAAAATAAACTGTTTGAAGATACCAACATGACAACCAGCTATGTATTTCTAAACAGGACAATACAATAACCAAAATACTATAACGACAAAATGACATACAACGGTCGACAAAACACTGCATAGAATTCTAAAGGTAGAGTAACTAAAAACTGCACAAATTATTGAATGAGTATAGTTTTCGTCCTGCGAAATCTATATTGGGAGAAAAGGGGTTCAAACGACAAACCTCAGTAGTGCCACGTATCTGGTTTTATCAAAAGAACCCTCTTGGATTCTTGCAATTTCAATATTTTATGAATACTTGGAAAAAATAACATATGAGGGGAAATGTTTGGTAACATCAGAGAGAAAATGTTTGTTGAAGAAGAGTTAAATTATACAATTTAATACATTCTAACTTGAAAAAATGTCAATTATTCTTTATATGTGTAAGTGTAGAGTATACATTAGCACATGATTAAATTTCACATAAATATTGACATAATTTGTAGTTCACATATGACGAATGAAAAATAACAGTCAGATGAGATTGTCGAGTGTACAGAACACTCGGATGTTAAACAATTACAACAATGCACATACAAATATTATTGTCTGAACAAGGAGATTGATACTAGTATATCAGATATTCATGTTTAGTCATTTAATCACCCGGAAATATATGTAATTTTATTTAAAATGTGTATTGTTATGTATCGTTGGTTTAACGCAATGACTTATTTTTATTTCACGAAAATGCGAAGGTCTATATAGAATACCAACAGTACGTTAATGGGTTACAGGGAAAACTGATATTTTTAGTTAACGTAAAATCCGTCATTTAAGTTATTGACCGTATATTGTTACACTTTTTGCATAAGCGATCAAAATAAAACAAAGCAAAATATAAACCAGAGGCTCATCTGAGCCTGTACCGCTCATATACAGTTTATGTTCAATCAAGTCTAGATTTGGAGACAAATATTACATTTATTACACACAGGGTCCTATGTTAATCTATAACCCATCAACATAGTACTTTTGATCCTCTCATATCTTTGAAAGGTAACAGAGAAGATAATTTCACCAAGGGCCCGGGTGGCTCAATGAGCTGAATTACCTAACAACTCATACACGCCTATCACCAATACGGCGTGGGTTCGCGTCCGGCTTTGTAAATTACAAAAATGCTGAAAGTGGCGTTAAACACAATACATCATCATCATCATCATAATCGATAATTTCATCAGAAACACAAAGAAATAAACTTCATCAAATTTTGATGAAAACTAAACGCTTCACATACAAGAGTAGATACCACAATGTTTTACACCTTTGGGTCTCTTGTTTCTTTTGTGTAATTTCAAATAACCACAAAAAACATACACTTTTTAAGAGGATCATCCAGTGAATTATGGTAGTAATTGGCCCAGATGTTTCAAAGAAGAAGATTAAAACCTAAGAATTACGAACGACGACGACGGTTGACAGGTGACGTCTTAAAAGAGGTTCAATTCGTATGGATTTTTTATGACAGAACGTGAAAAAAGTGACCTTTTAATACAAGTGAATGTTTAATAGAGGTGACCACTTGGGCAGGTTTGACTGTAATGAAAGTTCGGAAAACAACAATCTAATTAAAATGTGCTGCTATAATGAGCTACGCTCCCATTAACACGTGACAGAACCCAACGTTGGCATTTAGAGGTCCTATACAGACGCACTATCGTATAAGAATCCACCAAGCAGAGAACTTTACGTTTGTAATGCAATACTAAAAGTTCGCAAAAGGTGTTGTTAAGACTTTACCAGCCGAGTTTTCATTGGCCGATCATAAGTTCATCTGGACTTGACCTCAAATCAAGCTATGTCAGATCTCAGGGGAATCACTGTTCGTCTTCTTTATTTACGGGAAACCTTCAACAAAATGAAGATTATTTTCCGGCACATGCCTGGTATGACACTAATCTACATATACATTTGTATATATAATTATTTAATTATTTATTTATATATTTTTTTACAATTTGTTTCATAAATTATTTTTTATTTACTATAAGATAAAAACAAAGTATATTTTTATTATAGGCATAGGAAGGTTTTGACGAGCACCTTGTGTAAGAAGACTCTTTCAATGCATCTGGTGTGGTATTGTTTGTGATATTTTCTGGTAATTTATTCCAATCTTTTATTGTTCTGCAGAAAAAGGAAAATGTGTAACTGTCTTTATTACATTAGATTTGTCTAAAGGTTTGGTTATGGATTGATCGTGTTTTGGACTGACTTTATATTAGTATGTTTTTATGAGGTATTTCTATTTTGTTGTTTACAATTTCATGGAACATTTGCAGTCTAGCTTTTATTGTGTGTTCTTGTAGAGTTGGCCAACTAAGGGTATGCATCATGTCTGTGACACTGCTGGTGTTGTGTTTTTCTAAGCTGTATATATATATTTTCAGATGTATAAGGATCCCATACTGTGCAGCAATATTCAAGTTTAGGTCTGACTAGTGCTTGGTATGACCGGTCTTTAACTGTCTTGGAATTTATTTTAAGATTTCTTCGAATGAATGATAGGATCTGTTTGCTTTAGATGATGTTTGTTCCATCTTAGGTCTGAACATATTGTGATGCCTAGATATTTAGCTGAATGCACTGTTTGTAGCATGTGGCCATGCATGTTGTAATAAACATGTTCAGGTTTTTTTCTTGGAAGTGAATCTGAGTATATTGCATTTGTCGGGATGGAATACCATTAGCCAGTCCTGTTCCCACTGAATCGCTGCTTCGAAATCTTATTGAAGCTTTAGACAATCAGTTAGTGTATATATGGGCCTGAGGATTATACTGTAATCTGCAAATAGGCTTATTTGGCTGTTTTTAATGTATTGAGGCAGATCGTTTATATAAATTAGAAAGAGTATAGGGCCTAGTACAGTCCCCTGAGGAACACCTGATGTTACTGGTAATTTGTCTGATGTAGTATTTTCTAGTATTACTGTTTGAGTTCTGTTGGATAAGAATGATGTAATCTAATTTATTGCCTGTTGTGACATGCCATAGTATTTGAGTTTGTATAATATTCTCTTGTGTAGTACCGTGTCAAAAGCTTTAGCAAAATTCATGATCATGAGGTCCGTTTGTATGTTTTTGTCCTTATTGTATGTAAGCTGATGAATCCTAAATATAATTTGTGGCTCACAGGGCCTATTTGCTCTAAATCCATGTTGAAATTCAAATAGAATACTGTTCGACTCAAGCTGTTTCATCATATTGCTTGCGAGTATGTGCTCAAGTAATTTGCATGAGATACAAGTTAGTGGGATATACACAGGCACTTGTTTCATTCAAAACATATATGCATCCTCCTCTTCCTTACTTCAAGGTAAACATCTGCCCTTTTCCCCTTCCCCACCTCGCCTCTATATATTTCGCTTATTTGTGATCCTTTCGCTGACCCAATTATATCGTTACACTCCCGAGCTATTTCTCTTTTCGACTGCCATATTTAAACATACTTACCAGCCCCCCCCCCCCCCCCCCCCCCCCCCCCCCCCTGCCGAATTGGACATGAATATTCAGCGAACGTCGCATTTGCTACTTTTAAGCAATTGAAACGGAATGTTTAGATCTTATGACTGTTCAGACTGGTATCTTTTTGTTTTTCATTTCATTAGTTTACTTTGCAGTTTGTAAAGAATATGCTATTGAATTTCCTCGTCTTTTTTAAATTAATTGAAATATATTTTAAACGATTTTCGTCGAAAAAACACTTCTTGGTAAGTTGATGCTATAATCCTGCATCTGAAGGATACCATACATCATCACATTATGGGTTACAATGGTCGACATACTCGATATTGCTATTTCAATTTCTTGGTAGCTTTTCAGAATCACAGAATTATTGAAAAAAATGCAAAATTAAGAACAATCATTTTTTAATATGGAATGTTAGAATCGTTTGTAATGATACTTTACTTTTACCACAATGATCTTTTTTTGTCAATGTATATAATGATTACTTAAATACAGTATTTTGTTAAATCAAATTGATTTAGTTTCCCATAATTACATTTCAATAGATAAACAGACATATGACTGATGCTGTTAATATTTGTACAGAACGAATTATTTTCATTTTGTAGTGTTCAAAAAATCAGTGTTTGTTGCTGATCGGCAACTGAACACATTTCTACCTATAAAATGGCGAGTTACATTTCAATGATATAGTGTGTGGTCTCGAGCCAGCTAGTCTTTGCTCTTTCTCCTTGATCTTCCTTAGTAGAGAAGCATTAAATACCAATCTCATATTCTTTTGCCTAACCCAGCCGAACACACGATATACCACATTATAAGCAACCACGATAGCCATTTTACTATCGATGCGTATTCAACAATACAGCAAATATGAGACGATTATTCTTTTTATTAATTAGTTTAATTTAGCTAAAACATATATTTTGTCATATACATGTACAATTAGATTGGAAACCGGTTATAACAACTTAGTACATCCGATCCATACAATAATGTTATACACATGAATATGAAAATGACAGCAAGTTACATATATAATAAATGTATACATAAATATATTTGATAAACAGAAATGGTGGGAAAAAAAAGGAAAAAACGGGATTGAGTGCACATGTATGATAGCATCCTGAGTACAGAGTATAATTTCATATCATCCAAATCTATTAGTAAGATGTATATATGTTGTACAATTGTAAACACTATTAAATTAGTTTCATCTGTTAAATTATCAGAGCCAAATGATAAAGTTTCAGTTGAGATAACAGTATAGGGTGTAATATTCATAAATAATTGCATTCTTGTATTTGTATAAAGGGGACATTCTAATAAATAATGAATATCATCTTCTAAAGGACATCCGTAGGGGCAGCTGGAGTCATTTATTATATTTGCTCTAAATAAATATGCTCCCAGTGGACTACACTGGTGTCTTAATCTAGTATGTATAATATTACATTTCCTACTTCCTAACATATAGTAATTAGAAACAATAAATAAATTCGCTCTTAAATTTTGCTTAAACTTTGAAGTAGTTTGTATAGATTTAAAATTCGGTTCCAATGAATTCCATAAACGTATAGCAGACGGAACAAACGATTTGAAGAATATTTCTAAACAATATCTTGGTACCTTATATTGTTAAGAATTTCTCAGATTATTATTGTAATCAACTCAATATTCATTTAGACAGTCGTTTAAATATTCAGGAGTACATTGTTATGAATTTTATGAAATAAGGTAAGTTTTCGAAGCCTCCGTCTACAGCTTAAAGTCTCCCAACCGGTTTCAAAGTATAAAGATTCCTTGCTTGCAAATTTTGGCAACCCAGTAATTATCCGAGCGGCTTCCAGTTGAAGCTGATCCAACTTATCTGCATTCCTTGGACAACACTCATCCCATAGCTCACATGCATACTCTAGTAATGGTAAAATATAAGGTACATATATCTTACTTAAATTATTCCTGTTTAATATGAACTTTAACTTTCTAAGGACAAATATTTGCTTAGTCGCTTTTTGGCATATATTATTTATATATTTTGCCCACTTACAATTTCCAGTTATAGTGACTCCTAAATGTTTATGATTGTCTACCTGATTTAACTTTTCAGAATTAAATTTTGGATTTATTGGATTTATGTTTTGCCGAAATGAAATAACCATATATTAATTTTTTGGGGGGATTAAGGTCTACTAGCCATTGCTTTACCCAATTATCTAAAGCTTGGAGATCCAAGTTTAACCTGGCTTCAATTTATAATGGATTAGTAGATGAGAACATTAAATAACTGTCATCAGCATTTATTAGTTGAAGGGACATAACTCGAGAAAGCTTTCACAAATACCTGACAGACCTGACGAAATTGAGTATCGAAAGTGTGATCATAGTGCTCATATTTAATGGATTTCATTCAAGCGTCGCTGTAGTTGCTTGTTTATTATAGTGCAGTTGTAAACACATTTATTAAACATCTACAATTGGCTTGTGAGTGTCTATGTGAGCACATGGGCCTAAATGTTATTTGTGTAAAACAAAGACATTTGTGATTCATGAATGTTAAATTGATTGATTTATTGTTATTTAGCATGGTTGAGCATTATTTCAGCTATATTCTTGACGATAAAATGCATTCAAAACAATAAATCATATCCTATGTAAAAGACGCTATGGTTGGACTATATGGCAGATGTCCAGATTGACACTAGGCACAACCAGCTGACCACCAAAGTCAAAAGATTCGAAAGCCAGATAACCAAATAGTTTTGGGGAAGTTTAACGAAAGGGCCTCAAAAGGATAGCTAAATCTACCAAAGAACTAATGGTCCCCGATCATGTTATCCAGGGTACTGACAGGATTTGCAAGGTATATTTATGTTTGAAATGTAGTTCTAAAATAATATAATTTATAAAAACAAAGACCAATCTCCCAAGGTTCAGAAAGCCTTATGTTTACTTGTTAAATCTATGCATAGTTTGTAGTTTTAATAGTATAACGCATCTTAGAATAAAATGAACTTGTAATATATTTCTGTTCTGAGAATTACGATCTTTAACCAACATATTCTACATTCTTAGCTAGTAGTAAGTTAAATACGAGCATCCATTTACCCTGCTATTGAATTCCCCATGTTTATAGTGTTATTCATGTTTGTGATAGTAGGTGGTCTTTCTGTGTGGAAGCGAATCTGTGCTGGGTTTTTATCGTTTGGTTATATAATATGTATTTACATTGGAGATCCTATTATCAAGAGGGCGTTAAATCGCCTTAACCGGTTTAACTCCGCCATATCGTTTGTGCCTGTTCAAAACCGGGACCTGCATTTCCAAGGTCTGTTTAAATGTTGCGTAAGTGAAGGTGAGAGGTGCTCGTTCTTTTGTTTATATTAGTCGCAATGGTGACCGCCGCTGTTTACACTTTCTTTTCATAAACCTGAGTAAAACAGTTTGATAATAGTATAACAAAGGACGTATGGGATTACTGAAAAATCATAAAAAGACAAATATTACATGAAATTGATCAATATCAAATAAATACAAGGGTCATTTTATTTTGATCTATGAGAGATATAACTAAATATTCTCCATTGAATTTCACCAGGAAGGACAATTGCCTTTGTGATATATGATATGCGATGTTTTCTCTCAAGTACTCGAGTACTAAGTATTTACTGCAGTCGTATGAAAAAAACTGACAAGGTATGGCAGACTATTTGTTAATTGTGTAGCTTGTACCGCCTACATTTTATTTGTAGTGATCAATAAGATATACTCATTTGGTGTTCCTACCTTTTTCACCCTGTTAGATATCTACGTTTATTATTACTATCAGTCTGCTGGTGGACTATTAATCTATGATGGTTTCATTTTCTTGCTCCCAAAATCATTTGGCCTCTAATATTTTGACACTGATCGTGCCCGATGAAGGTTATTCCAAACACGTGTCACATGAGGTTTCATACCTTCGGGTGGTCAATGTCTCGACAAGGGCATGGTCATTAGATACAAGTAAAGATATCTTTATTAAAATTATTTTCTAAATAATGTAATTATGTGTGGCAGACTATGGGTTAAAATTCAGAAAGGTAGCTTCTACTGCTTAAGATTAGTTAGGTTTGAGCACATAATATTAGCTTAAACCCGCCACTTTTATTGACGTGCCGGTACAATGTCTGGTATTTGTATGTTAAGGATATCGATTGTTTCTGTACGATTTGTCTATTATATTTTAGAACTGTTCTGACAGTGTGGTTACAACTACTTATGTAATCAGTGTCTATCACCACTAACGTTGTGAGTTCTAATCTTGCTCAGGCTAGGTGAACTCGATATAACATTACCTGACAAAGTTTGTCAGTAATTTGCTGCAGGTCGGTGCTTTTCCATTTGCCAATAAAACTGACCACCACGATATAACTGAAATATTGTTGAAAGTGGCGTTAAGCACCATACCCCCTAACTCGACAGTTTGGTATTGTGTGCATCGGTGTATTACCCCGTCTTTGTTCTTATCTTGAGGATTATGCTTTTTATTGTCTCTGGTACCTTTTTTAAGCTAAAGTTTTGTGGTTCTGTGGGCCTGGAATAATGTAATAAATTATAACAAAATGGAAAAAATAATGCATAGTATAATAACAAACATTTCTCTGTTTACATGTGTCGGGTGTTTCTATTATCTAACACGAATTTATCAACATAATAAATGGAAGAAACTATTTATAGTTATAATCCTATCAACATTTTCAACAACATAACTAGAGGTTTAATTCACATATCTTGTGAAAGAATTAGTTTAAGGATATTATTTATATATCTTTTGAGCGTACATAATGAAACATATTTCAGAATAGCGTCGTGCACACTAAACTAATTCTACCATACGACCACGACGACCCCTTCCAGTAGTTAGTACTGTTACACTGACATGTTTTATTAGATATACATGTGTATTTATGTTTCTAATTCTATATAAATTTACTGTTCCTAAATATTGTAATTATTTAAAACTAAAGGTCAATCTCCCTCGGTATAAGGTAGCCTTGATCGACGATCCTGTTTAGACCCATTTGTTTCCTTGCTACCTTAGATTTTTATACTATTTGGGTTTCATATTTTTTAATATGAACGTACTTTATGTAAGTTATTCCATAAACGCGCCGCTCGCAATAAATTATATATTTATGTTTTTATTAATGCAGTCACTGTAAGACTTTCACCGAAGAACATGCTCCAGACCTAAAAATGAGTGATGGATGGTAATAAGTCTGTAATAAAATAAAACAAAAACAATAACAAAAAATGCAACACTATCGGAACAGTTGCAAAATCTAATAGAACAATCATAGAAAGAGGCAGAGTCGTGACCCCAAACACATAAATACTTGACCTCACACTTTCCTGGGTTGGCACAGGTACTTCAATAACAATGTGCATGGTTAAGCTATTTCGTGGGACCAAACCTCCCCTCTTATCAATATAATGCAGTCATGCAAGTGTTTTCCACATGTGACTAAATGATATCCCTCACATACAGCTGGGGGAACATATCCTTCACATATAGCTGGGGGAACAGATATATGAGTTTATAGTGATCGTACTCAGTTTGCATGTTGTCTTAATTCTTTTGATATCTAACATCGTAATATGAAACAGGCACTGCATGGAAAGCTCGCGAAGCTAATCACTAATTAGATATCCTTGGTCTTGGATGAGGAAACATATACAAAACTTTATGCGTATGTACATATAATTATCTACCAACTTTGCCTGAAAATAGAAATTTGGCTTACTAATGACCATAGACTTAATAGAGTATGCATATGTTGCAGATACTGAGACACTCTTCAAGATGTGATATTTCGTTGAAATGCTGATAGTGGTATTGTAACTAGTTCAGTTTGATATGAGGCAGGTACTACATGTAAACTACCTGCAGGCACTACCTGTACAATCGTAAGCAAGATCAGAAAGGGTTGATAATAATATTGGAACAAACAATAATACAAAGGTTAGCTTCCCGGATGGTTTGCCAGACATTTGGTCAGAAACATAGTTAAATAAATTCACTGAACCGACTTAGAATTTGTCTGTCGTGTCTTGGTGTTGGGCACAGTTCCAGAAGACTAATATCCCCCCCCCCCCCAGCTGAAAAAAATTAAGCTTCGCTAAGTTGGGTGAAATATAAAACAAGGAAGAACAAGAAATATGTTTTTTTTTATTATATTTTTTTCTTTTCAGTTTTTCAATTAACGATATTTTACCAACTAATTCAAATGTTTGTCGAAAATATTAATTAGAGTACGCAAGGTTTTCGAATAACTAGACAATAACATTTTTCTTTATATCTTTTAAGATTATTATATATTTTTTTTTATAATACACACAACGTTAATGTAATTCTTCCCTTTATCCCGCAAATCAGTTGCCTGGGTCCATCATAATATCGTCGTTGCAATAAATTGATCAAATACAAACTGTTTGTCATGTATGAGGAAATATTACACAATAAATTATAAAATCACCTTTGACTAGTATAAGGCATTGAAATGATCTTTCTTAAAACATAGGTTAACGTTATTGGTATTCAACGCCACTTTCAACAATATTTCAGTTACTTTGTGGCGGTCAGATTTAACGGTGGGGTGTCCGAAGTACCCGGATGCAATCACCGAACTGGAGCTAGTCAATAGCAAATTTAATCACAGTTGTAACGATTACACCTCGCTACAGGTTGCGCAACTTTCGTTGTCATATGAATCGATTGAATAGATAGATATAAATAAAACTATGATACGATCGCGGCAGCAATAGCCCCTAAAACTGATATAGATGTATACATTACGTTGATGTGATTACCCCCCACCCCCCTCCCCCAAATAATAATAAACATAAACATATATTACGTTGATGTAGTTCAGACATACTACATGTTATATTTGTCTTACTTGTATTACTATACATTAATGTAATTGAAGCATATTTTGTGTCTTCTCTAGGTTCCGAGGCATTACAAATCAAAATCAACACAAATGTAACTGCTACAATCGGGGATACAAATGTAGAATTGTGGTGTTCTTATATCAAAGATGGCGGGGATTACATTTATTATATAAAGATGGAAGCTAGAAATGAAACAAGTGAGGAATACCTTCAAATAGCTACATTGTATCCACCAGAACTGCTGGTGTGTCCCTTACAAACCCTTCGGATGAATCAGATGAAGCTATCTTAACATTTAATAAGATTCAGTGCGTGGATGATACTGATTATATCTGTAGTATATCGTATCGTACAAATAGAATCGTCCACAAGAAACAAACAATTTCTACTAATATTACTGTTACAAGTAAGTAATTTAAGTATTTAAAAATATTATACTTTTAAGTAAATGAGAAATCAACATCACATTTCTAAAGATAATATATGTAAACTGTTTAATACTCTCTATGTGATCCATTGGGTAATGAAGCATAGTGTAAATAATAGTTTGCTGAATAACAATGCATTTGAGGTAGAAATTAGGAAATAAAATTAAACAATTTACAAGCTTATCATTACGAAAAGTGTATAAATGTAGAATTCCCTGTTGAATAGATTTGATTTGATTTTATAGTGTTTAACGCCACTTTCAGCAATATTTCAGCTATATCATCGTGACCAGTTTTAGTGGTGGAAGAAGCGGAGTATCCGGAGAGAACCACCGACCATGGGCAAGCAACTGGCAATCTTGATCACTTGTGGCTGCGAGTCGAGTGCACCCTTTTTTGTAAGTTACAAATCCGGGCGCTAACTCACGCGTATTGGTGATAAGCTTGTATGAGTTTTTTGGTAATCCAACTACCTAACTCATTGAGCCACCCGGGTCCCCTGCTGAATAGAAACTTATTAAAAAGTAACATGTACTTGGATAACCGCACCATTTCACTAAGATGGGGGAGGGAGGGTGGGGGGGTTATTAAAGTGCCTGAATCAATCCAGCAAAGTGAGTGGTACTTGGGGGTGTAGATTTTGCCTCTTTCTATGGTTTTTCTATTGAATTCTAGAAATGTGCCGATCGTGTGGTATTGCTTTTTTTTCCATTTTATTGCAAAGAGAAAAAATTAGCTTCCTAGATGTAAAGAAAAACTTAATATACGTAATGCCACAATATACCTGGAATGTTGCTTACTGTGTCTCTAAAAATTAGTGAAGCGTTCCACATATTTGCATTTTTAGTTTGAATTTTCCGTTTTAGAAAACCGTATCAAAATCAAATAAAGATATATTTCCTGGGGATTTCAAATGGCATTACAAGGAAGTGATGATGTCACAAGGTATACTACAGTATATAATTCCCATTTCAAAATGAATTTACTCAAGTTAATGGTGTTATCTGTGTTATGGTACACAACTGGACAACACAAGAACATGAAAATATTAAACAATTTGTATCGGTAATAAAGATTCTACTCTTTTTGAGTGACTTATTGCAGGTCGGTGGTTTTCTCCGGGTACTCCGGTTTCCCCCTCCAATAAAACTGACCACCACGATATAACTGAAATATCGTTGAAAGTGGCGTTAAGCACTTTAAACCAACCCAATCCTCATCTCTTTTGAAATGTATAACATCGTCTTTAACGTGAAAAGAGTGTGGCACTCTCCATGCACAGCACCCACTATTGTCCATGTTCGGGTTTTTGTTTTGTACCCTGACAACCCCAAATCGAGAGGGCATCATCTGCCTGCGACCTTGGAGTATGCTCACCCGCTGTGTTGGTTGAGGTCTGAGAACTGTCACTAATATCCAGCGTGTTGAAATTAATGTGACAATGACATGATTACACATTATAAATGTATATAACATATTGTTCTATGTCCCTCAGCTAAGTCAGACGTATATGTTATCTGGATGTGAATTGATTGATACCGAAAGTATCAGCCTGCCGAGCCAGAATATGAAATTTGGTGGCGAGTGAGCGAAGCGAACGAGTCACAAACTTCATATTCTGTCGAGCAGGTTGATATTTTTCAGGATCATGTTTATCATCCTTAAATCAAACATAAAAACGGATTCATTTGTATTTGTATTTTCGCGGGTAACATCGCATGATTCAAAATATTCAAAATACGCTTCCCCAAAACATAGTTCATAAGTAGTTTGCAAATATACCATTCATTTTAACAGGTTTATATAAATGTTTAGATTGTTGAATTTTTCCTTTAATGTTAATATTCATTGGTGTTTTTTATTACCAACATCAAAGTCGGCAATTCACCGATTTTGTTTACCAATGCCGTTCCGTTTTAGAAAAAATAAAGGTCACGACCTCGCTTATGACGTACAAATTATGACGTCTCAGCAGAGGTTATCAAGAATTGTGACTAGTACATTTTTGTAGGACGATGTTTGCTGATATTGCTGACACGACAGTTCCTAATTTGATATATGTTTAAAAAATAGAATGTTAACTAGATAATGGTGTTGCTGAATTTTATTTACTTTTGTCATCTTCACAAGAATTGTTATTTAAATGTTGGGAGAATTTGGTGATAACTCCTGATCACTGTTGATAAGTCCAGCCCAGCTCACGCGAACTTTGATACGAGTTTTGCTAATGGAGTTAGCAGGTAGATATAACGGAAGGGAAGGCTGATCAAGTATTATATCCGATTTACCACTTTCTGGAGTAGAAGATGTGTGCAAAGGCAATGTTGGAAAACCTCCTGGAAAATTTATTTTGAAAACATTACGACATGGAGAACAAAGTCCTATTATTTACTCAGATGTCAGTACTACGTCAACTGAGATACCTGGTAATTGTACTTTCTATGGAACAAGTAATCTGACCATTCAGTTAACAGACTTGGATAATAAAGCCAAAATACAATGTGCAGAGGAATCAAATTTGTCATCAGCAAGTGTGACAATAGAAACTGAATCTATTACTGTTTACTGTAAGTTTTAATTAACTATCTCAAATTTAACAAAGTTAGTCACCTTGTCCTTTTTCCTTTGATCATTGTATTGTCTGTCCTTCTACCACTTACGGCTTTTGATTACCCAGTTGGTATCCTCTAACTTTTCTCATATATAATTGATGATTTTATGGTAATTAGTTGATTGAAGTAACTAAGTGGAATTGTGTCAGCCTAACTCATGACGTGAATAAGTTAAAAACGATAACAATGGTAACAATGACACAGGTAAAAGACCCATGGGCGCAAATTTAAATTACCAGATAATTAATATAAATAGGGTCGAATATATTTGTACCAGGAACTTCCGAAAACAATTGATATAATGTATATGGCCCAGAGTTCCTTCCTTGGTTAACGTTGGAATTAATACCAGGTATTCCGGAAAGATAGTGGTCTCCTGTCCAATGTAGACAACTTCTTGTTGTTGAAAATTCCCGAAACTGTACATAGTAACAGACGAAACAGATATCTTTCGTCAGGCAGGAGATGTTGACCGTTTCTGATCACCTGCATAGTTGGTAGTGCTCTTTATTTGTTGATGGAGTTCTTGTTTATCTAGTTTAAATAACAGTTTTTATCATGCGAATTGTGATTATGTTTTATGTCTCCTATGAATAAAATTTACCTTTATTTAGATTTCGACTTGACGTTTAAAACTCACCCCAAGGGTGGATGCTATCAATTGGTTCAATTGTGTTTCTTATATAAAATTATTAGCATCTTGTTCTTGTTACTTCTGGTCGCTTTGTGTTAGGTCGACTGTGTTTTTCAACACACAGGGGAATGTGCAAAATGTATATTAAAGATGAAATTAACTTTCCAATTGTAAGTTACCCATTTGTTTGTATCAACATTCCAGTCACACCTCTATATGGATGTTTAAACTTTCGATACGATATTATATAGAAGAGTTTGAAAATACCAAAGGGGTAATCAGAATCCGTAAATCGAAGAAGTACAGACAACACAATGTCCAAAAGAAAAGAGTACAAAAGACAAACAACGATCTACAAAACATACATATAAAACTAAAGATTGAGTAACACGAACCTGAAAATCGGGGATGAACCCTATCTCAATTTTCCGCTTAAAGGACTGCTACGGATGATAAATCTGTTTAAACAGACTATCATGATTGATTGATTGCTTGATTGGGGTTAGCATGGCATTTAAGATTGAAATCGTTAGCACGTCCTGAGTATCGATGGTCACTCTCGATTGTTGATGTGTTCAGTTGTTGCTCATCGTCAGTTTTCTGTGTTTTTATATTTATTCACATTTCACTTTTATTGATATTTTAAAATTGATTTTTATTATTGGCCAAGTTTTTTCTTTCTATACTTAATTACAAGTTTTCACCTTTTAACTATACATTAGTATTCTACAAAAATCTTGAAACACTTTTTACTGATAGAGTTAGAAATGTCGTCATCATGAAGAGCCCAGACAGAGACATGATTGTGGCAGATCATATGAATCAAGTAAATATTAGCTGTGATGCTGAGAACCAGACATGAACAATCAGATGTCAACTGAAAATATGTTGATGATAAATGACCTTTCGGCAAATAAAAGTGGCATCTATGCGTATAAAGCCTATAATACTATAAGTGGTCAAATGTATACCATGACCGAAACTGTCAACGTTACAATAGATGAGTATATACCATGACCGAAACTGTCAACGTTACAATAGTTGAGTATATACCATGACTGTAACTGTTAACGAAATAATAGGTGAGTTTATTACCTAATTGTAATGCTTTACATGTTTTATAACGTATTTTTTATTTTCAACTATTTTTGGGGTTTTGGCTTTATAGTGTTCTATTGCCTAGTGATATATTGCCTGGTGTTCTATTGCCTGACGTTCTATTGCCTGGCTGCCTTTGATCTTTACTGTGATTGGTCAAGGCAATCTCATGAATACTTATTACCAATCCGAAATCTTGTCTAATCCACACCGGATTACAGCGTATGAAAGTGTCGTAATCTAACACGATTTAGACCTTTGAACGCGAAAGGCCAGTAGCAATTATTCTGATTTCCTGAAACGTCATCTTTATCTGAGAAACAGGCTACTGGACCAGGGCTATCAAAAGATTCGCCTTTTTGATCTCTTAAAAAGTTTATATTCCAATACCAAGATCTTGTCGAAATGCATTCCGTCTCTGCAGAGACGATAATAAACGAAGGTTTTTCACATAGTGAAAATGTATAAAGATAAGGAAGTCAACAAAAATATGAAAAATATTTTGTATCAATGCGTGACGTAAAAGTGTTTTTGACATTTACTTTCGTAGTTAAAATACTTCAGGTGACTCGGGGTTGTTGATGGAGATGGTTCACGATAGATGTTCCACCTTCCTCACTGAATTTATTACTGCTTTGACAACTAGTTTACCTATTTTGTTCCAGTATTGTTATAAATACTGTTATATTGACAGCTGGAATCTTTGAGCCGAAATGAAAGCGGGAGGTTTGGCGCTTTAAAATCTGATTTAACCCACCATTTCTTTGGAAATGCCTGTACCAAGTCAGGGTCATTACGGTTTTCACAGTTTTCTGGTTGTTGACTGATTTTGTGTGTTAATATACTTATGAGTTTTTACTTTCTATTTGGAAGATTGTTCGGATGTCGGTAATGTTGTTATTACCCTTATTCATGTATAATTGTTACTTCGTGTGCAGTACAATTACTGACGTTATTGCTCTTTCAGCAGAGTGACGTCATTTAAATCATTGTGCCATTTCAACAGCAATGTGACGTTACTTACCGTTTCTTTTTAACATTGAAGAGGTTCTATATGTGCAATATCTGTATTTATCTTCAAATTGTGCAATCTAATTATAACGTATTTACGTGACTTATTCTTAAAGAAAATAAACGTTTATGTCTTTCCCAACTTGAGGGACATACATATGTCCCGAGCACAATCTATTAACCAGGGACATATATGCCCCTCGCGCAGTGTAAACAGACGCGCAGATTAAAAATAATAAGTATCTTCATGTTTATTATGAAAAAGATAATTTGTGTTATTTGTTAAAATTGTTAAGCAATATTCAAATATTGAATCCAGTAGTTTTTTTTCAATCGGTCTAAAAACAAATATAATTAGGTAATAAAACAGTTATTTAATGGGAGTGTAGGCAATAGATCAAACAATTTTCCCCTCGATATTTGGAAAGACCAATGCGTTCTATAGCCCTCGGTCGTTGACCTCGTGCAATAGAACATATTGGTCTTGGCCAATACCTCGGGGAAAATATTTTGATCTATTGCCTGCACTCCCATTAAATAACTGTATAATGTACCATGACTGAACCTGTCAACTTTAAAATAGGTGAGTATATACCATGACTGAAACTGTCAACGTTAAAATAGGTCAGTATATACAATGACCGAAACTGTCAACGTTACAATAAGTGAGTATATACCATGACTGAACCTGTCAAAGTTACAATAGATGAGTATATATCATAACTGAAACTGTCAACGTTACAATAGGTGCGTATATAGCATGACTGACACTGTCAACGTTACAGTAGTTATGTGTTTATGTCATTATTATATGATGAAAATGGTTCGTGATCAATTTTAATTATTACTACAAATAAATATGATTGATTGATGTTTAACGTCAGGACGAGAACAGGTTAATCAGTGGCACTGTCATCGGTGTTTGGATTGAAGTCTTGATTGGCACCAGAATACGATTAGATGGTGAATTTGGTCTGAATATTTTCCACCGACCACTCCTAACATTCTTTTTATTCAAGATATGCTGCATGTGGTCTTGTGCGTTCATAGAGTATAACATTCTTCAAGAGGCCCTCGTTTTCGTCACGTCCTAAGGGTTATTTGAGTATTTGAATCGTACCTCACAACTTCTGAATGGAGCTAGACACCACGACTAGCTCATGTTTTTTTCTGATTATCAGAATTACAAGACCAACATTAATGTTTGTGCACGAATCTGATAATGGGTACAGCACTATCAATGACTAAGATATGTCTTTTTTTATATTTATTTCATGAAAATATTATTTAGATGCCTTTATATCATAGTTTACACTACAAATTAGTGAATCTATAAATGGCAATCATGGAAAATTAAAAAAATGCAGTACATGTAATTTGATATTTTTCCCAAAAAAACTTGCTGAAAATGAGACCTGAATTGCTACATCATGTAGTGCAATACTTACATCAAGTTGTATCAGTACTAATGTTTTGTGATTATTACATGTTTGTACATAAAATGAATACAGTTGACTTTGAAGTACTTATTTGCTTCATAATATTCCTATAGAATTGTCATCTTTACTTAGAAATCATTGGTAAATATTAGAATGATGTTCATAACATCGGTGTCCAACACGGAGTGAAGAAAAAATATGCAATTTGTTCTTAGGCATACATTTTATTGGATCTTTCGCAAATATATGGTCGAATGGGAAAGAAAAATATATTGGATGGTTGAATTGGCGTGTAAAATACGCATAGCCAGTCTAACGGCGTGTATTGATGACTAGACTATCGCGGTGTTTGGTTATTATGAACGGTACAAAGTAACCTCGTTAACTGTGATACAAAGTCCTACCCCATATTACGAAATGGAATATTCCAGTACAGATAATATTATGACGTATTTCCCGTATTGATGTAATTACAACACGGAGATGTGATGACATACACAACTGCGGTGTCCATCAGTATACGAGACCGGTTATGAACGGAAGATGAAAATTTCATGTTCCTTATATGTCATTTTTTGCACAAAAAAAAATCTAAATTGATCAATTAGTTTTTAAGTTGTCCTTTTCAATAGTATAAAAACAATGTATTTCAATTACTTGCAGTTTTCCCATTGTGAACTTTCCATTCACATGTAGCAACATTCCAGCCGCACCTGCATATGGAGTATATATATCTCAGTTGATGCGATATTCCAGAACTTGTGGTTCCTATCAGAATTTCCTTGATATAGGGTTGCTGCTAACAAGGAAGCTACTGAGCGAAGGGTTCCTCTTAGTTAATTGAAGTCATCACTTCGAAAGCTTTACGGTCGCCACCATGACTTGGTTGACCGCTATATAATATATGTGTCACAAATGTCACCTCCGGTCCTTTCCTCGCTGATGACGTATCACCGGGTTTGCAACTAGATTAACACGATGGGTGTCACCAGTGGTGCACGAACTGACTACCTTTCCGGAGCCCCTGAGTTCACCCCCGTTTTTTGTGAGGTTCGTGTTACTCGATCTTTAGCTTGGGTGTATGTATTGTAGATCGTTGTTTGTCCCTTTGTATTTTTTCTTTTGGTCATTGTGTTTTCTGTTCTTCGATATACGAATTATGATTGCCCCTTTGTTATCTTCAAACTCTTCTTATGAATAGAAGAAATTAAATTTTCAGTTATTGCATGGTCAGTAGAGAAAAAAACCTGATTACTGATAGCTCTGTCCTTCTGGGAAAAAACCCCGGAATACTTAGCAAAGTAATTAGCATGAACATGTTGTGTTTGGAGAACTCATATTCTTTAGCTATGATGTAACATTATACGTCCCATGATCAAATTCGTGCATCAATAGAAAGTCAAATCACCGGGATCGTGAAATCAACAATCAGGAACGGTAACGTCATAAGAGGTGAAATTGAGAAGGCTCGCATCGTAGTGTCCGGCTATTCAATGACGACAATTGGGAGTTGTGTGATGTAGAAAGCCTTGATAAACGAACCAGAACAAAATGTTATTTCGTACAAGTATGTCTCTTTTTGGGGGGTTAATTTAATGCTACGTTTCACTAGGAAATAGAAGATGCAAATATCCCAGGTAAACTGCAAATATTCCCGGTAAAATGCAAATAATTAAAGATTACCGGTTATATTAGCGTTTACCAGTTAAATTAGCGAATTGTCTTGTTATATTTGCGTTTTACCTTTTAAATTTGCATTGTCGTGGGATTTTAGCGTTTTTCCTTTTATATTTGCGTTTTTCCTTTTAAATTTGCATTGTCGTGGGATTTTAGCGTTTTTCCTTTTAAATTTGCATTGTCGTGGGATTTTAGCGTTTTTCCTTTTAAATTTGCATTGTCGTGGGATTTTAGCGTTTTTCCTTTTATATTTGCGTTTTTCCTTTTAAATTTGCATTGTCGTCGGATTTTAGCGTTTTTCCTTTTATATTTGCATTTTTCCTTTTAAATTTGCATTGTCGTGGGATTTTAGCGTTTTTCCTTTTATATTTGCGTTTTTCCTTTTAAATTTGCATTGTCGTGGGATTTTAGCGTTTTTCCTTTTATATTTGCGTTTTTCCTTTTAAATTTGCATTATCGTGGGATTTTAGCGTTTTACCTTTTAAATTTGCATTTTACCAGTTAAATCGCACGGTCATCTAAATCACCCGCTGAGTAGAGATTACGTAATACTGTAGTCGTCACTAGCTCATTGAATATGACGATCTATAGTATTATATTATCGTGTATCTATCTATACGTATTTATTTATTTATTTATTTATTTATTTATTTATTTATTTATTTATTTATTTATTTATTTATTTATTTATTATTTATGTCATACTAGTCTGGCCCTTAATAAATTTAGTGTATTCAATACACAATAATCCATCAATTGTTGCGTATTTGATTTTCATGTCGTATTTTAACTTAATGCGATGTTTATTAAGAAATGTGACTTTAAATGTATTAAAATATTAGTAAAGTGTGATACACGTACAGAATACGTATACTGTTGTCACTTCACTATTACTTGTTTTTGATTATCATGCGAGAAACACATTAATTTTGTATTACCTATGCTGGGACTATTTACTAAAAAATGAATTAAGTATATATTAAACTATCGGTCTCTATTAAGCTATTTATGTCTTGTTTTATAGCACAGGATTGTGTATGTACAGCGTCAAAGTTATTGTGCTTTAAAAGTTCTGATTATTGTAATGAGGCACCTTAATGAACAATAAATATTTTTGTTTATGATATAAAACAAATAATCATATCCCTATGTAAACGCCGTAAAGCGAGAGACCATATTTTAATTTGAAATATTTTATTCTTCAATAAATTAAGGCAAATAATTCCTGAAATAAGAAGTGAAAGGCGGGTTTACTTATTTTTATTTTCAATCTGAAAACGACAGGTACATTCACACCGGTTCACTCAGCAGGGTACCTAATATTGCCAGGCAGAATATACAAGTGTCATCTTACATCCGGTCAGCGGGACTCTGACCGAATACATGAATACATGTGTCACAATCTTTGGCAATAATCAGAAACGCAATACACATTTTGTGACCATTTAACGGTACCCGTGACTAGAATAGGAGATGCAATACACATCTTAAAGGTTCTAATAGGTGATCAAGTATACATTAGGAATGGGTGCATATTAAAGCACACTGGCGGAGCAAGGGGGTGTTCGACAATTTAGTAAAATTCGTGTATAAATTGGGTAAATATTGGCAAACAAGAGCCTGGGTCCCCGTTTTCAAAAGTTATATTGGATTGTTCATTTTTATCTTGATTTTTTTTGTGCATCATCAGAATGATATAGCAACAACCAAAATTATGAAGTAAAGCAGGGTGAACAGAGCAGGGTAGAACATTCTTCTTGCAAACCCCAAAAAGCAAAATAGACAAAAAACATTCATATGCAGTTTTTCCTTATAAAAACAACAATCATACTTTTTATGACTATTCTGAGATTAATCAGAAGGGTCCGCCAGTTCGAAAGACGTTATTAAAATAAACAAAAAATGTTTTCTTTACGCAGACATATTACGCTTTGTTCAAATCAGAAATAACCGTTATGAAAACAGATTAATCTTTTTACTGTTGGCAAGTAAGAATATTGTATTTCCATAAACAAATTATTATATTATGTAAGAGATGTACCCTGAAGTTTTGTATAATATACTTTAAAAGTATTTATAATACGCATCGTCTGTAATTGTCAAATGAAAACTATTACAAATTATATGTTTACATAATCCTCTCAATTTTATGGCTTCCTACCCTGTAACTTTCTGTGCTTTTAGCTAAGAAGCAGAGCTTATGCGTAGTGCATGAACGGTCGATTACAAAGTGCGATCTTATAAATAATAGCATTAAAATAATTTTACTCCGTAGCATAGGCCTATTTTTATTTTTTTACGAATTCATGGCATTGTTCCGATGTCTGTTCTTTTTTTTTCACATAATTTCGTAGTTCTTCAATTTTCGAAAAAAATCTTTTGTAAATGTGTCTCATTAAAGACGGATCTAAGTATATAGAAACAAAACGTAAATCTTCAAAAAGTGATTGTGTAATAAATTCATAAAAGATGTTAATGTTTGCTTTTAAAGACGCAAGTACCAAAAACAGTGAACCTACCTACTGAACCGTTCTTTTTGTAATGCTAAAAATTTACTTCATTTATAAAGTAGCTGGAAAAAAATCCAGAAGGGCTATATAAAATTGAACTTACTATGTCGTCTGCCTCTCAGGCACCGGCTCTTTCTATCATGTAACTGTCATGGGGTCACTGATCGTACTTGTAAACAAAAGAGCTGACTGAAATATGCCTGTTTCTTATATAAAATACATGTCACTTTGCAGTGCATTGTGGTTTCAGTACTAAGAAAAACATCAAAAGTAAACACAATTTTGAAAGTGGTCATTTTCAAACATTCTGTTATTTTATTTAGATGTAATATGATTTGGTAGATGGCCAGAACCATGAAATTTTAAAACCAGCCATTTCCGGATTTTATATTCGTTTCCATCCCGTATATCGGCCCTGTTTTTACTTCATACGAAAACAGATGACGCCATTTTACCGACAGCAAAAGTTGCCAGATAATCGAGAGTATATTAAAATACAAAAATGGCTTTAAAAACAATCTTATGTACAAAGAAATATTTAACTAGGCATTCTTTGAAAATTCCAATCGTCATATGAATGAAGGGTTAACACTGTTAATCGCTATATCTGAAAATCGATAATAGCACGAAAACCGATAACACGATGCTAATAATCCAATATTCTTCTACATATTTTTGGACAGGAAGAGCTCAGATCACATACTCCATTCATTATTGTATTTTTATCCAATAAAATATTTTAAAAAGTTGTACTTCAATTTTCTATTTCATTAGTTAACGATATTTTTTTTATTTATTTTTTTTGATAGCGTCACGTGTTTTGTTTGTTATGTGTGTTGTTTGTTGACATCCTAGTTTTAGTAATATTTTGATCTCGGGGTGAAATTTAAATGTATAACAAGCTTGCTTGCTGTATGTATCCTTTCTTAAGAAAAGAATGTCAGTATTCCTACAATGTAGCGTCAATTTATGTGTTTTCATCCGTATTTTTACATCCGACATTTTTTTTTATTGACATGTACAAAGTTACATAATATAGTCTCTGATCCATTCATACACTTTGCTAATAAGTAATATTTTCTTTACAATAGTTTATTTTTGTTAATAAAATAGACGAATTATTGAATAACGATTTATATAAATTAAACGATTAAAATTGATTGCTAAAAAAAAGTGTTATTATTACCCGGATATGTTTGGATAAGAGAATAGCATTCGGGTCATCGAGGGGTCATGCAGTCTCGTGGTTATAAATGCGAAAACCCTTCTCAAATTTTGAACAACTACCTGTCAACCTCTCGTGTAAACTCTTTGACACGCTGATCCGTCCCATTATAAGTTATAATTGTGAAATATGGTATATGGACGAATACCTCCACTTATATAGAGCCATGCTTCGAGCAATCAGAAATAATACTTTTTGTGATACTTTAGCCCTACAGGAAAAATCATCATATGAAAAAATACATACAAAATATTGTAAAACAGTTTTAGGCCTTAAAAAAACTGCATGTAGCATTTCGACATTATCAGAGTTGGGGCGACTCCCTATTGCTTCCTTTATTAAAACTCAAGTTATGATGTATTTTGTAAGAATAAATACTAATAATATAAACCCATTAATTAAAGAATCCCTTAATGTTAATAAATCTTTACATCGATTTTCAAGCCGTCTTCCAATTTATTTGTACTTAAAAAATAAATTTATTACTGACCCAAGCTAAATAAATGAAATGTGATTTAATGTGTTAATTATATAAATCCTTGCCTTCTATAAATTTTAATTTCTTATCTAATTCTTATTCATATTATGTAACAATATGGTCAGGTTGTTATTTTCATTGAATGACATCTCAAAATAGATGGCTTCACAGTAGGAGCTCTTCCTGTATATTGGTTACATCCTGTATATTACAACTGACAGCTAATGCAGGACAAACAATTTTAATCAGCCATCATTATCATAAAATACTTTATTTTGATGATGACACCTAATTCCCATCACCTAATCCAAATTAGTATAGTAGAGGAATACCGTATTTTTCGGACAATAAATTTTGTTTACAGTATACCTTTATTTTGCTGTAGGTTTATTTCTGAATAAGAACACTCGTATCATCGATGTTCTTGGTGTTATTTTTTTTTAAATAAAGCAATAAAATGTATGTATACTAACAGGGGGTGCAATTCTGGGGAAAACATATTCAACATCCGAAAAAAATCAATATTCAATGATTGAAGTGTTAGCGAAAATCAGTTCAATATTGTATTTAATAATAAAATATATACTATAAAAAATGTATCTTGTTGAAAAAAATCACAGGGTGGATCGATTTACAATATAAAATTATTATCACAAAATATCTAAATATAGCTATAGCTTTTCTATCAAACACGAGCATGCGCACGTGGTTGTAGTAAAAAAATGGCGGTTGCAATACATCTCTCAGTAAAGGTGTGAAACAACTTTTTATATTAAATAAACTGGAAAATAATTTATATCGATTTCGTTACTTAATCGATATTTTATTGCAATAATTCATATGAGGCTATGGGTGTTTAAACGTCACTTTTCAACAATATTTCAGTTATTTATTGACCTTTGAGCTACCTTTCCTGGCGCGAATATGGGGCAAGGTAGAAATACAATAGTGTATTTACGTACAAAATAAAGACAAAAATATCTCATATTTATATAAGTAAGAAAATTTAACAGAACATTTGCATGAATGTTTGTCGGAAAAGGTTGATAGTTTCAGTAAATTTCAACACACAATTTATCAGTCATATTTACGTTACCCCTTTTGCATACATCATCAAAATCATTGTAAGTGTAAAATGTAAATGTCTGTTATTCTGTGCTCTCACGGGCTTCTTGATTGATTTAATAAACTATGTTATGTTATGTTATGTTATGTTATGTTATGTTATACATGAACATGCGAAGATATATGTTTACACCTAATCATTTTTCAAATTTTTGTTTCAACTTTATTCGTAAAGTCTAATGCTAATTCCGTCTAGTGTGAGATATATACAAAAAAATATACATGTAAATATTTACGTTGCCGTAAATTTGATGATTGGTGGTCCCGATATTTCAGGTACAGGTTGAATGCGTGTCAATGATTTGTAATCACATGAAATTAATTTCAGTAATGTTAATGCAAAAGTTAAATGGGATTGACTGAACAAAGTAAACTGTACGACTGTTACGTTTGCACCGGTGGGTATCATTTGTCATTTATTTTAAAAGTCGGTACATGAGTACAACAATAACATAAGCTCTAATGTGCTTTTAAGTCCGACATTTGATAAAGGACGAAGTCCTTCTAACGGTGAGCTCTCCGATTTTTCCTTCTATATTGATAGCCAAAAATCTGCTCACCGGAAGTTTAAAAAATAGATCAATTGATAATTTAGAAACGCAAAAGAAATCTATTTCAATGAAAAATTCCCAATTCTTTGATTATTTACTCTATGCAAAATCGAAATAAACTTTTATTAAAATTCTAATAAAAAAATTTCTCTCTACGAAACTCCCGATGGAATAGACTGACTCAATCTGTCTCAATCTAGCCGAGATACGAGCCAGGGGACAGAACTCGTCAATTTACCGATGGAAGAGCGGCGTAGGTCAATCGTAACTACTCGGCCATTCTCGCTACCCTGCAAATAACCTCGTATGCATTAGGCGTATAAATCGCACTACTTTTCACATGTCAGTTACATGAAAGTTTGATAAAGTTATATTTTAAACAATTTTCTATATTTCAATTAAAGTATTAATTAGTTTTGCATGATTAGATTTTACTTAGTATGTCTTCCATATTGAATTTTCGTGGACTATATTTGTGTGCGGCTTAACTTAACTTAACTTCCGGCAAACAATTTAAGAAGAATTTCTACTATGTACGTACGAGGTTATTTGCAGGGTAGCGAGAATGGCCGAGTAGTTACGATTGCGCGTAAAATGAACGCCATAACAAATCGGCTACACAATTCATTCAAAATAAAAGATAATAGCCTCACCGGGCGCAATTACGATCGAAATAAAACGTATGTCCCCTAATTGTTCCTTCAAAACATGAATTAAAAAAATGCTTTTATAAATACAATGTAGATACCCCGCTAAATTACTCGTGTTTTGGGAGAACATTATTCATTATTCATGCGCAGTTGTTGAATGTTGCAGACGACGGGTTTTCATATTTGTAAACAGAAAACGATCGACAATTGCACTTGGAATCTATCGCTGAAATTCATTGAGGTTCGCATAATTTGTTATCTTATGCCTGTAATTGGAAAGAATATGATCTCCTGGTTCTATGCATATGTAGAACACATTGAAATTAAAACAAAAACAGTCAATATAATACATTTTCCTTACATTGATCTATGTCAGAATCCGTGATGTACCTTATTCATTGAAGAGTCCAAGGAATTCCGAATGCAAACTGGCACACATTTATGGTATGAATAAAGGAAAGGTTTTTATGTCATGTGTATTATATACAAATAGATATGTGAACGTAAATGAATGAATGCTCTTTCAATTTTAACAGTTGTCATTGAATAATTTACACTAGAAAGGTTATTATGATGTTCGAAATTGTGTCTGGATCTAGGTCACTAGAGTGACTAGGACGGGGTCATGGAAATCTGTTCCAAGTTAAAACCCGTAACAATGCATTGAATAATACATGGGCTATGATTCAAAAGGAATATTGGTGTTTAATCTGAAATATGAACATGCAATCAGCTTCATCAATTTGGTCAAATTTATAAATTATTATCAAATGCCACGGTCAATATCATCGAAATTGTTCGTAATTTTGCGTCCGGTGGCGGTGAGGCTAACGTGTACGGATCATCGTATTATTGAAATTTTAGGACTTCGTCCTTCAAACAGGTTGCCTGTCTCATATTATTTATTCTATTTCTATATCTGTACAATAAGCACCGCCTATTTGTCAGTCAATTATACATCAAAGAGACCGATAAGGAGCAATTAACACATGATTGACAAGGTGAGAGAGTTGTAAAATAAATCGATTATGGATGTACAAAACAGAGAATACTTTTTTTGTTTTGGTAACGGAGAAAGATAATTTCATTGCATACATATAAACAAGTTTTATTCTAAAAAAAAAAATGAAAAAAACAAATAAAAGTAAATAATAATAATAAACAAAGATCGTTTCTGTATGACTGCAATAAAACTATTGTTATGTGGTTACTTTCCTCGCTTGCCGCGCTAATAACGTGTTGTCCGCGAATGTCCTGATGGACAATTTGACTGCCGCGTTCGGACGCGAGACGATCGCGGACTTCCCGATGCTAATTAGTCAATTTCCACCCCGCGATTGTCCGCGAAACCGCGCGGATTTGGCATAATCCATGCTGGCTGTAGTGAGGACTGACATTTTTTTTCACTAGGACCACCAAACCCATATGCAATTTCGCGAACTCGGTAGTATTAATGTTTAATATAAATATTAATTATTATGTTTTCATATTTGATGTGTGTTTATATTGGTGTAAAATTAATAATAAATATTCAGTATTATATTTTCATATTTCATGTGTAATTTTGTAGTTTTAGAGTTTAATAATACATATTCATTAATTTGTTGTCGTATTATATGTAATGCCATTTATGTAGAAAAAGCAAAAAAGAGAATCAAATTTACCTTTATTAACATGTGATTACCCTGATAATTCACCCTTAATTAGGAAGGACACCATTCTTTGATATTTTGTTATAGTTAGAGTATATTAAGTGAAATTTTAATTGTTAAGAAGGCGGAGCGAGCGAAGCGATGCGACCCCCTTCTTAACCAATAAAATTTCACTTAATATACTCTAACTTTCACGTGCATTGCTTGACCACTTCAATACATACATACATATATAAATAAAACTGAAGTCGTATCAAAATCTTTTAACTATTAAACATGTCCAAGAGAAAGCCAAACTGGACCGATTGAGAGAAGATGATACTAATGGAGGAATACGAGAAAAGAAAGGACGTTTTAAGAGCAAAATTTTCGTCAACAATTATATTTCTTTAAAATTTAGGTACATGTATGTTTAACAGGGACACAATCATAATGTTCCACAACTTCCCACTTTTGAGTTTGGATGCACCTCCCTCATCTATTTGGAGGATTTTACGTTCAACAGTTATATACGAAACTAATTTTAATGACTGTATGGAAATATCATGTAAATAAAACATAAAAAAAAATAGGCTCGATTCCTAAATGTACTGCTTTCTAAGTCATCCTGTAACATATCACATATCATCATAATAGACTGTCGGTCAAATCTGTATTTGTCTATTAACTCGAAGTCATCGTAAATATCAAGAGGTTTTGTACGATCTCTGAATACTCGCTCTCTACGTAAAGCTCTTCTCCCAGCATTAAACAACCGAAAACGTCCGACATGGAACATGTTTGTATTGGTAATAATGCAATACTAATATGCTTTAATTATACCTATTTCATATACCCGCAAAGCACGTGCCATCAAATGGTACAGTTGTAAAAATATTTACTCATCCGGAAAATGACCTTGATGGTGAATTTTATGTACATGTAAGATATGATATGGATTTGATGATAAACTCGAATGCCTATGAAATATTGCTAATATGGTTTGTTGTTATCTTTTTATTCATACAATATCACTTTTATAACTCACAATCAATATAAAATAGCAATTCAAGAAAACTTAAGGAACCTACCCATCTACCTTAAAGCTAAGGGAAATCTTAAGTGTTTTCTTAGTTTAAGGACGTTTATGAATACCACTTAAGTATGATGGGCGGAGTTTCCTTAACTTAAGGTTATTCTTAGGAAATACTTAAAATAAGAAGTTTTATGAATACCACTCAAGTAAAATGGGCGGAGTTTCCTTAACTTAAGTGTTTCCTTAGGAAAATCTTAACTTAAGTGGCTTTATGAATACGGGTCCAGCTGCATTAAAAATGAAACGCATGTGCGCGAAGCCGAAGGAATTTTTAAAATTGAAGTGCCCGACAACGTAATTTTGGTATCAAATAATCATAAATCTCTATAAATCAATATAGAGAGAAAGAAATAGTAGATTTATGATTATTTGATACCAAAATTATGTTGAGAAGTGTATGGGAAAAAAAAAGAAAAAAAAAAGGGGGGGATAATGTAGGTCATGACCCCATGTACCTGTGCTTTTACGATCACAATGTTCCTTATGTTGTCAGGCACTTCAATTAAAAAACATCCTTCGGCTTCGCGCAAACGCGTTTCATTTTTAATGCAGCTGTTGCAGCTCGCTCCGCCACTTCTTAACCATTAAAATTTCACTTAATATATTCTAACTATAACCTGGCCTTGAGGGATACACGAAATCATAAAATTTTATTACTTTGGTATAAATTCATTACTTACAGCTCACTCCAATACAATATACACTTTAGCAGTAAACACAACAGGTGGTACATCCGAGGAAAAGGCCTCTAGGCATGTAACTCTTGTGGGGACAACAAATGTGTTCTCTCTCTGAATTATAGAAAATTCAATTGTGTTACACTATTTTAACACATATTTTAATACAAGGCCTATAAAACAGATGTTTACAGAAGTGAATTTCATTTTTTTAAACGTTAAACTTAAAGTAAAATATTCATATGAATAATTTCTTAGCTCCGAGCTTTGCTTTCAGATGCATACAAATCTATGTTTAACACTGTATTAGCGATTATTTAAAAAAAATATCCATATACATATTTTTATTTATCGAAAACAAGCTCGTAATAAATTACAGAGTTATCGAAGCGAATCATGATTAAGTTGGATATAATGTCGCACAATAGGCTACCCGATTTATTTACCATATAACAATATGTTCGTAATGATGAACGGTAAGGCCACTAAAATGCATCAATCGCCTGTATAATAAATAAACATAAATTATAATGTTGAATCTCCGTGAAAATATTAAACGTTTACATTTAAATCAACATCAAATTGAAATAAATATGAGTGCATAGTTCTAGATCCTGAAAAACAAAATCAAGAAATAAAATATACATAACTACTGTAAAATACACAACGATTGATGGATTATTGTGTATTGAATAGCTAAAGTTATTATCATCCAGAATGGTACAAATAAATAAACAATAATATAATACTATTATAGATTGTTCTTATATTTATCAGGGAATTAAATAAAAATTTGAAGAAAAAAAAAATCCTGTATTTATTTTTCAATCTAATTAACTGACAAAATAGTGTTTACATGTAAATTGCATATTTCTGTTGGATCGGACAAGGGCGCGTACGTTATGTAAACGGCGTTTACATAGGGTTATGATTATTTGTTTTATATCATAAACAAAAATATTTATTGTCCATTAAGGTGCCTCATTACAATATTCAGAACTTTTAAAGCACAATAACTTTGACGCTGTACATACACAATCCTGTGCTATAAAACAAGACATAAATAGCTTAATAGAGACCAATAGTTTAATATATACTTAATTCATTTTTTAGTAAATAGTCTCAGCATAGGTATTACAAGGTTAATGTATTTCTCGCATGATAAACAAGTAATAGTGAAGTGACAACAGTATACGTATTCTGTACGTGTATCACACTTTGCTAATATTTTAATACATTTAAAGTCACATTTCTTAATAAACATCGCATTAAGTTAAAATACGATATGAAAATCAAATACCTACAATTGATGGATTATTGTGTATTGAATACACTAAATTTATTAAGGGTCAGACTAGTATGACATAAATAATAATAATAAATAAATAAATAAATAAATACGTATAGATACACGATAATATAATACTATAGATCGTCATATTCAATGAGCTAGTGACGACTACAGTATTACGTTATCTCTCTACTCAGCGGGTGATTTAGATGACCGTGCGATTTAACTGGTAAAATGCAAATTTAAAAGGTAAAACGCTAAAATCCCACGATAATGCAAATTTAAAAGGAAAAACGCAAATATAAAAGGAAAAACGCTAAAATCCCACGACAATGCAAATTTAAAAGGAAAAACGCAAATATAAAAGGAAAAACGCTAAAATCCCACGACAATGCAAATTTAAAAGGAAAAACGCAAATATAAAAGGAAAAACGCTAAAATGCCACGACAATGCAAATTTAAAAGGAAAAACGCAAATATAAAAGGAAAAACGCTAAAATCCCACGACAATGCAAATTTAAAAGGGAAAACGCCAAAATCCCACGACAATGCAAATTTAAAAGGAAAAACGCAAATATAAAAGGAAAAACGCTAAAATCCCACGATAATGCAAATTTAAAAGGAAAAACGCAAATATAACAAGACAATTCGCTAATTTAACTGGTAAGCGCTAATATAACTGGTAATCTTTAATTATTTGCATTTTACCGGGAATATTTGCATTTTATCGGGGATATTTGCATTTTCTATTTCCTAGTGTTTGTTGGTTTTCAAATTAAATGCGAGTCATTTTTGTAGTAAGGAGAAAGTACGTTGGTTTATTTTTTCAACAAAGCATTCATAAAAGAAAAGATAAATTATTTGCTCCGAACTGCCACTTATTATTACTATTATCATTATTATTATTATTATTATTATTATTATTATTATTATTATTATTCAATTATATTGATTTATATTTCTTCTTCAAATTATTTATATTATTTAATTATATTTATATATATATTATCATTATATTTTAATTAATTTTATTTAATTTAATTTTTATTTTATCTATATATTTTTTCATTTCTTTAATGTTCTACCTATTACGAATATCGGAATTGCATCAAAAACCGATTTTCAAAACCACGTTTCGTTGGAAACCATTACATCTTAAGCAATATGGATCTTTTCAATTTCAAAAACGTAAAAGCAACGATGTGTATATAATACAACGGTGTCCTAACAACCACACTCTGATATCTCTCGAATATAATATTATTGTTTCCTATGTTCTATTTTTATTTTCATATCATATGTTTTTATTAAGAGCAAATAACAAATTAATTGTAAAACATCATTACTTGTAAAAACAACTTGCATCATCTCCTAATAAGCAATAACTAGATATGAGAGGTCGTTGTTGTACGTCCTCGTGGCCCATTGCAAGGTTACACCTGATGTCTGTCTGTATTAGAAATGACCACGGATATGTTCCATTTGTGGTAATCATAATCCGGTCTTTTTCTCATTCATGATTTATCACTGGTGTGTAACTAGAGTAACACGTCTGGTTGCACATGTTGAGCAGGAACTGCTTACCGTTCCAGAATATCTTGAGATCATCCACGTTTTAGAGTTGGGTTCTCGAAGACACACAATACCATGGCTAAAAGACAAAATACATATAATGGATGCCTCCTTGTTTCTTTTGGCCATTTTGTTGTGTGTCCTTTTTCGATTTAGGTTTTCAGATGATCCCTTTGTTACTTTTCTTTTCTTTAATATTATGTTTGACCTTATCCAGTAATTCCTTGGTATCCTGTTGCAATATACATTTCCGGCCATAGGTCTATCCCAATGCAAAAAAAATATTTGCTCTTTGTAAAGTTGTTCATAGATATAAATGGAATATAGATTGACTTGATATTAAACGAAATAAACTTATTTGAGTGAATCATTTGTTATCATCCCCTTGTTTCTCCTACAGGTCGTTCGATGGTTGTTGGGGAACAATCAAGTGACAACTCATACATCGACCGGGTGTGATTGACTACATAAGGTAATATTCATCAATTGTTCATTATGCTTTGCCGTCCGACCCTAAATAGTATATCATCTTTATCCTGCAACAGTTGAAGTGTCCCCCTAAGGCCCATCCTTTTGCCTAACGTTTTACCATGATAGTTAATACAGTTCACCCGATGCTAAAAACCAATCAGTCGTCAATCATTTTCGTGATTGTAAACGGGTGTCATTGTTAACGAATATATTTCAAGAACCCAAATGAAATTGACATCGATGGTCTTCAACTATCAGATCAACAAGTGAACAACAATATGCTAAGTGGGTCTACAGCTGAGGGACCAAACGCTATATACATATTAAAAGACCAACGTAGTCAGCACAAGGAAACACAGTTACATTCTGTAGAAAATCCGACATACGGAACAAAGAAATAGTACCATGTTTACCTGTTATATATAAAGCCACGGAATGTACTTGAACTAGAACACACCATGGGTAACATTTCAATATTGGTAACAAATAATTGATCAACGGGTTTTGCTGTTGTTTTTGTTTTAGGCATTGCAATCTGTACAAATCACATTTAATAAGAAAAGTGTCTTGCGTGTCTATTTATAATAATAATATATAACAATGATAGTGCATGTTCAAAGGAAGGAATGCTACTATGGAGCACATCATGTGATTGAATACCTTGACATAGAAAAAAAAACATTATATACATTTGTATGTACATTAAGATATAACTGATTTATATATACTCAGCCAAAAAGGTTTAGGAATCGGCTTTGTATAAGTTATAATTAGTTCGTTTCCGAATCCTACAATATGTAATTTTATATATGTGTTTTATTTCAGACTGTGTCTTAAATTAATAAATATGTTTAATGGCTCATATCTTATTTACGTTATTAGTGTTTTTTTACGCATAGTGGTGTCCAACACATATTGTGGTGTGGTTTTTGCTTTGTTTGTCTTCGTTTTGTGTACCCTATGTTGCCAGTTTCTCTGGAGAGTCAATTTTGATTGTCCTTCGGTATTCTCTAACGTTTATTGAAACAAAGAAATTCCGGTTTATCTTTGATAGATGTTTTATTATTTTTTATATTCATAAATCGATAATCAATATTATGAAGTTCAACTTTTTTTGTATTTTCACTGACGACTTAACATTAAGTCTAAATGTATTCAGGCAAGCGATTACTCTTGTTATTAACTACAAGGAAAAACACCTTTGCAAATATAAATACCTGCAGAAATTTTCCAAAAACAAACAAATATCGTACTACAAGAGTATCGAACCTTAGTGGCGATATTTAATTGATTTCATGTAAGCGTCTCTGTTCTTGTTTGCTTAATATTTTACAGTTGTGAAGGGATTTATTAAAATTCTACACTTGTCTACTGACTGTCTGTGTAAATACATGCCGATGAATGTTATTCGATTAAGCAAAGACATTTTGTGATTTCATATAGATTAGATTGATATATTTATTGTTATTTAACGTCAAGTGGGTGAGCACTATTTCAGCTATATTATTGACGAGAACAAATTCACAAACAATACATCATGCACTAGGTAAACGACGACAGTATGGCAGGAGAATGGCTTTCGTCCTGATTAACACTAGGGACAACCATCTCACGTCCCGCAGCGGAGACACTAGACTTCTATGCTAGTCTAGATGTACTATTAACTGTCTGCTATGCTTTGAAAGAGATTGTCGTTTGATATATGTGTGCCTTTCATTATCCACACAAATAATGTCCTGTTTCTTATTGATGGCATTCATTAAGTCTCCCAAACAACGTTTGGAGACTTATTGTTTTTGCTCCGTTTCTTATTTTTATTTTTATTATTATTATTATTATTTTGTTTTTAATATTATTATTATTATTATTATTCTCTTTCTTTCTTTCTTTCCGTGGACTATGAACTTGTCCACGGCAGATCTCAGGAACTTCATGACAGAATTTCATGAAACTTGGTGGAGTTGTAGATATATGTTTCTAGTTGGTCCTAAAATTTTCAGCTTTGTGGTAAATGGGGTCAAAGTCATATTTTGAGGGGTTCAAAAGGGGTGGCGGTTACTATAGAATCCTATGGGAAAGTTGAAATTTCGTACATTAATGTTGATAACTTCTAAATGGATAATGATAGAGACATAAAATTTGACATAGTGATAGGTTACCATTAGAGGCGATTTCTGCGTTTTCAAAATTTTCGAGATGTCTGCCATTTTCAAAATGGCTGCCAAAACACGGCATAAAAAATGGGCGGTAAAAATTCAACATTGTCCGATATCATCATAATTTTATATGTGGGTAGATAATGATGTCCCGAATTGACACCCGACATTGAAGAATTTCTACCGGTCGCCATTTTCAAAATGGCCGCCACAATACCGCAAAAATTCAACATTGTCCGATATCATCAAAATTTTATATGTGGGTAGATAATGATGTCCCGAATTGATTCCCGACATTGAAGAATTTCTACCGGTCGCCATTTTCAAAATGGCCGCCACAATACCGCAAAAATTCAACATTTTCCGATATCATCAAAATGTTATGTGTGGGTAGATAGTGATGTCCCGAATTGATTACATACATTGAAAAATTTCTACCGGTCGCCATTTTCAAAATGGCCGCCACAATACCGCAAAAATTCAACATTTTCCGATATCATCAAAATTTTATGTGTGGGTAGATAGTGATGTCCCGAATTGATTACATACATTGAAAAATTTCTACCGGTTGCCATTTTCAAAATGACCACTACTATACCGCACAAATTCAACATTGTCCAATTTCAACGACATTTCATATGTGGGTAGATTATGATGTCTCGAATTGATTCCTGACATCGAAAAATCTCTACCGGTCGCCATTTTCAAAATGGCCGCAACAATACCGCAAAAATTCAACATTGTTCGATTTCAAAGGTAGCTTTTGATTTATTTTTTAAACCTGTTGTCAGTGGCCGGTTTGGGAGACTCCATAATCGTTAGATTATAATTATATCTTGTTGTTTTTATTTTTCTTCTAATTTCTTATAGTCTTTATTAATTCGCCGGTTCTGTTGACATTTTGTATTGCTTTTCTTTAATTGACCATAAAATAAAGGTTACAAAACAAATTTCACATTACCGGAACATTTCCAAAATCTTATAGAAATATTGTACAAACAGATCTAGAAGCAAACCTGACACCCCTATCCCACATATGTACATACATAAGCGATCACTTCCATGGCTTGGCACAGGAACTTCAATAAAAAGTGGCGGGGTTAAATTAGCCTTGTGTAACCAAACCTCTTAATGAAATGATGCGGTCATGCAAATGCTTTCCACAGGTGAGTAAAATGCGAACCCTTACGTATAACTGGGTGATCAACGTTGTTTTAAAGACCGCACTGGCAATGGAGATATGTGATTGAATATCATCACATGTTTAGAAAATTATATTCTACTTAAAAAAAAAATCCAAAAAAATCCACATATGTAATAAAATTATTACATTGTTAATACATACTAATAACATGAGCCATGCCATATACAATATGAATAATATATTTAATCTTAGTGACATGACACAGAAGTTGTCATGTGTATATTATAATATTGATTCTATTAAAGTGAGCCGATGACATGAACTATCATCTAGATATTAGATATGGTATATTGTATGATTGTATTATGCATTGTATTTGATTTATGAGGGCCTCAAGTTAGATTAATGAAACCTAATTGAGTATACCCTCTTTAAATAAGGGATATTATTAGTATTATTATTATTATATACGGCCATCATATGGCATAATAGTTAACTAATAGTCAACTTTGAACCACAATATACTATTCATTGCTATCTCTCGCCATCTGCACGCAGATGACAGAATACATTTAAACAAGGTGTTGATATCCCCAGGAAAAAAAACTTCCTGAAAGATCAGATGACACGACACCTTTATAATCCTTGACTTAATACTTCAATATTTAGAAGACGGTGACGTTATAAAAGCGTCTGAATACAATTACAATCTTGAGTGTAGCATATCATTTGTGACATATACACTCCATACAAGTCATCTTGTGTACATTTTCGGCATTTATTTTTTTGTTTCTTTTTTCATTTCTCCTGTACTCAACAATTTTCTTTCTTTTTTTCAATTTTTTTATCTTTTCATTTTTCAGCAGTCTGTCCTTAGTTTTCATTAAGGTATATCAACGTGTTTAGTTGTTTTAGGGACCGTCGTGGACGTGATCGTGTGGTAGTTGAATATACAACTACCTATGTAATCAATGTTTCACTACTAACGTTGTGGATTCCACTCGTGCCGAGATGTATTGAATACATAGTTTGTCAGTAACTTGCGACAAGTCGGTGGTTTTCCCCTGTCCTACGGTTTCCTCCACTAATAAAACTGACCGCCCAGATATAACTAAAATATTGTTGAAAGTGGCGTTGAACACCACAACCCAACCCAAACCTAGTTGGTAGTTATTGTAGTATAATGCATCAATTTATTTGTATTTGTCCTACCAGCAGATTATACCCTCCAATATATTAGTCAGTTTACTACGTGTATTGACTGATCCTGCCATTGTACTGTCCATGTGTGTGATGTCACTCATGTTTGTGATAGTATGTGGTCTTTCTGGGAGGAAACAAATTTGTACAGGGTTGTATCGTTTCATTATATAATATGCATTGGCATTGGAGATCCTATTATAAAGATGGGGTTAGATCCTCTTTACCGGTTTAACCCCTCCCCATTTCTGCGCCTATTCCAAACTGGGACCTGGATTTCCAAGGTCTTTTCACATGTTCAGTGAGAGGTGTTTGTTCGTTTTTATTTTAAATTATTGACATTGGTGACATCCACTGTTTAAGCTTTCTTTTAATAAACCTGAGTAAAATAGTTTGATAATATTATAACAAAAGAGCGTATCGCGTATGGGATTACGGAAAAATCATAAAAAGACAAATATTACATGTAATTGATCAATATCAAATAAATACAAGGTTCATTTAATTTTGATCTATGAGAGATATAGCTCATTAACAAATCTGATTGGCTAATAAAAAAAGTTAGATTTGCATGAATTATTATATGTATTATATAGTATCAATTTCCGTTTTATTTCATCTACATACTTAGTGTAGGCTACACAGCCACAGACACGATACTCTTCAGCAAGATACTTTTTAGTATAATGGAATATACGTGTCTTCTTTTGTTTATTTCAAGGGTTATGTTTATTTTTTCATTTCAGTTTTCCTATTAATGTTATTTTACTAACTATTCAAATGAGTGTCGGAAATAGTTGTTAGTGTACATTTATTTAAACACTTTTGCGAATAACTAGATATTAATTAAAATTGCAATATTTAAATATTAATTACACAAAGGATTGTCTGTCGCTATATTGTACAGGTATTATGTGTGTGTCATTGTGTGTGTGCGGGGAGGGGGGGGGGGTCTTATTTCATGACCACGCCCTCTTTTAGTTGCATCCGTTTATATTTGTATTTTGAATTTGATAAGGATAGTAAAATTATATAATCATATTTCAAAACGACAGTGTATTTTAATATTACTATAGTTTTTTTCTTTATAATACACACAACGTTAATGTAATTCTTCCCTTTATCCCGCTAATCAGTTGCCTGTGCCCGTCATAATATCGTCGTTACAATAAATTGGTCAAATACAAACTGTTTGTCATGTATGAAGAAATATTACACACTAAATTATAAAATAACCTTTAACTAGTCTTAGGTATTAACATTAATAGGTTAACGTTATTGGTATAGCGCACTTTCAACAATATTTCATTTATTTTGTGGCGGTCAGATTTAAGTTTGGGGGTCCAAAGTACCTGGATGCAACCACCAAACTAGAGCTAGTCAATAACAAAATTAATCACAGGTGAATCGAGCATACCACTTTACAGGTTACCCAACTTTTGTTGTGATATGTATCGATTACATACATAAGTAGATATAAATAAAACTACAATGCGATTGCGACCGTGATTACCCCCTCCCCCCACCCCTCCCCCAAATAATAATAAACATTAACATAAATTACGTTGATGTAGTTCAGACATCAGACATGTTATATTTGTCTTACTTGTATTATTATACATTAATGTAATTGAAGCATATTTTGTGTCTTCTCTAGGTTCAGAGGCATTACACATTAAAATCAACACAAATGTAACTGCTACAATCGGGGATACAAATGTAGAATTGTGGTGTTTTTATATCAAAGATGACGCGGATTACATTTATAGTATAAAGATGGAAGCTAGAAATAAAACAAGTGAGGAATACCTTCAAATAGCTACATTTTTTCCACCAGAACATAACCGTGAAGCTATATTGACGGGAGAATATTTGACTGGTCGTGTGTCCCTTACAAAGCCTACGAATGAATCACGTAAAGCTATTTTAACATTCCATAAGATTCAGTGCGCGGATGATATTGATTATAGCTGGAGTATATTGTATGATACACATGGAAACATCCAACCGGAATATACCAGTTATACCAGTATTACTGTTACAAGTAAGTAATTTAAGTATTTAAAAATATAATACTTTCAAGAACTTGAGAAATCAACATCACATTTGTTAAAGGCATACAGGCTGTCAGAATTGATTTTTGTTTATATTAAAAGTTGCCAATATTCGATGTTTTATACTAATTGCAGTTGAAATTTTTCATAATATCATACGTAAATAGCCTAGAACGAAGGAAATACGTCACTGTTTTATTTTCTTGAATCCAATAAAGAATCCAATGTTTACCCGTACCATATTCCTGCATTCATACGACCTACACAGTGAGCTCATTCGGTAAAGCGTTTGCACATGTGCGAAATTGTTTGTTGAAGAAAAAGCACATGGCACAAATAAACACATTGACGGATTCTACACGAAAACGACACAAAAAGGAGGATTCAGCAAGCTTTGTGTAAAAATTAATAAAAGATGTAATACCGACCTACTCCATTTTTCAACACGTAAGCATAATTTAGTATCTTTTTTTCGGCCGAATCGTATTTTGACAGTAGAATTGTATCGTAGTTTTTTATATATTCTTTTTTTTTCAGGAGAAAACGCTAGGTGATATCTCTTTTAAATTAGAGATTAAAATAATGATCTTCATATCTGTTTAAAAAAAAAATATAATCAAGTCAACTCAAGTGTTGTCAATAAAATGCAATACAATTTGTTTACAATTGTCCCTTTATCGGGCCCCTTTGCAGAGTTTGGGTTTGTTTTTATTGATTTCATCACGTATTTCCGATTTTAAGTGTCATTCTTAATAAATATCATTATATAATATCAACTGATTACCCCGGGATCCAATTTCATAGATATATTTCTTAAATTATATTAATTCCAGCGAATTTACATGCACCATGCTTCCTTGGTTATTCATAACAGTTATCAGTGTTCGGCAAACCCTGGAAAAGCAGCCAACTTATAATTAGATGTGCTAATGGCGATTCCACCGACAGACATTCGAATTGCCTTCACTAATTACGACATTATAGCATATTTTCTTAAACCTGGCTTCTTATTCAGAACATTTTATTAGTATAAAACATCGAATATTTGCAACTTTTAATATAAACAAAAAAATTCAATTCTGACAGCCTGTGTGCCTTTAATTAAATTGTGCTATCTGTCTTATAGTACACATCATTCATGGACAAATTTTACTTTTAGCGCTATTATACGGTTGTTTCGAATCATGTCAATTCTGACCTCGTTTCGTCTTTTTCGTGTCTTGACATCTGAAAGGTACGACAGACGACTTCCGGTTTTCACGCTATTACTGTGACAACGTCAGAATATCATAGTCGTAGATTCGGTAGATTAAAAGTAATTGTAATATGGAGGCGCCAAGGAAACGGCTGAATAAATATTGGTGTTCGGTACCCCACTATCTGTCTGATATCAGAAATATATAAAAGCAGATCGTTTTCCTTTCGTAATGCTGACAGCAGCAAATAAAGAAAGAAACCAAATTTAATCTTAAAGAAGTAATTGTCTCTGCATTGAAGTCTTTGATACAAATAAAATAATTTAATTGATATCTGTCTTTTATAGAATTTTTTTTTACCTTGAGGATCGAACGTTAAAACGGCACATATCGATTGGAGCTTTTGTTGTGTACATTGACACCGGAAGTCCAGTGCGCTACATTCCATCGAAATCATGTGATCTAGCGGACGAAAATAATAAAATTTTGACGGAATGGAAATGATTCAAAACAACCGTATTAATTGTGTCAAATATTTCATGCTTATGCAGGGCTGATAAAAAGGTCAATACAATATAAATAAACGTTGGAGAATATCAAATCAAATATTTGGGGCTATCAAAAATGGACAATGCAGAGAAACTGGCACCATAGTGTACACAAGGCAAAGAAAAGCAAAATAAAAACACAACACAATATGTGTTGGACACCACTACGCAAGCAAATACAAATAACGTAAATAAGACATCAACCCTCCTACAAACAACTGGAGGTAAAGACGAACCGAACATCGTTTTTGTGTGGAAATCGCAACGGACATCACAACACAGAACTCAGAACGTAAAGACACATTTATTGTGAAACTAGGCATGAACGGGACAACCTAGACAACAAGATTTGACCGCTTACTGGACAACATGAGAATATGGGTATGGACGAAAATATTTAACAGTTTGTATCTGTAACAATGATTTTTCTCTTTTTGAGTGACCTACGGCATGTCGGTTGTTTCTCCAGGTACACCGATTTCCTCTACCAATTAAGCTAACCGCCACGATATAACTGAAATATTGTTGAAAGTGGCGTTAAACACCATACCCCAACCCAACCCTGTTTTGAAATGTACATCAGCGTCTTTAACGTGAACAGAGTGTGGCACTCCTCATGCACAGCACCCACTATGGTCCCCGTTCAGGCTTTTTGTTTTGTACCCTGATAACCCCCAATCGAGAGGGCATCCTCTACCTCCGACCTTGGACTGTGCTCATCTGCTGTGTGCGTTGAGCTTTGGGATCCATCACTAATACCCAGTGTGTTGAAATTAATATGACAATGACATGATCACACATTATAAACGTATATAACATATTGTTGTAGGTCCCTCAGCTAAGCCAGACAGTATTATATCGGATTTACCACCTTCTGGAGTAAAAGATGGACAATGCGTCTCATTTGTGTGCACAGGCAATGTTGGAAAACCTCCTGGAAAATTTATTTGGAAAAAATTACGACATGGAGAACAAAGTCCTATTATTTACTCAAATGTCAGTACTACGTCAACTGAGATACCTGGTAATTGTACTTTCTATGGAACAAGTAATCTGACCATTCAGTTAACAGAGTTGGATAATAAGGCCAAAATACAATGTGTAGAGGAATCAAATTTGTCATCAGAAAGTTTGACAATAGAAACTGAATCTATTACTGTTTACTGTAAGTTTTAATTAATTATCTCAAATTTAACCAAAGTTTATCCCCTTGTCCTTTTTCTTTGGATCATTGTATTGTCTGTCCTTCTACGACTTACGCCTTTGTATTACCTATTTGGTATCTTTTAACTTTTCTCATATATAATTGATGATTTTATGGTAATTAGTTGATTGAAGTAACTAAATGGAAATTTGTCAGCCTAACTCATGACGTGAATAAGTTAAAAACGATAACAATGGTAACAATGACACAGGTAGAAGACCCATGGGCCCAAATTTAAATTACCGGATAATTAATATAAATAGGGTCGAATATATTTGTACCAGGAACTTCCGAAAAAAATAGATATAATGTATATAGCCCAGAGTTCCTTCCTTGGTGAACGTTGGAATTAATACCAGGTATTCCGGAAAGATAGTCGTCTCCTGTCCGATATAGACAACTTGTTGTTGTTGAAAATTACCGAAACTGTACATAGTAACAGACGAGACAGATATCTTTCATCAGGCAGGGAATGTTGACCGCTTATGATTACCTGCCTAGTTGATAGTGCTCTTTATTTGTTGATGGAGTTCTTGTTTATCTAGTCTAAATGACACTTTTTATCATGCGAATTGTGATTTTGTTTTATATTTCCTATGAATAAAATTTACCTTAACTTAGATTTCGTCTTTATGTTTAAAACTCACCCGAATGGTGAATGCTATCAATTGGTTCAATTGTGTTTCTTATGTAAAAATATCAGTATCTTGTTCTTGTTAGAAATACTCCATAATTCTCACAAAAAGTACTTGTGGTCTTTTTGTGTTAGGTCGACTGTGCTTTTCAACACACAGGGCAATTTGCAAAATGTCTATTAAAGATGAAATTAACTTTCCAATCTTTCAATATAGAAGAGTTTGTAAATACCAAAGTGGTAATCAGGATCCGTATATCGAGGAAGAACAGACAACACAATGGCCAAAAGAAAAAAGTACAAAAGGACAAACAACGATCTACAAAACATACACATAAAACTAAAGATCGAGTAAGACGAACCTGAAAACCGGGGATGTCAACATAAAGAACCGCTACTGATGATCAACCTGTTTAAACAGATTATCATGATTGAATGATTTTTTGATTGAGGTTATGATGACAGTTAAGATTGAAATCGTTAGCACGTCCTGAATATCAAAGGTCACCCTTGCTTGTTGATGTGTACAGTTGTTGCTCATCTTCAGTGTTCTGTGTTTTTATATTTTTCACGTTAATAAATGTTCTTCCTCTTCTTTTTTATTGTTTTTTTTTAATTTGTTTTTGTTATTGGCCAAGTTTTATTCTTTCTATGCTGATTTACGAGTTTTCACCTTTTAGCTATACATTAGTATGCTACAAAAATGTCGAAACACTTTTTACAGATAGAGTTAGAAATGTCGTCATCACGAAGAGTCCAGACAGAGACATGATTGTGGCAGATCAAATGAATCAAGTAAATCTTAGCTGTGAAGCTGAAGGGAACCCTTCTGTATCTTTTATATGGTACAAAGAACCAGACATGAACAATCAGTTGTCAACTGAACATCTTTTGATGATCAATGACCTTTCGGCAAATAAATGTGGCATATATGCGTGTAGAGCCTATAATATTATAAATGGTCAAATGTATAACATCACCGAAACAATCAACGTTACAATAGGTGAGCATATACCATGACTGAAACTGTCAACTCTACAATAGGTGAGTATATTCCATGACTGAAACTGGCAACGTTGCAATAGGTAGGTATATGCCATGACTGAAACTGGCAACGTTACAATAGGTAGGTATATACCATAACTGAAACTGTCAGGATTACAATAAGTAAGTATATAACATGACTGAAGCTGTCAACTTTGCAATAGGTGAGCATATACCATGACTGAAACTGACAACGTTACAATAGGTAAGTATATACCATGACTGAAGCTTTCAACGTTACAATAGGTGAGTATATACCATGACTGAAACTGCTAACATTACAATAGGTGAGTATATACCATGACTGAAACGTGACCGCACGTTAGTCGTGTTACACGAAGGCTTGTGTTTAAGAGTCACACGACATTACACTCTCGGCCATCTACATGTTATATATAGAATTTAACAGGTCAGAAAATATTCATATAATGCCACCTGTTGTTTACCTGCTAAGTGTGAATCTTTTGTAAAATGTTTCGTCACAACACAAAGATTTATATTAAATAAAGAAAAAAAAAAAAAAATTGTAAAATGTATTAAATATATATAGTACTGTTGCAATACAATTTAGAGAAAACCGAAGGGGGCATTTAATAATAGACAATCCACAGATACTGACAACATTGGATACACAAGGCACAACTCGAAGACAAACAAAGCAAACAATACAACACAGAAAACTAAAAAGATGAACAACACGGGACCCACCAAAACTAGGGGGTGAACCCAGGTGCTCTCAAAGATTAGGTGTTTCTGTCTCTTGTAAATCTAAGACAAATTTCAGAGCACTTAGAGACAACTGAATAGTAATATGGTTAAACAATCTAATTTTATTTCAAATACAGGTAGTTTGCAAAGACCAGATCAGGAAGAATTTGAAACAACAGGTATTTATTACATAGCATGTCCGGTGGCATTGATATACATAGCATTAAAACATTTTTATCTCTAATTATTCAAGGCAAACCAAGTATAATTCAACAACAGTACACAAAACGAAATAAACCAAAAGAAAGAAAAAGACACCCGAAGCATAAAACAAATAATCAGGAAAAGGGGATAAAGCACTACCCTTATTTCCACGGTCAGTAATTGAAACATCGGTTAAATAACCTAGGCTGATATCAATGGTAAATTTCTAGTCCGCTGCACCTTAACTTCATTACAAAACATGTTTTATCAACAGTGTTGAATGCATTGGCAGAATTTTCTTTTCTTTATATTGATAAAATAATATCATCAGCATCATGTCATTGCTCAAAATACAATTTAGCAATGCAATTGATCAATTTATTTAGGTCACTAATATACACAAATGTGTAGACGATAAAATCGACATGTTTGATTATTTATTATTATACATTTACAATCGTATGCACTATATTAGGAAGCGTCAGTAGTACTTAATTATAAAAAAAATATTGCTACCGTTATAGATTTACGTGTTGGAATTGTTTTTGATCATGTTTTTAAACACTATCCTGATCTCTCATACGTGTATCTACCTAGATCTTATTTCACCGACATGAATTGTATTGTAGATCTTACTTTACCGACATTTATATTGTACAAGGGTAAGGGTTGAATATTAGAAATAAAATAATAAAAATAAACAAATGTAACATTTAATATTGGAAGGTTTATTCTTTATACACAGCACTTGAAACAGGCAGTGTTATTGGTGGAATAACCGTTGGTCTAATCATAGTTATGGTGATCGTCATTGTTTTATGTATCAGACGAAGGAAGGTACAAGTTTAATTATCTTGTATGTGTTTCTTTTTTGCGTAGAGTGGTGTCAAACACATATTGTGTTGTGTTTTTGCTTTGTTTGACTTGGCTTTGTGTACCCTATGTTGCCAGCTTCTCTCTTTTATCCATTCTTGATTGTCACTTCGCTTTCCTCTTACCGAAAGTTACTTTGTATTGTATTTACTATTTCAAAAAGCTTCATTTAAAAAAATATTTTGTAATAAAAGATTCTATGTCTGAGTGACGATTTCTAGGGGTTGACCCACAAAGGTGAATGGCAGCCTCTATGAAAGATGACCAATGTCGTTGTTCCGGGTGTCCCACTCCTCCTTCATTTCTGTATAGTGTATGATATTGTTGAATTATTCGGCTTTACAATATTGTGACTACAAGCGTAGGTGATAAAGGTTATTTCCCATAAATAAAATTAGGGGTACAAAATTAAAAAATAATTCATGAAAGCCAGAGTTTGTATCAAGATTTAACATGGGTGGCATTAATTTCGTAAACATTTTAACTAGAGAGCGAGGGATAAAATGCAACGAAAATAATGTTACCCATGTTAAAACTGGATACAAACTCTGACTTCCATGAATTATTTCGATTCTAGTAGGAAAAATTTAACTTATTTTTTTAAGTGGAAGTCAATAATGGAAATGCATTTCATAGCAAAACCCAATAACCTTCATGTTTTCAGTTGTTTTTCTTTTATGTATATTAACAGACTGTGATGCTATGAAGTTACTAATATTTTCGAATTTGATGGCATTTTTAATTTAGCAACTTAAACAAGTAAAATGCTCACAAAATCGTAAAATTAATCAGTAACCATATGTGCTAACGTCATCAGCATCCTTGTAAACTACGTCACCGGAAGACGTTAAATTTCAAAAGTCCAAGTTCATAGATGGTTGTCTATGCACCACGGTTCTGTATGAATACATGAATTCACAAGGGAATGGTGTTTGTAATTTGTTCGTCAATACGCATGAGCGAATTAAAATATATCGCGAGCTTTATCATTGTATTATTTATATAGCCAATGAAGGACGTCATGTTAGAATATGACTTGGCCCATAATGTATTAAACGATAGGTGCAGTCCAAATATATGTGTTCCATCGGTTTTCCGCAACATGTAAAATATCATGAAGATGTCCACTTTGTACTAGACCAATACGCTGAATTAGATTGTGGATATTGCTAGCTCACCGAAACAACAGACCCTGGGTAGATATGTCGCTGTACATTAGTCTGATTCTGTGCCAACCAGTCTTTGCTCATAGTATTTAGTGTCGTATGCTTAACACGAATTGCATAGTCTTACCCACGACTTCCCTCACTCGAGGCGAGCACGCGTACGATTACACCACCCAAACGATTCCCAATTTAGTGAGTTGGTCTAGTACAAAACAGACATCATAATCATTTCACGAAAATACAACTTTTTCTCGACATGATATAGCTGAGAAATTGCTTATATGATGCTAAACAACAATCACTCACCCACTCAAATCATTTCGATATTTATCATCTGAAAATATATATACCAATCGAAAAGCGCGATATGGTACACATCACAATGTATGTAATATACATGTAGTTGCACACTTATCAATGATAGATTAAAGCTACCAAAGGGATAATCGGAATCCGTAGATTGCAAAAGGACAGACAATACAATGGCTACAAGACAAAGGACAAACAATTATCAATAAAACATTACACATAAAACTAAAGATCTAGTAACATGAACCCCACTAAAGTCCGAGGGTGAACTCATGTATTCCGTACTAGTTAGCAGTTGGTGCTTACTATTAAACGACACAAACATCATGTTCTGATCACTAACCAGGTTTTTGTTCTAAGTATGTGTCTACTCTATTTCAAAATATACAGACAATTGTCTTCAAATGTACTATCCAAAAACCTCATAGTGCACGGTCAGGCATTCCGTATTATCTTCCCCCATCGAGTGGCAACCTCCTGTCCGACATCTTGTGATGTACTTTACATATGTTTGTGCTATGCCCTGGGAATTGTCAAGAGTATCCAGTAAAACGATTGACGTAATATGATTAGCTAGGTATACAATACAAATGATCAAAATACAAAGATTTGTAGAATTCCAAACATTCGAACAACCCAGAAACTAGTTTCTTGGTGCATGCATAGTAACACACACGTTTGTATTTGACAATCATGGTGGACACCACATTAGCAAACAAAACTGCCTAAATATTATGTAATTTATTAGAAGAATATAAATAGAAACAAAAAAAGGAACATATATTTGTCCAAAATGTGACCCATAGTTAGAGCATTATGATATATCATATAGAAATATTGCAATATCTGCAAATATGCATGAGAGATTGGGGGACTGTGTTACTGGATATAATAAATACGTTGTTTTCGCTTTGTTCTTAGCAGAGGTGTAAATGTTAAACTTCCTGATAATCCAAACCAGCAGTGTGTCCATTATTCAACAGACGATGAACAAAATAATATAAAGTCGAATTATACTGACCTTGATGGTACCTGTTTGAATAATATCCCGAGTGACATCAACGATCACGTATATGACCAACTTGGTGACGAATTACGCAACCACACAACATGACCTGGGGCTACAGGAAATATATACGGTCGTGTTGGTCAATCTAAAGACGATTATGATACTACTACGATATATAATAGGATATATACATTCGATAATAAAGATATCTTGTATTATCATACCAGGACTATCGATGCTGACATTTATGATAAAATTGATTCAAAGTTAGATTGATAATTAAGCAAGACTTTTTTATCGTTACTTCCTTGAAATATGAGCAAAATTATATGGAAAGGTAATAATCCATGATGATGGCATTGGCATAATATTCTCTTTGCATACCTACATCATTTATACAGTCCATCAAATAAGTCTGTCCACTTCAAATTATATCAAACTGTCTAGTTTTCTTGCTATTACCGGATGAGAGCCCTATTGTTTTTTTTCTGTATTTGTAAATGTTTAATGGGATGTCGGACACACTGTTGACGGTAGTTACATCCGTATTTTGTTTTCTTGTTGGGAATAGCACTTTATATTCCAAATGACATCGGGATGCCCAGATGCAGCGTTTATCGACGGAAGTAAACAATTACCGCTCAACAGCAAGGTATGAACCCGTTCACACTCATTTTAGGATAAGAGTTAATCTTTGTTGAAGGCTGTTATGGAACCATACTGGTTTTGTTTTGCTTTAAATTATTTATATCCTGCTATGTGTATACCGTAGCTTTGTGACTTAAAACATCATTTCACTAATTTAAAGGGAGGTGTGTTCCCTTGCAACTAATTAAACATGTCAATTTTTTAAATGCCTATGCCAATCCAGAAAAGTTACCGGTCTTGTACATTGCATAGTTGATATAAGACGAGTTTGAAGATACAAATGGGGTAATCAGAATCCGTAACTCGAAGAAGGACAGACAACACAATGTCCAAAAGAAAAAGGACAACAGGACAAATAACGATTTACAAAAGATACACATAAAACTAAAGATCGAGTAACACGAACCTCACTAAAAACCGGAGGTGAATTTATGTGAATGGGAAGGGTAAGCAGTGTCTGCTCCACTAGTGGCACTCGTCGTGTTAATCTAGTTACTAATCCTGTGATAAGTCATGAATGAGGAACATATCCGTGGTCATTTGTGACACAGATATTCCATAACGGTAAAAACAAAGTCATGGTGGCGACCGTAAAACTTTCGAAGTGATGACTTCAACATAGCCAAACGGAACCATTGGTTCAGTAGATTCCTTGTTGGCAGGACTCTTCTATCAAGGAAATCCTAATAGAAACCACAAGCTCTGGAATATGGTATCAACTGATAGATATATTCTCCATATGCTGCTATAATGCTGCTACTTATAAAGGGAAAGTTCACAATTGGAAAATTGAAATCATCTGCCAATTTCGAGGAATAGGTCAAGGTATGAATCAGACCTATCTGTATTTATGGTATCTTTTATTTCAAGCTCAATGGGATTAATGAGATCAACGAAATCACCAAACCTAGAATTATTTAGTGAAAGGACATCATCTATATAGCGGAACGTGAAATTAAAGGATCGGGCTAGCTTCTTTTCGTTTTTTCTTGTGAAGCCCTTTTATGAAGTCTACATCATACGAATAAAAGAACAAGTCGGGGAGAGAAGGAGTACAGTTTGTTCTCATAGGTATGCCGACTGTTTGTTGGAAAACACGTCCAGAGATAATAGCAAATGTGTTTTCAATGAAAAACTCGAGCATGTTGATGATTTCAGTTTCAGAGAACTTTTTGGTAGAATCAGAATGGTTATTTACAAAGTAAAATATGTCCCTTCCTTCCACTAGTCATTTGTATCTACATTGGCTATTCTGTTTTTATGAAACACAGTTGGACCAACATCTGCTTAGAGTGGGGAATAGTTGTGTAGAGGTTAGAGTAGTCAAATGTTTTAATGCTATTACAGGAGGAGAGGGACTTAGATTGTATGTACTCTAACAGATCTTTAGATTTCTTCAAAATGCACATCTGATTTAAACCACTCATTGAGTAGCTAGTGTCACAGTAACTCTGAAGTCCGGTTTGGACCACTGATAGAATATATATTGTATGTTGATAATTTGGGAGGAGGTTTCGTGAACCATTTGGAAGACCCAGCAATATAACCTGTTTGTAAGGACACTAGTGTAATTTATGAATCCAGTAGAGTGGCTGTAGATCCAGTTCTTCTTCTTTGGTTGAAAGTCCAAAGGAATATAACACAGACCTATGATTGTCAGGATGTCTTCTTTCGTAAGTGTCGTCGGGGTATATGTAGGGTTGCTAAGTGAATTGTCAATACCTAATTCATTTATTAAGCAGTGTCTGATTTACACACAAAAGCGATATTGTTATTGGCCTTGTTGGAGTAGACAATACTATACTTGTCATGGAGGAGAGACATTGCTTAGCAGTATTTAAATCTTTAAAGATTGATGTAGAGCGATTGCTTATAGACCCATTGCGTTTTGTAATTCTAATTTGTATCAACGACCTCACACTCTTTACACATTCGGAATGAGTATCTTAGTCTTCCATTTCTCCTTTTGCTCATTGTCTGGCATAATCCTCAACGGAATCCATAATAATTTTTAAAAAGAGTTTGAGTATACCAAAGAGGTAATCAGAATTAAAGTTATGTTTCCAGAAAGAATTTGTTCCCCTGTTTCTAAGATTTGTGTTTTGGATCTTAGGACTGTTCTGACTGGCATCTTTTTGTTTTCCATTTCATTAGTTAACTTTGCAGTTTTTAAAGAATATTCTATTTGATTTCCTCTTTTTGTCGAAATTAACTGAAATATATTTTAAACGATTTATTACGAAAAAAAACATATTGGTAAGAGAATGCTATACTCCTGCATTTGAAGGATACCATGCATCATCACATTATGGGTTACAATGGTCGACATACTCGATATTGATATTTCAATTTCTTGGTAACTTTTTTAGAATCACAGAATTATTGAAAAAAATGCAAAATTAAGTACAATATTTTTTTAATATGGAATGTTAGAGTCGTTTGTAATGATACTTTACTTTTACCACAATGATCTTTGTTTGTCAATGTATATAATGATTACTTAAATACATTATTTTGTTAAATCAAATTGATTTAGTTTCCCATAATTACATTTCAATAGATAAACAGACATATGACTGATGATGTTAATATTTGTACAGAACGAATTATTTTCATTTTGTAGTGTTAAAAAAAATCAGTGTTTGTTGCTTAACGGCAACTGAACACCTTTCTACCTATTAAATGGCGAGTTACATTTCAATGATATAATGTGTGGTTTCGAGCCAGCTAGTCTGTGTTCTTTCTCCTTGATGTTCCTTAGTAGAGAAGCATCAAATACCAATCTTATATTCTTTTGCTTAACCCAGCCGAACACACGATTTACCACATTATAAGCAACCACGATAGCCATTTTACTATCGATGCGGTTTCAACAATGCAGCTAAAATACTATCTATTGAAACATATAGAACATTAAACACTTTACAAGCTTGTCACAATGAAAAGTGTAAAAATGTAGAATTCCCTGCTGAATAGATTTGATTTGATTTTTTGGTGTTTAACGCCATTTTCAGCAATATTTCAGCTATATCATGGCGACCAGTTTTAGTGCTGGAAGAAGCCGGAGTACCCGGAGAGAACCACCGACCATGGGCAAGCAATTGGCAATCTTGATCACTTGTGGCTGCGAGCCGAGTGCACCTTTTTTGTAATTTACAAAGCCGGGCGCTAACCCACGCCGTATTGGTGATAGGCTTGTATGAGTTGTTGGTAATCCAACTACATAACTCATTGAGCCACCCGAGCCCCCTGCTGAATAGACGCTTATTACAAAAATAACATGTACTTGGATGACCGCACCATTTCACTAAAATGGGGGAGGGGCTGGTGGGTGGTGTTTATCAAAGTGGCTGAACCAAGCTAGCAAAGTGAGTGGTCGTGTACTTGGAGGTGTAGATTTCGCCTCTTTCTATGGTTTTTCTATTGAATTCTAGAAATGTTCCGATCGTGTTGCTTAGTGTGACCCAAACAACTAGTGAAGCCTTCCACATATTTTCATTTTTAGTTTGAATTTTCCGTTTTAGAAAACCGTATCAAAATCAAATAAAGATATATTTCCTGGGGATTTCAAATGGCATTACAAGGAAGTGATGATATCATAAGGGAAACTACAGTATATAATTCCCATTTCAAAATGAATTTACTTAAGTAAATTGTGTTATCTGTGTTATTGTACACAACTGGACAACACAATAACTTGAAAATATTAAACAATTTGTATCGGTAATAATGATTCTACTCTTTTTGAGTGAATTATGGCATGTCGTTGGTTTCTCTGTGTACTCCTGTTTCCCCCTCCAATAAAACTGACCCCCATGTCAGATATAACTGAACTATCGTTAAAAGTGGTGTTAAACACTTTATAAACCAACCCAATCCTCATCTCTTTTGAAATGCATATCATCGTCTTTAACGTGAGAAGAGTGTGGCACTCTCCATGCACAGCACCCACTATTGTCCATGTTCGGGCTTTTTGTTTTGTTTCCTGACATCCCCAATCGAGAGGGCATTTTCTATGTGCTCATCCGCTGTGTGGGTTGAGGTCTGGGAACTGTCACTAATACCCAATGTTGAAATTAATGTGATAATGACATGATCACACATTATAAACGTATGTAACATATTGTTATATGTCCCTCAGCTAAGTCAGACGTATATGTTATCTGGATGTGAATTGATTGATATCGAAAATATCAGCCTGCCGAGCCAGAATATGAAGCTTGGTGGCGAGTGAGCGAAACGGACGAGTCACAAAGTTCATATTCTGTCGAGCAGGCTGATATTGTTCAGTATCAATCATATTCACATTCAGATTACATCCTTAAATCAAACATAAAAACGGATACATCTATATCTGTATTTTCGCGGGAAAATCACATGTTTCAAAATATTCAAAATACGCTTCCCCAAAACATATTTCATAAGTAGTTTGGATTGAGAAACTTCTAAATCAAAAATAGTTTGAAAAATCGGTCGTGTATTTCATTTAAAATACAATATTCCCTTATACCTATGAAATCGGTATTTGGACACAATTTTTTAATAACTTCAAGTCCCGTATATGTAAATAATTTTCAAACGGTAACATATATCGTGGTAATTCTTTTTAGATTGTCTAAGGATAGGTTTCGCCTTTTTAGATAAAAATACAAATTAATAATCGGTCGAGTATTCCGTTCAAAATATAAAATTTTCGCATATCCATCAAATCGGCATTTGGGCAAAATTTCTTACTATTTCAAGTCTCGTATATGTGAATAAATTTCAAACGGTTACAGATATTGTAGTAATTGTTTTTTAGATTTAGTAAAGATAAGAATTGCAGTTTTAAATTGAAAAGACCTTTAGAATTGGTGTACTATTTCGTTCATAATGACAATTTTCTGTGAACCCGTGATGTCGGTATTACGGCAAACTTTTTGCAACCTTGTAATTCTGCTTTATTATATAATATTATGTCAATAATATGTGTTTCCAATTTAATATTTTTAAATTTTATTTGAATTATTACTATAAAAATGATTCCCACGGTCAGTTATCTATTTTCTGGCCACCTAGCTATTCAAGTCATAAAAGGTAAAAAATAAAACCATAAAACTTTGTAAACAGGAAACCATAATGCCATATGTGTCATGTTCAATATCTGGTATATGACTTCTTTCACACCTAAACAGGTTGACATGAAATGGTAAACAGAGCTTGAGAAAATTGAAAAGGATGTTTTTAATTAATATTTTGTTTGTTTAAATTAATAAAAAAGCAATGTCAGTGAAATACACATTTTTAAGAAAAAAAACATTTTTATTTCTATATATATTTATATGAATACATAGGAATTTGGTCTTATATAGAATGCGAATTCCTTAATATTTTTTTTTCCTAAATATATTTGTAAACTTTTGGAGTGCAGTTTTGTAAAAGTATGTCTTGTGCACATTTTAGACACAAAAAGTTGCACTACACTATTAGACTTATATCGCATACCAAAACCTAGATTTATACCATATACCACAACCTAGATTTATCTCGTATACCAAAACCTAGATTTATACCGCATACCAATATCTAAATTTATTTCGGATACCAAAACCTAGATTTATACCGCGTACCAAAACCTAGATTTATATCGTATGCAAACATCTAGATTTATATCTAAATTTTTATTGTATACCAAAACCTAGATTTATATCGCATACCAAAACCTAGATTTATATCGCATACCAAAACCTAGATTTATATCGTATACCAAAACCTAGATTTATATCGTATGCAAAAACCTAAATTGATATCCCTTGTCAAAACCTAGATTTAAAACGAATACGATAACCTCGATTTATATCGTATACCATAATCTAGATTTTGGTATGCGATATAAATCTAGGTTTTGGTATTCGATATATATCTAGGTTTTTCTCTACTACATAAATCTAGATTTTGGTATGCGATATAAATCTAGGTATTGGTATTATGATATAAATCTATGTTTCGGTATACGAGATAAATCTAGGTTTTGCTATACTACATAAATCTAGATTTTGGTATGCGATATAAATCTATGTTTTGGTATACGGTATTAATCTAGGTTTTGGTATACGAGATTTATCTAGGTTGTTTATAAATCTAGGTTGTGGTATATGATATAAATCTAGGTTTTCGCATATGATGTAATTCTAGGTTTTGGCATACGGTATAAAACCAGGTTTTGGTATACGGTATAAATCTAGGTTTTGGTATGCAGTATAAATATAGGTTTTCGTATACGATATAAATCTAGGTTTTGGTAATCGATACTTACCGCATACCGAAACTTAGATTTATATCGTATACCAGAACTTAGATTTATATCGCATACCAAAGCCTATAGTTATGCCGTATACCAAAATCTACGGTATAAATCTAGGCTTTGATATGCTGTATAAATCTAGGTTTTGGTATAAGATATAAATCTAGGTTTTGGCAAACGATATAAATCTAGCTTTTTGTATGCAATATAAATCTAGGTTTTGGTAGATGATATAAATCTATCTTTTGGTATTCGATATAAGTCTAAGTTTTGGTATACGATATAAATCTAGGTTTTGGCAAACGATATAAATCTAGGTTTTTGTATGCAATATAAATCTAGGTTGTGGTATATGGTAGAAATCTAGGTTTTGGTATGCGATATAAGTCTAAGTTTTCGTATAAGATATAAATCTAAGTTTTGGTATACGATATAAATGGAGGTTATCGTATTCGTTTTAAATCTAGGTTTTGGCAAGCGATATCAATTTAGGATTTTGCACACGATATAAATCTAGGTTGTGGTATATGGTATAAATCTAGGTTTTGGTATGCGATATAAATCTAGGTTTTGGTATACGGTATAAATCTAGGTTTTGATATACTACATTAATCTAGATTTTGGTATGCGATATAAATCTAGGTTTTGGTATTCGATATATATCTAGGTTTTTCTCTACTACATAAATCTAGATTTTGGTATGCGATATAAATCTAGGTATTGGTATTATGATATAAATCTATGTTTCGGTATACGAGATAAATCTAGGTTTTGCTATACTACATAAATCTAGATTTTGGTGTGCGATATAAATCTATGTTTTGGTATACGGTATTAATCTAGGTTTTGGTATACGAGATTTATCTAGGTTGTTTATAAATCTAGGTTGTGGTATATGATATAAATCTAGGTTTTCGCATATGATGTAATTCTAGGTTTTGGCATACGGTATAAAACTAGGTTTTGGTATACGGTATAAATCTAGGTTTTGGTATGCAGTATAAATATAGGTTTTCGTATACGATATAAATCTAGGTTTTGGTAATCGATACTTACCGCATACCGAAACTTAGATTTATATCGTATACCAGAACTTAGATTTATATCGCATACCAAAGCCTATAGTTATGCCGTATACCAAAATCTACGGTATAAATCTAGGCTTTGATATGCTGTATAAATCTAGGTTTTGGTATAAGATATAAATCTAGGTTTTGGCAAACGATATAAATCTAGCTTTTTGTATGCAATATAAATCTAGGTTTTGGTAGATGATATAAATCTATCTTTTGGTATTCGATATAAGTCTAAGTTTTGGTATACGATATAAATCTAGGTTTTGGCAAACGATATAAATCTAGGTTTTTGTATGCAATATAAATCTAGGTTGTGGTATATGGTAGAAATCTAGGTTTTGGTATGCGATATAAGTCTAAGTTTTCGTATAAGATATAAATCTAAGTTTTGGTATACGATATAAATGGAGGTTATCGTATTCGTTTTAAATCTAGGTTTTGGCAAGCGATATCAATTTAGGATTTTGCACACGATATAAATCTAGGTTGTGGTATATGGTATAAATCTAGGTTTTGGTATGCGATATAAATCTAGGTTTTGGTATACGGTATAAATCTAGGTTTTGATATACTACATTAATCTAGATTTTGGTATGCGATATAAATCTAGGTTTTGGTATGCGATATAAATCTAGGTTCTGGTAATCGATACTTACCGTATTTATATCGTATATCAGAACTTAGATTTATATCTAATATAAGACCAAATTCCTATGTATTCATATAAATATATATAGAAATAAAATTGTTATTTTTCTTAAAAATGTGTATTTCACTGACATTGTTTTTTTTATTAATTTAAACAAACAAAATATTAATTAAAAACATCCTTTTCAATTTTCTCAAGCTCTGTTTACCGTTTCCTGTCAACCTGTTTAGGTGTGAAAGAAGTCATATACCGAGATATTGAACATGACACACATGGCATTTTCCAAAGTTTTATGGTGTTATTTTTTACCTTTTATGACTTGAATAGCTAGGTGGCCAGAAAATATATAACTGACCGTGGGAATCATTTTTATAGTAATAATTCAAATAAAATTTAAAAATATTAAATTGGAAACACATGTTATTGACATAATATTATATAATAAAGCAGAATTACAAGGTTGCAAAAAGTTTGCCGTAATACTGACATCACGGTTCACAGAAAATTTTCATTATGAACGAAATAGTACACCAATTCTAAAGGCCTTTCAATTTAAAACTGCAATTCTTATCTTTACTAAATCTAAAAAACAATTACTACAATATCTGTAACCGTTTGAAATTTATTCACATACAGTACACTCCAAGTGTATCAACGATCAAACACTCAGGTCCGACATATTCCACCCAAAATGTCCGACAAATGTCCGACAAATGTCCGACAAATTTGAGAATCAACACTCTCTAAGTCCGACTATTTGGGCGGACATTTTGGTCTTGTTCGGACATTTTGGTCGGACGTGAGAGTGGATATTAAAAGATTTTATTTTACATTTCTCGAGGTGAATATGTCAAACATTTTGTGATCGATGCGTATTTGTAAGCGTACTTTCTTTCCGGTGTGTAAAATGTGCGGGTACGTAAATACCCTAGTGTATTTTTACCTTGCACCATATTCTCGCCAGGAAAGGTAGTTCCAAGGTCAATATTTGTGACGCTCGGGCACAACAGTCGTTCGATGCATAGGAGCACCTCATAATCAAAGAATTGTACAATAATTTCGAGTTACACCGTTTGTGTTTCTTTAATCTGTTTAATTTTAATAGATCTTTCTAGTACATTTAAATTTTACGATTACAATCGGATTGCTAGAAATATCGTAACTTTTCCGAAATCTAAACTTTAAAATTATATACGCCAAGTCCAGCCCTGGCTTGGATTTCTGGAAAAAAAAATTCTTAACAAACCAAATTAAATTTGAGTAAAAACTCGACTTAAGTTTGCGTTTTGACTTTGTTTGTTTGGAGAAATCACTGACGATTTAAAAAAAAATAATCTGTTGTCACTTAAAACAGTCAATGAGGCCGGTAAGGCTGTGTACATGAATGAATAAGAAATAATTCTTTCGGAGTGTGATATCCATATAAAGGTGAAATAACGGATGCAAAAATCACCGGCTTAAGTTACACAATATTCCGTTTACAAATATTTCAAGTCCCTATACTTGTTCATCCTTGACGGCAATATGTGTATTGGACTAGGTATTACAGCCAGCTTGATATGAATTAATTAGCTCAGATTACAGGTGTCAATAATGGAAGGAACATCTTGTCGACACAAATTTCCAGGTGCCAGTGGGAGAACAATTATAATTAATTCTATTTAATGTTGTTGTTTTTTATTACTATTTGTTTGTAGGTACATTTGCAATCATTGAAGTAAATTTAATTTGAGAGTCAACACTCTCTAAGTCCGACGTGAGAGTGGATATTTAAACATTTTTTTTACATTTCTCGAGGTGAACATGTCAAACATTTTGTGATCGATGCATATTTGTAAGCGTACTTTCTTTCCGGTATGTAGAAAGTCCGTTTACGTAAATACCCTAGTGTATTTCTACCTTGCAACATATTCGCGCCAGGAAAGGTAGCTCAAAGGTCAATATATAACTGAAATATTGTTGAAAAGTGACGTTTAAACACCCATAGCCTCATATAAATTATTGCAATAAAATATCGATTGAGTAACGAAATTGATATAAATTATTTTCCAGTATATTTAGTATATAAAGCTTGTTCTACACGTTCACTGTGAGATGTATTGCAACCGCCATTTTTAACTACAATCATGTGCGCATGCTCGTGTTTGATGGAAAGCTATAGCTATATTTAGATATTTTGTGATAATAATTTTATATTGTATATCGATCCACCCTGTGATTTTTTTCAACAAGATACATTTTTTATAGTATATATTTTATTATAAAATACAATATTGAACTTATTTTCGATAACACTTCAATCATTGAATATTGATTTTTTCGAATGTTGAATATTTTATCCCCAGAATTGCACCCCCCTGTTAGTATACTTTTATTGCATTATTTAAAAAAAATAACACCAAGAACATCGATGATACGAGTCTTCTTATTCAGAAATAAACCTACAGCAAAATAAAGGTATACATTTTTTGTACTGTGAATAAAATCGTCATTTTTATCTAGATTTATCGTCCGAAAAATACGGTACTCCTCTACTATACTAATTTGGATTAGGTGATTGGAATTAGGTGCCATCATCAAAATAAAGATTAAAAAATGTATTTCATGATAATGATGGCTGATTAAAATTGTTTGTCATGCATTAGCAGTCAGTTGTAACCAATATACAGGAAGAGCCCCTACTGTGAAGCCATTCAATGAAAATAACAACCTGACCATATTGTTAAATAAGAATAAGAATTAGATAAGAAATTAAAATTTATAGAAGGCAAGGATTTATATAATTAACACATTAAGTCACATTTCATTTATTTAGCTTGGGTCAGTTATCAATTAAAAAGACAAAAACGGTTTTAAAACAAATCTGTCTAATAAGTATTTACCTAAATAACGATATCATGATGTATAATAATTTCTTACCGTAAATGTATTTATTTTATTAAGATATTTATACACATATATAAGAAAAAAATATAAATTTATTTTTTAAGTACAAATAAATTGGAAGACGGCTTGAAAATCGAAAACGTAGAATAGTTATCTATGTATATAAGTCTTAGTAAAAAGAGTCTTGAGCAACGTTTTTTTTCACACCTGTGATAGGTGTATTTGTATATCATGAATGCACGATGCGACAACATGCTGAGATGGGTGATGTTTTGACAGGTAAACTGTAAAAAAAACAACCCGTAGAATACAATAATAAAATATTATTTCACCTACATGTGTATATCAGGACTCCGCAGACTGCCAATTTTCAAGAAGAAAAAAAACGGGATTTACGGATTTATGACCCATTCACCATGAACAAAATAAAACTTAAATTTTACTAAATAATTTTAATCCAAATTTGCCTTTAAAGAAATAAATGTATAAATTAGAATTATTTACCCGGGTTCGTTCGCCCTACATTTGGCAAACACGTAAAAGAGCAAACGCACCCGATATCGTAAACCGGCAACTGTCTGCAGCAAGTGAAAGGGCCTTGGCATCGATTGTCGCGAGTACATAGGGACATATTAATATTCACTTCTAGTGCACTTTAAACATGGGTACTGCATGTTAATACATTTTATTCATGGATATTATTGTATATATAGCCCGTGACAGCCGTTAACATAGCATACTTTCCGTACCACTGTATATCACTCATTTACTTCAGCTTTACTATGATACGCATGTTTCTTTATGCACAAATTTATTGGTTAGCAGAATTTGGGGACGTTTCCTGTTTACAGTTTAACTATCTGAGAGTGGAGACTCCGACCTGGGAGGATTTGGTCGGACATTTGTCGGACAATTTGGTCGGACAATTTGGTCGGACATTTGTCGGATATTTGTCGGTGTGAAGTCCGACAAAACTCTCTGTCCGACCTGAGTGTTTGATCGTTGATACACATGGAGGGATCTGTATACGAGACTTGAAATAGTAAGAAATTTTTCCCAAATGCCGATTTGATGGATATGCGACAATTTTATATTTTGAACGGAATACTCGACCGATTCTTAATTTGTTTTTTTATCTAAAAAGGCGAAACCTATCATTAGACAATCTAAAAAGAATTACCACGATATATGTTACCGTTTGAAAATTATTTACATACATGTATACGGGACTTGAAATAGTTATAAATTTTTCCCAAATGCCGATTTGATGGATATGCGAAAATTTTATATTTTGAACGGAATACTCGACCGATTCTTAATTTGTTCTTTTATCTAAAAAGGCGAAACCTATCCTTAGACAATCTAAAAAGAATTACCACGATATATGTTACCGTTTGAAAATTATTTACATATACGGGACTTGAAATAGTTATAAATTTTTCCCAATCTCCGATTTGATGGGAATGCGGTAATTTTATATTTTAAATGAAATACTTCAACCATTCTTAACTTCATTTTTCATTTAAAAAGGAGAAACCTATCCTTAGACAATCTAAAAAGACTTACCACAATATCTGTTACCGTTTGAAAATTATTTATGTATGCGGGACTTGAAGTTATTAAAAAATTGTGTCCAAATACCGATTTCATAGGTATACATTTCATGGTACCTATTTGCTCACAAAAGCCATATTGCAGACAGCACCAGGAAATAAGATCAGAAATTGAAAGGAAAAAACTTAGAACTGTCTCCTCTGTATTGTTAGTTTGATTTATTTCTGAAGAAAGAAGCCATACTCCCCCCCACCCCCTAATTAGAAATGGACATCAAAGAGGCAATGCATTAATATTTGTAAATAACTTTTGTTTTGATAACTAAGTCCCTTTATCAATAAATCACAGATAAACCTAACGGGATGATTATTTTCATTTCTGTTTTGATTACATAACTGTTACCAAATTTGTTTTTCTTTAATCATAGATCAATGCTTCAATCTTTTGTTTGACTTCAAAAGACGATGCAAGCTGAATTGTATTTGAGAAATATCCGATATTATTTTAGCCTAGTTTTCATTGTTTACGTTTGTATGGTGCATAATTGACATCAGACCAAACCAAAATATAATCAAATGTTTTTGATAATAGAAATTATAGAAGAATCGTTAGGGTGACGAACTTTCATTCATAGGGGATATCAGATAATCTGAAGCAATGGTCAAAATAATGAAAATATAAATAAAAATACAATTTAGCAAAAAAATAAAATATTAATTAAAAACATCCTTTTCAATTTTCTCAAGCTCTGTTTACCATTTCCTGTCAACCTGTTTAGGTGTGAAAGAAGTCATATACCGCGATATTGAACATGACACATATGGCATTATGGTTTCCTGTTTACAAAGTTTTATGGTTTATTTTTTACCTTTTATGACTTGAATAGCTAGGTGGCCAGAAAATAGATAACTGACCGTGGGAATCATTTTTATAGTAATAATTCAAATAAAATTTAAAAATATTAAATTGGAAACACATATTATTGACATAATATTATATAATAAAGCAGAATTACAGGGTTGCAAAAAGTTTGCCGTAATACCGACATCTCGGGTTCACAGAAAATTGTCATTATGAACGAAGTAGTACACCAATTCTAAAGGTCTTTTCAATTTACAACTGCAATTCTTATCTTTACTAAATCTAAAAAACAATTACTACAATATCTGTAACCGTTTGAAATTTATTCACATATACGAGACTTGAAATAGTAAGAAATTTTGCCCAAATGCCGATTTGATGGATATGCGAAAATTTTATATTTTGAACGGAATATTCGACCGATTATTAATTGTTTTTTTATCTAAAAAAGCGAAACCTATCCTTAGACAATCTAAAAAGAATTACCACGATATATGTTACCGTTTGAAAATTATTTACATATACGGGACTTGAAATAGTTATATACCGCATACCAATATCTAGATTCATATCGAATACCAAAACCTAGATGTATATCGTATACCAAAACTTAGACTTATATCGCATACCAAAACCTAGATTTATACCATATACCACAACCTAGATTTATATTGCATACAAAAACCTAGATTTATATCGTTTGCCAAAACCTAGATTTATACACTAGGAAATAGAAAATGCAAATATCCCCGGTAAAATGCAAATATTCCCGGTAAAATGCAAATAATTAAAGATTACCAGTTATATTAGCGTTTACCAGTTAAATTAGCGAATTGTCTTGTTATATTTGCGTTTTACCTTTTAAATTTGCATTGTCGTGGCATTTTAGCGTTTTTCCTTTTATATTTGCGTTTTTCCTTTTAAATTTGCATTGTCGTGGGATTTTAGCGTTTTTCCTTTTATATTTGCGCTTTTCTTTTTAAATTTGCATTGTCGTGGGATTTTAGCGTTTTTCCTTTTAAATTTGCATTGTCGTTGGATTTTAGCGTTTTTACTTTTATATTTCGTTTTTCCTTTTAAATTTGCATTGTCGTGGGATTTTAGCGTTTTTCCTTTTATATTTGCGTTTTTCCTTTTAAATTTGCATTGTCGTGAGATTTTAGCGTTTTTCCTTTTAAATTTGCATTGTCGTTGGATTTTAGCGTTTTTACTTTTATATTTGCGTTTTTCCTTTTAAATTTGCATTGTCGTGGGATTTTAGCGTTTTTCCTTTTATATTTGCGTTTTTCCTTTTAAATTTGCATTGTCGTGGGATTTTAGCGTTTTTCCTTTTATATTTGCGTTTTTCCTTTTAAATTTGCATTGTCGTGGGATTTTAGCGTTTTTCCTTTTATATTTGCGTTTTTCCTTTTAAATTTGCATTATCGTGGGATTTTAGCGTTTTACCTTTTATATTTGCGTTTTTCCTTTTAAATTTGCATTATCGTGGGATTTTAGCGTTTTACCTTTTAAATTTGCATTTTACCAGTTAAATCGCACGGTCATCTAAATCACCCGCTGAGTAGAGAGATTACGTAATACTGTAGTCGTCACTAGCTCATTGAATATGACGATCTATAGTATTATATTATCGTGTATCTATACGAATTTATTTATTTATTTATTATTATTATTTATGTCATACTAGTCTGGCCCTTAATAAATTTAGTGTATTCAATACACAATAATCCATCAATTGTTGGTATTTGATTTTCATGTCGTATTTTAACTTAATGCGATGTTTATTAAGAAATGTGACTTTAAATGTATTAAAATATTAGCAAAGTGTGATACACGTACAGAATACGTATACTGTTGTCACTTCACTATTACTTGTTTATCATGCGAGAAATACATTAACCTTGTAATACCTATGTTGAGACTATTTACTAAAAAATGAATTAAGTATATATTAAACTATCGGTCTCTATTAAGCTATTTATGTCTTGTTTTATAGCACAGGATTGTGTATGTACAGCGTCAAAGTTATTGTGCTTTAAAAGTTCTGGTTATTGTAATGAGGCACCTTAATGAACAATAAATATTTTTGTTTATGATATAAAACAAATAATCATAACCCTATGTAAACGCCGTTTACATAACGTACGCGCCCTTGTCCGATCCAACAGAAATATGCAATTTACATGTAAACACTATTTTGTCAGTTAATTAGATTGAACAATAAATACAGGATTTTTTTTTCTTCAAATGTTTATATATAAGAACAATCTATAATAGTATTATATTATTGTTTATTTATTTGTACCATTCTGGATGATAATAACTTTAGCTATTCAATACACAATAATCCATCAATCGTTGTGTATTTTACAGTAGTTATGTATATTTTATTTCTTGATTTTGTTTTTCAGGATCTAGAACTATGCACTCATATTTATTTCAATTTGATGTTGATTTAAATGTAAACGTTTAATATTTTCACGGAGATTCAACATTATAATTTATGTTTATTTATTTTACAGGCGATTGATGCATTTTAGTGGCCTTACCGTTCATCATTACGAACATATTGTTATATGGTAAATTACTTCAAGCCTTACAAATCGGGTAGCCTATTGTGCGACATTATATCCAACTTAATCATGATTCGCTTCGATAACTCTGTAATTTATTACGGGCTTGTTTTCGATAAAAAAAAATATGTATATGGATATTTTTTTTAAATAATCGCTAATACAGTGTTAAACATAGATTTGTATGCATCTGAAAGCAAAGCTCGGAGCTAAGAAATTATTCATATGAATATTTTACGTTAAGTTTAACGTTTAAAAAAATGAAATTCATTTCTGTAAACATCTGTTTTATAGGCCTTGTATTAAAATATGTGTTGAAATAGTGTAAAACAATTGAATTTTCTATAATTCAGAGAGAGAACACATTTGTTGTCCCCACAAGAGTTACATGCCTAGAGGCCTTTTCCTCAGGTGTACCACCTGTTGTGTTTACTGCTAAAGTGTATATTGTATTGGAGTGAGCAGTAAGTAATGAATTTATACCAAAGTAATAAAATTTTATGATTTCGTGTATCCCTCAAGGCCAAGTTATAGTTAGAGTATATTAAGTGAAATTTTAATGGTTAAGAAGGGGCGGAGCGAGCTGCAACAGCTGCATTAAAAATGAAACGCGTGTGCGCGAAGCCGAAGAATTTTTTTAATTGAAGTGCCTGACAACGTAAGGAAAATTGTGATCGTAAAAGCACAGGTACATGGGGTCATGACCTACATTACCCCCCTTTTTTTTTCATTTTTTTTTCCATACACTTCTCAACATAATTTTGGTATCAAATAATCATAAATCTACTATTTCTTTCTCTCTATATTGATTTATAGAGATTTATGATTATTTGATACCAAAATTAAGTTGTCGGGCACTTCAATTTTAAAAATTCCTTCGGCTTCGCGCACATGCGTTTCATTTTTAATGCAGCTGGGCCGTATTCATAAAGCCACTTAAGTTAAGATTTTCCTAAGGAAACACTTAAGTTAAGGAAACTCCGCCCATTTTACTTGAGTGATATTCATAAAACTTCTTATTTTAAATATTTCCTAAGAATAACCTTAAGTTAAGGAAACTCCGCCCATCATACTTAAGTGGTATTCATAAACGTCCTTAAACTAAGAAAACACTTAAGATTTCCCTTAGCTTTAAGGTAGATGGGTAGGTTCCTTAAGTTTTCTTGAATTGCTATTTTATATTGATTGTGAGTTATGAAAGTGATATTGTATGAATAAAAAGATAACAACAAACCATATTAGCAATATTTCATAGGCATTCGAGTTTATCATCAAATCCATATCATATCTTACATGTACATAAAATTCACCATCAAGGTCATTTTCCGGATGAGTAAATATTTGTACAACTGTACCATTTGATGGCACGTGCTTTGCGGGTATATGAAATAGGTATAATTAAAGCATATTAGTATTGCATTATTACCAATACAAACATGTTCCATGTCGGACGTTTTCGGTTGTTTAATGCTGGGAGAAGAGCTTTACGTAGAGAGCGAGTATTCAGAGATCGTACAAAACCTCTTGATATCTACGATGACTTCGAGTTAATAGACAAATACAGATTTGACCGACAGTCTATTATGATGATATGTGATATGTTACAGGATGACTTAGAAAGCAGTACATTTAGGAATCGTGATATTTCCATACAGTCATTAAAATTAGTTTCGTATATAACTGTTGAACGTAAAATCCTCCAAATAGATGAGGGAGGTGCATCCAAACTCAAAAGTGGGAAGTTGAGGAACATTATGATTGTGTCCCTGTTAAGCATACATGTACCTAAATTTTAAAGAAATATAATTGTTGACGAAAATTTTGCTCTTAAAACGTCCTTTCTTTTCTCGTATTCCTCCATTAGTATCATCTTCTCTCAATCGGTCCAGTTTGGCTTTCTCTTGGACATGTTTAATAGTTAAAAGATTTTGATACGACTTCAGTTTTATTTATATATGTATGTATGTATTGAAGTGGTCAAGCAATGCACGTGAAAGTTAGAGTATATTAAGTGAAATTTTATTGGTTAAGAAGGGGGTCGCATCGCTTCGCTCGCTCCGCCTTCTTAACCATTAAAATGTCACTTAATATACTCTAACTATAACAAAATATCAAAGAATGGTGTCCTTCCTAATTAAGAGGAATTAAGGGGTCCCATTAAGGGTGAATAATCAGGGTAATCACATGATAATAAAGGTAAATTTGATTCTCTTTTTTGCTTTTTCTACATAAATGGAATTACATAAAATACGAAAACAAATTAATGAATATGTATGATTAAACTCTAAAACTATAAAATTACACATGAAATATGAAAATATAATACTGAATATTTATTATTAATTTTACACCAATATAAACACACATCAAATATGAAAACATAATAATTAATATTTATATTAAACATTAATACTACAGAGTTCGCGAAATTGCATATGGGTTTGGTGGTCCTAGTGAAAAAAAATGTCAGTCCTCAATACAACCAGCATGGATTACGCCAAATCCGCGCGGTTTCGCGGACAATCGCGGCGTGGAAATTGACTAATTAGCATCGGGAAGTCCGCGATCGTCTCGCGGCCGAACGCGGCAGTCAAATTGTCCATCAGGACATTCGCGGACAACACGTTATTAGCGCGGCAAGCGAGGAAAGTAACCACATAACAGTAGTTTTATTGCAGTCATACAGAAACGATCTTTGTTTATTATTATTATTTACTTTTATTTGTTTTCTTCATTTTTTTTTTAGAATAAAACTTGTTTATATGTATGCAATGAAATTATCTTTCTCCGTTACCAAAACAAAAAAAGTATTCTCTGTTTTGTACATCCATAATCGATTTATTTTACAACTCTCTCACCTTGTCAATCATGTGTTAATTGCTCCTTATCGGTCTCGTTGATGTATAATTGACTGACAAATAGGCGGTGCTTATTGTACAGATATAGAAATAGAATAAATATAAGTTTATTAACAAAATTAGGGCCCCAGGAGGGCATATACAATTAACAAGGGGAAAAAAAAGATATTATGTATATATTTTTTAATGTCGGACTTAAAAGCACATTAGAGCTTATGTTATTGTTGTACTCATGCACCGACTTTTAAAATAAATTACAAATGATGCCCACCGGTGCAAACGGAAAAGTCGTACAGTTTAATTTGTTCAGTCAATCCCATTTAACTTTTGCATTTGAAATTACTGAAATTAATTTCATGTGATTACAAATCATTGACACGCATTCAACCTGTACCTGAAATATCGGGACCACCAATCATAAAATTTACGGCAACATAAATATTTACATGTATATTTTTTTGTATATATCTCATACTAGACGGAATTAGCATTAGACTTTACGAATAAAGTTGAAACAAAATTTGAAAAATGATTAGGTGTAAACATATATCTTCGCATGTTCATGTATAACATAACATAACATAACATAACATAACATAGTTTATTAAATCAATCAAGAAGCCCGTGAGAGCACAGAATTACAGACATTTACATTTTACACTTACAATGATTTTGATGATGTATGCAAAAGGGGTAACGTAAATATAACTGATAAATTGTGTGTTGAAATTTACTGAAACTATCAACCTTTTCCGACAAACATTCATGCAAATGTTCTGTTAAATTTTCTTACTTATATAAATATGAGATATTTTTGTCTTTATTTTGTACGTAAATACACTAGTGTATTTCTACCTTGCCCCATATTCGCGCCAGGAAAGGTAGCTCAAAGGTCAATAAATAACTGAAATATTGTTGAAAAGTGACGTTTAAACACCCATAGCCTCATATGAATTATTGCAATAAAATATCGATTAAGTAACGAAATCAATATAAATTATTTTCCAATTTATTTAATATAAAAAGTTGTTTTACACGTTTACTGTGAGATGTATTTATAACCACGAGACTACAACCACGTGCGCATGCTCGTGTTTGATAGAAAAGCTATAGCTATATTTAGATATTTTGTGATAATAATTTTATATTGTAAATCGATCCACCCTGTGATTTTTTTCAACAAGATACATTTTTTATAGTATATATTTTATTATTAAATACAATATTGAACTGATTTTCGCTAACACTTCAATCATTGAATATTGATTTTTTTCGGATGTTGAATATGTTTTCCCCAGAATTGCACCCCCTGTTAGTATACATACATTTTATTGCTTTATTTAAAAAAAAATAACACCAAGAACATCGATGATACGAGTGTTCTTATTCAGAAATAAACCTACAGCAAAATAAAGGTATACTGTAAACAAAATTTATTGTCCGAAAAATACGGTACTCCTCTACTATACTTATTTGGATTATGTGATGGGAATTAGGTGTCATCATCAAAATAAAGTATTTTATGATAATGATGGCTGATTCAAATTGTTTGTCCTGCATTGGCTGTCAGTTGTAATATACAGGATGTAACCAATATACAGGAAGAGCTCCTACTGTGAAGCCATCTATTTTGAGATGTCATTCAATGAAAATAACAACCTGACCATATTGTTACATAATAAGAATAAGAATTAGATAAGAAATTAAAATTTATAGAAGGCAAGGATTTATATAATTAACACATTAAGTCACATTTCTTTTATTTAGCTTGGGTCAGTTATAAATTTATTTTTTTAAGTACAAATAAATTGGAAGACGGCTTGAAAATCGATGTAAAGATTTATTAACATTAAGGGATTCTTTAATTAATGGGTTTATATTATTAGTATTTATTCTTACAAAATACATCATAACTTGAGTTTTAATAATGGAAGCAATAGGGGGTCGCCCCAACTCTGATAATGTCGAAATGTTACATGCAGTTTTTTTAAGGCCTAAAACTGTTTTACAATATTTTGTATGTATTTTTTCATATGATGATTTTTTCTGTAGGGCTAAAGTATCACAAAAAGTATTATTTCTGATTGCTCGAAGCATGGCTCTATATAAGTGGAGGTATTCGTCCATATACCATATTTCACAATTATAACGTATAATGGGACGGATCAGCGTGTCAAAGAGTTTACAGGAGAGGTTGACAGGTAGTTGTTCAAAATTTGAGAAAAGTTTCCGCATTTATAACCACGAGACTACATGACCCCTCGATGACCCGAATGCTATTCTCTTATCCAAACATATCCGGGTAATAATAACACTTTTTTTTAGCAATCAATTTTAATCGTTTCATTTATATAAATCGTTATTCAATAATTCGTCTATTTTATTAACAAAAATAAACTATTGTAAAGAAAATATTACTTATTAGCAAAGTGTATGAATGGATCAGAGACTATATTATGTAACCTTGTACTCACTGTCTTGTACCCGATAAGGAATGGTCATTTCAAGATGGCGGATTTTAAATCATCAAAAAGGTAGGTGTGAAGATTTTGACTATTATCGTTCTTTATAGGTTATCTTAGTGTCTATGAGTTACACGTTTAGATAGGACAGTCTTTTTTCTACTTCACCATTAAGTCAGTAAAGCTTGATCCTTTTGTTTTTATCGTAAACTGCCTTCGGTAGTTGATCAATGCAGCGACAAATATATTGAGGCGTAGAATCCAATTTATTTCACCAATTCCTACCGCCTAGTGACTTTTTATATTAATATGTTGATGCCAAAATTATTCAAACATGTGAATTGTCCAGCAATTTTTTTTTCAGCCTTTGACAAGCCTTGTATCCCTCTTAAAACGTCTATGAAAAGTTTGTTTATGTCACGGAATGGTCACGACAAAAACATGACAAAAATGTATAGGAATGGTCTCATGTTTTGAGTGAAGGAATGGACTTTCAAGCCAAGGAATGGTCTTTTTTGTTTAGGAATGGTCTCCATCATATAAGATATGCTTATTAATAATATTATTGAAGTCCATTTCCGTTTGTGGTCTTTAATGTAAATCTTCTTATTTCATATGATCAATCTTGCCTTAAAATACCCGAAATACCTTATTTGCTATTAAATTGTTATAATCTTTTCCATTTCATTATGCAATGTTTCTTTTATCTATAGGTACAAGTGTTACTACTGCCAATTTGATACTTCCAATCACCAAGCCATAGTGGACCACTGCTGCCAGAATTATCGGGATGAAACATTAAAATTTAGATCTTTTGAATTTAACACTAATGTGGGTAAATTTGGTTAAGAACTCTTTCAGCAATTGTACACATATTGTAATGGTTTATACTTTGTGATATTGACAGGGAGTCATTTTTTACATAAAACTATTTTTGTTAAAAGAAATATTCATTGTTATTTAAATAAATTTTATGAAATCAACTCTTTATATCTTTATTATCAATTTGCAAACAATTACAATTATAGTCATTTGATCCAGAGAAAAATGTGAGTAGTCCTGAAGATATAATCCTCTCCGAACATGTGGAAGAATCTCTGCCTCGTGAGCTCTGTGATATTCCCTGACAGTTTGTGGTTACTGTAATTACATGTGATACGTTTTTGTTCACCATGGTTGGTCTGATGAGCCAATAGCTCCCCTTTTCACAAAATGCTGCTGTGCAAGAATCAGTGGTACATTTAAATTGTATCTCTTGTTTTAAATGTTGTCTCAGGCGATGTCGTCTGAGACCACTTCTACTTTTCAGACATTTTCCACAGTCCTCTCATATAAAATCATTCTCTGAGGCGTGGAAAGATGTATCCATCACGGTAAACCTGTAAAAATGAGAAATACACGATATATCTATTGAAGATTTAAGTAACCTCGTATATTTTTGTTTTCATGAAGTAAATACATGTACTGATTTTAAACATAGGAACATTAAAATAATATATGTGAACTGAAGCACCTATGTACGAAAAAACTAATACATAAACCTAACAGTGGTCTAGACTTAGTGGTAAGAAAACCGAAGATCCAAAAAGTAAAACAAAAGAAGAAAAAAATAATAATAAAAGTTGAGAACATCGGTCCAAATAAAATAGTGGTGTGTACTGATATGGTGATGTATTATACATAACTGCCGGGGTCCGGTGGCTCAATGAGTTAGGTCGTTGGATATAACAATTCATACAAGCCTATCACCAATACGCGCCCGGCTTTGTAAATTACAAAAAAGGGTGCACTCGACTCGCAGCTGCAAGTGATAAAAGTTTACTAGTTGCTTGCCCTTGGTCGATGGTTCTCTCCGGGTACTCCGACTTCCTCCACCACTAAAACTGGTCACCATGATATAGCTGAAATATTGTTGAAAGTGGCATTAAGCACCAAAAATTAAAAAAAATCAATACATAACTGCCTGTAGTTGAGGAGTTTCGCTAGATTACCATACGAAGAAAATATAACTTGAGACGCACTAAGGTAGGAATTCCACGACAGAAATACTCCTTACGGAATAAACACACTAGTGCATACTGCAAGGTAGAAATACACTAGGGTATTTACGTTCCCGGACATTCTACACATCGGAAAGAACGTACGCTTACAGTATATCAGAGAAGCGAATGGTATGTCGTCATATTGACAAACCAATTGAAATACATGACAGTGAATGTAGTAAGAAAAGAAAAATAAGATTTTATGCGAGTGTGAACACTGGATGAACGACAAAGCCATTGCTCCCGCTTTACATCCGATATGTTCAATCAGACCATTCCTAAACAAAAAAGACCATTCCTTGGCTTGAAAGTCCATTCCTTCACTCAAAACATGAGACCATTCCTATACATTTTGTCATGTTTTTGTCGTGACCATTCCGTGACATAAACAAACTTTTCATAGACGTTTTAAGAGGGATACAAGGCTTGTCAAAGGCTGAAAAACAATTTGCTGGACAATTCACATGTTTGAATAATTTTGGCATCAACATATTAATATAAAAAGTCACTAGGCGGTAGGAATTAGTGAAATAAATTAAATTCTACGCCTCGATATCTTTGTCGCTGCATTGATCAACTACCGAAGGCAGTTTACGATAAAAACAAAAGGATCAAGCTTTACTGACTTAATGGTGAAGTAGAAAAAAGACTGTCCTATCTAAACGTGTAACTCATAGACACTGAGATAACCTATAAAGAACGATAATAGTCAAAATCTTCACACCTACCTTTTTGATGATTTAAAATCTGCCATCTTGAAATGACCATTCCTTATCGGGTACACGACAGTGGTACTGTCAATAAAAAAAAATGTCGGATGTAAAAATACGGATGAAAACACATAAATTGACGCTACATTGTAGGAATACTGACACTCTTTTCTTAAGAAAGGATAAATACAGCAAGCAAGCTTGTTATACATTTAAATTTCACCCCGAGATCAAAATATTACTAAAACTAGGATGTCAACAAACAACACACATAACAAACAAAACACGTGACGCTATCAAAAAAAATAAATAAAAAAAATATCGTTAACTAATGAAATAGAAAATTGAAGTACAACTTTTTAAAATATTTTATTGGATAAAAATACAATAATGAATGGAGTATGTGATCTGAGCTCTTCCTGTCCAAAAATATGTAGAAGAATATTCGATTATTAGCATCGTGTTATCGGTTTTCGTGCTATTATCGATTTTCAGATATAGCGATTAACAGTGTTAACCCTTCATTCATATGACGATTGGAATTTTCAAAGAATGCCTAGTTAAATATTTCTTTGTACATAAGATTGTTCTTAAAGCCATTCTTGTATTTTAATATACTCTCGATTATCTGGCAACTTTTGCTGTCAGTAAAATGGCGTCATCTGTTTTCGTATGAAGTAAAAACAGGGCCGATATACGGGATGGAAACGAATATAAAATCCGGAAATGGCTGGTTTTAAAATTTCATGGTTCTGGCCATCTACCAAATCATATTACATCTAAATAAAATAACAGAATGTTTGAAAATGACCACTTTCAAAATTGTGTTTACTTTTGATGTTTTTCTTAGTACTGAAACCACAATGCACTGCAAAGTGACATGTATTTTATATAAGAAACAGGCATATTTCAGTCAGCTCTTTTGTTTACAAGTACGATCAGTGACCCCATGACAGCTACATGATAGAAAGAGCCGGTGCCTGAGAGGCAGACGACATAGTAAGTTCAATTTTATATAGCCCTTCTGGATTTTTTTCCAGCTACTTTATAAATGAAGTAAATTTTTAGCATTACAAAAAGTACGGTTCAGTAGGTAGGTTCACTGTTTTTGGTACTTGCGTCTTTAAAAGCAAACTTTAACATCTTTTATGAATTTATTACACAATCACTTTTTGCAGATTTACGTTTTGTTTCTATATACTTATGGCAAAACAAACGAATCGGAGAAAACGATCCGTCTTTAATGAGACACATTTACAAAAGATTTTTTTCGAAAATTTAAGAACTACGAAATTATGTGAAAAAAAAGAACAGACATCGGAACAATGTCATGAATTCGTAAAAAAATAAAAATAGGCCTATGCTACGGAGTAAAATTGTTTTAATGCTATTATTTATAAGATCGCACTTTGTAATCGATCGTTCATGCACTACAATAAAGCTACACATAAGCTCTGCTTCTTAGCTAAAAGCACAGAAAGTTACAGGGTAGGAAGCCATAAAATTGAGAGGATTATGTAAACATATAATTTGTAATAGTTTTCATTTGACAATTACAGACGATGCATATTATAAATACTTTTAAAGTATATTATACAAAACTTCAGGGTACATCTCTTACGTAATATAATAATTTGTTTATGGAAATACAATATTCTTACTTGCCAACAGTAAAAAGATTAATCTGTTTTCATAACGGTTATTTCTGATTTGAACAAAGCGTAATATGTCTGCGTAAAGAAAACATGTTTTGTTTAATTTAATAACGTCTTTCGAACTGGCGGACCCTTCTGATTAATCTCAGAATAGTCATAAAAAATACGATTGTTGTTTTTATAAGGAAAAATTGCATATGAATGTTTTTTGTCTATTTTGCTTTTTGGGGTTTGCAAGAAAAATGTTCTACCCTGCTCTGTTCACCCTGCTTTACTTCATAATTTTGGATGTTGCTATATCATTCTGATGATGCACAAAAAAAATCAAGATAAAAATGAACAATCCAATATAACTTACGATCAATGTTAATCTTAAGATTTTTTTGTGAAAATAGCCCCAGAATCATTGCTGCATCAGGCGCGGATCCAGCAGTTTTGAAAACGGGGACCCAGGCTCTTGTTTGCCAATTTTTACCCAATTTATATACGAATTTTACTAAATTGTCGAACACCCCCTTGCTCCGCCAGTGTGCGTTAATATGCACCCATCCCTAATGTATACTTGATCACCTATTAGAACCTTTAAACTTTTTATTGCATCTCCTATTCTAGTCACGGGTACCGTTAAATGGTCACAAAATGTGTATTGCGTTTCTGATTATTGCCAAAGATTGTGACACATGTATTCATGTATTCGGTCAGAGTCCCGTCGACCGGATGTAAGATGACACTTGTATATTCTGCCTGGTAATATTAGGTACCCTGCTGAGTGAACCGGTGTGAATGTACCTGTCGTTTTCAGAATGAAAATAAAAATAAGTAAACCCGCCTTTCATTTCTTATTTCAGGAATTATTTGCCTTAATTTATTGAAGAATAAAATATTTCAAATTGAAATATGGTCTCTCGCTTTACGGCGTTTACATAGGGATATGATTATTTGTTTTATATCATAAACAAAAATATTTATTGTTCATTAAGGTGCCTCATTACAATAATCAGAACTTTTAAAGCACAATAACTTTGACGCTGTACATACACAATCCTGTGCTATAAAACAAGACATAAATAGCTTAATAGAGACCGATAGTTTAATATATACTTAATTCATTTTTTAGTAAATAGTCCCAGCATAGGTAATACAAGGTTAATGTGTTTCTCGCATGATAATCAAAAACAAGTAATAGTGAAGTGACAACAGTATACGTATTCTGTACGTGTATCACACTTTGCTAATATTTTAATACATTTAAAGTCACATTTCTTAATAAACATCGCATTAAGTTAAAATACGACATGAAAATCAAATACGCAACAATTGATGGATTATTGTGTATTGAATACACTAAATGTATTAAGGGCCAGACTAGTATGACATAAATAATAATAATATATAAATAAATAAATACGTATAAATACACGATAATATAATACTATAGATCGTCATATTCAATGAGCTAGTGACGACTACAGTATTACGTAATCTCTCTACTCAGCGGGTGATTTAGATGACCGTGCGATTTAACTGGTAAAATGCAAATTTAAAAGGTAAAACGCTAAAATCCCACGATAATGCAAATTTAAAAGGAAAACGCAAATATAAAAGGAAAAACGCTGAAATCCCACGACAATGCAAATTTAAAAGGAAAAACGCAAATATAAAAGTAAAAACGCTAAAATCCAACGACAATGCAAATTTAAAAGGAAAAACGCTAAAATCCCAGGACAATGCAAATTTAAAAAGAAAAACGCCAATATTAAAGGAAAAACGCTAAAATCCCACGACAATGCAAATTTAAAAGGAAAAACGCAAATATAAAAGGAAAAACGCTAAAATGCCACGACAATGCAAATTTAAAAGGTAAAACGCAAATATAACAAGACAATTCGCTAATTTAACTGGTAAACGCTAATATAACTGGTAATCTTTAATTATTTGCATTTTACCGGGAATATTTGCATTTTACCGGGGATATTTGCATTTTCTATTTCCTAGTGATATCGTATACCAAAACTTAGACTTATATCGCATACCAAAACCTAGATTTATACCATATACCACAACCTAGATTTATCTCGTATACCAAAACCTAGATTTATACCGCATACCAATATCTAGATTCATATCGAATACCAAAACCTAGATTTATATCGTATACCAAAACTTAGACTTATATCGCATACCAAAACCTAGATTTATACCATATACCACAACCTAGATTTATATTGCACACAAAAACCTAGATTTATATCGTTTGCCAAAACCTAGATTTATATCTTATACCAAAACCTAGATTTATACAGCATATCAAAGCCTAGATTTATACCGTAGATTTTGGTATACGGCATAACTATAGGCTTTGGTATGCGATATAAATCTAAGTTCTGGTATACGATATAAATCTAAGTTTTGGTATGCGGTAAGTATCGATTACCAAAACCTAGATTTATATCGTATACCAAAACCTATATTTATACTGCATACCAAAACCTAGATTTATACCGTATACCAAAACCTAGTTTTATACCGTATGCCAAAACCTAGAATTACATCATATGCGAAAACCTAGATGTACATCATATACCACAACCTAGATTTATAAACAACCTAGATAAATCTCGTATACCAAAACCTAGATTAATACCGTATACCAAAACATAGATTTATATCGCATACCAAAATCTAGATTTATGTAGTATAGCAAAACCTAGATTTATCTCGAATACCGAAACATAGATTTATATCATAATACCAATACCTAGATTTATATCGCATACCAAAATCTAGATTTATGTAGTAGAGAAAAACCTAGATATATATCGAATACCAAAACCTAGATTTACATCGCATACCAAAATCTAGATTTATGTAGCCTAACAAAACCTAGATTTATATTGTATACCAAAACCTAGATGTATACCGTATACCAAAACCTAGATTTATACCGTAATACCAATACATAGATTTATATCATTTGCCAAAACCTAGATATATATCGAATACCAAAACCTAGATTGATATCGCATACCAAAATCTAGATTGATGTAGTATAGCAAAACCTAGATTTATCTCGTATACCAATACCTAGATTTATATCGTAAGCCAAAGCCTAGATTTATACCGCATACCACAACCTAGATTTATATGGCATACCACAACCTAGATGCATACAGCATAACAAAAGCTATATTTATCTCGCATACCAAAACCTAGATGCATACCATATACCAATACCTAGATTTATCTCGCACACCAAAACCTAGATTTATATCGTATGCAGAAACCTATATTTATACCATATACTATAACCTAGATATGCAATATAAATCTAGGTAATTTTTATTTGATATAAATCTAGGTTTTGGTATACGTTATAAATCTAGGCATGCGATATCAATCTAAGTTGTGTTATAATACATAAATCTAGGTTTTGGTATGCGATATAAATCTAGGTTTTGTTATACAATAGAAATTTAGATATAAATCTAGATTTTTGCATACGATATAAATCTAGGTTTTGGTACACGGTATAAATCTAGGTTTTGGTATCTGAAATAAATCTAGGTTTTGGTATGCGATATAAATCAAAGTTTTGGTATGCGATATAAATCAAAGTTTTGGTATGCTATATAAATTTAGGTTTCTTTATTCGATATAAATCTAGGTTTTGGTATACGTTATCAATCTAGGTTTTTGCATGCGATATAAATCTAGGTTTTGGTATGCTATATAAATCTAGGTATTGGTATACGGTATAAATCTAGGTTTTGCTATGCGGTATAAATCTAGGTTCTGGTATGCGAGATAAATCTAGGTTGTGGTATGCGGTATAAATTTAAGTTGTGGTATACGATATAAATCTATGTTTTGGTATGCAATATAAATCTAGGTTTTGGTATACGGTATAAATCTAGGCTTTGGTATGCGGTATAAATCTAAGTTTTGGTATATGATATAAATCGAGGTTTTGGTATACAATATAAATATAGGTTTTTGTATACATATAAATCTATGTTTTAATATATAATATAAATTTAGCTTTTGGTATACGATATAAATTTAGGTTTTGGTATATGATATAAATCTATGTTTTGATATGTGGTATAAATTTAGGTTTTGGCATACGCTATAAATCTAGGTTTTGGTATAAGATATAAATCTAAATTTTGGTACACAATATAAATATAGGTTTTTGTATACATATAAATCTAGGTTTTAATATTTAATATAAATTTAGCTTTTGGTATACGATATAAATTTAGGTTGTGGTTTTACGGTAAAAATCAAGGTTTCGGTATGCGATATAAATCTAAGTTTTGGCATACGATATAAATCTAGGTTTTGGTATTCGATATCAATCTACATATTGGTATGCGGTTTAAATCTAGGTTTTGATATACGAGATAAATCTAGGTTGTGGTATATGGTATAAATCTAGGTTTTGGTATGCGATATAGGTCTAAGTTTTGGTATAAGATATGAATCTAAGTTTTGGTATGCGATATAAATCTAGGTTTTGGTATTCGATATCAATCTAGATATTGGTATGCGGTATAAATCTAGGTTTTGGTATACAAGATAAATCTAGGTTGTGGTATATGGTATAAATCTAGGTTTTGGTATGCGATATAAGTCTAAGTTTTGGTATAAGATATGAATCTAAGTTTTGGTATGCGATATAAATCTAGGTTTTGGTATTCGATATCAATCTAGATATTGGTATGCGGTATAAATCTAGGTTTTGGTATACAAGATAAATCTAGGTTGTGGTATATGGTATAAATCTAGGTTTTGGTATGCGATATAAGTCTAAGTTTTGGTGTAAGATATAAATCGAGGTTATCGTATTCGTTTTAAATCTAGGTTTTGGCAAGGGATATCAATTTAGGTTTTTGCATACGATATAAATCTAGGTTTTGGTATACGATATAAATCTAGGTTTTGGTATGCGATATAAATCTAGGTTTTGGTATGCGATATAAATCTAGGTTTTGGTATACAAAAAAAATTTTGAAAGATATCTCATTGAAATTAATGTTGCTTTTAGGGCATAGTATATATTAAATAATACCTATTTCAATTAATATATAAATATTTAAGGCTTTCCATAAATACGTTTTTATCTCTTACTGATTTCATGTTAAATATATGCATTTTTTTCCGAATTTCATTTGGTAAATAAAGATATTAGATTTGTTTCAGGCACCATACCGCTCAAATAAGATTTATAAATTAGCCCATTGATTCCCCACGATTTTTAGTCAGATTTTGGGTAAATAGGTATCATAGACTGCTCGTAAAGAATGAAAAATACAGTTATCCCCCTTTAATTATTGGTCATTTTGGTAGAAATGCGTAGCTGTGCAGCAAAGTCCAGTAATGCCATACCCTTAGATATATCTCTTTGTGAAATTAATGCTTCAATTAGGGCATAGTAAGAACTAATTAATACAAATTTCAATTTATATATAAATTATATAGGCTTTCCCTAAATGCGTAGTCCTGTCTTATTGATTTTTACGAAAAATACATGTAATATTTTTTTCTCCAAATTTCATATATTAAAGGACAAATGATACAAAAAATAATTTTCTCAATTTTGTTTGATTTGGTCATTAAATAAACTATAAACATTGTCTTAATTGAAAATAACCCCCTAGGACGCTCATTTTATTGATTATTACCTTTTGAAATTGTCGCGATCTCTGACCTATACATTTTAATGAGCTAAGTGGTCACGTGATTACGTGACGTCACATGCGCCAAAGGATGGCTTCCATGATAAATAGAATTCGTTGTATTTTGAATGATTGTGGTATGTCATATATTTGGAACACGCAGAATTGTATTTCTGATAAATGGTTGAAATTAGTAGTTAAAAATAATTTAGTGGATCAATTTAAACAAACATGGACTTCAATGATTGAACATTCATCAAAAGGGGATAATTATAAGTTATTTAAGCATGATTTAAAATTTGAAGATTATTTGGATGTATTAGATGATAAGGACAAATTCTTACTTGTTAAATTTAGGACTTCAAACCTTAGGCTACCGATAGAAGTTGGGCGTTGGCGTAATATAAAAAGGGAAAATCGGATTTGTAACCTATGCATCGGAAGAAACTTAGGTGATGAATTTCACTATCTATTTGAATGTTCATCTTTGTCAAATGAACGTAAGAAGTATTTTGAACCACACTTTATAAATAGACCAAATATACTTAAGTTTTGTAATCTGATGAATTCAAAATCAGTTAGCGTTTTATGTAATATGTGTAAATATATCAGAATTGTAAATATGAGGGTATGTCCTCCAGGTTGATCCGCCTTCCATCTTCCTTTAAATGTAATACTATGTGTTATATTGTTGTTATCTCTGTACCTTTGTAAAATTGGTTATGAGAAATAAAGATATATATAAACGGTCAGTTGAGCGATCGAAGTGAGACAGTAAACAGCCGATAAATATAATGGACAGTGATGACAGTAATATCTCCGATCATGTTGGTGATTTAGACATCCAGCCGTATCAGTTCGAGCCATTATGTAATGATGAAAGTCAACAGGAAAGAGAATATTCAACATCAGAAGACTCGGATATCGACGAAAGTTCCCAAGCTCAGGACAGACTTGTTAACACAAACTGGTGAGGTTTTGTTTATTTGTTAACAATATTAAAAAAAACCACGATTGAACGAAAAACTGAAATAACAGGTTGTACTGACGATGAAATCTTAACCCCCCCCCCCCCCCAATTTACGAAAGTTTCAAGGAATAAAGACGACTGTCGTAGTGCCTCATATAGGTCCCCCTTTTTTAGGATTCTACTTCGCACATGTATAAAATGAACCCTGACACATTTCGAACAGGAGTGATTAAAAACGAAAGACTTTTAAGCCCATCTGACTTTTGTTAGTGCTACAGCCATATTGATACTGATAGTGTGAGTCTTGCCATGTAAAGAGTACCCCCAGGTAAAGAGAACATTGAGTAATTTTAACATTATTTTCACTCAAATGAAGCAGCAAACAAATAATCCACAACATTGACCTCTTTTCCAGAAAACCCACCACTTTATTTATTTGCTTATACAATTACTGATATTATGCATATCTTGAACAAGTCTGCAAGTTGGTACATCTCTTACGAGTTGTCAGGTCTACTGGCTGAGTACCCAATCTCAACACTAACCATTGTATTTATGCATGTTACGTACATTTCTACAAAAAATTTTCAGAAATTTTAAAGAAAGTTCTGGTAAAGTGGCTCCCTGTGAAGTTTAATACCTGTTGATTTCAAACAATGAATAACATTTTAACTGGCACTTTCAAGTTGACAGAAACACCTTGCATGGGTACCTGGCGAGATAGGGTACACAGCCAGTAATTGTATTCATCAGGGGTAAATTTGCATAGTAATTACTGTTGAAGATCTAGAAAACTTTTTCGAGTTACCTGAAATGTTGACTTAAATGTATTCGAGACAACAAGAATCAATTACTTCTTAATTCCATTCTAGATTAGAGGCAGTTTTCAATCATATTTGAAAAATTGTTCTAGTATTTTGGCCACTGATCCACTTTGTTTTTTGTTGGGGGTCATTTAGGGCTTGCTGTATTTTGTGGGGTGTCCCGCTTGTTGAAGATGGTGTGGCCACCTATATGTCTATTTTTGATCAGCCAGTCAATTCGGAGATGGGATGTTCTCTCATTGACATTTGCTCCATATCTGTTCCTTTTCTTCCCAACTGTATAGTAAAACCCTTCATAAGCTTTACACTATCTGTTTCTGGAACCACTCTGTCAGTCCCATCAGTCTACTTTATATCCATATGTATTTACTTTATAGATGTACCCCATTATTTTTTCATGTTATGCTTGCTTTATATGTAAGTAATGTATCTTATTTTTTAGGTGGGAATGTGGCAATTGCTCCTCAATGACAACACCAGAAGAATGTATTTGTTGTGTTGAAGTGCCCGCAGTTCACTCCCAGATGCTATCAAAGGACATGCAGTGTATTACAGACAGTGACATTTTTATTTCCAACTTCCTTAACCGACATGTTCTTCACGTCAGCATGTACGAGTTCTTGGAAAATGTTGGTCCCTTTGACGACAACGAGCCAATAAATGAGTATGTAATCATATTTCCACATTTTATTCAGTATGTGCATTTTTCAGTAAAATGTGCATAACTATAAACAGGTATATTTACAATGAATAATTTGTATCTTTATACAAATTATATTTATTAACATACAGAACTTACAACACAAGACTTTGTCATGTAAACTCATAAATTTGTTTTTATATAAATTATTATTGGATATGCAGAAGAATTATTTACACGACAAATTAACAATTGTATTTTCAATATAGGAAGATATAAGATGTTTAGAATCATACTCTGTAAAATCTTCTAATTAATCAATTGATAAACTGTTATAATAAGTGAAACTGAATCTAAAAGTTGGTATTTTTATTTCAGACAATACAGATTTATGGCTTACAGACGCTTCGTACAGTGGATTTGGCAGACTTGGAGGTCATAACAGGAAAATTTTTACCAACTTGTGTTGTTCAGAAAATAAGAGACTTTTCCATCAGAAGAATATTGTGGGTTTAAATACGCTACTATTTGAGTAACATTTGTTTGAAATATGTACTATTTCTATGAACTGTGAATTATATACACTGCAGATTATTATATACAATTTACATAAAGAATTAAATTTTAATGTTCACAGTCTTTTCATTGTCTGCTAAATCTTGATCGATGTCTCTGAATGAGGTCTGCTTTCTCAAATATAGTGAATGATGTCAGAGACGGTGGATTGGTAGTGTTGAGCACTTTTACATCATCGTCTTCTTTCCACTACTGCCTGCTTGATCAGGGCCACATACTCTACAATAAAAAGAAAGTTATAAAATCTGGTAAATGACATATACATGTATCACAATTGCAACTTTATATTAGTAGAGTTGATATTTTTAATTTGTTTCTCAACACTGTGTACCTATATGACTATATTTCCTTGAATTACCGGTATACAATTATCAGTATAAATGTATAGCTCATTGACGCAACACATCAAATAAACCGTTAAGCTGCTTTAGCAAATTTTAACTGAAAACAGGATGGATAGGACATAATGCATGTGAGAAAAAAAGAAAATCAGTGCAAAAGAACAAGGTTTTTATATTTATTGCTGTTCTTCATCTTGGTGAAACTGGAAGTTTGACAAAATTAAACTGGTCAAAAGGTATGACTTTTACATTACAGTGTGAAGTATACATTTACAGTAAAACATCACAGAGACTGCACAAATTTTTTCCAGAAATGCATATTGTTTAGTGACTAATAAAAGAATATGCAGGATTGAAAAAGTGGGTTAATAAATGAGTGGTTCTCAAGCTACTGATGTTTGACAATACTAACCAAATGATGGTGGTGGTGTCCTAGGTTTTGCAATAGCGTGTGTTCCCTTCTTTGGGTAGCAGGTGTTGAAGCATTGCTGTCCATCTTTAGTTGTTGCTTGGTCTCTGTTGCAGTTCTCGTTGTAATGAAGTGCAGCTATTCCTAACCTGCAAAAATCAAATCAGTTTGAAAAAAAATATACAAATATTTACATTTGATTTGTTACAAAATAAAACCACCACATTTTACTTTTTGGATGCAAACACTTTTTCTTATGAATAAACAATATTATAAGCTACATGTTCAAAAGGTTACATCAGTATACATTGCACTTTTCTGTTTGGTAAACAATTTCACACTTGTAATTTTTTCTTCGAGTTTGCTTGTTCATTTTTCCTCTTCATCATGTTTATATGAATGATTTTTTTTTTATATTTGCACTGTAACATACAGTGGTGTATTTTCAGTTGTCAAATCTGAGTTAAAAATAGTATTGTTATTTGTTTACATTTGGTAAAGGTCAGAATCTGGACCGTACGTACATTTGTACGTGTGTGGAGAACGTATACTAGTAATTTATGAAACTGGAAAGCAATTATAACACTTGTATAATATGCATGAAATTTAAACGAGATTACAACATGCAAAACTTGATGCATACGCCCCGTGATCGTCTGTTCGTGGTAAACTGGGAAAAAGGGGGGAGCATGATGACCTACATGTACTTCTAAACCACGACTTCCACTCTAATATCATTAATTATTATCGATATTCTCGACTAGCCTTTGCACATATGTAATGTTAAAAATCACATACCTCGGCCTTTTGACGCTTCTGTAGTGCTCCCCTGCGAATGTGTAGGTGTTGAACAACTGGAGTTTCGCCATTTTTTTCTCCGGGTCAGGTGATGCTAGGGGCACATTTGGGGCTGCATCTGGCTTCAGTCGTCGCTTGAAGGTTCCATCAACACCAAGTTCCATCATTCTCAAAGGATCCATTTAAAAGCAGTCACGGGTGAAGTGGGTGGAGCACAATATGTGACCTGATGTTGGATCGAAATTCCATCGTCGACAGTAATGGATCCAGGCTTTTCTCGGCTGGCCGTCCTTTGGGAACGAGAAAAAACTCAGTCCATTGCCTTTGGTTCCTCTGTTGTTGCACCCAAACGCTGCACAGGACACCATTTGAAACTTTTAGCTATTTCACCCACGTGGATGTTTGTTTTGGTTTTCTAATCACGGCTTTGTTATGCTAATTACGTGTGGATATCAATCATCAATCAGCTGATTTAGAAAATGGATGACTGGCGCATGTGACGTCACGAGTGGTTCAGCCTGGTTATCGCACTCAATATCTGCATAATTTCTAGGTCGGCAAAAAGGGCGATAAAAGGGATGTTTATCCCTTTTTACGTATCGTTAATCACATGAAAGTGAAAAAGTAATTATTTTTACAGCATTTTGGAAGTATTTCACAAAGTTTTGTCATGTGTCCTTTAATATGGGTTATGGTTAGAGTTGTAATGCGATTTCCTTCGAGTGCACTTATTCACAACAAAAATAACATTAATACATTATAATCATCTTTAGTACTGCCGGGTTCCAGCTAACTCCACTTTTGTTACCTGTATGTATTTTAACTATGCGGCAATGTCCAGTGAATCAATATACCCTTAACGATATCTCATTGAAATTAATGTTGCTTTTAGGGCATAGTATATACTAAATAATACATATTTCAATTAATATATAAATATTTAAGGCTTTCCATAAATACGTTTTTATCTCTTACTGATTTCATGTTAAATATATGCATTTTCCTCCGAATTTCATTTGGTAAATATAGATATTAGATTTGTTTCAGGCACCATACCGCTCAAATAAGATTTATAAATTAGCCCATTGATTCCCCACGATTTTTAGTCAGATTTTGGGTAAAAAGGTATCATAGGCTGCTCGTAAAGAATGAAAAATACAGTTATCCCCCTTTAATTAATGGTTATTTTCACCTTAAATATATGAATTTTAAACTATGCGACAATGTCCAGTGACTCAATACCCTTAAAGTTATCTCATTGAAATTAATGTTGCTTTTAGGGCATAGTATATACTAAATAATACATATTTCATTTAATATATAAATATTTAAGGCTTTCCATAAATACGTTTTTATCTCTTACTGATTTCACGTTAAATATATACATTTTTCTCCGAATTTCATTTGGTAAATAAAGATATTAGATTTGTTTCAGGCACCATACCGCTCAAATAAGATTTATAAATTAGCCCATTGATTCCCCACGATTTTTAGTCAGATTTTGGGTAAAAAGGTATCATAGGCTGCTCGTAAAGAATGAAAAATACAGTTATCCCCCTTTAATTAATGGTCATTTTCACCTTAAATATATGAATTTTAAACTATGCGACAATGTCCAGTGACTCAATACCCTTAAAGATATCTCATTGAAATTAATGTTGCTTTTAGGGCATAGTATATACTAAATAATACCTATTTCATTTAATATATAAATATTTAAGGCTTTCCATAAATACGTTTTTATATCTTACTGATTTCACGTTAAATATATGCATTTTTCTCCGAATTTCATTTGGTAAATAAAGATATTAGATTTGTTTCAGGCACCATACCGCTCAAATAAGATTTATAAATTAGCCCATTGATTCCCCACGATTTTTAGTCAGATTTTGGGTAAAAAGGTATCATAGGCTGCTCGTAAAGAATGAAAAATACAGTTATCCCCCTTTAATTAATGGTCATTTTCACCTTAAATATATGAATTTTAAACTATGCGACAATGTCCAGTGACTCAATACCCTTAAAGATATCTCATTGAAATTAATGTTGCTTTTAGGGCATAGTATATACTAAATAATACCTATTTCATTTAATATATAAATATTTAAGGCTTTCCATAAATACGTTTTTATATCTTACTGATTTCACGTTAAATATATGCATTTTTCTCCGAATTTCATTTGGTAAATAAAGATATTAGATTTGTTTCAGGCACCATACCGTTCAAATAAGATTTATAAATTAGCCCATTGATTCCCCACGATTTTTAGTCAGATTTTGGGTAAGTAGGTATCATAGGCTGCTCGTAAAGAATGAAAAATACAGTTATCCCCCTTTAATTATTGGTCATTTTCACGTTAAATATATGAATTTTAAACTATGCGACAATGTCCAGTGACTAAATACCCTTTAAGATATCTCATTGAAATTAATATTGCTTTTAGGGCATAGTATATACTAAATAATACCTATTTCATTTAATATATAAATATTTAAGGCTTTCCATAAATACGTTTTTATCTCTTACTGATTTCACGTTAAATATATACATTTTTCTCCTAATTTCATTTGGTAAATAAAGATATTAGATTTGTTTCAGGCACCATACCGCTCAAATAAGATTTATAAATTAGCCCATTGATTCCCCACGATTTTTAGTCAGATTTTGGATAAAAAGGTATCATAGGCTGCTCGTAAAGAATGAAAAATACAGTTATCCCCTTTTAATTAATGGTCATTTTCACGTTAAATATATGAATTTTAAACTATGCGACAATGTCCAGTGACTCAATACCCTTAAAGATATCTCATTGAAATTAATGTTGCTTTTAGGGCATAGTATATACTAAATAATACATATTTCATTTAATATATAAATATTTAAGGCTTTCCATAAATACGTTTTTATCTCTTACTGATTTCATGTTAAATATATACATTTTTCTCCGAATTTCATTTGGTAAATAAAGATATTAGATTTGTTTCAGGCACCATACCGTTCAAATAAGATTTATAAATTAGCCCATTGATTACCCACGATTTTTAGTCAGATTTTGGGTAAATAGGTATCATAGGCTGCTCGTAAAGAATGAAAAATACAGTTATCCCCCTTTAATTATTGGTCATTTTCACGTTAAATATATGAATTTTAAACTATGCGACAATGTCCAGTGACTAAATACCCTTTAAGATATCTCATTGAAATTAATGTTGCTTTTAGGGCATAGTACATACTAAATAATACCTATTCCATTTAATATATAAATATTTAAGGCTTTCCATAAATACGTTTTTATCTCTTACTGATTTCACGTTAAATATATACATTTTTCTCCGAATTTCATTTGGTAAATAAAGATATTAGATTAGTTTCAGACACCATACCGCTCAAATAAGATTTATAAATTAGCCCATTGATTACCCACGATTTTTAGTCAGATTTTGGGTAAATAGGTATCATAGGCTGCTCGTAAAGAATGAAAAATACAGTTATCCCCCTTTAATTATTGGTCATTTTCACGTTAAATATATGAATTTTAAACTATGCGACAATGTCCAGTGACTCAATACCCTTAAAGATATCTCATTGAAATTAATGTTGCTTTTAGGGCATAGTATATACTAAATAATACATATTTCAATTAATATATAAATATTTAAGACTTTCCATAAATATGTTTTTATATCTTACTGATTTCACGTTAAATATATGCATTTTTCTCCGAATTTCATTTGGTAAATAAAGATATTAGATTTGTTACAGGCACCATACCGTTCAAATAAGATTTATATATTAGCCCATTGATTCCCCACGATTTTTAGTCAGATTTTGGGTAAATAGGTATCATAGACTGCTCGTAAAGAATGAAAAATACAGTTATCCCCCTTTAATTATTAGTCATTTTCACATTAAATATATGAATTTTTAACTATGCCGCAGTGTCCAGTGACTCAATACCCTTAAAGATATCTCATTGAAATTAATGTTGCTTTTAGGGCATAGTATATACTAAATAATACATATTTCAATTAATATATAAATATTTAAGGCTTTCCATAAATACGTTTTTATATCTTACTGATTTCACGTTAAATATATGCATTTTTCTCCGAATTTCATTTGGTAAATAAAGATATTAGATTTGTTTCAGGCTCCATACCGTTCAAATAAGATTTATAAATTAGCCCATTGATTCCCCACGATTTTTAGTCAGATTTTGGGTAAATAGGTATCATAGGCTGCTCGTAAAGAATGAAAAATACAGTTATCCCCCTTTAATTATTAGTCATTTTCACATTAAATATATGAATTTTAAACTATGCGGCAATGTCCAGTGACTCAATACCCATTCCGTGACATAAACAAACTTTTCATAGACGTTTTAAGAGGGATACAAGGCTTGTCAAAGGCTGAAAAACAATTTGCTGGACAATTCACATGTTTGAATAATTTTGGCATCAACATATTAATATAAAAAGTCACTAGGCGGTAGGAATTAGTGAAATAAATTAAATTCTACGCCTCGATATCTTTGTCGCTGCATTGATCAACTACCGAAGGCAGTTTACGATAAAAACAAAAGGATCAAGCTTTACTGACTTAATGGTGAAGTAGAAAAAAGACTGTCCTATCTAAACGTGTAACTCATAGACACTGAGATAACCTATAAAGAACGATAATAGTCAAAATCTTCACACCTACCTTTTTGATGATTTAAAATCTGCCATCTTGAAATGACCATTCCTTATCGGGTACACGACAGTGGTACTGTCAATAAAAAAAAATGTCGGATGTAAAAATACGGATGAAAACACATAAATTGACGCTACATTGTAGGAATAATGACACTCTTTTCTTAAGAAAGGATAAATACAGCAAGCAAGCTTGTTATACATTTAAATTTCACCCCGAGATCAAAATATTACTAAAACTAGGATGTCAACAAACAACACACATAACAAACAAAACACGTGACGCTATCAAAAAAAATAAATAAAAAAAATATCGTTAACTAATGAAATAGAAAATTGAAGTACAACTTTTTAAAATATTTTATTGGATAAAAATACAATAATGAATGGAGTATGTGATCTGAGCTCTTCCTGTCCAAAAATATGTAGAAGAATATTCGATTATTAGCATCGTGTTATCGGTTTTCGTGCTATTATCGATTTTCAGATATAGCGATTAACAGTGTTAACCCTTCATTCATATGACGATTGGAATTTTCAAAGAATGCCTAGTTAAATATTTCTTTGTACATAAGATTGTTCTTAAAGCCATTCTTGTATTTTAATATACTCTCGATTATCTGGCAACTTTTGCTGTCAGTAAAATGGCGTCATCTGTTTTCGTATGAAGTAAAAACAGGGCCGATATACGGGATGGAAACGAATATAAAATCCGGAAATGGCTGGTTTTAAAATTTCATGGTTCTGGCCATCTACCAAATCATATTACATCTAAATAAAATAACAGAATGTTTGAAAATGACCACTTTCAAAATTGTGTTTACTTTTGATGTTTTTCTTAGTACTGAAACCACAATGCACTGCAAAGTGACATGTATTTTATATAAGAAACAGGCATATTTCAGTCAGCTCTTTTGTTTACAAGTACGATCAGTGACCCCATGACAGTTACATGATAGAAAGAGCCGGTGCCTGAGAGGCAGACGACATAGTAAGTTCAATTTTATATAGCCCTTCTGGATTTTTTTCCAGCTACTTTATAAATGAAGTAAATTTTTAGCATTACAAAAAGTACGGTTCAGTAGGTAGGTTCACTGTTTTTGGTACTTGCGTCTTTAAAAGCAAACTTTAACATCTTTTATGAATTTATTACACAATCACTTTTTGCAGATTTACGTTTTGTTTCTATATACTTATGGCAAAACAAACGAATCGGAGAAAACGATCCGTCTTTAATGAGACACATTTACAAAAGATTTTTTTCGAAAATTTAAGAACTACGAAATTATGTGAAAAAAAAGAACAGACATCGGAACAATGTCATGAATTCGTAAAAAAATTAAAATAGGCCTATGCTACGGAGTAAAATTGTTTTAATGCTATTATTTATAAGATCGCACTTTGTAATCGATCGTTCATGCACTACAATAAAGCTACACATAAGCTCTGCTTCTTAGCTAAAAGCACAGAAAGTTACAGGGTAGGAAGCCATAAAATTGAGAGGATTATGTAAACATATAATTTGTAATAGTTTTCATTTGACAATTACAGACGATGCATATTATAAATACTTTTAAAGTATAGTATACAAAACTTCAGGGTACATCTCTTACGTAATATAATAATTTGTTTATGGAAATACAATATTCTTACTTGCCAACAGTAAAAAGATTAATCTGTTTTCATAACGGTTATTTCTGATTTGAACAAAGCGTAATATGTCTGCGTAAAGAAAACATTTTTTGTTTAATTTAATAACGTCTTTCGAACTGGCGGACCCTTCTGATTAATCTCAGAATAGTCATAAAAAATACGATTGTTGTTTTTATAAGGAAAAATTGCATATGAATGTTTTTTGTCTATTTTGTTTTTTGGGGTTTGCAAGAAAAATGTTCTACCCTGCTCTGTTCACCCTGCTTTACTTCATAATTTTGGATGTTGCTATATCATTCTGATGATGCACAAAAAAAATCAAGATAAAAATGAACAATCCAATATAACTTACGATCAATGTTAATCTTAAGATTTTTTTGTGAAAATAGCCCCAGAATCATTGCTGCATCAGGTGCGGATCCAGCAGTTTTGAAAACGGGGACCCAGGCTCTTGTTTGCCAATTTTTACCCAATTTATATACGAATTTTACTAAATTGTCGAACACCCCCTTGCTCCGCCAGTGTGCTTTAATATGCACCCATTCCTAATGTATACTTGATCACCTATTAGAACCTTTAAAATTTTTATTGCATCTCCTATTCTAGTCACGGGTACCGTTAAATGGTCACAAAATGTGTATTGCGTTTCTGATTATTGCCAAAGATTGTGACACATGTATTCATGTATTCGGTCAGAGTCCCGTCGACCGGATGTAAGATGACACTTGTATATTCTGCCTGGTAATATTAGGTACCCTGCTGAGTGAACCGGTGTGAATGTACCTGTCGTTTTCAGAATGAAAATAAAAATAAGTAAACCCGCCTTTCATTTCTTATTTCAGGAATTATTTGCCTTAATTTATTGAAGAATAAAATATTTCAAATTGAAATATGGTCTCTCGCTTTACGGCGTTTACATAGGGATATGATTATTTGTTTTATATCATAAACAAAAATATTTATTGTTCATTAAGGTGCCTCATTACAATAATCAGAACTTTTAAAGCACAATAACTTTGACGCTGTACATACACAATCCTGTGCTATAAAACAAGACATAAATAGCTTAATAGAGACCGATAGTTTAATATATACTTAATTCATTTTTTAGTAAATAGTCCCAGCATAGGTAATACAAGGTTAATGTGTTTCTCGCATGATAATCAAAAACAAGTAATAGTGAAGTGACAACAGTATACGTATTCTGTACGTGTATCACACTTTGCTAATATTTTAATACATTTAAAGTCACATTTCTTAATAAACATCGCATTAAGTTAAAATACGACATGAAAATCAAATACGCAACAATTGATGGATTATTGTGTATTGAATACACTAAATGTATTAAGGGCCAGACTAGTATGACATAAATAATAATAATATATAAATAAATAAATACGTATAAATACACGATAATATAATACTATAGATCGTCATATTCAATGAGCTAGTGACGACTACAGTATTACGTAATCTCTCTACTCAGCGGGTGATTTAGATGACCGTGCGATTTAACTGGTAAAATGCAAATTTAAAAGGTAAAACGCTAAAATCCCACGATAATGCAAATTTAAAAGGAAAACGCAAATATAAAAGGAAAAACGCTGAAATCCCACGACAATGCAAATTTAAAAGGAAAAACGCAAATATAAAAGTAAAAACGCTAAAATCCAACGACAATGCAAATTTAAAAGGAAAAACGCTAAAATCCCAGGACAATGCAAATTTAAAAAGAAAAACGCCAATATTAAAGGAAAAACGCTAAAATCCCACGACAATGCAAATTTAAAAGGAAAAACGCAAATATAAAAGGAAAAACGCTAAAATGCCACGACAATGCAAATTTAAAAGGTAAAACGCAAATATAACAAGACAATTCGCTAATTTAACTGGTAAACGCTAATATAACTGGTAATCTTTAATTATTTGCATTTTACCGGGAATATTTGCATTTTACCGGGGATATTTGCATTTTCTATTTCCTAGTGATATCGTATACCAAAACTTAGACTTATATCGCATACCAAAACCTAGATTTATACCATATACCACAACCTAGATTTATCTCGTATACCAAAACCTAGATTTATACCGCATACCAATATCTAGATTCATATCGAATACCAAAACCTAGATTTATATCGTATACCAAAACTTAGACTTATATCGCATACCAAAACCTAGATTTATACCATATACCACAACCTAGATTTATATTGCACACAAAAACCTAGATTTATATCGTTTGCCAAAACCTAGATTTATATCTTATACCAAAACCTAGATTTATACAGCATATCAAAGCCTAGATTTATACCGTAGATTTTGGTATACGGCATAACTATAGGCTTTGGTATGCGATATAAATCTAAGTTCTGGTATACGATATAAATCTAAGTTTTGGTATGCGGTAAGTATCGATTACCAAAACCTAGATTTATATCGTATACCAAAACCTATATTTATACTGCATACCAAAACCTAGATTTATACCGTATACCAAAACCTAGTTTTATACCGTATGCCAAAACCTAGAATTACATCATATGCGAAAACCTAGATTTACATCATATACCACAACCTAGATTTATAAACAACCTAGATAAATCTCGTATACCAAAACCTAGATTAATACCGTATACCAAAACATAGATTTATATCGCATACCAAAATCTAGATTTATGTAGTATAGCAAAACCTAGATTTATCTCGAATACCGAAACATAGATTTATATCATAATACCAATACCTAGATTTATATCGCATACCAAAATCTAGATTTATGTAGTAGAGAAAAACCTAGATATATATCGAATACCAAAACCTAGATTTACATCGCATACCAAAATCTAGATTTATGTAGCCTAACAAAACCTAGATTTATATTGTATACCAAAACCTAGATGTATACCGTATACCAAAACCTAGATTTATACCGTAATACCAATACATAGATTTATATCATTTGCCAAAACCTAGATATATATCGAATACCAAAACCTAGATTGATATCGCATACCAAAATCTAGATTGATGTAGTATAGCAAAACCTAGATTTATCTCGTATACCAATACCTAGATTTATATCGTAAGCCAAAGCCTAGATTTATACCGCATACCACAACCTAGATTTATATGGCATACCACAACCTAGATGCATACAGCATAACAAAAGCTATATTTATCTCGCATACCAAAACCTAGATGCATACCATATACCAATACCTAGATTTATCTCGCACACCAAAACCTAGATTTATATCGTATGCAGAAACCTATATTTATACCATATACTATAACCTAGATATGCAATATAAATCTAGGTAATTTTTATTTGATATAAATCTAGGTTTTGGTATACGTTATAAATCTAGGCATGCGATATCAATCTAAGTTGTGTTATAATACATAAATCTAGGTTTTGGTATGCGATATAAATCTAGGTTTTGTTATACAATAGAAATTTAGATATAAATCTAGATTTTTGCATACGATATAAATCTAGGTTTTGGTACACGGTATAAATCTAGGTTTTGGTATCTGAAATAAATCTAGGTTTTGGTATGCGATATAAATCAAAGTTTTGGTATGCGATATAAATCAAAGTTTTGGTATGCTATATAAATTTAGGTTTCTTTATTCGATATAAATCTAGGTTTTGGTATACGTTATCAATCTAGGTTTTTGCATGCGATATAAATCTAGGTTTTGGTATGCTATATAAATCTAGGTATTGGTATACGGTATAAATCTAGGTTTTGCTATGCGGTATAAATCTAGGTTCTGGTATGCGAGATAAATCTAGGTTGTGGTATGCGGTATAAATTTAAGTTGTGGTATACGATATAAATCTATGTTTTGGTATGCAATATAAATCTAGGTTTTGGTATACGGTATAAATCTAGGCTTTGGTATGCGGTATAAATCTAAGTTTTGGTATATGATATAAATCGAGGTTTTGGTATACAATATAAATATAGGTTTTTGTATACATATAAATCTATGTTTTAATATATAATATAAATTTAGCTTTTGGTATACGATATAAATTTAGGTTTTGGTATATGATATAAATCTATGTTTTGATATGTGGTATAAATTTAGGTTTTGGCATACGCTATAAATCTAGGTTTTGGTATAAGATATAAATCTAGATTTTGGTACACAATATAAATATAGGTTTTTGTATACATATAAATCTAGGTTTTAATATTTAATATAAATTTAGCTTTTGGTATACGATATAAATTTAGGTTGTGGTTTTACGGTAAAAATCAAGGTTTCGGTATGCGATATAAATCTAAGTTTTGGCATACGATATAAATCTAGGTTTTGGTATTCGATATCAATCTACATATTGGTATGCGGTTTAAATCTAGGTTTTGATATACGAGATAAATCTAGGTTGTGGTATATGGTATAAATCTAGGTTTTGGTATGCGATATAGGTCTAAGTTTTGGTATAAGATATGAATCTAAGTTTTGGTATGCGATATAAATCTAGGTTTTGGTATTCGATATCAATCTAGATATTGGTATGCGGTATAAATCTAGGTTTTGGTATACAAGATAAATCTAGGTTGTGGTATATGGTATAAATCTAGGTTTTGGTATGCGATATAAGTCTAAGTTTTGGTATAAGATATGAATCTAAGTTTTGGTATGCGATATAAATCTAGGTTTTGGTATTCGATATCAATCTAGATATTGGTATGCGGTATAAATCTAGGTTTTGGTATACAAGATAAATCTAGGTTGTGGTATATGGTATAAATCTAGGTTTTGGTATGCGATATAAGTCTAAGTTTTGGTGTAAGATATAAATCGAGGTTATCGTATTCGTTTTAAATCTAGGTTTTGGCAAGGGATATCAATTTAGGTTTTTGCATACGATATAAATCTAGGTTTTGGTATACGATATAAATCTAGGTTTTGGTATGCGATATAAATCTAGGTTTTGGTATGCGATATAAATCTAGGTTTTGGTATACAAAAAAAATTTTGAAAGATATCTCATTGAAATTAATGTTGCTTTTAGGGCATAGTATATATTAAATAATACCTATTTCAATTAATATATAAATATTTAAGGCTTTCCATAAATACGTTTTTATCTCTTACTGATTTCATGTTAAATATATGCATTTTTTTCCGAATTTCATTTGGTAAATAAAGATATTAGATTTGTTTCAGGCACCATACCGCTCAAATAAGATTTATAAATTAGCCCATTGATTCCCCACGATTTTTAGTCAGATTTTGGGTAAATAGGTATCATAGACTGCTCGTAAAGAATGAAAAATACAGTTATCCCCCTTTAATTATTGGTCATTTTGGTAGAAATGCGTAGCTGTGCAGCAAAGTCCAGTAATGCCATACCCTTAGATATATCTCTTTGTGAAATTAATGCTTCAATTAGGGCATAGTAAGAACTAATTAATACAAATTTCAATTTATATATAAATTATATAGGCTTTCCCTAAATGCGTAGTCCTGTCTTATTGATTTTTACGAAAAATACATGTAATATTTTTTTCTCCAAATTTCATATATTAAAGGACAAATGATACAACAAATAATTTTCTCAATTTTGTTTGATTTGGTCATTAAATAAACTATAAACATTGTCTTAATTGAAAATAACCCCCTAGGACGCTCATTTTATTGATTATTACCTTTTGAAATTGTCGCGATCTCTGACCTATACATTTTAATGAGCTAAGTGGTCACGTGATTACGTGACGTCACATGCGCCAAAGGATGGCTTCCATGATAAATATAATTCGTTGTATTTTGAATGATTGTGGTATGTCATATATTTGGAACACGCAGAATTGTATTTCTGATAAATGGTTGAAATTAGTAGTTAAAAATAATTTAGTGGATCAATTTAAACAAACATGGACTTCAATGATTGAACATTCATCAAAAGGGGATAATTATAAGTTATTTAAGCATGATTTAAAATTTGAAGATTATTTGGATGTATTAGATGATAAGGACAAATGCTTACTTGTTAAATTTAGGACTTCAAACCTTAGGCTACCGATAGAAGTTGGGCGTTGGCGTAATATAAAAAGGGAAAATCGGATTTGTAACCTATGCATCGGAAGAAACTTAGGTGATGAATTTCACTATCTATTTGAATGTTCATCTTTGTCAAATGAACGTAAGAAGTATTTTGAACCACACTTTATAAATAGACCAAATATACTTAAGTTTTGTAATCTGATGAATTCAAAATCAGTTAGCGTTTTATGTAATATGTGTAAATATATCAGAATTGTAAATATGAGGGTATGTCCTCCAGGTTGATCCGCCTTCCATCTTCCTTTAAATGTAATACTATGTGTTATATTGTTGTTATCTCTGTACCTTTGTAAAATTGGTTATGAGAAATAAAGATATATATAAACGGTCAGTTGAGCGATCGAAGTGAGACAGTAAACAGCCGATAAATATAATGGACAGTGATGACAGTAATATCTCCGATCATGTTGGTGATTTAGACATCCAGCCGTATCAGTTCGAGCCATTATGTAATGATGAAAGTCAACAGGAAAGAGAATATTCAACATCAGAAGACTCGGATATCGACGAAAGTTCCCAAGCTCAGGACAGACTTGTTAACACAAACTGGTGAGGTTTTGTTTATTTGTTAACAATATTAAAAAAAACCACGATTGAACGAAAAACTGAAATAACAGGTTGTACTGACGATGAAATCTTAACCCCCCCCCCCCCCAATTTACGAAAGTTTCAAGGAATAAAGACGACTGTCGTAGTGCCTCATATAGGTCCCCCTTTTTTAGGATTCTACTTCGCACATGTATAAAATGAACCCTGACACATTTCGAACAGGAGTGATTAAAAACGAAAGACTTTTAAGCCCATCTGACTTTTGTTAGTGCTACAGCCATATTGATACTGATAGTGTGAGTCTTGCCATGTAAAGAGTACCCCCAGGTAAAGAGAACATTGAGTAATTTTAACATTATTTTCACTCAAATGAAGCAGCAAACAAATAATCCACAACATTGACCTCTTTTCCAGAAAACCCACCACTTTATTTATTTGCTTATACAATTACTGATATTATGCATATCTTGAACAAGTCTGCAAGTTGGTACATCTCTTACGAGTTGTCAGGTCTACTGGTTGAGTACCCAATCTCAACACTAACCATTGTATTTATGCATGTTACGTACATTTCTACAAAAAATTTTCAGAAATTTTAAAGAAAGTTCTGGTAAAGTGGCTCCCTGTGAAGTTTAATACCTGTTGATTTCAAACAATGAATAACATTTTAACTGGCACTTTCAAGTTGACAGAAACACCTTGCATGGGTACCTGGCGAGATAGGGTACACAGCCAGTAATTGTATTCATCAGGGGTAAATTTGCATAGTAATTACTGTTGAAGATCTAGAAAACTTTTTCGAGTTACCTGAAATGTTGACTTAAATGTATTCGAGACAACAAGAATCAATTACTTCTTAATTCCATTCTAGATTAGAGGCAGTTTTCAATCATATTTGAAAAATTGTTCTAGTATTTTGGCCACTGATCCACTTTGTTTTTTGTTGGGGGTCATTTAGGGCTTGCTGTATTTTGTGGGGTGTCCCGCTTGTTGAAGATGGTGTGGCCACCTATATGTCTATTTTTGATCAGCCAGTCAATTCGGAGATGGGATGTTCTCTCATTGACATTTGCTCCATATCTGTTCCTTTTCTTCCCAACTGTATAGTAAAACCCTTCATAAGCTTTACACTATCTGTTTCTGGAACCACTCTGTCAGTCCCATCAGTCTACTTTATATCCATATGTATTTACTTTATAGATGTACCCCATTATTTTTTCATGTTATGCTTGCTTTATATGTAAGTAATGTATCTTATTTTTTAGGTGGGAATGTGGCAATTGCTCCTCAATGACAACACCAGAAGAATGTATTTGTTGTGTTGAAGTGCCCGCAGTTCACTCCCAGATGCTATCAAAGGACATGCAGTGTATTACAGACAGTGACATTTTTATTTCCAACTTCCTTAACCGACATGTTCTTCACGTCAGCATGTACGAGTTCTTGGAAAATGTTGGTCCCTTTGACGACAACGAGCCAATAAATGAGTATGTAATCATATTTCCACATTTTATTCAGTATGTGCATTTTTCAGTAAAATGTGCATAACTATAAACAGGTATATTTACAATGAATAATTTGTATCTTTATACAAATTATATTTATTAACATACAGAACTTACAACACAAGACTTTGTCATGTAAACTCATAAATTTGTTTTTATATAAATTATTATTGGATATGCAGAAGAATTATTTACACGACAAATTAACAATTGTATTTTCAATATAGGAAGATATAAGATGTTTAGAATCATACTCTGTAAAATCTTCTAATTAATCAATTGATAAACTGTTATAATAAGTGAAACTGAATCTAAAAGTTGGTATTTTTATTTCAGACAATACAGATTTATGGCTTACAGACGCTTCGTACAGTGGATTTGGCAGACTTGGAGGTCATAACAGGAAAATTTTTACCAACTTGTGTTGTTCAGAAAATAAGAGACTTTTCCATCAGAAGAATATTGTGGGTTTAAATACGCTACTATTTGAGTAACATTTGTTTGAAATATGTACTATTTCTATGAACTGTGAATTATATACACTGCAGATTATTATATAAAATTTACATAAAGAATTAAATTTTAATGTTCACAGTCTTTTCATTGTCTGCTAAATCTTGATCGATGTCTCTGAATGAGGTCTGCTTTCTCAAATATAGTGAATGATGTCAGAGACGGTGGATTGGTAGTGTTGAGCACTTTTACATCATCGTCTTCTTTCCACTACTGCCTGCTTGATCAGGGCCACATACTCTACAATAAAAAGAAAGTTATAAAATCTGGTAAATGACATATACATGTATCACAATTGCAACTTTATATTAGTAGAGTTGATATTTTTAATTTGTTTCTCAACACTGTGTACCTATATGACTATATTTCCTTGAATTACCGGTATACAATTATCAGTATAAATGTATAGCTCATTGACGCAACACATCAAATAAACCGTTAAGCTGCTTTAGCAAATTTTAACTGAAAACAGGATGGATAGGACATAATGCATGTGAGAAAAAAAGAAAATCAGTGCAAAAGAACAAGGTTTTTATATTTATTGCTGTTCTTCATCTTGGTGAAACTGGAAGTTTGACAAAATTAAACTGGTCAAAAGGTATGACTTTTACATTACAGTGTGAAGTATACATTTACAGTAAAACATCACAGAGACTGCACAAATTTTTTCCAGAAATGCATATTGTTTAGTGACTAATAAAATAATATGCAGGATTGAAAAAGTGGGTTAATAAATGAGTGGTTCTCAAGCTACTGATGTTTGACAATACTAACCAAATGATGGTGGTGGTGTCCTAGGTTTTGCAATAGCGTGTGTTCCCTTCTTTGGGTAGCAGGTGTTGAAGCATTGCTGTCCATCTTTAGTTGTTGCTTGGTCTCTGTTGCAGTTCTCGTTGTAATGAAGTGCAGCTATTCCTAACCTGCAAAAATCAAATCAGTTTGAAAAAAAATATACAAATATTTACATTTGATTTGTTACAAAATAAAACCACCACATTTTACTTTTTGGATGCAAACACTTTTTCTTATGAATAAACAATATTATAAGCTACATGTTCAAAAGGTTACATCAGTATACATTGCACTTTTCTGTTTGGTAAACAATTTCACACTTGTAATTTTTTCTTCGAGTTTGCTTGTTCATTTTTCCTCTTCATCATGTTTATATGAATGATTTTTTTTTATATTTGCACTGTAACATACAGTGGTGTATTTTCAGTTGTCAAATCTGAGTTAAAAATAGTATTGTTATTTGTTTACATTTGGTAAAGGTCAGAATCTGGACCGTACGTACATTTGTACGTGTGTGGAGAACGTATACTAGTAATTTATGAAACTGGAAAGCAATTATAACACTTGTATAATATGCATGAAATTTAAACGAGATTACAACATGCAAAACTTGATGCATACGCCCCGTGATCGTCTGTTCGTGGTAAACTGGGAAAAAGGGGGGAGCATGATGACCTACATGTACTTCTAAACCACGACTTCCACTCTAATATCATTAATTATTATCGATATTCTCGACTAGCCTTTGCACATATGTAATGTTAAAAATCACATACCTCGGCCTTTTGACGCTTCTGTAGTGCTCCCCTGCGAATGTGTAGGTGTTGAACAACTGGAGTTTCGCCATTTTTTTCTCCGGGTCAGGTGATGCTAGGGGCACATTTGGGGCTGCATCTGGCTTCAGTCGTCGCTTGAAGGTTCCATCAACACCAAGTTCCATCATTCTCAAAGGATCCATTTAAAAGCAGTCACGGGTGAAGTGGGTGGAGCACAATATGTGACCTGATGCTGGATCGAAATTCCATCGTCGACAGTAATGGATCCAGGCTTTTCTCGGCTGGCCGTCCTTTGGGAACGAGAAAAAACTCAGTCCATTGCCTTTGGTTCCTCTGTTGTTGCACCCAAACGCTGCACAGGACACCATTTGAAACTTTTAGCTATTTCACCCACGTGGATGTTTGTTTTGGTTTTCTAATCACGGCTTTGTTATGCTAATTACGTGTGGATATCAATCATCAATCAGCTGATTTAGAAAATGGATGACTGGCGCATGTGACGTCACGAGTGGTTCAGCCTGGTTATCGCACTCAATATCTGCATAATTTCTAGGTCGGCAAAAAGGGCGATAAAAGGGATGTTTATCCCTTTTTACGTATCGTTAATCACATGAAAGTGAAAAAGTAATTATTTTTACAGCATTTTGGAAGTATTTCACAAAGTTTTGTCATGTGTCCTTTAATATGGGTTATGGTTAGAGTTGTAATGCGATTTCCTTCGAGTGCACTTATTCACAACAAAAATAACATTAATACATTATAATCATCTTTAGTACTGCCGGGTTCCAGCTAACTCCACTTTTGTTACCTGTATGTATTTTAACTATGCGGCAATGTCCAGTGAATCAATATACCCTTAACGATATCTCATTGAAATTAATGTTGCTTTTAGGGCATAGTATATACTAAATAATACATATTTCAATTAATATATAAATATTTAAGGCTTTCCATAAATACGTTTTTATCTCTTACTGATTTCACGTTAAATATATGCATTTTCCTCCGAATTTCATTTGGTAAATATAGATATTAGATTTGTTTCAGGCACCATACCGCTCAAATAAGATTTATAAATTAGCCCATTGATTCCCCACGATTTTTAGTCAGATTTTGGGTAAAAAGGTATCATAGGCTGCTCGTAAAGAATGAAAAATACAGTTATCCCCCTTTAATTAATGGTCATTTTCACCTTAAATATATGAATTTTAAACTATGCGACAATGTCCAGTGACTCAATACCCTTAAAGATATCTCATTGAAATTAATGTTGCTTTTAGGGCATAGTATATACTAAATAATACATATTTCATTTAATATATAAATATTTAAGGCTTTCCATAAATACGTTTTTATCTCTTACTGATTTCACGTTAAATATATACATTTTTCTCCGAATTTCATTTGGTAAATAAATATATTAGATTTGTTTCAGGCACCATACTGCTCAAATAAGATTTATAAATTAGCCCATTGATTCCCCACGATTTTTAGTCAGATTTTGGGTAAATTGGTATCATAGGCTGCTCGTAAAGAATGAAAAATACAGTTATCCCCCTTTAATTAATGGTCATTTTCACCTTAAATATATGAATTTTAAACTATGCGACAATGTCCAGTGACTCAATACCCTTAAAGATATCTCATTGAAATTAATGTTGCTTTTAGGGCATAGTATATACTAAATAATACCTATTTCATTTAATATATAAATATTTAAGGCTTTCCATAAATACGTTTTTATATCTTACTGATTTCACGTTAAATATATGCATTTTTCTCCGAATTTCATTTGGTAAATAAAGATATTAGATTTGTTTCAGGCACCATACCGTTCAAATAAGATTTATAAATTAGCCCATTGATTCCCCACGATTTTTAGTCAGATTTTGGGTAAGTAGGTATCATAGGCTGCTCGTAAAGAATGAAAAATACAGTTATCCCCTTTTAATTAATGGTCATTTTCACGTTAAATATATGAATTTTAAACTATGCGACAATGTCCAGTGATTCAATACCCTTAAAGATATCTCATTGAAATTAATGTTGCTTTTAGGGCATAGTATATACTAAATAATACATATTTCATTTAATATATAAATATTTAAGGCTTTCCATAAATACGTTTTTATCTCTTACTGATTTCATGTTAAATATATACATTTTTCTCCGAATTTCATTTGGTAAATAAAGATATTAGATTTGTTTCAGGCACCATACCGTTCAAATAAGATTTATAAATTAGCCCATTGATTACCCACGATTTTTAGTCAGATTTTGGGTAAATAGGTATCATAGACTGCTCGTAAAGAATGAAAAATACAGTTATCCCCCTTTAATTATTAGTCATTTTCACATTAAATATATGAATTTTTAACTATGCCGCAGTGTCCAGTGACTCAATACCCTTAAAGATATCTCATTGAAATTAATGTTGCTTTTAGGGCATAGTATATACTAAATAATACATATTTCAATTAATATATAAATATTTAAGGCTTTCCATAAATACGTTTTTATATCTTACTGATTTCACGTTAAATATATGCATTTTTCTCCGAATTTCATTTGGTAAATAAAGATATTAGATTTGTTTCAGGCACCATACCGTTCAAATAAGATTTATAAATTAGCCCATTGATTCCCCACGATTTTTAGTCAGATTTTGGGTAAATAGGTATCATAGGCTGCTCGTAAAGAATGAAAAATACAGTTATCCCCCTTTAATTATTAGTCATTTTCACATTAAATATATGAATTTTAAACTATGCGGCAATGTCCAGTGACTCAATACCCATTCCGTGACATAAACAAACTTTTCATAGACGTTTTAAGAGGGATACAAGGCTTGTCAAAGGCTGAAAAACAATTTGCTGGACAATTCACATGTTTGAATAATTTTGGCATCAACATATTAATATAAAAAGTCACTAGGCGGTAGGAATTAGTGAAATAAATTAAATTCTACGCCTCGATATCTTTGTCGCTGCATTGATCAACTACCGAAGGCAGTTTACGATAAAAACAAAAGGATCAAGCTTTACTGACTTAATGGTGAAGTAGAAAAAAAACTGTCCTATCTAAACGTGTAACTCATAGACACTGAGATAACCTATAAAGAACGATAATAGTCAAAATCTTCACACCTACCTTTTTGATGATTTAAAATCTGCCATCTTGAAATGACCATTCCTTATCGGGTACACGACAGTGGTACTGTCAATAAAAAAAAATGTCGGATGTAAAAATACGGATGAAAACACATAAATTGACGCTACATTGTAGGAATAATGACACTCTTTTCTTAAGAAAGGATAAATACAGCAAGCAAGCTTGTTATACATTTAAATTTCACCCCGAGATCAAAATATTACTAAAACTAGGATGTCAACAAACAACACACATAACAAACAAAACACGTGACGCTATCAAAAAAAATAAATAAAAAAAATATCGTTAACTAATGAAATAGAAAATTGAAGTACAACTTTTTAAAATATTTTATTGGATAAAAATACAATAATGAATGGAGTATGTGATCTGAGCTCTTCCTGTCCAAAAATATGTAGAAGAATATTCGATTATTAGCATCGTGTTATCGGTTTTCGTGCTATTATCGATTTTCAGATATAGCGATTAACAGTGTTAACCCTTCATTCATATGACGATTGGAATTTTCAAAGAATGCCTAGTTAAATATTTCTTTGTACATAAGATTGTTCTTAAAGCCATTCTTGTATTTTAATATACTCTCGATTATCTGGCAACTTTTGCTGTCAGTAAAATGGCGTCATCTGTTTTCGTATGAAGTAAAAACAGGGCCGATATACGGGATGGAAACGAATATAAAATCCGGAAATGGCTGGTTTTAAAATTTCATGGTTCTGGCCATCTACCAAATCATATTACATCTAAATAAAATAACAGAATGTTTGAAAATGACCACTTTCAAAATTGTGTTTACTTTTGATGTTTTTCTTAGTACTGAAACCACAATGCACTGCAAAGTGACATGTATTTTATATAAGAAACAGGCATATTTCAGTCAGCTCTTTTGTTTACAAGTACGATCAGTGACCCCATGACAGTTACATGATAGAAAGAGCCGGTGCCTGAGAGGCAGACGACATAGTAAGTTCAATTTTATATAGCCCTTCTGGATTTTTTTCCAGCTACTTTATAAATGAAGTAAATTTTTAGCATTACAAAAAGTACGGTTCAGTAGGTAGGTTCACTGTTTTTGGTACTTGCGTCTTTAAAAGCAAACTTTAACATCTTTTATGAATTTATTACACAATCACTTTTTGCAGATTTACGTTTTGTTTCTATATACTTATGGCAAAACAAACGAATCGGAGAAAACGATCCGTCTTTAATGAGACACATTTACAAAAGATTTTTTTCGAAAATTTAAGAACTACGAAATTATGTGGAAAAAAAGAACAGACATCGGAACAATGTCATGAATTCGTAAAAAAATAAAAATAGGCCTATGCTACGGAGTAAAATTGTTTTAATGCTATTATTTATAAGATCGCACTTTGTAATCGATCGTTCATGCACTACAATAAAGCTACACATAAGCTCTGCTTCTTAGCTAAAAGCACAGAAAGTTACAGGGTAGGAAGCCATAAAATTGAGAGGATTATGTAAACATATAATTTGTAATAGTTTTCATTTGACAATTACAGACGATGCATATTATAAATACTTTTAAAGTATATTATACAAAACTTCAGGGTACATCTCTTACGTAATATAATAATTTGTTTATGGAAATACAATATTCTTACTTGCCAACAGTAAAAAGATTAATCTGTTTTCATAACGGTTATTTCTGATTTGAACAAAGCGTAATATGTCTGCGTAAAGAAAACATTTTTTGTTTAATTTAATAACGTCTTTCGAACTGGCGGACCCTTCTGATTAATCTCAGAATAGTCATAAAAAATACGATTGTTGTTTTTATAAGGAAAAATTGCATATGAATGTTTTTTGTCTATTTTGCTTTTTGGGGTTTGCAAGAAAAATGTTCTACCCTGCTCTGTTCACCCTGCTTTACTTCATAATTTTGGATGTTGCTATATCATTCTGATGATGCACAAAAAAAATCAAGATAAAAATGAACAATCCAATATAACTTACGATCAATGTTAATCTTAAGATTTTTTTGTGAAAATAGCCCCAGAATCATTGCTGCATCAGGTGCGGATCCAGCAGTTTTGAAAACGGGGACCCAGGCTCTTGTTTGCCAATTTTTACCCAATTTATATACGAATTTTACTAAATTGTCGAACACCCCCTTGCTCCGCCAGTGTGCTTTAATATGCACCCATTCCTAATGTATACTTGATCACCTATTAGAACCTTTAAAATTTTTATTGCATCTCCTATTCTAGTCACGGGTACCGTTAAATGGTCACAAAATGTGTATTGCGTTTCTGATTATTGCCAAAGATTGTGACACATGTATTCATGTATTCGGTCAGAGTCCCGTCGACCGGATGTAAGATGACACTTGTATATTCTGCCTGGTAATATTAGGTACCCTGCTGAGTGAACCGGTGTGAATGTACCTGTCGTTTTCAGAATGAAAATAAAAATAAGTAAACCCGCCTTTCATTTCTTATTTCAGGAATTATTTGCCTTAATTTATTGAAGAATAAAATATTTCAAATTGAAATATGGTCTCTCGCTTTACGGCGTTTACATAGGGATATGATTATTTGTTTTATATCATAAACAAAAATATTTATTGTTCATTAAGGTGCCTCATTACAATAATCAGAACTTTTAAAGCACAATAACTTTGACGCTGTACATACACAATCCTGTGCTATAAAACAAGACATAAATAGCTTAATAGAGACCGATAGTTTAATATATACTTAATTCATTTTTTAGTAAATAGTCCCAGCATAGGTAATACAAGGTTAATGTGTTTCTCGCATGATAATCAAAAACAAGTAATAGTGAAGTGACAACAGTATACGTATTCTGTACGTGTATCACACTTTGCTAATATTTTAATACATTTAAAGTCACATTTCTTAATAAACATCGCATTAAGTTAAAATACGACATGAAAATCAAATACGCAACAATTGATGGATTATTGTGTATTGAATACACTAAATGTATTAAGGGCCAGACTAGTATGACATAAATAATAATAATATATAAATAAATAAATACGTATAAATACACGATAATATAATACTATAGATCGTCATATTCAATGAGCTAGTGACGACTACAGTATTACGTAATCTCTCTACTCAGCGGGTGATTTAGATGACCGTGCGATTTAACTGGTAAAATGCAAATTTAAAAGGTAAAACGCTAAAATCCCACGATAATGCAAATTTAAAAGGAAAACGCAAATATAAAAGGAAAAACGCTGAAATCCCACGACAATGCAAATTTAAAAGGAAAAACGCAAATATAAAAGTAAAAACGCTAAAATCCAACGACAATGCAAATTTAAAAGGAAAAACGCTAAAATCCCAGGACAATGCAAATTTAAAAAGAAAAACGCCAATATTAAAGGAAAAACGCTAAAATCCCACGACAATGCAAATTTAAAAGGAAAAACGCAAATATAAAAGGAAAAACGCTAAAATGCCACGACAATGCAAATTTAAAAGGTAAAACGCAAATATAACAAGACAATTCGCTAATTTAACTGGTAAACGCTAATATAACTGGTAATCTTTAATTATTTGCATTTTACCGGGAATATTTGCATTTTACCGGGGATATTTGCATTTTCTATTTCCTAGTGATATCGTATACCAAAACTTAGACTTATATCGCATACCAAAACCTAGATTTATACCATATACCACAACCTAGATTTATCTCGTATACCAAAACCTAGATTTATACCGCATACCAATATCTAGATTCATATCGAATACCAAAACCTAGATTTATATCGTATACCAAAACTTAGACTTATATCGCATACCAAAACCTAGATTTATACCATATACCACAACCTAGATTTATATTGCACACAAAAACCTAGATTTATATCGTTTGCCAAAACCTAGATTTATATCTTATACCAAAACCTAGATTTATACAGCATATCAAAGCCTAGATTTATACCGTAGATTTTGGTATACGGCATAACTATAGGCTTTGGTATGCGATATAAATCTAAGTTCTGGTATACGATATAAATCTAAGTTTTGGTATGCGGTAAGTATCGATTACCAAAACCTAGATTTATATCGTATACCAAAACCTATATTTATACTGCATACCAAAACCTAGATTTATACCGTATACCAAAACCTAGTTTTATACCGTATGCCAAAACCTAGAATTACATCATATGCGAAAACCTAGATTTACATCATACACCACAACCTAGATTTATAAACAACCTAGATAAATCTCGTATACCAAAACCTAGATTAATACCGTATACCAAAACATAGATTTATATCGCATACCAAAATCTAGATTTATGTAGTATAGCAAAACCTAGATTTATCTCGTATACCGAAACATAGATTTATATCATAATACCAATACCTAGATTTATATCGCATACCAAAATCTAGATTTATGTAGTAGAGAAAAACCTAGATATATATCGAATACCAAAACCTAGATTTACATCGCATACCAAAATCTAGATTTATGTAGCCTAACAAAACCTAGATTTATATTGTATACCAAAACCTAGATGTATACCGTATACCAAAACCTAGATTTATACCGTAATACCAATACATAGATTTATATCATTTGCCAAAACCTAGATATATATCGAATACCAAAACCTAGATTGATATCGCATACCAAAATCTAGATTGATGTAGTATAGCAAAACCTAGATTTATCTCGTATACCAATACCTAGATTTATATCGTAAGCCAAAGCCTAGATTTATACCGCATACCACAACCTAGATTTATATGGCATACCACAACCTAGATGCATACAGCATAACAAAAGCTATATTTATCTCGCATACCAAAACCTAGATGCATACCATATACCAATACCTAGATTTATCTCGCACACCAAAACCTAGATTTATATCGTATGCAGAAACCTATATTTATACCATATACTATAACCTAGATATGCAATATAAATCTAGGTAATTTTTATTTGATATAAATCTAGGTTTTGGTATACGTTATAAATCTAGGCATGCGATATCAATCTAAGTTGTGTTATAATACATAAATCTAGGTTTTGGTATGCGATATAAATCTAGGTTTTGTTATACAATAGAAATTTAGATATAAATCTAGATTTTTGCATACGATATAAATCTAGGTTTTGGTACACGGTATAAATCTAGGTTTTGGTATCTGAAATAAATCTAGGTTTTGGTATGCGATATAAATCAAAGTTTTGGTATGCGATATAAATCAAAGTTTTGGTATACTATATAAATTTAGGTTTCTTTATTCGATATAAATCTAGGTTTTGGTATACGTTATCAATCTAGGTTTTTGCATGCGATATAAATCTAGGTTTTGGTATGCTATATAAATCTAGGTATTGGTATACGGTATAAATCTAGGTTTTGCTATGCGGTATAAATCTAGGTTCTGGTATGCGAGATAAATCTAGGTTGTGGTATGCGGTATAAATTTAAGTTGTGGTATACGATATAAATCTATGTTTTGGTATGCAATATAAATCTAGGTTTTGGTATACGGTATAAATCTAGGCTTTGGTATGCGGTATAAATCTAAGTTTTGGTATATGATATAAATCGAGGTTTTGGTATACAATATAAATATAGGTTTTTGTATACATATAAATCTATGTTTTAATATATAATATAAATTTAGCTTTTGGTATACGATATAAATTTAGGTTTTGGTATATGATATAAATCTATGTTTTGATATGTGGTATAAATTTAGGTTTTGGCATACGCTATAAATCTAGGTTTTGGTATAAGATATAAATCTAGATTTTGGTACACAATATAAATATAGGTTTTTGTATACATATAAATCTAGGTTTTAATATTTAATATAAATTTAGCTTTTGGTATACGATATAAATTTAGGTTGTGGTTTTACGGTAAAAATCAAGGTTTCGGTATGCGATATAAATCTAAGTTTTGGCATACGATATAAATCTAGGTTTTGGTATTCGATATCAATCTACATATTGGTATGCGGTTTAAATCTAGGTTTTGATATACGAGATAAATCTAGGTTGTGGTATATGGTATAAATCTAGGTTTTGGTATGCGATATAGGTCTAAGTTTTGGTATAAGATATGAATCTAAGTTTTGGTATGCGATATAAATCTAGGTTTTGGTATTCGATATCAATCTAGATATTGGTATGCGGTATAAATCTAGGTTTTGGTATACAAGATAAATCTAGGTTGTGGTATATGGTATAAATCTAGGTTTTGGTATGCGATATAAGTCTAAGTTTTGGTATAAGATATGAATCTAAGTTTTGGTATGCGATATAAATCTAGGTTTTGGTATTCGATATCAATCTAGATATTGGTATGCGGTATAAATCTAGGTTTTGGTATACAAGATAAATCTAGGTTGTGGTATATGGTATAAATCTAGGCTTTGGTATGCGATATAAGTCTAAGTTTTGGTGTAAGATATAAATCGAGGTTATCGTATTCGTTTTAAATCTAGGTTTTGGCAAGGGATATCAATTTAGGTTTTTGCATACGATATAAATCTAGGTTTTGGTATACGATATAAATCTAGGTTTTGGTATGCGATATAAATCTAGGTTTTGGTATGCGATATAAATCTAGGTTTTGGTATACAAAAAAAATTTTGAAAGATATCTCATTGAAATTAATGTTGCTTTTAGGGCATAGTATATATTAAATAATACCTATTTCAATTAATATATAAATATTTAAGGCTTTCCATAAATACGTTTTTATCTCTTACTGATTTCATGTTAAATATATGCATTTTTTTCCGAATTTCATTTGGTAAATAAAGATATTAGATTTGTTTCAGGCACCATACCGCTCAAATAAGATTTATAAATTAGCCCATTGATTCCCCACGATTTTTAGTCAGATTTTGGGTAAATAGGTATCATAGACTGCTCGTAAAGAATGAAAAATACAGTTATCCCCCTTTAATTATTGGTCATTTTGGTAGAAATGCGTAGCTGTGCAGCAAAGTCCAGTAATGCCATACCCTTAGATATATCTCTTTGTGAAATTAATGCTTCAATTAGGGCATAGTAAGAACTAATTAATACAAATTTCAATTTATATATAAATTATATAGGCTTTCCCTAAATGCGTAGTCCTGTCTTATTGATTTTTACGAAAAATACATGTAATATTTTTTTCTCCAAATTTCATATATTAAAGGACAAATGATACAAAAATTTTTTTTCTCAATTTTGTTTGATTTGGTCATTAAATAAACTATAAACATTGTCTTAATTGAAAATAACCCCCTAGGACGCTCATTTTATTGATTATTACCTTTTGAAATTGTCGCGATCTCTGACCTATACATTTTAATGAGCTAAGTGGTCACGTGATTACGTGACGTCACATGCGCCAAAGGATGGCTTCCATGATAAATAGAATTCGTTGTATTTTGAATGATTGTGGTATGTCATATATTTGGAACACGCAGAATTGTATTTCTGATAAATGGTTGAAATTAGTAGTTAAAAATAATTTAGTGGATCAATTTAAACAAACATGGACTTCAATGATTGAACATTCATCAAAAGGGGATAATTATAAGTTATTTAAGCATGATTTAAAATTTGAAGATTATTTGGATGTATTAGATGATAAGGACAAATTCTTACTTGTTAAATTTAGGACTTCAAACCTTAGGCTACCGATAGAAGTTGGGCGTTGGCGTAATATAAAAAGGGAAAATCGGATTTGTAACCTATGCATCGGAAGAAACTTAGGTGATGAATTTCACTATCTATTTGAATGTTCATCTTTGTCAAATGAACGTAAGAAGTATTTTGAACCACACTTTATAAATAGACCAAATATACTTAAGTTTTGTAATATGATGAATTCAAAATCAGTTAGCGTTTTATGTAATATGTGTAAATATATCAGAATTGTAAATATGAGGGTATGTCCTCCAGGTTGATCCGCCTTCCATCTTCCTTTAAATGTAATACTATGTGTTATATTGTTGTTATCTCTGTACCTTTGTAAAATTGGTTATGAGAAATAAAGATATATATAAACGGTCAGTTGAGCGATCGAAGTGAGACAGTAAACAGCCGATAAATATAATGGACAGTGATGACAGTAATATCTCCGATCATGTTGGTGATTTAGACATCCAGCCGTATCAGTTCGAGCCATTATGTAATGATGAAAGTCAACAGGAAAGAGAATATTCAACATCAGAAGACTCGGATATCGACGAAAGTTCCCAAGCTCAGGACAGACTTGTTAACACAAACTGGTGAGGTTTTGTTTATTTGTTAACAATATTAAAAAAAACCACGATTGAACGAAAAACTGAAATAACAGGTTGTACTGACGATGAAATCTTAACCCCCCCCCCCCAATTTACGAAAGTTTCAAGGAATAAAGACGACTGTCGTAGTGCCTCATATAGGTCCCCCTTTTTTAGGATTCTACTTCGCACATTTATAAAATGAACCCTGACACATTTCGAACAGGAGTGATTAAAAACGAAAGACTTTTAAGCCCATCTGACTTTTGTTAGTGCTACAGCCATATTGATACTGATAGTGTGAGTCTTGCCATGTAAAGAGTACCCCCAGGTAAAGAGAACATTGAGTAATTTTAACATTATTTTCACTCAAATGAAGCAGCAAACAAATAATCCACAACATTGACCTCTTTTCCAGAAAACCCACCACTTTATTTATTTGCTTATACAATTACTGATATTATGCATATCTTGAACAAGTCTGCAAGTTGGTACATCTCTTACGAGTTGTCAGGTCTACTGGCTGAGTACCCAATCTCAACACTAACCATTGTATTTATGCATGTTACGTACATTTCTACAAAAAATTTTCAGAAATTTTAAAGAAAGTTCTGGTAAAGTGGCTCCCTGTGAAGTTTAATACCTGTTGATTTCAAACAATGAATAACATTTTAACTGGCACTTTCAAGTTGACAGAAACACCTTGCATGGGTACCTGGCGAGATAGGGTACACAGCCAGTAATTGTATTCATCAGGGGTAAATTTGCATAGTAATTACTGTTGAAGATCTAGAAAACTTTTTCGAGTTACCTGAAATGTTGACTTAAATGTATTCGAGACAACAAGAATCAATTACTTCTTAATTCCATTCTAGATTAGAGGCAGTTTTCAATCATATTTGAAAAATTGTTCTAGTATTTTGGCCACTGATCCACTTTGTTTTTTGTTGGGGGTCATTTAGGGCTTGCTGTATTTTGTGGGGTGTCCCGCTTGTTGAAGATGGTGTGGTCACCTATATGTCTATTTTTGATCAGCCAGTCAATTCGGAGATGGGATGTTCTCTCATTGACATTTGCTCCATATCTGTTCCTTTTCTTCCCAACTGTATAGTAAAACCCTTCATAAGCTTTACACTATCTGTTTCTGGAACCACTCTGTCAGTCCCATCAGTCTACTTTATATCCATATGTATTTACTTTATAGATGTACCCCATTATTTTTTCATGTTATGCTTGCTTTATATGTAAGTAATGTATCTTATTTTTTAGGTGGGAATGTGGCAATTGCTCCTCAATGACAACACCAGAAGAATGTATTTGTTGTGTTGAAGTGCCCGCAGTTCACTCCCAGATGCTATCAAAGGACATGCAGTGTATTACAGACAGTGACATTTTTATTTCCAACTTCCTTAACCGACATGTTCTTCACGTCAGCATGTACGAGTTCTTGGAAAATGTTGGTCCCTTTGACGACAACGAGCCAATAAATGAGTATGTAATCATATTTCCACATTTTATTCAGTATGTGCATTTTTCAGTAAAATGTGCATAACTATAAACAGGTATATTTACAATGAATAATTTGTATCTTTATACAAATTATATGTATTAACATACAGAACTTACAACACAAGACTTTGTCATGTAAACTCATAAATTTGTTTTTATATAAATTATTATTGGATATGCAGAAGAATTATTTACACGACAAATTAACAATTGTATTTTCAATATAGGAAGATATAAGATGTTTAGAATCATACTCTGTAAAATCTTCTAATTAATCAATTGATAAACTGTTATAATAAGTGAAACTGAATCTAAAAGTTGGTATTTTTATTTCAGACAATACAGATTTATGGCTTACAGACGCTTCGTACAGTGGATTTGGCAGACTTGGAGGTCATAACAGGAAAATTTTTACCAACTTGTGTTGTTCAGAAAATAAGAGACTTTTCCATCAGAAGAATATTGTGGGTTTAAATACGCTACTATTTGAGTAACATTTGTTTGAAATATGTACTATTTCTATGAACTGTGAATTATATACACTGCAGATTATTATATACAATTTACATAAAGAATTAAATTTTAATGTTCACAGTCTTTTCATTGTCTGCTAAATCTTGATCGATGTCTCTGAATGAGGTCTGCTTTCTCAAATATAGTGAATGATGTCAGAGACGGTGGATTGGTAGTGTTGAGCACTTTTACATCATCGTCTTCTTTCCACTACTGCCTGCTTGATCAGGGCCACATACTCTACAATAAAAAGAAAGTTATAAAATCTGGTAAATGACATATACATGTATCACAATTGCAACTTTATATTAGTAGAGTTGATATTTTTAATTTGTTTCTCAACACTGTGTACCTATATGACTATATTTCCTTGAATTACCGGTATACAATTATCAGTATAAATGTATAGCTCATTGACGCAACACATCAAATAAACCGTTAAGCTGCTTTAGCAAATTTTAACTGAAAACAGGATGGATAGGACATAATGCATGTGAGAAAAAAAGAAAATCAGTGCAAAAGAACAAGGTTTTTATATTTATTGCTGTTCTTCATCTTGGTGAAACTGGAAGTTTGACAAAATTAAACTGGTCAAAAGGTATGACTTTTACATTACAGTGTGAAGTATACATTTACAGTAAAACATCACAGAGACTGCACAAATGTTTTCCAGAAATGCATATTGTTTAGTGACTAATAAAAGAATATGCAGGATTGAAAAAGTGGGTTAATAAATGAGTGGTTCTCAAGCTACTGATGTTTGACAATACTAACCAAATGATGGTGGTGGTGTCCTAGGTTTTGCAATAGCGTGTGTTCCCTTCTTTGGGTAGCAGGTGTTGAAGCATTGCTGTCCATCTTTAGTTGTTGCTTGGTCTCTGTTGCAGTTCTCGTTGTAATGAAGTGCAGCTATTCCTAACCTGCAAAAATCAAATCAGTTTGAAAAAAAATATACAAATATTTACATTTGATTTGTTACAAAATAAAACCACCACATTTTACTTTTTGGATGCAAACACTTTTTCTTATGAATAAACAATATTATAAGCTACATGTTCAAAAGGTTACATCAGTATACATTGCACTTTTCTGTTTGGTAAACAATTTCACACTTGTAATTTTTTCTTCGAGTTTGCTTGTTCATTTTTCCTCTTCATCATGTTTATATGAATGATTTTTTTTTATATTTGCACTGTAACATACAGTGGTGTATTTTCAGTTGTCAAATCTGAGTTAAAAATAGTATTGTTATTTGTTTACATTTGGTAAAGGTCAGAATCTGGACCGTACGTACATTTGTACGTGTGTGGAGAACGTATACTAGTAATTTATGAAACTGGAAAGCAATTATAACACTTGTATAATATGCATGAAATTTAAACGAGATTACAACATGCAAAACTTGATGCATACGCCCCGTGATCGTCTGTTCGTGGTAAACTGGGAAAAAGGGGGGAGCATGATGACCTACATGTACTTCTAAACCACGACTTCCACTCTAATATCATTAATTATTATCGATATTCTCGACTAGCCTTTGCACATATGTAATGTTAAAAATCGCATACCTCGGCCTTTTGACGCTTCTGTAGTGCTCCCCTGCGAATGTGTAGGTGTTGAACAACTGGAGTTTCGCCATTTTTTTCTCCGGGTCAGGTGATGCTAGGGGCACATTTGGGGCTGCATCTGGCTTCAGTCGTCGCTTGAAGGTTCCATCAACACCAAGTTCCATCATTCTCAAAGGATCCATTTAAAAGCAGTCACGGGTGAAGTGGGTGGAGCACAATATGTGACCTGATGTTGGATCGAAATTCCATCGTCGACAGTAATGGATCCAGGCTTTTCTCGGCTGGCCGTCCTTTGGGAACGAGAAAAAACTCAGTCCATTGCCTTTGGTTCCTCTGTTGTTGCACCCAAACGCTGCACAGGACACCATTTGAAACTTTTAGCTATTTCACCCACGTGGATGTTTGTTTTGGTTTTCTAATCACGGCTTTGTTATGCTAATTACGTGTGGATATCAATCATCAATCAGCTGATTTAGAAAATGGATGACTGGCGCATGTGACGTCACGAGTGGTTCAGCCTGGTTATCGCACTCAATATCTGCATAATTTCTAGGTCGGCAAAAAGGGCGATAAAAGGGATGTTTATCCCTTTTTACGTATCGTTAATCACATGAAAGTGAAAAAGTAATTATTTTTACAGCATTTTGGAAGTATTTCACAAAGTTTTGTCATGTGTCCTTTAATATGGGTTATGGTTAGAGTTGTAATGCGATTTCCTTCGAGTGCACTTATTCACAACAAAAATAACATTAATACATTATAATCATCTTTAGTACTGCCGGGTTCCAGCTAACTCCACTTTTGTTACCTGTATGTATTTTAACTATGCGGCAATGTCCAGTGAATCAATATACCCTTAACGATATCTCATTGAAATTAATGTTGCTTTTAGGGCATAGTATATACTAAATAATACATATTTCAATTAATATATAAATATTTAAGGCTTTCCATAAATACGTTTTTATCTCTTACTGATTTCACGTTAAATATATGCATTTTCCTCCGAATTTCATTTGGTAAATATAGATATTAGATTTGTTTCAGGCACCATACCGCTCAAATAAGATTTATAAATTAGCCCATTGATTCCCCACGATTTTTAGTCAGATTTTGGGTAAAAAGGTATCATAGGCTGCTCGTAAAGAATGAAAAATACAGTTATCCCCCTTTAATTAATGGTCATTTTCACCTTAAATATATGAATTTTAAACTATGCGACAATGTCCAGTGACTCAATACCCTTAAAGTTATCTCATTGAAATTAATGTTGCTTTTAGGGCATAGTATATACTAAATAATACATATTTCATTTAATATATAAATATTTAAGGCTTTCCATAAATACGTTTTTATCTCTTACTGATTTCACGTTAAATATATACATTTTTCTCCGAATTTCATTTGGTAAATAAAGATATTAGATTTGTTTCAGGCACCATACCGCTCAAATAAGATTTATAAATTAGCCCATTGATTCCCCACGATTTTTAGTCAGATTTTGGGTAAAAAGGTATCATAGGCTGCTCGTAAAGAATGAAAAATACAGTTATCCCCCTTTAATTAATGGTCATTTTCACCTTAAATATATGAATTTTAAACTATGCGACAATGTCCAGTGACTCAATACCCTTAAAGATATCTCATTGAAATTAATGTTGCTTTTAGGGCATAGTATATACTAAATAATACCTATTTCATTTAATATATAAATATTTAAGGCTTTCCATAAATACGTTTTTATATCTTACTGATTTCACGTTAAATATATGCATTTTTCTCCGAATTTCATTTGGTAAATAAAGATACTAGATTTGTTTCAGGCACCATACCGTTCAAATAAGATTTATAAATTAGCCCATTGATTCCCCACGATTTTTAGTCAGATTTTGGGCAAGTAGGTATCATAGGCTGCTCGTAAAGAATGAAAAATACAGTTATCCCCCTTTAATTATTGGTCATTTTCACGTTAAATATATGAATTTTAAACTATGCGACAATGTCCAGTGACTAAATACCCTTTAAGATATCTCATTGAAATTAATATTGCTTTTAGGGCATAGTATATACTAAATAATACCTATTTCATTTAATATATAAATATTTAAGGCTTTCCATAAATACGTTTTTATCTCTTACTGATTTCACGTTAAATATATACATTTTTCTCCTAATTTCATTTGGTAAATAAAGATATTAGATTTGTTTCAGGCACCATACCGCTCAAATAAGATTTATAAATTAGCCCATTGATTCCCCACGATTTTTAGTCAGATTTTGGATAAAAAGGTATCATAGGCTGCTCGTAAAGAATGAAAAATACAGTTATCCCCTTTTAATTAATGGTCATTTTCACCTTAAATATATGAATTTTAAACTATGCGACAATGTCCAGTGACTAAATACCCTTTAAGATATCTCATTGAAATTAATGTTGCTTTTAGGGCATAGTATATACTAAATAATACCTATTCCATTTAATATATAAATATTTAAGGCTTTCCATAAATACGTTTTTATCTCTTACTGATTTCACGTTAAATATATACATTTTTCTCCGAATTTCATTTGGTAAATAAAGATATTAGATTAGTTTCAGACACCATACCGCTCAAATAAGATTTATAAATTAGCCCATTGATTACCCACGATTTTTAGTCAGATTTTGGGTAAATAGGTATCATAGGCTGCTCGTAAAGAATGAAAAATACAGTTATCCCCCTTTAATTATTGGTCATTTTCACGTTAAATATATGAATTTTAAACTATGCGACAATGTCCAGTGACTCAATACCCTTAAAGATATCTCATTGAAATTAATGTTGCTTTTAGGGCATAGTATATACTAAATAATACATATTTCAATTAATATATAAATATTTAAGGCTTTCCATAAATATGTTTTTATATCTTACTGATTTCACGTTAAATATATGCATTTTTCTCCTAATTTCATTTGGTAAATAAAGATATTAGATTTGTTACAGGCACCATACCGTTCAAATAAGATTTATATATTAGCCCATTGATTCCCCACGATTTTTAGTCAGATTTTGGGTAAATAGGTATCATAGACTGCTCGTAAAGAATGAAAAATACAGTTATCCCCCTTTAATTATTAGTCATTTTCACATTAAATATATGAATTTTTAACTATGCCGCAGTGTCCAGTGACTCAATACCCTTAAAGATATCTCATTGAAATTAATGTTGCTTTTAGGGCATAGTATATACTAAATAATACATATTTCAATTAATATATAAATATTTAAGGCTTTCCATAAATACGTTTTTATATCTTACTGATTTCACGTTAAATATATGCATTTTTCTCCGAATTTCATTTGGTAAATAAAGATATTAGATTTGTTTCAGGCACCATACCGTTCAAATAAGATTTATAAATTAGCCCATTGATTCCCCACGATTTTTAGTCAGATTTTGGGTAAATAGGTATCATAGGCTGCTCGTAAAGAATGAAAAATACAGTTATCCCCCTTTAATTATTAGTCATTTTCACATTAAATATATGAATTTTAAACTATGCGGCAATGTCCAGTGACTCAATACCCATTCCGTGACATAAGCAAACTTTTCATAGACGTTTTAAGAGGGATACAAGGCTTGTCAAAGGCTGAAAAACAATTTGCTGGACAATTCACATGTTTGAATAATTTTGGCATCAACATATTAATGTAAAAAGTCACTAGGCGGTAGGAATTAGTGAAATAAATTAAATTCTACGCCTCGATATCTTTGTCGCTGCATTGATCAACTACCGAAGGCAGTTTACGATAAAAACAAAAGGATCAAGCTTTACTGACTTAATGGTGAAGTAGAAAAAAGACTGTCCTATCTAAACGTGTAACTCATAGACACTGAGATAACCTATAAAGAACGATAATAGTCAAAATCTTCACACCTACCTTTTTGATGATTTAAAATCTGCCATCTTGAAATGACCATTCCTTATCGGGTACACGACAGTGGTACTGTCAATAAAAAAAAATGTCGGATGTAAAAATACGGATGAAAACACATAAATTGACGCTACATTGTAGGAATAATGACACTCTTTTCTTAAGAAAGGATAAATACAGCAAGCAAGCTTGTTATACATTTAAATTTCACCCCGAGATCAAAATATTACTAAAACTAGGATGTCAACAAACAACACACATAACAAACAAAACACGTGACGCTATCAAAAAAAATAAATAAAAAAAATATCGTTAACTAATGAAATAGAAAATTGAAGTACAACTTTTTAAAATATTTTATTGGATAAAAATACAATAATGAATGGAGTATGTGATCTGAGCTCTTCCTGTCCAAAAATATGTAGAAGAATATTCGATTATTAGCATCGTGTTATCGGTTTTCGTGCTATTATCGATTTTCAGATATAGCGATTAACAGTGTTAACCCTTCATTCATATGACGATTGGAATTTTCAAAGAATGCCTAGTTAAATATTTCTTTGTACATAAGATTGTTCTTAAAGCCATTCTTGTATTTTAATATACTCTCGATTATCTGGCAACTTTTGCTGTCAGTAAAATGGCGTCATCTGTTTTCGTATGAAGTAAAAACAGGGCCGATATACGGGATGGAAACGAATATAAAATCCGGAAATGGCTGGTTTTAAAATTTCATGGTTCTGGCCATCTACCAAATCATATTACATCTAAATAAAATAACAGAATGTTTGAAAATGACCACTTTCAAAATTGTGTTTACTTTTGATGTTTTTCTTAGTACTGAAACCACAATGCACTGCAAAGTGACATGTATTTTATATAAGAAACAGGCATATTTCAGTCAGCTCTTTTGTTTACAAGTACGATCAGTGACCCCATGACAGTTACATGATAGAAAGAGCCGGTGCCTGAGAGGCAGACGACATAGTAAGTTCAATTTTATATAGCCCTTCTGGATTTTTTTCCAGCTACTTTATAAATGAAGTAAATTTTTAGCATTACAAAAAGTACGGTTCAGTAGGTAGGTTCACTGTTTTTGGTACTTGCGTCTTTAAAAGCAAACTTTAACATCTTTTATGAATTTATTACACAATCACTTTTTGCAGATTTACGTTTTGTTTCTATATACTTATGGCAAAACAAACGAATCGGAGAAAACGATCCGTCTTTAATGAGACACATTTACAAAAGATTTTTTTCGAAAATTTAAGAACTACGAAATTATGTGAAAAAAAAGAACAGACATCGGAACAATGTCATGAATTCGTAAAAAAATAAAAATAGGCCTATGCTACGGAGTAAAATTGTTTTAATGCTATTATTTATAAGATCGCACTTTGTAATCGATCGTTCATGCACTACAATAAAGCTACACATAAGCTCTGCTTCTTAGCTAAAAGCACAGAAAGTTACAGGGTAGGAAGCCATAAAATTGAGAGGATTATGTAAACATATAATTTGTAATAGTTTTCATTTGACAATTACAGACGATGCATATTATAAATACTTTTAAAGTATATTATACAAAACTTCAGGGTACATCTCTTACGTAATATAATAATTTGTTTATGGAAATACAATATTCTTACTTGCCAACAGTAAAAAGATTAATCTGTTTTCATAACGGTTATTTCTGATTTGAACAAAGCGTAATATGTCTGCGTAAAGAAAACATTTTTTGTTTAATTTAATAACGTCTTTCGAACTGGCGGACCCTTCTGATTAATCTCAGAATAGTCATAAAAAATACGATTGTTGTTTTTATAAGGAAAAATTGCATATGAATGTTTTTTGTCTATTTTGCTTTTTGGGGTTTGCAAGAAAAATGTTCTACCCTGCTCTGTTCACCCTGCTTTACTTCATAATTTTGGATGTTGCTATATCATTCTGATGATGCACAAAAAAAATCAAGATAAAAATGAACAATCCAATATAACTTACGATCAATGTTAATCTTAAGATTTTTTTGTGAAAATAGCCCCAGAATCATTGCTGCATCAGGTGCGGATCCAGCAGTTTTGAAAACGGGGACCCAGGCTCTTGTTTGCCAATTTTTACCCAATTTATATACGAATTTTACTAAATTGTCGAACACCCCCTTGCTCCGCCAGTGTGCTTTAATATGCACCCATTCCTAATGTATACTTGATCACCTATTAGAACCTTTAAAATTTTTATTGCATCTCCTATTCTAGTCACGGGTACCGTTAAATGGTCACAAAATGTGTATTGCGTTTCTGATTATTGCCAAAGATTGTGACACATGTATTCATGTATTCGGTCAGAGTCCCGTCGACCGGATGTAAGATGACACTTGTATATTCTGCCTGGTAATATTAGGTACCCTGCTGAGTGAACCGGTGTGAATGTACCTGTCGTTTTCAGAATGAAAATAAAAATAAGTAAACCCGCCTTTCATTTCTTATTTCAGGAATTATTTGCCTTAATTTATTGAAGAATAAAATATTTCAAATTGAAATATGGTCTCTCGCTTTACGGCGTTTACATAGGGATATGATTATTTGTTTTATATCATAAACAAAAATATTTATTGTTCATTAAGGTGCCTCATTACAATAATCAGAACTTTTAAAGCACAATAACTTTGACGCTGTACATACACAATCCTGTGCTATAAAACAAGACATAAATAGCTTAATAGAGACCGATAGTTTAATATATACTTAATTCATTTTTTAGTAAATAGTCCCAGCATAGGTAATACAAGGTTAATGTGTTTCTCGCATGATAATCAAAAACAAGTAATAGTGAAGTGACAACAGTATACGTATTCTGTACGTGTATCACACTTTGCTAATATTTTAATACATTTAAAGTCACATTTCTTAATAAACATCGCATTAAGTTAAAATACGACATGAAAATCAAATACGCAACAATTGATGGATTATTGTGTATTGAATACACTAAATGTATTAAGGGTCAGACTAGTATGACATAAATAATAATAATATATAAATAAATAAATACGTATAAATACACGATAATATAATACTATAGATCGTCATATTCAATGAGCTAGTGACGACTACAGTATTACGTAATCTCTCTACTCAGCGGGTGATTTAGATGACCGTGCGATTTAACTGGTAAAATGCAAATTTAAAAGGTAAAACGCTAAAATCCCACGATAATGCAAATTTAAAAGGAAAACGCAAATATAAAAGGAAAAACGCTGAAATCCCACGACAATGCAAATTTAAAAGGAAAAACGCAAATATAAAAGTAAAAACGCTAAAATCCAACGACAATGCAAATTTAAAAGGAAAAACGCTAAAATCCCAGGACAATGCAAATTTAAAAAGAAAAACGCCAATATTAAAGGAAAAACGCTAAAATCCCACGACAATGCAAATTTAAAAGGAAAAACGCAAATATAAAAGGAAAAACGCTAAAATGCCACGACAATGCAAATTTAAAAGGTAAAACGCAAATATAACAAGACAATTCGCTAATTTAACTGGTAAACGCTAATATAACTGGTAATCTTTAATTATTTGCATTTTACCGGGAATATTTGCATTTTACCGGGGATATTTGCATTTTCTATTTCCTAGTGATATCGTATGCCAAAACTTAGACTTATATCGCATACCAAAACCTAGATTTATACCATATACCACAACCTAGATTTATCTCGTATACCAAAACCTAGATTTATACCGCATACCAATATCTAGATTCATATCGAATACCAAAACCTAGATTTATATCGTATACCAAAACTTAGACTTATATCGCATACCAAAACCTAGATTTATACCATATACCACAACCTAGATTTATATTGCACACAAAAACCTAGATTTATATCGTTTGCCAAAACCTAGATTTATATCTTATACCAAAACCTAGATTTATACAGCATATCAAAGCCTAGATTTATACCGTAGATTTTGGTATACGGCATAACTATAGGCTTTGGTATGCGATATAAATCTAAGTTCTGGTATACGATATAAATCTAAGTTTTGGTATGCGGTAAGAATCGATTACCAAAACCTAGATTTATATCGTATACCAAAACCTATATTTATACTGCATACCAAAACCTAGATTTATACCGTATACCAAAACCTAGTTTTATACCGTATGCCAAAACCTAGAATTACATCATATGCGAAAACCTAGATTTACATCATATACCACAACCTAGATTTATAAACAACCTAGATAAATCTCGTATACCAAAACCTAGATTAATACCGTATACCAAAACATAGATTTATATCGCATACCAAAATCTAGATTTATGTAGTATAGCAAAACCTAGATTTATCTCGTATACCGAAACATAGATTTATATCATAATACCAATACCTAGATTTATATCGCATACCAAAATCTAGATTTATGTAGTAGAGAAAAACCTAGATATATATCGAATACCAAAACCTAGATTTACATCGCATACCAAAATCTAGATTTATGTAGCCTAACAAAACCTAGATTTATATTGTATACCAAAACCTAGATGTATACCGTATACCAAAACCTAGATTTATACCGTAATACCAATACATAGATTTATATCATTTGCCAAAACCTAGATATATATCGAATACCAAAACCTAGATTGATATCGCATACCAAAATCTAGATTGATGTAGTATAGCAAAACCTAGATTTATCTCGTATACCAATACCTAGATTTATATCGTAAGCCAAAGCCTAGATTTATACCGCATACCACAACCTAGATTTATATGGCATACCACAACCTAGATGCATACAGCATAACAAAAGCTATATTTATCTCGCATACCAAAACCTAGATGCATACCATATACCAATACCTAGATTTATCTCGCACACCAAAACCTAGATTTATATCGTATGCAGAAACCTATATTTATACCATATACTATAACCTAGATATGCAATATAAATCTAGGTAATTTTTATTTGATATAAATCTAGGTTTTGGTATACGTTATAAATCTAGGCATGCGATATCAATCTAAGTTGTGTTATAATACATAAATCTAGGTTTTGGTATGCGATATAAATCTAGGTTTTGTTATACAATAGAAATTTAGATATAAATCTAGATTTTTGCATACGATATAAATCTAGGTTTTGGTACACGGTATAAATCTAGGTTTTGGTATCTGAAATAAATCTAGGTTTTGGTATGCGATATAAATCAAAGTTTTGGTATGCGATATAAATCAAAGTTTTGGTATACTATATAAATTTAGGTTTCTTTATTCGATATAAATCTAGGTTTTGGTATACGTTATCAATCTAGGTTTTTGCATGCGATATAAATCTAGGTTTTGGTATGCTATATAAATCTAGGTATTGGTATACGGTATAAATCTAGGTTTTGCTATGCGGTATAAATCTAGGTTCTGGTATGCGAGATAAATCTAGGTTGTGGTATGCGGTATAAATTTAAGTTGTGGTATACGATATAAATCTATGTTTTGGTATGCAATATAAATCTAGGTTTTGGTATACGGTATAAATCTAGGCTTTGGTATGCGGTATAAATCTAAGTTTTGGTATATGATATAAATCGAGGTTTTGGTATACAATATAAATATAGGTTTTTGTATACATATAAATCTATGTTTTAATATATAATATAAATTTAGCTTTTGGTTTACGATATAAATTTAGGTTTTGGTATATGATATAAATCTATGTTTTGATATGTGGTATAAATTTAGGTTTTGGCATACGCTATAAATCTAGGTTTTGGTATAAGATATAAATCTAGATTTTGGTACACAATATAAATATAGGTTTTTGTATACATATAAATCTAGGTTTTAATATTTAATATAAATTTAGCTTTTGGTATACGATATAAATTTAGGTTGTGGTTTTACGGTAAAAATCAAGGTTTCGGTATGCGATATAAATCTAAGTTTTGGCATACGATATAAATCTAGGTTTTGGTATTCGATATCAATCTACATATTGGTATGCGGTTTAAATCTAGGTTTTGATATACGAGATAAATCTAGGTTGTGGTATATGGTATAAATCTAGGTTTTGGTATGCGATATAGGTCTAAGTTTTGGTATAAGATATGAATCTAAGTTTTGGTATGCGATATAAATCTAGGTTTTGGTATTCGATATCAATCTAGATATTGGTATGCGGTATAAATCTAGGTTTTGGTATACAAGATAAATCTAGGTTGTGGTATATGGTATAAATCTAGGTTTTGGTATGCGATATAAGTCTAAGTTTTGGTATAAGATATGAATCTAAGTTTTGGTATGCGATATAAATCTAGGTTTTGGTATTCGATATCAATCTAGATATTGGTATGCGGTATAAATCTAGGTTTTGGTATACAAGATAAATCTAGGTTGTGGTATATGGTATAAATCTAGGTTTTGGTATGCGATATAAGTCTAAGTTTTGGTGTAAGATATAAATCGAGGTTATCGTATTCGTTTTAAATCTAGGTTTTGGCAAGGGATATCAATTTAGGTTTTTGCATACGATATAAATCTAGGTTTTGGTATACGTTATAAATCTAGGTTTTGGTATGCGATATAAATCTAGGTTTTGGTATGCGATATAAATCTAGGTTTTGGTATACAAAAAAAATTTTGAAAGATATCTCATTGAAATTAATGTTGCTTTTAGGGCATAGTATATATTAAATAATACCTATTTCAATTAATATATAAATATTTAAGGCTTTCCATAAATACGTTTTTATCTCTTACTGATTTCATGTTAAATATATGCATTTTTTTCCGAATTTCATTTGGTAAATAAAGATATTAGATTTGTTTCAGGCACCATACCGCTCAAATAAGATTTATAAATTAGCCCATTGATTCCCCACGATTTTTAGTCAGATTTTGGGTAAATAGGTATCATAGACTGCTCGTAAAGAATGAAAAATACAGTTATCCCCCTTTAATTATTGGTCATTTTGGTAGAAATGCGTAGCTGTGCAGCAAAGTCCAGTAATGCCATACCCTTAGATATATCTCTTTGTGAAATTAATGCTTCAATTAGGGCATAGTAAGAACTAATTAATACAAATTTCAATTTATATATAAATTATATAGGCTTTCCCTAAATGCGTAGTCCTGTCTTATTGATTTTTACGAAAAATACATGTAATATTTTTTTCTCCAAATTTCATATATTAAAGGACAAATGATACAAAAAATAATTTTCTCAATTTTGTTTGATTTGGTCATTAAATAAACTATAAACATTGTCTTAATTGAAAATAACCCCCTAGGACGCTCATTTTATTGATTATTACCTTTTGAAATTGTCGCGATCTCTGACCTATACATTTTAATGAGCTAAGTGGTCACGTGATTACGTGACGTCACATGCGCCAAAGGATGGCTTCCATGATAAATAGAATTCGTTGTATTTTGAATGATTGTGGTATGTCATATATTTGGAACACGCAGAATTGTATTTCTGATAAATGGTTGAAATTAGTAGTTAAAAATAATTTAGTGGATCAATTTAAACAAACATGGACTTCAATGATTGAACATTCATCAAAAGGGGATAATTATAAGTTATTTAAGCATGATTTAAAATTTGAAGATTATTTGGATGTATTAGATGATAAGGACAAATTCTTACTTGTTAAATTTAGGACTTCAAACCTTAGGCTACCGATAGAAGTTGGGCGTTGGCGTAATATAAAAAGGGAAAATCGGATTTGTAACCTATGCATCGGAAGAAACTTAGGTGATGAATTTCACTATCTATTTGAATGTTCATCTTTGTCAAATGAACGTAAGAAGTATTTTGAACCACACTTTATAAATAGACCAAATATACTTAAGTTTTGTAATCTGATGAATTCAAAATCAGTTAGCGTTTTATGTAATATGTGTAAATATATCAGAATTGTAAATATGAGGGTATGTCCTCCAGGTTGATCCGCCTTCCATCTTCCTTTAAATGTAATACTATGTGTTATATTGTTGTTATCTCTGTACCTTTGTAAAATTGGTTATGAGAAATAAAGATATATATAAACGGTCAGTTGAGCGATCGAAGTGAGACAGTAAACAGCTGATAAATATAATGGACAGTGATGACAGTAATATCTCCGATCATGTTGGTGATTTAGACATCCAGCCGTATCAGTTCGAGCCATTATGTAATGATGAAAGTCAACAGGAAAGAGAATATTCAACATCAGAAGACTCGGATATCGACGAAAGTTCCCAAGCTCAGGACAGACTTGTTAACACAAACTGGTGAGGTTTTGTTTATTTGTTAACAATATTAAAAAAAACCACGATTGAACGAAAAACTGAAATAACAGGTTGTACTGACGATGAAATCTTAACCCCCCCCCCCCCCCAATTTACGAAAGTTTCAAGGAATAAAGACGACTGTCGTAGTGCCTCATATAGGTCCCCCTTTTTTAGGATTCTACTTCGCACATGTATAAAATGAACCCTGACACATTTCGAACAGGAGTGATTAAAAACGAAAGACTTTTAAGCCCATCTGACTTTTGTTAGTGCTACAGCCATATTGATACTGATAGTGTGAGTCTTGCCATGTAAAGAGTACCCCCAGGTAAAGAGAACATTGAGTAATTTTAACATTATTTTCACTCAAATGAAGCAGCAAACAAATAATCCACAACATTGACCTCTTTTCCAGAAAACCCACCACTTTATTTATTTGCTTATACAATTACTGATATTATGCATATCTTGAACAAGTCTGCAAGTTGGTACATCTCTTACGAGTTGTCAGGTCTACTGGCTGAGTACCCAATCTCAACACTAACCATTGTATTTATGCATGTTACGTACATTTCTACAAAAAAATTTCAGAAATTTTAAAGAAAGTTCTGGTAAAGTGGCTCCCTGTGAAGTTTAATACCTGTTGATTTCAAACAATGAATAACATTTTAACTGGCACTTTCAAGTTGACAGAAACACCTTGCATGGGTACCTGGCGAGATAGGGTACACAGCCAGTAATTGTATTCATCAGGGGTAAATTTGCATAGTAATTACTGTTGAAGATCTAGAAAACTTTTTCGAGTTACCTGAAATGTTGACTTAAATGTATTCGAGACAACAAGAATCAATTACTTCTTAATTCCATTCTAGATTAGAGGCAGTTTTCAATCATATTTGAAAAATTGTTCTAGTATTTTGGCCACTGATCCACTTTGTTTTTTGTTGGGGGTCATTTAGGGCTTGCTGTATTTTGTGGGGTGTCCCGCTTGTTGAAGATGGTGTGGCCACCTATATGTCTATTTTTGATCAGCCAGTCAATTCGGAGATGGGATGTTCTCTCATTGACATTTGCTCCATATCTGTTCCTTTTCTTCCCAACTGTATAGTAAAACCCTTCATAAGCTTTACACTATCTGTTTCTGGAACCACTCTGTCAGTCCCATCAGTCTACTTTATATCCATATGTATTTACTTTATAGATGTACCCCATTATTTTTTCATGTTATGCTTGCTTTATATGTAAGTAATGTATCTTATTTTTTAGGTGGGAATGTGGCAATTGCTCCTCAATGACAACACCAGAAGAATGTATTTGTTGTGTTGAAGTGCCCGCAGTTCACTCCCAGATGCTATCAAAGGACATGCAGTGTATTACAGACAGTGACATTTTTATTTCCAACTTCCTTAACCGACATGTTCTTCACGTCAGCATGTACGAGTTCTTGGAAAATGTTGGTCCCTTTGACGACAACGAGCCAATAAATGAGTATGTAATCATATTTCCACATTTTATTCAGTATGTGCATTTTTCAGTAAAATGTGCATAACTATAAACAGGTATATTTACAATGAATAATTTGTATCTTTATACAAATTATATTTATTAACATACAGAACTTACAACACAAGACTTTGTCATGTAAACTCATAAATTTGTTTTTATATAAATTATTATTGGATATGCAGAAGAATTATTTACACGACAAATTAACAATTGTATTTTCAATATAGGAAGATATAAGATGTTTAGAATCATACTCTGTAAAATCTTCTAATTAATCAATTGATAAACTGTTATAATAAGTGAAACTGAATCTAAAAGTTGGTATTTTTATTTCAGACAATACAGATTTATGGCTTACAGACGCTTCGTACAGTGGATTTGGCAGACTTGGAGGTCATAACAGGAAAATTTTTACCAACTTGTGTTGTTCAGAAAATAAGAGACTTTTCCATCAGAAGAATATTGTGGGTTTAAATACGCTACTATTTGAGTAACATTTGTTTGAAATATGTACTATTTCTATGAACTGTGAATTATATACACTGCAGATTATTATATACAATTTACATAAAGAATTAAATTTTAATGTTCACAGTCTTTTCATTGTCTGCTAAATCTTGATCGATGTCTCTGAATGAGGTCTGCTTTCTCAAATATAGTGAATGATGTCAGAGACGGTGGATTGGTAGTGTTGAGCACTTTTACATCATCGTCTTCTTTCCACTACTGCCTGCTTGATCAGGGCCACATACTCTACAATAAAAAGAAAGTTATAAAATCTGGTAAATGACATATACATGTATCACAATTGCAACTTTATATTAGTAGAGTTGATATTTTTAATTTGTTTCTCAACACTGTGTACCTATATGACTATATTTCCTTGAATTACCGGTATACAATTATCAGTATAAATGTATAGCTCATTGACGCAACACATCAAATAAACCGTTAAGCTGCTTTAGCAAATTTTAACTGAAAACAGGATGGATAGGACATAATGCATGTGAGAAAAAAAGAAAATCAGTGCAAAAGAACAAGGTTTTTATATTTATTGCTGTTCTTCATCTTGGTGAAACTGGAAGTTTGACAAAATTAAACTGGTCAAAAGGTATGACTTTTACATTACAGTGTGAAGTATACATTTACAGTAAAACATCACAGAGACTGCACAAATTTTTTCCAGAAATGCATATTGTTTAGTGACTAATAAAAGAATATGCAGGATTGAAAAAGTGGGTTAATAAATGAGTGGTTCTCAAGCTACTGATGTTTGACAATACTAACCAAATGATGGTGGTGGTGTCCTAGGTTTTGCAATAGCGTGTGTTCCCTTCTTTGGGTAGCAGGTGTTGAAGCATTGCTGTCCATCTTTAGTTGTTGCTTGGTCTCTGTTGCAGTTCTCGTTGTAATGAAGTGCAGCTATTCCTAACCTGCAAAAATCAAATCAGTTTGAAAAAAAATATACAAATATTTACATTTGATTTGTTACAAAATAAAACCACCACATTTTACTTTTTGGATGCAAACACTTTTTCTTATGAATAAACAATATTATAAGCTACATGTTCAAAAGGTTACATCAGTATACATTGCACTTTTCTGTTTGGTAAACAATTTCACACTTGTAATTTTTTCTTCGAGTTTGCTTGTTCATTTTTCCTCTTCATCATGTTTATATGAATGATTTTTTTTTATATTTGCACTGTAACATACAGTGGTGTATTTTCAGTTGTCAAATCTGAGTTAAAAATAGTATTGTTATTTGTTTACATTTGGTAAAGGTCAGAATCTGGACCGTACGTACATTTGTACGTGTGTGGAGAACGTATACTAGTAATTTATGAAACTGGAAAGCAATTATAACACTTGTATAATATGCATGAAATTTAAACGAGATTACAACATGCAAAACTTGATGCATACGCCCCGTGATCGTCTGTTCGTGGTAAACTGGGAAAAAGGGGGGAGCATGATGACCTACATGTACTTCTAAACCACGACTTCCACTCTAATATCATTAATTATTATCGATATTCTCGACTAGCCTTTGCACATATGTAATGTTAAAAATCACATACCTCGGCCTTTTGACGCTTCTGTAGTGCTCCCCTGCGAATGTGTAGGTGTTGAACAACTGGAGTTTCGCCATTTTTTTCTCCGGGTCAGGTGATGCTAGGGGCACATTTGGGGCTGCATCTGGCTTCAGTCGTCGCTTGAAGGTTCCATCAACACCAAGTTCCATCATTCTCAAAGGATCCATTTAAAAGCAGTCACGGGTGAAGTGGGAGGAGCACAATATGTGACCTGATGTTGGATCGAAATTCCATCGTCGACAGTAATGGATCCAGGCTTTTCTCGGCTGGCCGTCCTTTGGGAACGAGAAAAAACTCAGTCCATTGCCTTTGGTTCCTCTGTTGCTGCACCTAAACGCTGCACAGGACACCATTTGAAACTTTTAGCTATTTCACCCACGTGGATGTTTGTTTTGGTTTTCTAATCACGGCTTTGTTATGCTAATTACGTGTGGATATCAATCATCAATCAGCTGATTTAGAAAATGGATGACTGGCGCATGTGACGTCACGAGTGGTTCAGCCTGGTTATCGCACTCAATATCTGCATAATTTCTAGGTCGGCATAAAGGGCGATAAAAGGGATGTTTATCCCTTTTTACGTATCGTTAATCACATGAAAGTGAAAAGGTAATTATTTTTACAGCATTTTGGAAGTATTTCACAAAGTTTTGTCATGTGTCCTTTAATATGGGTTATGGTTAGAGTTGTAATGCGATTTCCTTCGAGTGCACTTATTCACAACAAAAATAACATTAATACATTATAATCATCTTTAGTACTGCCGGGTTCCAGCTAACTCCACTTTTGTTACCTGTATGTATTTTAACTATGCGGCAATGTCCAGTGAATCAATATACCCTTAACGATATCTCATTGAAATTAATGTTGCTTTTAGGGCATAGTATATACTAAATAATACATATTTCAATTAATATATAAATATTTAAGGCTTTCCATAAATACGTTTTTATCTCTTACTGATTTCACGTTAAATATATGCATTTTCCTCCGAATTTCATTTGGTAAATATAGATATTAGATTTGTTTCAGGCACCATACCGCTCAAATAAGATTTATAAATTAGCCCATTGATTCCCCACGATTTTTAGTCAGATTTTGGGTAAAAAGGTATCATAGGCTGCTCGTAAAGAATGAAAAATACAGTTATCCCCCTTTAATTAATGGTCATTTTCACCTTAAATATATGAATTTTAAACTATGCGACAATGTCCAGTGACTCAATACCCTTAAAGATATCTCATTGAAATTAATGTTGCTTTTAGGGCATAGTATATACTAAATAATACATATTTCATTTAATATATAAATATTTAAGGCTTTCCATAAATACGTTTTTATCTCTTACTGATTTCACGTTAAATATATACATTTTTCTCCGAATTTCATTTGGTAAATAAAGATATTAGATTTGTTTCAGGCACCATACCGCTCAAATAAGATTTATAAATTAGCCCATTGATTCCCCACGATTTTTAGTCAGATTTTGGGTAAATTGGTATCATAGGCTGCTCGTAAAGAATGAAAAATACAGTTATCCCCCTTTAATTAATGGTCATTTTCACCTTAAATATATGAATTTTAAACTATGCGACAATGTCCAGTGACTCAATACCCTTAAAGATATCTCATTGAAATTAATGTTGCTTTTAGGGCATAGTATATACTAAATAATACCTATTTCATTTAATATATAAATATTTAAGGCTTTCCATAAATACGTTTTTATATCTTACTGATTTCACGTTAAATATATGCATTTTTCTCCGAATTTCATTTGGTAAATAAAGATATTAGATTTGTTTCAGGCACCATACCGTTCAAATAAGATTTATAAATTAGCCCATTGATTCCCCACGATTTTTAGTCAGATTTTGGGTAAATAGGTATCATAGGCTGCTCGTAAAGAATGAAAAATACAGTTATCCCCCTTTAATTATTGGTCATTTTCACGTTAAATATATGAATTTTAAACTATGCGACAATGTCCAGTGACTAAATACCCTTTAAGATATCTCATTGAAATTAATGTTGCTTTTAGGGCATAGTATATACTAAATAATACCTATTCCATTTAATATATAAATATTTAAGGCTTTCCATAAATACGTTTTTATCTCTTACTGATTTCACGTTAAATATATACATTTTTCTCCGAATTTCATTTGGTAAATAAAGATATTAGATTAGTTTCAGACACCATACCGCTCAAATAAGATTTATAAATTAGCCCATTGATTACCCACGATTTTTAGTCAGATTTTGGGTAAATACGTATCATAGGCTGCTCGTAAAGAATGAAAAATACAGTTATCCCCCTTTAATTATTGGTCATTTTCACGTTAAATATATGAATTTTAAACTATGCGACAATGTCCAGTGACTCAATACCCTTAAAGATATCTCATTGAAATTAATGTTGCTTTTAGGGCATAGTATATACTAAATAATACATATTTCAATTAATATATAAATATTTAAGGCTTTCCATAAATATGTTTTTATATCTTACTGATTTCACGTTAAATATATGCATTTTTCTCCGAATTTCATTTGGTAAATAAAGATATTAGATTTGTTACAGGCACCATACCGTTCAAATAAGATTTATATATTAGCCCATTGATTCCCCACGATTTTTAGTCAGATTTTGGGTAAATAGGTATCATAGACTGCTCGTAAAGAATGAAAAATACAGTTATCCCCCTTTAATTATTAGTCATTTTCACATTAAATATATGAATTTTTAACTATGCCGCAGTGTCCAGTGACTCAATACCCTTAAAGATATCTCATTGAAATTAATGTTGCTTTTAGGGCATAGTATATACTAAATAATACATATTTCAATTAATATATAAATATTTAAGGCTTTCCATAAATACGTTTTTATATCTTACTGATTTCACGTTAAATATATGCATTTTTCTCCGAATTTCATTTGGTAAATAAAGATATTAGATTTGTTTCAGGCACCATACCGTTCAAATAAGATTTATAAATTAGCCCATTGATTCCCCACGATTTTTAGTCAGATTTTGGGTAAATAGGTATCATAGGCTGCTCGTAAAGAATGAAAAATACAGTTATCCCCCTTTAATTATTAGTCATTTTCACATTAAATATATGAATTTTAAACTATGCGGCAATGTCCAGTGACTCAATACCCATTCCGTGACATAAACAAACTTTTCATAGACGTTTTAAGAGGGATACAAGGCTTGTCAAAGGCTGAAAAACAATTTGCTGGACAATTCACATGTTTGAATAATTTTGGCATCAACATATTAATATAAAAAGTCACTAGGCGGTAGGAATTAGTGAAATAAATTAAATTCTACGCCTCGATATCTTTGTCGCTGCATTGATCAACTACCGAAGGCAGTTTACGATAAAAACAAAAGGATCAAGCTTTACTGACTTAATGGTGAAGTAGAAAAAAGACTGTCCTATCTAAACGTGTAACTCATAGACACTGAGATAACCTATAAAGAACGATAATAGTCAAAATCTTCACACCTACCTTTTTGATGATTTAAAATCTGCCATCTTGAAATGACCATTCCTTATCGGGTACACGACAGTGGTACTGTCAATAAAAAAAAATGTCGGATGTAAAAATACGGATGAAAACACATAAATTGACGCTACATTGTAGGAATAATGACACTCTTTTCTTAAGAAAGGATAAATACAGCAAGCAAGCTTGTTATACATTTAAATTTCACCCCGAGATCAAAATATTACTAAAACTAGGATGTCAACAAACAACACACATAACAAACAAAACACGTGACGCTATCAAAAAAAATAAATAAAAAAAATATCGTTAACTAATGAAATAGAAAATTGAAGTACAACTTTTTAAAATATTTTATTGGATAAAAATACAATAATGAATGGAGTATGTGATCTGAGCTCTTCCTGTCCAAAAATATGTAGAAGAATATTCGATTATTAGCATCGTGTTATCGGTTTTCGTGCTATTATCGATTTTCAGATATAGCGATTAACAGTGTTAACCCTTCATTCATATGACGATTGGAATTTTCAAAGAATGCCTAGTTAAATATTTCTTTGTACATAAGATTGTTCTTAAAGCCATTCTTGTATTTTAATATACTCTCGATTATCTGGCAACTTTTGCTGTCAGTAAAATGGCGTCATCTGTTTTCGTATGAAGTAAAAACAGGGCCGATATACGGGATGGAAACGAATATAAAATCCGGAAATGGCTGGTTTTAAAATTTCATGGTTCTGGCCATCTACCAAATCATATTACATCTAAATAAAATAACAGAATGTTTGAAAATGACCACTTTCAAAATTGTGTTTACTTTTGATGTTTTTCTTAGTACTGAAACCACAATGCACTGCAAAGTGACATGTATTTTATATAAGAAACAGGCATATTTCAGTCAGCTCTTTTGTTTACAAGTACGATCAGTGACCCCATGACAGTTACATGATAGAAAGAGCCGGTGCCTGAGAGGCAGACGACATAGTAAGTTCAATTTTATATAGCCCTTCTGGATTTTTTTCCAGCTACTTTATAAATGAAGTAAATTTTTAGCATTACAAAAAGTACGGTTCAGTAGGTAGGTTCACTGTTTTTGGTACTTGCGTCTTTAAAAGCAAACTTTAACATCTTTTATGAATTTATTACACAATCACTTTTTGCAGATTTACGTTTTGTTTCTATATACTTATGGCAAAACAAACGAATCGGAGAAAACGATCCGTCTTTAATGAGACACATTTACAAAAGATTTTTTTCGAAAATTTAAGAACTACGAAATTATGTGAAAAAAAAGAACAGACATCGGAACAATGTCATGAATTCGTAAAAAAATAAAAATAGGCCTATGCTACGGAGTAAAATTGTTTTAATGCTATTATTTATAAGATCGCACTTTGTAATCGATCGTTCATGCACTACAATAAAGCTACACATAAGCTCTGCTTCTTAGCTAAAAGCACAGAAAGTTACAGGGTAGGAAGCCATAAAATTGAGAGGATTATGTAAACATATAATTTGTAATAGTTTTCATTTGACAATTACAGACGATGCATATTATAAATACTTTTAAAGTATATTATACAAAACTTCAGGGTACATCTCTTACGTAATATAATAATTTGTTTATGGAAATACAATATTCTTACTTGCCAACAGTAAAAAGATTAATCTGTTTTCATAACGGTTGTTTCTGATTTGAACAAAGCGTAATATGTCTGCGTAAAGAAAACATTTTTTGTTTAATTTAATAACGTCTTTCGAACTGGCGGACCCTTCTGATTAATCTCAGAATAGTCATAAAAAATACGATTGTTGTTTTTATAAGGAAAAATTGCATATGAATGTTTTTTGTCTATTTTGCTTTTTGGGGTTTGCAAGAAAAATGTTCTACCCTGCTCTGTTCACCCTGCTTTACTTCATAATTTTGGATGTTGCTATATCATTCTGATGATGCACAAAAAAAATCAAGATAAAAATGAACAATCCAATATAACTTACGATCAATGTTAATCTTAAGATTTTTTTGTGAAAATAGCCCCAGAATCATTGCTGCATCAGGTGCGGATCCAGCAGTTTTGAAAACGGGGACCCAGGCTCTTGTTTGCCAATTTTTACCCAATTTATATACGAATTTTACTAAATTGTCGAACACCCCCTTGCTCCGCCAGTGTGCGTTAATATGCACCCATCCCTAATGTATACTTGATCACCTATTAGAACCTTTAAAATTTTTATTGCATCTCCTATTCTAGTCACGGGTACCGTTAAATGGTCACAAAATGTGTATTGCGTTTCTGATTATTGCCAAAGATTGTGACACATGTATTCATGTATTCGGTCAGAGTCCCGTCGACCGGATGTAAGATGACACTTGTATATTCTGCCTGGTAATATTAGGTACCCTGCTGAGTGAACCGGTGTGAATGTACCTGTCGTTTTCAGAATGAAAATAAAAATAAGTAAACCCGCCTTTCATTTCTTATTTCAGGAATTATTTGCCTTAATTTATTGAAGAATAAAATATTTCAAATTGAAATATGGTCTCTCGCTTTACGGCGTTTACATAGGGATATGATTATTTGTTTTATATCATAAACAAAAATATTTATTGTTCATTAAGGTGCCTCATTACAATAATCAGAACTTTTAAAGCACAATAACTTTGACGCTGTACATACACAATCCTGTGCTATAAAACAAGACATAAATAGCTTAATAGAGACCGATAGTTTAATATATACTTAATTCATTTTTTAGTAAATAGTCCCAGCATAGGTAATACAAGGTTAATGTGTTTCTCGCATGATAATCAAAAACAAGTAATAGTGAAGTGACAACAGTATACGTATTCTGTACGTGTATCACACTTTGCTAATATTTTAATACATTTAAAGTCACATTTCTTAATAAACATCGCATTAAGTTAAAATACGACATGAAAATCAAATACGCAACAATTGATGGATTATTGTGTATTGAATACACTAAATGTATTAAGGGTCAGACTAGTATGACATAAATAATAATAATATATAAATAAATAAATACGTATAAATACACGATAATATAATACTATAGATCGTCATATTCAATGAGCTAGTGACGACTACAGTATTACGTAATCTCTCTACTCAGCGGGTGATTTAGATGACCGTGCGATTTAACTGGTAAAATGCAAATTTAAAAGGTAAAACGCTAAAATCCCACGATAATGCAAATTTAAAAGGAAAACGCAAATATAAAAGGAAAAACGCTGAAATCCCACGACAATGCAAATTTAAAAGGAAAAACGCAAATATAAAAGTAAAAACGCTAAAATCCAACGACAATGCAAATTTAAAAGGAAAAACGCTAAAATCCCAGGACAATGCAAATTTAAAAAGAAAAACGCCAATATTAAAGGAAAAACGCTAAAATCCCACGACAATGCAAATTTAAAAGGAAAAACGCAAATATAAAAGGAAAAACGCTAAAATGCCACGACAATGCAAATTTAAAAGGTAAAACGCAAATATAACAAGACAATTCGCTAATTTAACTGGTAAACGCTAATATAACTGGTAATCTTTAATTATTTGCATTTTACCGGGAATATTTGCATTTTACCGGGGATATTTGCATTTTCTATTTCCTAGTGATATCGTATACCAAAACTTAGACTTATATCGCATACCAAAACCTAGATTTATACCATATACCACAACCTAGATTTATCTCGTATACCAAAACCTAGATTTATACCGCATACCAATATCTAGATTCATATCGAATACCAAAACCTAGATTTATATCGTATACCAAAACTTAGACTTATATCGCATACCAAAACCTAGATTTATACCATATACCACAACCTAGATTTATATTGCACACAAAAACCTAGATTTATATCGTTTGCCAAAACCTAGATTTATATCTTATACCAAAACCTAGATTTATACAGCATATCAAAGCCTAGATTTATACCGTAGATTTTGGTATACGGCATAACTATAGGCTTTGGTATGCGATATAAATCTAAGTTCTGGTATACGATATAAATCTAAGTTTTGGTATGCGGTAAGTATCGATTACCAAAACCTAGATTTATATCGTATACCAAAACCTATATTTATACTGCATACCAAAACCTAGATTTATACCGTATACAAAAACCTAGTTTTATACCGTATGCCAAAACCTAGAATTACATCATATGCGAAAACCTAGATTTACATCATATACCACAACCTAGATTTATAAACAACCTAGATAAATCTCGTATACCAAAACCTAGATTAATACCGTATACCAAAACATAGATTTATATCGCATACCAAAATCTAGATTTATGTAGTATAGCAAAACCTAGATTTATCTCGTATACCGAAACATAGATTTATATCATAATACCAATACCTAGATTTATATCGCATACCAAAATCTAGATTTATGTAGTAGAGAAAAACCTAGATATATATCGAATACCAAAACCTAGATTTACATCGCATACCAAAATCTAGATTTATGTAGCCTAACAAAACCTAGATTTATATTGTATACCAAAACCTAGATGTATACCGTATACCAAAACCTAGATTTATACCGTAATACCAATACATAGATATATATCATTTGCCAAAACCTAGATATATATCGAATACCAAAACCTAGATTGATATCGCATACCAAAATCTAGATTGATGTAGTATAGCAAAACCTAGATTTATCTCGTATACCAATACCTAGATTTATATCGTAAGCCAAAGCCTAGATTTATACCGCATACCACAACCTAGATTTATATGGCATACCACAACCTAGATGCATACAGCATAACAAAAGCTATATTTATCTCGCATACCAAAACCTAGATGCATACCATATACCAATACCTAGATTTATCTCGCACACCAAAACCTAGATTTATATCGTATGCAGAAACCTATATTTATACCATATACTATAACCTAGATATGCAATATAAATCTAGGTAATTTTTATTTGATATAAATCTAGGTTTTGGTATACGTTATAAATCTAGGCATGCGATATCAATCTAAGTTGTGTTATAATACATAAATCTAGGTTTTGGTATGCGATATAAATCTAGGTTTTGTTATACAATAGAAATTTAGATATAAATCTAGATTTTTGCATACGATATAAATCTAGGTTTTGGTACACGGTATAAATCTAGGTTTTGGTATCTGAAATAAATCTAGGTTTTGGTATGCGATATAAATCAAAGTTTTGGTATGCGATATAAATCAAAGTTTTGGTATACTATATAAATTTAGGTTTCTTTATTCGATATAAATCTAGGTTTTGGTATACGTTATCAATCTAGGTTTTTGCATGCGATATAAATCTAGGTTTTGGTATGCTATATAAATCTAGGTATTGGTATACGGTATAAATCTAGGTTTTGCTATGCGGTATAAATCTAGGTTCTGGTATGCGAGATAAATCTAGGTTGTGGTATGCGGTATAAATTTAAGTTGTGGTATACGATATAAATCTATGTTTTGGTATGCAATATAAATCTAGGTTTTGGTATACGGTATAAATCTAGGCTTTGGTATGCGGTATAAATCTAAGTTTTGGTATATGATATAAATCGAGGTTTTGGTATACAATATAAATATAGGTTTTTGTATACATATAAATCTATGTTTTAATATATAATATAAATTTAGCTTTTGGTATACGATATAAATTCAGGTTTTGGTATATGATATAAATCTATGTTTTGATATGTGGTATAAATTTAGGTTTTGGCATACGCTATAAATCTAGGTTTTGGTATAAGATATAAATCTAGATTTTGGTACACAATATAAATATAGGTTTTTGTATACATATAAATCTAGGTTTTAATATTTAATATAAATTTAGCTTTTGGTATACGATATAAATTTAGGTTGTGGTTTTACGGTAAAAATCAAGGTTTCGGTATGCGATATAAATCTAAGTTTTGGCATACGATATAAATCTAGGTTTTGGTATTCGATATCAATCTACATATTGGTATGCGGTTTAAATCTAGGTTTTGATATACGAGATAAATCTAGGTTGTGGTATATGGTATAAATCTAGGTTTTGGTATGCGATATAGGTCTAAGTTTTGGTATAAGATATGAATCTAAGTTTTGGTATGCGATATAAATCTAGGTTTTGGTATTCGATATCAATCTAGATATTGGTATGCGGTATAAATCTAGGTTTTGGTATACAAGATAAATCTAGGTTGTGGTATATGGTATAAATCTAGGTTTTGGTATGCGATATAAGTCTAAGTTTTGGTATAAGATATGAATCTAAGTTTTGGTATGCGATATAAATCTAGGTTTTGGTATTCGATATCAATCTAGATATTGGTATGCGGTATAAATCTAGGTTTTGGTATACAAGATAAATCTAGGTTGTGGTATATGGTATAAATCTAGGTTTTGGTATGCGATATAAGTCTAAGTTTTGGTGTAAGATATAAATCGAGGTTATCGTATTCGTTTTAAATCTAGGTTTTGGCAAGGGATATCAATTTAGGTTTTTGCATACGATATAAATCTATGTTTTGGTATACGATATAAATCTAGGTTTTGGTATGCGATATAAATCTAGGTTTTGGTATGCGATATAAATCTAGGTTTTGGTATACAAAAAAAATTTTGAAAGATATCTCATTGAAATTAATGTTGCTTTTAGGGCATAGTATATATTAAATAATACCTATTTCAATTAATATATAAATATTTAAGGCTTTCCATAAATACGTTTTTATCTCTTACTGATTTCATGTTAAATATATGCATTTTTTTCCGAATTTCATTTGGTAAATAAAGATATTAGATTTGTTTCAGGCACCATACCGCTCAAATAAGATTTATAAATTAGCCCATTGATTCCCCACGATTTTTAGTCAGATTTTGGGTAAATAGGTATCATAGACTGCTCGTAAAGAATGAAAAATACAGTTATCCCCCTTTAATTATTGGTCATTTTGGTAGAAATGCGTAGCTGTGCAGCAAAGTCCAGTAATGCCATACCCTTAGATATATCTCTTTGTGAAATTAATGCTTCAATTAGGGCATAGTAAGAACTAATTAATACAAATTTCAATTTATATATAAATTATATAGGCTTTCCCTAAATGCGTAGTCCTGTCTTATTGATTTTTACGAAAAATACATGTAATATTTTTTTCTCCAAATTTCATATATTAAAGGACAAATGATACAAAAAATAATTTTCTCAATTTTGTTTGATTTGGTCATTAAATAAACTATAAACATTGTCTTAATTGAAAATAACCCCCTAGGACGCTCATTTTATTGATTATTACCTTTTGAAATTGTCGCGATCTCTGACCTATACATTTTAATGAGCTAAGTGGTCACGTGATTACGTGACGTCACATGCGCCAAAGGATGGCTTCCATGATAAATAGAATTCGTTGTATTTTGAATGATTGTGGTATGTCATATATTTGGAACACGCAGAATTGTATTTCTGATAAATGGTTGAAATTAGTAGTTAAAAATAATTTAGTGGATCAATTTAAACAAACATGGACTTCAATGATTGAACATTCATCAAAAGGGGATAATTATAAGTTATTTAAGCATGATTTAAAATTTGAAGATTATTTGGATGTATTAGATGATAAGGACAAATTCTTACTTGTTAAATTTAGGACTTCAAACCTTAGGCTACCGATAGAAGTTGGGCGTTGGCGTAATATAAAAAGGGAAAATCGGATTTGTAACCTATGCATCGGAAGAAACTTAGGTGATGAATTTCACTATCTATTTGAATGTTCATCTTTGTCAAATGAACGTAAGAAGTATTTTGAACCACACTTTATAAATAGACCAAATATACTTAAGTTTTGTAATATGATGAATTCAAAATCAGTTAGCGTTTTATGTAATATGTGTAAATATATCAGAATTGTAAATATGAGGGTATGTCCTCCAGGTTGATCCGCCTTCCATCTTCCTTTAAATGTAATACTATGTGTTATATTGTTGTTATCTCTGTACCTTTGTAAAATTGGTTATGAGAAATAAAGATATATATAAACGGTCAGTTGAGCGATCGAAGTGAGACAGTAAACAGCCGATAAATATAATGGACAGTGATGACAGTAATATCTCCGATCATGTTGGTGATTTAGACATCCAGCCGTATCAGTTCGAGCCATTATGTAATGATGAAAGTCAACAGGAAAGAGAATATTCAACATCAGAAGACTCGGATATCGACGAAAGTTCCCAAGCTCAGGACAGACTTGTTAACACAAACTGGTGAGGTTTTGTTTATTTGTTAACAATATTAAAAAAAACCACGATTGAACGAAAAACTGAAATAACAGGTTGTACTGACGATGAAATCTTAACCCCCCCCCCCAATTTACGAAAGTTTCAAGGAATAAAGACGACTGTCGTAGTGCCTCATATAGGTCCCCCTTTTTTAGGATTCTACTTCGCACATGTATAAAATGAACCCTGACACATTTCGAACAGGAGTGATTAAAAACGAAAGACTTTTAAGCCCATCTGACTTTTGTTAGTGCTACAGCCATATTGATACTGATAGTGTGAGTCTTGCCATGTAAAGAGTACCCCCAGGTAAAGAGAACATTGAGTAATTTTAACATTATTTTCACTCAAATGAAGCAGCAAACAAATAATCCACAACATTGACCTCTTTTCCAGAAAACCCACCACTTTATTTATTTGCTTATACAATTACTGATATTATGCATATCTTGAACAAGTCTGCAAGTTGGTACATCTCTTACGAGTTGTCAGGTCTACTGGCTGAGTACCCAATCTCAACACTAACCATTGTATTTATGCATGTTACGTACATTTCTACAAAAAAATTTCAGAAATTTAAAAGAAAGTTCTGGTAAAGTGGCTCCCTGTGAAGTTTAATACCTGTTGATTTCAAACAATGAATAACATTTTAACTGGCACTTTCAAGTTGACAGAAACACCTTGCATGGGTACCTGGCGAGATAGGGTACACAGCCAGTAATTGTATTCATCAGGGGTAAATTTGCATAGTAATTACTGTTGAAGATCTAGAAAACTTTTTCGAGTTACCTGAAATGTTGACTTAAATGTATTCGAGACAACAAGAATCAATTACTTCTTAATTCCATTCTAGATTAGAGGCAGTTTTCAATCATATTTGAAAAATTGTTCTAGTATTTTGGCCACTGATCCACTTTGTTTTTTGTTGGGGGTCATTTAGGGCTTGCTGTATTTTGTGGGGTGTCCCGCTTGTTGAAGATGGTGTGGCCACCTATATGTCTATTTTTGATCAGCCAGTCAATTCGGAGATGGGATGTTCTCTCATTGACATTTGCTCCATATCTGTTCCTTTTCTTCCCAACTGTATAGTAAAACCCTTCATAAGCTTTACACTATCTGTTTCTGGAACCACTCTGTCAGTCCCATCAGTCTACTTTATATCCATATGTATTTACTTTATAGATGTACCCCATTATTTTTTCATGTTATGCTTGCTTTATATGTAAGTAATGTATCTTATTTTTTAGGTGGGAATGTGGCAATTGCTCCTCAATGACAACACCAGAAGAATGTATTTGTTGTGTTGAAGTGCCCGCAGTTCACTCCCAGATGCTATCAAAGGACATGCAGTGTATTACAGACAGTGACATTTTTATTTCCAACTTCCTTAACCGACATGTTCTTCCCGTCAGCATGTACGAGTTCTTGGAAAATGTTGGTCCCTTTGACGACAACGAGCCAATAAATGAGTATGTAATCATATTTCCACATTTTATTCAGTATGTGCATTTTTCAGTAAAATGTGCATAACTATAAACAGGTATATTTACAATGAATAATTTGTATCTTTATACAAATTATATTTATTAACATACAGAACTTACAACACAAGACTTTGTCATGTAAACTCATAAATTTGTTTTTATATAAATTATTATTGGATATGCAGAAGAATTATTTACACGACAAATTAACAATTGTATTTTCAATATAGGAAGATATAAGATGTTTAGAATCATACTCTGTAAAATCTTCTAATTAATCAATTGATAAACTGTTATAATAAGTGAAACTGAATCTAAAAGTTGGTATTTTTATTTCAGACAATACAGATTTATGGCTTACAGACGCTTCGTACAGTGGATTTGGCAGACTTGGAGGTCATAACAGGAAAATTTTTACCAACTTGTGTTGTTCAGAAAATAAGAGACTTTTCCATCAGAAGAATATTGTGGGTTTAAATACGCTACTATTTGAGTAACATTTGTTTGAAATATGTACTATTTCTATGAACTGTGAATTATATACACTGCAGATTATTATATACAATTTACATAAAGAATTAAATTTTAATGTTCACAGTCTTTTCATTGTCTGCTAAATCTTGATCGATGTCTCTGAATGAGGTCTGCTTTCTCAAATATAGTGAATGATGTCAGAGACGGTGGATTGGTAGTGTTGAGCACTTTTACATCATCGTCTTCTTTCCACTACTGCCTGCTTGATCAGGGCCACATACTCTACAATAAAAAGAAAGTTATAAAATCTGGTAAATGACATATACATGTATCACAATTGCAACTTTATATTAGTAGAGTTGATATTTTTAATTTGTTTCTCAACACTGTGTACCTATATGACTATATTTCCTTGAATTACCGGTATACAATTATCAGTATAAATGTATAGCTCATTGACGCAACACATCAAATAAACCGTTAAGCTGCTTTAGCAAATTTTAACTGAAAACAGGATGGATAGGACATAATGCATGTGAGAAAAAAAGAAAATCAGTGCAAAAGAACAAGGTTTTTATATTTATTGCTGTTCTTCATCTTGGTGAAACTGGAAGTTTGACAAAATTAAACTGGTCAAAAGGTATGACTTTTACATTACAGTGTGAAGTATACATTTACAGTAAAACATCACAGAGACTGCACAAATTTTTTCCAGAAATGCATATTGTTTAGTGACTAATAAAAGAATATGCAGGATTGAAAAAGTGGGTTAATAAATGAGTGGTTCTCAAGCTACTGATGTTTGACAATACTAACCAAATGATGGTGGTGGTGTCCTAGGTTTTGCAATAGCGTGTGTTCCCTTCTTTGGGTAGCAGGTGTTGAAGCATTGCTGTCCATCTTTAGTTGTTGCTTGGTCTCTGTTGCAGTTCTCGTTGTAATGAAGTGCAGCTATTCCTAACCTGCAAAAATCAAATCAGTTTGAAAAAAAATATACAAATATTTACATTTGATTTGTTACAAAATAAAACCACCACATTTTATTTTTTGGATGCAAACACTTTTTCTTATGAATAAACAATATTATAAGCTACATGTTCAAAAGGTTACATCAGTATACATTGCACTTTTCTGTTTGGTAAACAATTTCACACTTGTAATTTTTTCTTCGAGTTTGCTTGTTCATTTTTCCTCTTCATCATGTTTATATGAATGATTTTTTTTTATATTTAATAATTAATACAAATTTCAATTTATATATAAATTATATAGGCTTTCCCTAAATGCGTAGTCCTGTCTTATTGATTTTTACGAAAAATACATGTAATATTTTTTTCTCCAAATTTCATATATTAATATGGGTTATTGTTAGAGTTGTAATGCGATTTCCTTCGAGTGCACTTATTCACAACAAAAAAAATATTAATACATTATAATCATCTTTAGTACTGCCGGGTTCCAGCTAACTCCACTTTTGGTGCTGATATGCACCGTCAATTTTTACGAAAAATACATGTAATATTTTTGTTATCCAAATTTCATATATTAATATGGGTTATGGTTAGAGTTGTAATGCGATTTCCTTCGAGTGCACTTATTCACAACAAAAATAACATTAATACATTATAATCATCTTTAGTACTGCCGGGTTCCAGCTAACTCCACTTTTGTTACCTGTATGTATTTTAACTATGCGCCAATGTCCAGTGAATCAATATACCCATAACGATATCTCATTGAAATTAATGTTGCTTTTAGGGCATAGTATATACTATATAATACATATTTCAATTAATATATAAATATTTAAGGCTTTCCATAAATACGTTTTTATCTCTTACTTATTTCACGTTAAATATATGCATTTTTCTCCGAATTTCATTTGGTAAATAAAGATATTAGATTTGTTTCAGGCACCATACCGTTCAAATAAGATTTAAAATTAGCTCATTGATTCCCCACGATTTTTAGTCAGATTTTGGGTAAATAGGTATCATAGGCTGCTCGTAAAGAATGAAAAATACAGTTATCCCCCTTTAATTATTGGTCATTTTCACATTAAATATATGAATTTTTAACTATGCGGCAATGTCCAGTGACTCAATACCCTTAGCGATATCTCATTGAAATTAATGTTGCTTTTAGGGCATAGTATATACTAAATAATACATATTTCATTTAATATATAAATATTTAAGGCTTTCCATAAATACGTTTTTATCTTTTACTGATTTCACGATAAATATATACATTTTTCTCCGAATTTCATTTGGTAAATAACGATATTAGATTTGTTTCAGGCACCATGCCGTTCAAATAAGATTTATAAATTAGCCCATTGATTCCCCACGATTTTTAGTCAGATTTTGGGTAAATAGGTATCATAGGCTGCTCGTAAAGAATGAAAAATACAGTTATCCCCCTTTAATTATTGGTCATTTTATATTTCAATTAATATATAAATATTTAAGGCTTTCCATAAATACGTTTTTATCTCTTACTGATTTCACGTTAAATATATGCATTTTTCTCCGAATATCATTTGAATATATGCATTTTTCTCCGAATTTCATTTGGTAAATAAAGATATTAGATTTGTTTCAGGCACCATACCGTTCAAATAAGATTTATATATTAGCCCATTGATTCCCCACATTTTTACAGTTCATTTGCACAATTTGTATATGGTAAAGTAACCGAATTGGTTACCCAGGTAAGAAAGGCAGAGAAAAAGATAAAGACACAGGTCACAGATTAGTAAGTCCCTCTTTGTCGTACCACTACAAAATTATTTTAGTAGCACATTAGCTACATTTCCGTTAATAGCTAGACTTTTAATTTCGGTTTTGTAACGTATCATTTATATAAAAGAAAAGTGGTATTGACGGGAGGCTACAAATAGTTTAACCTTACTAACACTTGCATGGATACTCCCCTTTCATCCGCCCATACTAAGTTCAAGCCTGATTGAAATCATGGGAGGTGTACACTCATATACAACCTTGTAATTTGTTGTAGATAAACGTATATGCTTTGGTACACCGGCAGGTAAACACGAATGTTCTTCGAGACAATGGTGTTGGAGGCGCTCCCATTGCACGATTTCAAGAAACTGGCTCGTCTGGTATACCCAGGTTGAAAGGCCCCTTATGTCCGCTTATTAATTATTAATAAATAGTATGTGTATTTTTACTGTGGATGCTGATGTTACATATAATTATATATACATGTTTGCTCGTCTAGATTTATAATAGGAAGCAATTTTCTATATTTTTGCATTTTTATATCCGTGAATTCCGTTGTTAAGTTCCGTTTGAGTTCCGTTATGATGAGTCAGAAGAGAAATGAAAACTTGTTGATTCCGTATATACATATTTCCTTTCAGCAATCATCATGCGAGTTCAAGGGGCAACCAACGTTTTAAGTAACTTGTTTATGTGGAGTATGCAGTTCATGGGGATGCTGTTTCCAAGCGTGGAACACGCATACCAATTCGTGAAGGCCAGATTCCATGGCCGACCTGACCTTTGCCAACAGATCCTGAAGGCAACGACCCCAGGTGCTGCCAAGCGGTTAACCAAACAGATACGGGTAACAAACGATTGGAGCGATCAACGACAGTGTCTCATGGCCGAACTTCTAGAACTCAAGTTCCGTAGTTGTCCTCCTTTCCAACAGACACTACTTTCGTCCGACGATTTCATCGACCACACCGTACCCGACACCTACTGGGGGACCGGCATCGACAAGCGTGACCCGGGCCAGAACGTTTTTGGTCTCCTCCTCGCGAGACTTAGGAATCGTCAACAGATTCCCGACAAGACAAGGGGAGTGGTACTTGGACACAGCTTCATTAGCCACCTGAAGACACGAATCGACGACGGTAGAGTTTCTTTTGAAGACCCAAAAGAACATCCAGGTAAGTTCCATCCCCTTTTCGTCGGCCTGCCAGGTGCAACCCTCGAAATGTTGTCCAATTATGTCAGGTCTACCCATTTGTTAGAGCATTATAATTTTCCACACATTATAATTCTCCAGGTGGGTGGAAATGACATAAGTAAGCATCACTTCGAGGAGAGTGCTTTTCTGGATTCCCTTGACAACTTTACCTCGTACTGTCGTTCACTCGGTTGAACGGTTATCGTCATGGGCATCTGGAAAAGGCTCAGACCAAGGTATTGTTCAATCTCTGATTACGAAACTCGACGAATGAATTTGCACTTGGCATTGCAGAACAGATCCTCTGCTGTGTCGTTTTGGTTCTACTCGTCGAGGATCGTAGCTGGTCAGACTCGGTACCTTGACAGGAAGGGGGCTACATTCGGCTGTGTAGGTCATTTTCACGTGCCCTTGGGTGGCTTATGATGAAATAGGCAGTTCATCATAAGGCAATGTGGGGTTTAAATTATGCAAAAAAGCTGCCAAACGTTATTTACCAGATCTAAGTCCTGTACGAGGTATTGTACTCCATCTCAATAGAATGCAACACACAAAAATGTCAAACATCTGTAATGCCTTAACAATATGTAACCAATGTGCGGTTTTACCCGGAATATGTACATGTAAATTTTAATAATTTAAAAAAAACGCGAAAAAACAAATACTGAAGGAACAAGTGTTGTGCTACTTGACCTACGTCAATATTACGAGAAGTCAAGTCTAGCAGTCTTTTCATATACTTGTTAGTTTAGTATCTGCCAAGTTGGGTGCAGCTACTAAATATACACAATGATCTCTGCCTGATAAATATTTTTTTATGGCCCTCCGTTAGCGATGAAAACGCGAAAAAACAAATACTGAAGGAACAAGTGTTGTGCTACTTGACCTACGTCAATATTACGAGAAGTCAAGTCTAGCAGTCTTTTCATATACTTGTTAGTTTAGTATCTGCCAAGTTGGGTGCAGCTACTAAATATACACAATGATCTCTGCCTGATAAATATTTTTTCTATGGCCCTCCGTTAGCGAGGAAAACGCGAAAAAACAAATACCGAAGGAACAAGTGTTGTGCTACTTGACCTACGTCAAGTCTAGCAAGGAAAACGCGATACCGAATGTTCATATATCAGCTGCGAAGTTGGGTGCAGCATATACGTTTTGTAAAGTACTGTAGTATTTACTCTCTGCCATTAGATGAATAGCCCCCTCCCCCGAACCAACTTTTCTTCTGCTACTTGACCTACGTCAATATTACGAGAAGTCAAGTCTAGCAATCTTTCTTTCCTTTGTGTATCTATCTTCTATTCTATTATGCAGTTTTTCATATTCGTCATCCCTAACCAGTATTATGTAAGAGTGTTATGCCCATCCCGTCAGCTATATATGCCTCTAGTATTAACTCTTCCATTAGATGAATAGCCCCCCCCCCCCCCCCCCACCTCTACCAACCTTTCTGGTGCTACTTGACCTACGTCAATATTACGAGAAGTCAAATCTAGCAGTGTTTCTTTCTTTTGTGTATCTATCTTATACTCTATGGGCTCTGCCAATTGCCAAGGTCCACGATCCTGTACCCAGGGGTGACACATTTAAATGTCATGCTAAAAGGTAGTCATTTTGTAAAATACTGAGCAATACCACTAGTATTTACTCTGCCATTAGATGAATAGCCTCCCCCCCCCCCCCCCGAACATCTACCAACTTTTCTTGTGATACTTGACCTACGTCAATATTACGAGAAGTCAAGTCTAGCAGTCTTTTGTCTATCTCTATCTTCTACTCTATTATGCAGTTTTTCAAATTCGTCATCCCTAACCAGTGTTATGTAAGAGTGTTATACCCATCCCGTGAACTAGATATGCCTCTCGTATTAACTCTATTCCATTAGATGAATACCCCCCCCCCCCCCCCCCCCACCTCTACCAACTTTACTGGTGCTATTTGTCCTACGTCAATAGATCCTGTACCCTGGGATGCCTATGGCATGCTAAAAGGTAGCTGAAGTCACTGGCAACTCCGCAGCTGACTCATTATGATGTATTAATGTTATTTGTGTTGTGAATAAGTGCGCTCGAAGGAAATCACATTACAATTCTAACCATATTATGAACGAAATAGTACACCAATTATAAAGGTCTTTTCAACTTAAAACTGCAATTCTTATCCAGAAAACAATTACTACAATATTTTTTATTTAAAGAATTACCACGATATCTGTTACCGTTTGAAAATTATTTACAAATTATTCCCAAACTCCGATTTGATGATAATGAGAGAATTTTATATTTTAAACGAAATACTTATTTTTAAATATCAAAACATATTGATTTTTATTTGGAAATTGGAAAGTAAATAGAAGCTTGAATTGATTTCACTCTTATAAAGATTTAAAAACAAATATGATATTGATTAAAATTGTTTGTCTTGCATTAGCTGTCAGTTGCAATATACATGATGTAACCAAATAGATAAGAAGCCATTCAAAGTTACATAAGAATTAGATAGGAAATATTTACCTACAAATGTAAATAACGATATAATGATGGGTATTTTCATTAAGAGCGTAGCATACGCACACGGCCATCGCTCTTCAGCCCAACGAAGGGAAAAATACATGGGGTGTGGAAATTTAACAATATAACCCCTTCGCACCTTTCCCACCCCGTTGATACCTTCTCTGCCCTTCCGTCCATGGCCATAGGCTAATACCTGCACCGCCTGCTAAGAAGGAAAAACAAAAACAATTCCTCGGACTCACCGTCGATGGCCGTGTGCGTATGCTACGCTCTTTATCCCGACGAAGGGAAAAATACATGGGGTGTTGAAATTTAACAATATAACCCCTTCGCACCTTTCCCACCCCGTTGATACCTTCTCTGCCCTTCCGTCCATGGCCGTAGGCTGGTGCCTGCACCGCCTGCTAAATCGGAATTTCCAACGCAATGGAAAACCGCATCTGTTATGCCACTCTTCAAAAAGGGAGACAAATCATTAATATCTAACTATAGACCAATATCATTACTATCAGCAGTTGGCAAAGTATTCGAAAGAATTGTTTTTAAGGAAGTATTTAATCATTTAATATCAAATAATTTATTGTATAAATTTCAATCAGGTTTCATCCCAGGTCACTCTACCGTTCACCAGCTAATAGAAATCTATTACAGAATATGCATGTCTGTGGATGATCATTGTATTACTACCCTTATTTCATGTGATATTTCTAAAGCATTTGATCGGGTCTGGCATACAGGGCTTTTACTGAAACTTAAAGCTTACTGGGTAGATGGTAAATTATTTAAATGGTTTGAAAGCTATATTTCCAGTAGGAAACAATGTGTATTTATAAACAATTCCAAATCCCCCTTAGTAAATACAAATGCAGGAGTCCCCCAGGGCTCCGTGCTTGGCCCGCTACTTTTCTTATTATATGTTAATGATATTGCAGATAACCTTTTAAGTCTTACTAGACTGTTTGCAGATGATACTTCTCTTTCATATTCTAGTCAAAGTCCATATACTATAGAAGATGTAATAAATAGTGATTTGGAATCTATATCTATATGGTCTAAGCAATGGTTAGTAAATTTTAATCCTCAAAAAACTAAAGCAATGGTATTTTCCAACATTAATCTTCCCAACGATATAGAAATAACATTCCAAGACAAATTAGTAGAATTTGTTACCTGTCACAAACATTTGGGTATTACTTTTGACAGCAATGGAAAATTTCATACCCATATAGTTAAAATTATTAAATCAGCAAGTCAGAGGTTGTGTGCCCTAAGAAAACTTAAATATGCATTAAATAGACATTATCTTTCTCGTATTTATTTGATCTTTATAAGGCCTATGTTGGAATACGCATGTGAACTTTGGGATGGTTGTAGTCAACAAGACTCTGATAATTTAGAAAAGCTTCAAATAGAGGCAGGACGAATAGTAACCGGACTGCCTCTATTTTCAAGTCGTCAATCTATCTATTCTGAAACGGGTTGGGAATTACTATCTGATAGGAGAAGGGTAAGAAGGCTCAGCTTATTTTATTCTATTCACAACAAATCTGCCCCAGACTATCTTTGTGATTTGATGCCCCTTCCGGTTGGTAGTGTTTCCCAGTATAATTTACGAAATAGTAATAATTATGTTTTACCTAATTGTCGATTAGAAATTACCAAAAAGTCCTGTTTCTCCTCTACTACCCGGGACTGGAACAATTTAAGTCCGGAAATTAGAAATTCTGGTAATATTAACATATTTAAAAGAAAAATTAAAATATTGCTTGAAAAAGTGCCTTTTTATTTCGGTTGGGGTGATAGAAAACTAAATATTATTCATAGCAGACTTAGAAATATGTGCAGTTCGCTAAATGCAGATTTGCACCTTGTCCATTTAAAACCTAGTCCTGCATGTATCTGTGGTCATGGTTTTGAAGACTGTATACACTTTTTCCTTGAATGTCCCTTTTACAATGAAAATAGGGCAATCTTGTTTAATAAATTAAAGAATTACGTAGTTACAATTGAATTGATATTAGCTGGTGATGAAAATTTGACTCCTAACCAAAACATTGAAATCTTCTCTGTTGTTTATTCTTTTATTAGAAGCACCCAGCGCTTTAACTAATATACTAGCTTACTCACTCCAGTCCATGTTGTTTTTTGTTGTTTTTGTTTGTTTGAAACCTTTCTTCTTCTTCCTATCCTTCTTTCTATCCCTATGTTTTGAATATTTTATTTCACCTTATTTTTCTTTATATTTACTTTATTATTAACGTCTAAATATATCATGTTGTAAAATTTATTTGTATAATTATCGCCATTATGTACAATTATTTTTTGTTTATATCTTTGTAAAAGGGAAAGGACTTCACTAATGTTGTCATAACTTGTGTCCAATCCCATTTGCAACTTTTATGCAAATAAAATATGTTTAAACTAAACTAAGGAAAACCAAAAAACAAAATTCCTCGGATTCACCGTCGATGGCCGTGTGCGTATGCTACGCTCTTTAGCCCGACGAAGGGAAAAATACATGGGGTGTTGAAATTTAACAATCTAACACCTTCGCACCTTTCCCACCCCGTTGATACCTTCTCTGCCCTTCCGTCCATGGCCGTAGGCTGGTGCCTGCACCGCCTGCTAAGAAGGAAAACCAAAAAACAAAATTCCTCGGACTCACCGTCGATGGCCGTGTGCGTATGCTACGCTCTTTAGCCGGACGAAGGAAAAACTACATGGGGTGTTGAAATTTAACAATCTAACACCTTCGCACCTTTCCCACCCCGTTGATACCTTCTCTGCCCTTCCGTCCATGGCCGTAGGCTGGTGCCTGCACCGCCTGCTAAGAAGGAAAACAAAAAAACAAAATTCCTCTGACTCACCGTCGATGGCCGTGTGCGTATGCTACGCTCTTTAGCCCGACGAAGGGAAAAATACATGGGGTGTGCAAATTTAACAATATAACCCCTTCGCACCTTTCCCACCCCGTTGATACCTTCTCTGCCCTTCCGTCCATGGCCGTAGGCTGGTGCCTGCACCGCCTGCTAAGAAGGAAAACCAAAAAACAAAATTCCTCGGACTCACCGTCGATGGCCGTGTGCGTATGCTACGCTCTTTAGCCCGACGAAGGGAAAAATACATGGGGTGTGCAAATTTAACAATATAACCCCTTCCCAACTTTCCCACCCCGTTGATACCTTCTCTGCCCTTCCGTCCATGGCCAAAAGGCAATTTGGGGTAGGTCAAAATTACTGGCTGTACAACCATTATGGCTCAATTTTCGTCCACTTCCGGCTCCAGGATAGCTTGACATACATGTATTATACCTCAAAATGTTTGTACATGTCTCTGCTTTATAAATATATACAGTAAGACTGTCCATACGCCCCTTGATTGGAGTAAATAATGTAAAACCAATGTTCGGCGGTAGGTTAAAATAAAACGGTTTACCTATGTTTTCACCCCCTTCCGGTCCCCATGGCGGCCCGAATAACCAAATACCTTAACAAATATGTGCGCAGGGGTCTCTGCTTAATATATATGTTTAGTTTTTATTTCTGGAGCCCTTCGTTAGCCCGAAAAATGCGAAAAACCAATATGCGTTATTACCCTGAATATTCGTCACGGTCCTGGCATCCCATTTTAGCTCCGTAATAGACAATTTCCGGTCCTCACGGAGGCTTGATCTACATGTATGATACCTCAAAACGTTTGTCAATGCCTCTGCTTGATAACTATTCCCCGTAGATCATTCCATAGGACCTGTGGACCAAGTAAGAAGTAAAAAACCATGGTCGGGTAGGTCAAAATTGCCGGCTGTACAACCATTATGGCTCAATTGTCGTCCACTTCCGGTCTCCAGGATAGCTTGACATACATGTATTATACCTCAAAATGTTTGTACATGTATCTGCTTTATAAATATATACAGTAAGACTGTTTATACGCCCCTTGATTGGAGTAAATAATGTAAAACCAATGTCCGGCGGTAGGTTAAAATAAAACGGTTTACCTATGTTTTCACCCCCTTCCGGTCCCCATGGCGGCCCGAATAACCAAATATCTTAACAAATATGTGCGCAGGGGTCTCTGCTTAATATATATGTTTAGTTTTTATTTCTGGAGCCCTTCGTTAGCCAGAAAAATGCGAAAAACCAATATGCGTTATTACCCGGAATATCCGCCACGGTCCTGGCATCCCATTTTAGCTCCGTAATAGGCAACTTCCGGTCCTCAGAGAGGCTTGATCTACATGTATGATACCTCAAAACGTTTGTCAATGCCTCTGCTTGATAACTAGTCCCCGTAGATCATTCCATAGGACCTGTGGACCAAGTAAGAAGTAAAAAGCCATGGTCGGGTAGGTCAAAATTGCAGGCTGTACAACCATTATGGCTCAATTGTCGTCCACTTCCGGTCTCCAGGATAGCTTGACATACATGTATTATACCTCAAAATGTTTGTACATGTATCTGCTTTATAAATATATACAGTAAGACTGTCTATACGCCCCTTGATTGGAGTAAATAATGTAAAACCAATGTTCGGCGGTAGGTTAAAATAAAACGGTTTACCTTTGTTTTCACCCCCTTCCGGTCCCCATGGCGGCCCGAATAACCAAATACCTAAACAAATATGTGCGCAGGGGTCTCTGCTTAATATATATATTTAGTTTTTATTTTTGGAGCCCTTCGTTAGCCCGAAAAATACGAAAAACCAATATGCGTTATTACCCGGAATATTCGTCACGGTCCTGGCATCCCATTTTAGCTCCGTAATAGACAATTTCCGGTCCTCAGGGAGGCTTGATCTACATGTATGATACCTCAAAACGTTTGTCAATGCCTCTGCTTGATAGCTATTCCCCGTAGATCATTCCATAGGACCTGTGGACCAAGTAAGAAGTAAAAAACCATGGTCGGGTAGGTCAAAATTGCCGGCTGTACAACCATTATGGCTCAATTGTCGTCCACTTCCGGTCTCCAGGATAGCTTGACATACATGTATTATACCTCAAAATGTTTGTACATGTCTCTGCTTTATAAATATATACAGTAAGACTGTCTATACGCCCCTTGATTGGAGTAAATAATGTAAAATCAATGTCCGGCGATAGGTTAAAATAAAACGGTTTACCTATGTTTTCACCCCCTTCCGGTCCCCATGGCGGCCCGAATAACCAAATACCTTAACAAATATGTGCGCAGGGGTCTCTGCTTAATATATATGTTTAGTTTTTATTTCTGGAGCCCTTCGTTAGCCAGAAAAATGCGAAAAACCAATATGCGTTATTACCCAGAATATCCGTCACGGTCCTGGCATCCCATTTTAGCTCCGTAATAGGCAACTTCCGGTCCTCAGGGAGGCTTGATCTACATGTATGATACCTCAAAACGTTTGTCAATGCCTCTGCTTGATAACTATTCCCCGTAGATCATTACATAGGACCTGTGGACCAAGTAAGAAGTAAAAAGCCATGGTCGGGTAGGTCAAAATTGCAGGCTGTACAACCATTATGGCTAAATTTTCGTCCACTTCCGGTCTCCAGGATAGCTTGACATACATGTATTATACCTCAAAATGTTTGTACATGTATCTGCGTTATAAATATATACAGTAAGACTGTCTATACGCCCCTTGATTGGAGTAAATAATGTAAAACCAATGTCCGGCGGTAGGTTAAAATAAAACGGTTTACCTTTGTTTTCACCCCCTTCCGGTCCCCATGGCGGCCCGAATAACCAAATACCTTAACAAATATGTGCGCAGGGGTCTCTGCTTAATATATATGTTTAGTTTTTATTTCTGGAGCCCTTCGTTAGCCAGAAAAATGCGAAAAACCAATATGCGTTATTACCCTGAATATCCGTCACGGTCCTGGCATCCCATTTTAGTTCCGTAATAGGCAACTTCCGGTCCTCAGGGAGGCTTGATCTACATGTATGATACCTCAAAACGTTTGTCAATGCCTCTGCTTGATAACTATTCCCCGTAGATCATTCCATAGGACCTGTGGACCAAGTAAGAAGTAAAAAGCCATGGTCGGGTAGGTCAAAATTGCAGGCTGTACAACCATTATGGCTCAATTGTCGTCCACTTCCGGTCTCCAGGATAGCTTGACATACATGTATTATACCTCAAAATGTTTGTACATGTATCTGCGTTATAAATATATACAGTAAGACTGTCTATACGCCCCTTGATTGGAGTAAATAATGTAAAACCAATGTCCGGCGGTAGGTTAAAATAAAACGGTTTACCTATGTTTTCACCCCCTGCCGGTCCCCATGGCGGCCCGAATAACCAAATACCTTAACAAATATGTGCGCAGGGGTCTCTGCTTAATATATATGTTTAGTTTTTATTTCTGGAGCCCTTCGTTAGCCAGAAAAATGCGAAAAACCAATATGCGTTATTACCCGGAATATCCGCCACGGTCCTGGCATCCCATTTTAGCTCCGTAATAGGCAACTTCCGGTCCTCAGAGAGGCTTGATCTACATGTATGATACCTCAAAACGTTTGTCAATGCCTCTGCTTGATAACTAGTCCCCGTAGATCATTCCATAGGACCTGTGGACCAAGTAAGAAGTAAAAAGCCATGGTCGGGTAGGTCAAAATTGCAGGCTGTACAACCATTATGGCTCAATTGTCGTCCACTTCCGGTCTCCAGGATAGCTTGACATACATGTATTATACCTCAAAATGTTTGTACATGTATCTGCTTTATAAATATATACAGTAAGACTGTCTATACGCCCCTTGATTGGAGTAAATAATGTAAAACCAATGTTCGCGGTAGGTTAAAATAAAACGGTTTACCTTTGTTTTCACCCCCTTCCGGTCCCCATGGCGGCCCGAATAACCAAATATCTAAACAAATATGTGCGCAGGGGTCTCTGCTTAATATATATATTTAGTTTTTATTTTTGGAGCCCTTCGTTAGCCCGAAAAATACGAAAAACCAATATGCGTTATTACCCGGAATATTCGTCACGGTCCTGGCATCCCATTTTAGCTCCGTAATAGACAATTTCCGGTCCTCAGGGAGGCTTGATCTACATGTATGATACCTCAAAACGTTTGTCAATGCCTCTGCTTGATAGCTATTCCCCGTAGATCATTCCATAGGACCTGTGGACCAAGTAAGAAGTAAAAAACCATGGTCGGGTAGGTCAAAATTGCCGGCTGTACAACCATTATGGCTCAATTGTCGTCCACTTCCGGTCTCCAGGATAGCTTGACATACATGTATTATACCTCAAAATGTTTGTACATGTCTCTGCTTTATAAATATATACAGTAAGACTGTCTATACGCCCCTTGATTGGAGTAAATAATGTAAAACCAATGTCCGGCGATAGGTTAAAATAAAACGGTTTACCTATGTTTTCACCCCCTTCCGGTCCCCATGGCGGCCCGAATAACCAAATACCTAAACAAATATGTGCGCAGGGGTCTCTGCTTAATATATATGTTTAGTTTTTATTTCTGGAGCCCTTCGTTAGCCAGAAAAATGCGAAAAACCAATATGCGTTATTACCCAGAATATCCGTCACGGTCCTGGCATCCCATTTTAGCTCCGTAATAGGCAACTTCCGGTCCTCAGGGAGGCTTGATCTACATGTATGATACCTCAAAACGTTTGTCAATGCCTCTGCTTGATAACTATTCCCCGTAGATCATTACATAGGACCTGTGGACCAAGTTAGAAGTAAAAAGCCATGGTCGGGTAGATCAAAATTGCAGGCTGTACAACCATTATGGCTAAATTTTCGTCCACTTCCGGTCTCCAGGATAGCTTGACATACATGTATTATACCTCAAAATGTTTGTACATGTATCTGCGTTATAAATATATACAGTAAGACTGTCTATACGCCCCTTGATTGGAGTAAATAATGTAAAACCAATGTCCGGCGGTAGGTTAAAATAAAACGGTTTACCTTTGTTTTCACCCCCTTCCGGTCCCCATGGCGGCCCGAATAACCAAATACCTTAACAAATATGTGCGCAGGGGTCTCTGCTTAATATATATGTTTAGTTTTTATTTCTGGAGCCCTTCGTTAGCCAGAAAAATGCGAAAAACCAATATGCGTTATTACCCTGAATATCCGTCACGGTCCTGGCATCCCATTTTAGCTCCGTAATAGGCAACTTCCGGTCCTCAGGGAGGCTTGATCTACATGTATGATACCTCAAAACGTTTGTCAATGCCTCTGCTTGATAACTATTCCCCGTAGATCATTCCATAGGACCTGTGGACCAAGTAAGAAGTAAAAAGCCATGGTCGGGTAGGTCAAAATTGCAGGCTGTACAACCATTATGGCTCAATTGTCGTCCACTTCCGGTCTCCAGGATAGCTTGATATACATGTATTATACCTCAAAATGTTTGTACATGTATCTGCGTTATAAATATATACAGTAAGACTGTCTATACGCCCCTTGATTGGAGTAAATAATGTAAAACCAATGTCCGGCGGTAGGTTAAAATAAAACAGTTTACCTTTGTTTTCACCCCCTGCCGGTCCCCATGGCGGCTCGAATAACCAAATACCTTAACAAATATGTGCGCAGGGGTCTCTGCTTAATATATATGTTTAGTTTTTATTTCTGGAGCCCTTCGTTAGCCCGAAAAATGGGAAAAACCAATATGCGTTATTACCCTGAATATCCGTCACGGTCCTGGCATCCCATTTTAACACAGCAATAGGCAACTTCCGGTCCTCAGGGAGGCTTGATCTACATGTATGATACCTCAAAACGTTTGTCAATGCCTCTGCTTGATAACTATTCCCCGTAGATCATTCCATAGGATCTGTGGACCAAGTAAGAAGTAAAAAGCCATGGTCGGGTAGGTCAAAATTGCCGGCTGTACAACCATTATGGCTCAATTGTCGTCCACTTCCGGTCTCCAGGATAGCTTGACATACATGTATTATACCTCAAAATGTTTGTACATGTATCTGCGTTATAAATATATACAGTAAGACTGTCTATACGCCCCTTGATTGGAGTAAATAATGTAAAACCAATGTCCGGCGGTAGGTTAAAATAAAACAGTTTACCTATGTTTTCACCCCCTGCCGGTCCCCATGGCGGCCCGAATAACCAAATACCTTAACAAATATGTGCGCAGGGGTCTCTGCTTAATATATATGTTTAGTTTTTATTTCTGGAGCCCTTCGTTAGCCCGAAAAATGGGAAAAACCAATATGCGTTATTACCCTGAATATCCGTCACGGTCCTGGCATCCCATTTTAACACAGCAATAGGCAACTTCCGGTCCTATCGGAGGCTTGATCTACATGTATGATACCTCAAAACGTTTGTCATTGCCTCTGATTGATAACTATTCCCCGTAGATCATTCCATAGGACCTGTGGACCAAGTAAGAAGTAAAAAACCATGGTCGGGTAGGTCAAAATTGCCGGCTGTACAACCATTATGGCTCAATTGTCGTCCACTTCCGGTCTCCAGGATAGCTTGACATACATGTATTATACCTCAAAATGTTTGTACATGACTCTGCTTTATAAATATATACAGTAAGACTGTCTATACGCCCCTTGATTGGAGTAAATAATGTAAAACCAATGTCCGGCGGTAGGTTAAAATAAAACGGTTTACCTTTGTTTTCACCCCCTTCCGGTCCCCATGGCGGTCCGAATAACCAAATTCCTTAACGAATATGTGCGCAGGGGTCTCTGCTTAATATATATGTTTAGTTTTTATTTCTGGAGCCCTTCGTTAGCCCGAAAAATGCGAAAAACCAATATGCGTTATTACCCTGAATATCCGTCACGGTCCTGGCATCCCATTTTAGCTCCGTAATAGGCAACTTCCGGTCCTCAGGGAGGCTTGATCTACATGTATGATACCTCAAAACGTTTGTCAATGCCTCTGCTTGATAACTATTCCCCGTAGATCATTCCATAGGATCTGTGGACCAAGTAAGAAGTAAAAAGCCATGGTCGGGTAGGTCAAAATTGCCGGCTGTACAACCATTATGGCTCAATTGTCGTCCACTTCCGGTCTCCAGGATAGCTTGACATACATGTATTATACCTCAAAATGTTTGTACATGTATCTGCGTTATAAATATATACAGTAAGACTGTCTATACGCCCCTTGATTGGAGTAAATAATGTAAAACCAATGTCCGGCGGTACGTTAAAATAAAACGGTTTACCTATGTTTTCACCCCCTGCCGGTCCCCATGGCGGCTCGAATAACCAAATACCTTAACAGATATGTGCGCAGGGGTCTCTGCTTAATATATATGTTTAGTTTTTATTTCTGGAGCCCTTCGTTAGCCCGAAAAATGGGAAAAACCAATATGCGTTATTACCCTGAATATCCGTCACGGTCCTGGCATCCCATTTTAACACAGCAATAGGCAACTTCCGGTCCTCAGGGAGGCTTGATCTACATGTATGATACCTCAAAACGTTTGTCATTGCCTCTGATTGATAACTATTCCCCGTAGATCATTCCATAGGACCTGTGGACCAAGTAAGAAGTAAAAAACCATGGTCGGGTAGGTCAAAATTGCGGCTGTACAACCATTATGGCTCAATTGTCGTCCACTTCCGGTCTCCAGGATAGCTTGACATACATGTATTATACCTCAAAATGTTTGTACATGTCCCTGCTTTATAAATATATACAGTAAGACTGTCTATACGCCCCTTGATTGGAGTAAATAATGTAAAACCAATGTCCGGCGGTAGGTTAAAATAAAACGGTTTACCTATGTTTTCACCCCCTGCCGGTCCCCATGGCGGCTCGAATAACCAAATACCTTAACAAATATGTGCGCAGGGGTCTCTGCTTAATATATATGTTTAGTTTTTATTTCTGGAGCCCTTCGTTAGCCAGAAAAATGCGAAAAACCAATATGCGTTATTACCCTGAATATCCGTCACGGTCCTGGCATCCCATTTTAACACAGCAATAGGCAACTTCCGGTCCTCACGGAGGCTTGATCTACATGTATGATACCTCAAAACGTTTGTCATTGCCTGTGATTGATAACTATTCCCCGTAGATCATTCCATAGGACCTGTGGACCAAGTAAGAAGTAAAAAACCATGGTCGGGTAGGTCAAAATTGCGGCTGTACAACCATTATGGCTCAATTGTCGTCCACTTCCGGTCTCCAGGATAGCTTGACATACATGTATTATACCTCAAAATGTTTGTACATGTCTCTGCTTTATAAATATATACAGTAAGACTGTCTATACGCCCCTTGATTGGAGTAAATAATGTAAAACCAATGTCCGGCGGTAGGTTAAAATAAAACGGTTTACCTTTGTTTTCACCCCCTTCCGGTCCCCATGGCGGTTCGAATAACCAAATTCCTTAACGAATATGTGCGCAGGGGTCTCTGCTTAATATATATGTTTAGTTTTTATTTCTGGAGCCCTTCGTTAGCCAGAAAAATGCGAAAAACCAATATGCGTTATTACCCAGAATATTCGTCACGGTCCTGGCATCCCATTTTAGCTCCGTAATAGGCAAATTCCGGTCCTCAGGGAGGCTTGATCTACATGTATGATACCTCAAAACGTTTGTCAACGCCTCTGCTTGATAACTATTCCCCGTAGATCATTCCATAGGACCTGTGGACCAAGTAAGAAGTAAAAAGCCATGGTCGGGTAGGTCAAAATTGTGGCTGTACAACCATTATGGCTCAATTGTCGTCCACTTCCGGTCTCCAGGATAGCTTGACATACATGTATTATACCTCAAAATGTTTGTACATGTATCTGCGTTATAAATATATACAGTAAGACTGTCTATACGCCCCTTGATTGGAGTAAATAATGTAAAACCAATGTCCGGCGGTAGGTTAAAATAAAACGGTTTACCTTTGTTTTCACCCCCTTCCGGTCCCCATGGCGGCCCGAATAACCAAATACCTTAACAGATATGTGCGCAGGGGTCTCTGCTTAATATATATGTTTAGTTTTTATTTCTGGAGCCCTTCGTTAGCCCGAAAAATGGGAAAAACCAATATGCGTTATTACCCTGAATATCCGTCACAGTCCTGGCATCCCATTTTAACACAGCAATAGGCAACTTCCGGTCCTCAGGGAGGCTTGATCTACATGTATGATACCTCAAAACGTTTGTCATTGCCTCTGATTGATAACTATTCCCCGTAGATCATTCCATAGGACCTGTGGACCAAGTAAGAAGTAAAAAACCATGGTCGGGTAGGTCAAAATTGCCGCTGTACAACCATTATGGCTCAATTGTCGTCCACTTCCGGTCTCCAGGATAGCTTGACATACATGTATTATACCTCAAAATGTTTGTACATGTCCCTGCTTTATAAATATATACAGTAAGACTGTCTATACGCCCCTTGATTGGAGTAAATAATGTAAAACCAATGTCCGGCGGTAGGTTAAAATAAAACGGTTTACCTATGTTTTCACCCCCTGCCGGTCCCCATGGCGGCTCGAATAACCAAATACCTTAACAAATATGTGCGCAGGGGTCTCTGCTTAATATATATGTTTAGTTTTTATTTCTGGAGCCCTTCGTTAGCCAGAAAAATGCGAAAAACCAATATGCGTTATTACCCTGAATATCCGTCACGGTCCTGGCATCCCATTTTAACACAGCAATAGGCAACTTCCGGTCCTCACGTAGGCTTGATCTACATGTATGATACCTCAAAACGTTTGTCATTGCCTGTGATTGATAACTATTCCCCGTAGATCATTCCATAGGACCTGTGGACCAAGTAAGAAGTAAAAAACCATGGTCGGGTAGGTCAAAATTGCGGCTGTACAACCATTATGGCTCAATTGTCGTCCACTTCCGGTCTCCAGGATAGCTTGACATACATGTATTATACCTCAAAATGTTTGTACATGTCTCTGCTTTATAAATATATACAGTAAGACTGTCTATACGCCCCTTGATTGGAGTAAATAATGTAAAACCAATGTCCGGCGGTAGGTTAAAATAAAACGGTTTACCTTTGTTTTCACCCCCTTCCGGTCCCCATGGCGGTCCGAATAACCAAATTCCTTAACGAATATGTGCGCAGGGGTCTCTGCTTAATATATATGTTTAGTTTTTATTTCTGGAGCCCTTCGTTAGCCAGAAAAATGCGAAAAACCAATATGCGTTATTACCCAGAATATTCGTCACGGTCCTGGCATCCCATTTTAGCTCCGTAATAGGCAAATTCCGGTCCTCAGGGAGGCTTGATCTACATGTATGATACCTCAAAACGTTTGTCAACGCCTCTGCTTGATAACTATTCCCCGTAGATCATTCCATAGGACCTGTGGACCAAGTAAGAAGTAAAAAGCCATGGTCGGGTAGGTCAAAATTGCGGCTGTACAACCATTATGGCTCAATTGTCGTCCACTTCCGGTCTCCAGGATAGCTTGACATACATGTATTATACCTCAAAATGTTTGTACATGTATCTGCGTTATAAATATATACAGTAAGACTGTCTATACGCCCCTTGATTGGAGTAAATAATGTAAAACCAATGTCCGGCGGTAGGTTAAAATAAAACGGTTTACCTTTGTTTTCACCCCCTTCCGGTCCCCATGGCGGTTCGAATAACCAAATTCCTTAACGAATATGTGCGCAGGGGTCTCTGCTTAATATATATGTTTAGTTTTTATTTCTGGAGCCCTTCGTTAGCCAGAAAAATGCGAAAAACCAATATGCGTTATTACCCAGAATATTCGTCACGGTCCTGGCATCCCATTTTAGCTCCGTAATAGGCAAATTCCGGTCCTCAGGGAGGCTTGATCTACATGTATGATACCTCAAAACGTTTGTCAACGCCTCTGCTTGATAACTATTCCCCGTAGATCATTCCATAGGACCTGTGGACCAAGTAAGAAGTAAAAAGCCATGGTCGGGTAGGTCAAAATTGCGGCTGTACAACCATTATGGCTCAATTGTCGTCCACTTCCGGTCTCCAGGATAGCTTGACATACATGTATTATACCTCAAAATGTTTGTACATGTATCTGCGTTATAAATATATACAGTAAGACTGTCTATACGCCCCTTGATTGGAGTAAATAATGTAAAACCAATGTCCGGCGGTAGGTTAAAATAAAACGGTTTACCTTTGTTTTCACCCCCTTCCGGTCCCCATGGCGGCCCGAATAACCAAATACCTTAACAGATATGTGCGCAGGGGTCTCTGCTTAATATATATGTTTAGTTTTTATTTCTGGAGCCCTTCGTTAGCCCGAAAAATGGGAAAAACCAATATGCGTTATTACCCTGAATATCCGTCACAGTCCTGGCATCCCATTTTAACACAGCAATAGGCAACTTCCGGTCCTCAGGGAGGCTTGATCTACATGTATGATACCTCAAAACGTTTGTCATTGCCTCTGATTGATAACTATTCCCCGTAGATCATTCCATAGGACCTGTGGACCAAGTAAGAAGTAAAAAACCATGGTCGGGTAGGTCAAAATTGCGGCTGTACAACCATTATGGCTCAATTGTCGTCCACTTCCGGTCTCCAGGATAGCTTGACATACATGTATTATACCTCAAAATGTTTGTACATGTCCCTGCTTTATAAATATATACAGTAAGACTGTCTATACGCCCCTTGATTGGAGTAAATAATGTAAAACCAATGTCCGGCGGTAGGTTAAAATAAAACGGTTTACCTATGTTTTCACCCCCTGCCGGTCCCCATGGCGGCTCGAATAACCAAATACCTTAACAAATATGTGCGCAGGGGTCTCTGCTTAATATATATGTTTAGTTTTTATTTCTGGAGCCCTTCGTTAGCCAGAAAAATGCGAAAAACCAATATGCGTTATTACCCTGAATATCCGTCACGGTCCTGGCATCCCATTTTAACACAGCAATAGGCAACTTCCGGTCCTCACGGAGGCTTGATCTACATGTATGATACCTCAAAACGTTTGTCATTGCCTGTGATTGATAACTATTCCCCGTAGATCATTCCATAGGACCTGTGGACCAAGTAAGAAGTAAAAAACCATGGTCGGGTAGGTCAAAATTGCGGCTGTACAACCATTATGGCTCAATTGTCGTCCACTTCCGGTCTCCAGGATAGCTTGACATACATGTATTATACCTCAAAATGTTTGTACATGTCTCTGCTTTATAAATATATACAGTAAGACTGTCTATACGCCCCTTGATTGGAGTAAATAATGTAAAACCAATGTCCGGCGGTAGGTTAAAATAAAACGGTTTACCTTTGTTTTCACCCCCTTCCGGTCCCCATGGCGGTCCGAATAACCAAATTCCTTAACGAATATGTGCGCAGGGGTCTCTGCTTAATATATATGTTTAGTTTTTATTTCTGGAGCCCTTCGTTAGCCAGAAAAATGCGAAAAACCAATATGCGTTATTACCCAGAATATTCGTCACGGTCCTGGCATCCCATTTTAGCTCCGTAATAGGCAAATTCCGGTCCTCAGGGAGGCTTGATCTACATGTATGATACCTCAAAACGTTTGTCAACGCCTCTGCTTGATAACTATTCCCCGTAGATCATTCCATAGGACCTGTGGACCAAGTAAGAAGTAAAAAGCCATGGTCGGGTAGGTCAAAATTGCGGCTGTACAACCATTATGGCTCAATTGTCGTCCACTTCCGGTCTCCAGGATAGCTTGACATACATGTATTATACCTCAAAATGTTTGTACATGTATCTGCGTTATAAATATATACAGTAAGACTGTCTATACGCCCCTTGATTGGAGTAAATAATGTAAAACCAATGTCCGGCGGTAGGTTAAAATAAAACGGTTTACCTTTGTTTTCACCCCCTTCCGGTCCCCATGGCGGCCCGAATAACCAAATACCTTAACAAATATGTGCGCAGGGGTCTCTGCTTAATATATATGTTTAGTTTTTATTTCTGGAGCCCTTCGTTAGCCAGAAAAATGCGAAAAACCAATATGCGTTATTACCCTGAATATCCGTCACGGTCCTGGCATCCCATTTTAGCTCCGTAATAGGCAACTTCCGGTCCTCAGGGAGGCTTGATCTACATGTATGATACCTCAAAACGTTTGTCAATGACTCTGCTTGATAACTATTCCCCGTAGATCATTCCATAGGACCTGTGGACCAAGTAAGAAGTAAAAAACCATGGTCGGGTAGGTCAAAATTGCGGCTGTACAACCATTATGGCTCAATTGTCGTCCACTTCCGGTCTCCAGGATAGCTTGACATACATGTATTATACCTCAAAATGTTTGTAAATGTATCTGCGTTATAAATATATACAGTAAGACTGTCTATACGCCCCTTGATTGGAGTAAATAATGTAAAACCAATGTCCGGCGGTAGGTTAAAATAAAACGGTTTACCTTTGTTTTCACCCCCTTCCGGTCCCCATGGCGGTCCGAATAACCAAATTCCTTAACGAATATGTGCGCAGGGGTCTCTGCTTAATATATATGTTTAGTTTTTATTTCTGGAGCCCTTCGTTAGCCAGAAAAATGCGAAAAACCAATATGCGTTATTACCCAGAATATCCGTCACGGTCCTGGCATCCCATTTTAGCTCCGTAATAGGCAAATTCCGGTCCTCAGGGAGGCTTGATCTACATGTATGATACCTCAAAACGTTTGTCAACGCCTCTGCTTGATAACTATTCCCCGTAGATCATTCCATAGGACCTGTGGACCAAGTAAGAAGTAAAAAGCCATGGTCGGGTAGGTCAAAATTGCGGCTGTACAACCATTATGGCTCAATTGTCGTCCACTTCCGGTCTCCAGGATAGCTTGACATACATGTATTATACCTCAAAATGTTTGTACATGTATCTGCGTTATAAATATATACAGTAAGACTGTCTATACGCCCCTTGATTGGAGTAAATAATGTAAAACCAATGTCCGGCGGTAGGTTAAAATAAAACGGTTTACCTTTGTTTTCACCCCCTTCCGGTCCCCATGGCGGTCCGAATAACCAAATTCCTTAACGAATATGTGCGCAGGGGTCTCTGCTTAATATATATGTTTAGTTTTTATTTCTGGAGCCCTTCGTTAGCCAGAAAAATGCGAAAAACCAATATGCGTTATTACCCTGAATATCCGTCACGGTCCTGGCATCCCATTTTAGCTCCGTAATAGGCAACTTCCGGTCCTCAGGGAGGCTTGATCTACATGTATGATACCTCAAAACGTTTGTCAATGCCTCTGCTTGATAACTATTCCCCGTAGATCATTCCATAGGACCTGTGGACCAAGTAAGAAGTAAAAAACCATGGTCGGGTAGGTCAAAATTGCGGCTGTACAACCATTATGGCTCAATTGTCGTCCACTTCCGGTCTCCAGGATAGCTTGACATACATGTATTATACCTCAAAATGTTTGTACATGTCTCTGCTTTATAAATATATACAGTAAGACTGTCTATACGCCCCTTGATTGGAGTAAATAATGTAAAACCAATGTCAGGCGGAAGGTTAAAATAAAACGGTTTACCTTTGTTTTCACCCCCTTCCGGTCCCCATGGCGGTCCGAATAACCAAATTCCTTAACGAATATGTGCGCAGGGGTCTCTGCTTAATATATATGTTTAGTTTTTATTTCTGGAGCCCTTCGTTAGCCAGAAAAATGCGAAAAACCAATATGCGTTATTACCCAGAATATCCGTCACGGTCCTGGCATCCCATTTTAGCTCCGTAATAGGCAAATTCCGGTCCTCAGGGAGGCTTGATCTACATGTATGATACCTCAAAACGTTTGTCAACGCCTCTGCTTGATAACTATTCCCCGTAGATCATTCCATAGGACCTGTGGACCAAGTAAGAAGTAAAAAGCCATGGTCGGGTAGGTCAAAATTGCGGCTGTACAACCATTATGGCTCAATTGTCGTCCACTTCCGGTCTCCAGGATAGCTTGACATACATGTATTATACCTCAAAATGTTTGTACATGTATCTGCGTTATACATATATACAGTAAGACTGTCTATACGCCCCTTGATTGGAGTAAATAATGTAAAACCAATGTCCGGCGGTAGGTTAAAATAAAACGGTTTACCTTTGTTTTCACCCCCTTCCGGTCCCCATGGCGGCCCGAATAACCAAATACCTTAACAAATATGTGCGCAGGGGTCTCTGCTTAATATATATGTTTAGTTTTTATTTCTGGAGCCCTTCGTTAGCCAGCAAAATGCGAAAAACCAATATGCGTTATTACCCTGAATATCCGTCACGGTCCTGGCATCCCATTTTAGCTCCGTAATAGGCAACTTCCGGTCCTCAGGGAGGCTTGATCTACATGTATGATACCTCAAAACGTTTGTCAATGCCTCTGCTTGATAACTATTCCCCGTAGATCATTCCATAGGACCTGTGGACCAAGTAAGAAGTAAAAAGCCATGGTCGGGTAGGTCAAAATTGCCGGCTGTACAACCATTATGGCTCAATTGTCGTCCACTTCCGGTCTCCAGGATAGCTTGACATACATGTATTATACCTCAAAATGTTTGTACATGTATCTGCGTTATAAATATATACAGTAAGACTGTCTATACGCCCCTTGATTGGAGTAAATAATGTAAAACCAATGTCCGGCGGTACGTTAAAATAAAACGGTTTACCTATGTTTTCACCCCCTGCCGGTCCCCATGGCGGCTCAAATAACCAAATACCTTAACAGATATGTGCGCAGGGGTCTCTCCTTAATATATATGTTTAGTTTTTATTTCTGGAGCCCTTCGTTAGCCCGAAAAATGGGAAAAACCAATATGCGTTATTACCCTGAATATCCGTCACAGTCCTGGCATCCCATTTTAACACAGCAATAGGCAACTTCCGGTCCTCACGGAGGCTTGATCTACATGTATGATACCTCAAAACGTTTGTCATTGCCTCTGATTGATAACTATTCCCCGTAGATCATTCCATAGGACCTGTGGACCAAGTAAGAAGTAAAAAACCATGGTCGGGTAGGTCAAAATTGCGGCTGTACAACCATTATGGCTCAATTGTCGTCCACTTCCGGTCTCCAGGATAGCTTGACATACATGTATTATACCTCAAAATGTTTGTACATGTCTCTGCTTTATAAATATATACAGTAAGACTGTCTATACGCCCCTTGATTGGAGTAAATAATGTAAAACCAATGTCCGGCGGTAGGTTAAAATAAAACGGTTTACCTTTGTTTTCACCCCCTTCCGGTCCCCATGGCGGCCCGAATAACCAAATACCTTAACAAATATGTGCGCAGGGGTCTCTGCTTAATATATATGTTTAGTTTTTATTTCTGGAGCCCTTCGTTAGCCAGCAAAATGCGAAAAACCAATATGCGTTATTACCCTGAATATCCGTCACGGTCCTGGCATCCCATTTTAGCTCCGTAATAGGCAACTTCCGGTCCTCAGGGAGGCTTGATCTACATGTATGATACCTCAAAACGTTTGTCAATGCCTCTGCTTGATAACTATTCCCCGTAGATCATTCCATAGGACCTGTGGACCAAGTAAGAAGTAAAAAGCCATGGTCGGGTAGGTCAAAATTGCCGGCTGTACAACCATTATGGCTCAATTGTCGTCCACTTCCGGTCTCCAGGATAGCTTGACATACATGTATTATACCTCAAAATGTTTGTACATGTATCTGCGTTATAAATATATACAGTAAGACTGTCTATACGCCCCTTGATTGGAGTAAATAATGTAAAACCAATGTCCGGCGGTACGTTAAAATAAAACGGTTTACCTATGTTTTCACCCCCTGCCGGTCCCCATGGCGGCTCAAATAACCAAATACCTTAACAGATATGTGCGCAGGGGTCTCTGCTTAATATATATGTTTAGTTTTTATTTCTGGAGCCCTTCGTTAGCCCGAAAAATGGGAAAAACCAATATGCGTTATTACCCTGAATATCCGTCACAGTCCTGGCATCCCATTTTAACACAGCAATAGGCAACTTCCGGTCCTCACGGAGGCTTGATCTACATGTATGATACCTCAAAACGTTTGTCATTGCCTCTGATTGATAACTATTCCCCGTAGATCATTCCATAGGACCTGTGGACCAAGTAAGAAGTAAAAAACCATGGTCGGGTAGGTCAAAATTGCGGCTGTACAACCATTATGGCTCAATTGTCGTCCACTTCCGGTCTCCAGGATAGCTTGACATACATGTATTATACCTCAAAATGTTTGTACATGTCTCTGCTTTATAAATATATACAGTAAGACTGTCTATACGCCCCTTGATTGGAGTAAATAATGTAAAACCAATGTCCGGCGGTAGGTTAAAATAAAACGGTTTACCTTTGTTTTCACCCCCTTCCGGTCCCCATGGCGGTCCAAATAACCAAATTCCTTAACGAATATGTGCGCAGGGGTCTCTGCTTAATATATATGTTTAGTTTTTATTTCTGGAGCCCTTCGTTAGCCAGAAAAATGCGAAAAACCAATATGCGTTATTACCCTGAATATCCGTCACGGTCCTGGCATCCCATTTTAGCTCCGTAATAGGCAACTTCCGGTCCTCAGGGAGGCTTGATCTACATGTATGATACCTCAAAACGTTTGTCAATGCCTCTGCTTGATAACTATTCCCCGTAGATCATTCCATAGGACCTGTGGACCAAGTAAGAAGTAAAAAGCCATGGTCGGGTAGGTCAAAATTGCCGCTGTACAACCATTATGGCTCAATTGTCGTCCACTTCCGGTCTCCAGGATAGCTTGACATACATGTATTATACCTCAAAATGTTTGTACATGTATCTGCTTTATAAATATATACAGTAAGACTGTCTATACGCCCCTTGATTGGAGTAAATAATGTAAAACCAATGTCCGGCGGTAGGTTAAAATAAAACGGTTTACCTATGTTTTCACCCCCTGCCGGTCCCCATGGCGGCTCGAATAACCAAATACCTTAACAAATATGTGCGCAGGGGTCTCTGCTTAATATATATGTTTAGTTTTTATTTCTGGAGCCCTTCGTTAGCCCGAAAAATGGGAAAAACCAATATGCGTTATTACCCTGAATATCCGTCACGGTCCTGGCATCCCATTTTAGCTCCGTAATAGGCAACTTCCGGTCCTCAGGGAGGCTTGATCTACATGTATGATACCTCAAAACGTTTGTCAATGCCTCTGCTTGATAACTATTCCCCGTAGATCATTCCATAGGACCTGTGGACCAAGTAAGAAGTAAAAAGCCATGGTCGGGTAGGTCAAAATTGGCGGCTGTACAACCATTATGGCTCAATTGTCGTCCACTTCCGGTCTCCAGGATAGCTTGACATACATGTATTATACCTCAAAATGTTTGTACATGTATCTGCGTTATAAATATATACAGTAAGACTGTCTATACGCCCCTTGATTGGAGTAAATAATGTAAAACCAATGTCCGGCGGTACGTTAAAATAAAACGGTTTACCTATGTTTTCACCCCCTGCCGGTCCCCATGGCGGCTCGAATAACCAAATACCTTAACAGATATGTGCGCAGGGGTCTCTGCTTAATATATATGTTTAGTTTTTATTTCTGGAGCCCTTCGTTAGCCAGAAAAATGCGAAAAACCAATATGCGTTATTACCCTGAATATCCGTCACGGTCCTGGCATCCCATTTTAGCTCCGTAATAGGCAACTTCCGGTCCTCAGGGAGGCTTGATCTACATGTATGATACCTCAAAACGTTTGTCAATGCCTCTGCTTGATAACTATTCCCCGTAGATCATTCCATAGGACCTGTGGACCAAGTAAGAAGTAAAAAGCCATGGTCGGGTAGGTCAAAATTGGCGGCTGTACAACCATTATGGCTCAATTGTCGTCCACTTCCGGTCTCCAGGATAGCTTGACATACATGTATTATACCTCAAAATGTTTGTACATGTATCTGCGTTATAAATATATACAGTAAGACTGTCTATACGCCCCTTGATTGGAGTAAATAATGTAAAACCAATGTCCGGCGGTACGTTAAAATAAAACGGTTTACCTATGTTTTCACCCCCTGCCGGTCCCCATGGCGGCTCGAATAACCAAATACCTTAACAGATATGTGCGCAGGGGTCTCTCCTTAATATATATGTTTAGTTTTTATTTCTGGAGCCCTTCGTTAGCCCGAAAAATGGGAAAAACCAATATGCGTTATTACCCTGAATATCCGTCACAGTCCTGGCATCCCATTTTAACACAGCAATAGGCAACTTCCGGTCCTCACGGAGGCTTGATCTACATGTATGATACCTCAAAACGTTTGTCATTGCCTCTGATTGATAACTATTCCCCGTAGATCATTCCATAGGACCTGTGGACCAAGTAAGAAGTAAAAAACCATGGTCGGGTAGGTCAAAATTGCGGCTGTACAACCATTATGGCTCAATTGTCGTCCACTTCCGGTCTCCAGGATAGCTTGACATACATGTATTATACCTCAAAATGTTTGTACATGTATCTGCGTTATAAATATATACAGTAAGACTGTCTATACGCCCCTTGATTGGAGTAAATAATGTAAAACCAATGTCCGGCGGTACGTTAAAATAAAACGGTTTACCTATGTTTTCACCCCCTGCCGGTCCCCATGGCGGCTCGAATAACCAAATACCTTAACAGATATGTGCGCAGGGGTCTCTCCTTAATATATATGTTTAGTTTTTATTTCTGGAGCCCTTCGTTAGCCCGAAAAATGGGAAAAACCAATATGCGTTATTACCCTGAATATCCGTCACAGTCCTGGCATCCCATTTTAACACAGCAATAGGCAACTTCCGGTCCTCACGGAGGCTTGATCTACATGTATGATACCTCAAAACGTTTGTCATTGCCTCTGATTGATAACTATTCCCCGTAGATCATTCCATAGGACCTGTGGACCAAGTAAGAAGTAAAAAACCATGGTCGGGTAGGTCAAAATTGCGGCTGTACAACCATTATGGCTCAATTGTCGTCCACTTCCGGTCTCCAGGATAGCTTGACATACATGTATTATACCTCAAAATGTTTGTACATGTCTCTGCTTTATAAATATATACAGTAAGACTGTCTATACGCCCCTTGATTGGAGTAAATAATGTAAAACCAATGTCCGGCGGTAGGTTAAAATAAAACGGTTTACCTTTGTTTTCACCCCCTTCCGGTCCCCATGGCGGTCCGAATAACCAAATTCCTTAACGAATATGTGCGCAGGGGTCTCTGCTTAATATATATGTTTAGTTTTTATTTCTGGAGCCCTTCGTTAGCCAGAAAAATGCGAAAAACCAATATGCGTTATTACCCTGAATATCCGTCACGGTCCTGGCATCCCATTTTAGCTCCGTAATAGGCAACTTCCGGTCCTCAGGGAGGCTTGATCTACATGTATGATACCTCAAAACGTTTGTCAATGCCTCTGCTTGATAACTATTCCCCGTAGATCATTCCATAGGACCTGTGGACCAAGTAAGAAGTAAAAAGCCATGGTCGGGTAGGTCAAAATTGCCGCTGTACAACCATTATGGCTCAATTGTCGTCCACTTCCGGTCTCCAGGATAGCTTGACATACATGTATTATACCTCAAAATGTTTGTACATGTATCTGCTATATAAATATATACAGTAAGACTGTCTATACGCCCCTTGATTGGAGTAAATAATGTAAAACCAATGTCCGCCGGTAGGTTAAAATAAAACGGTTTACCTATGTTTTCACCCCCTGCCGGTCCCCATGGCGGCTCGAATAACCAAATACCTTAACAAATATGTGCGCAGGGGTCTCTGCTTAATATATATGTTTCGTTTTTATTTCTGGAGCCCTTCGTTAGCCCGAAAAATGGGAAAAACCAATATGCGTTATTACCCTGAATATCCGTCACGGTCCTGGCATCCCATTTTAGCTCCGTAATAGGCAACTTCCGGTCCTCAGGGAGGCTTGATCTACATGTATGATACCTCAAAACGTTTGTCAATGCCTCTGCTTGATAACTATTCCCCGTAGATCATTCCATAGGACCTGTGGACCAAGTAAGAAGTAAAAAGCCATGGTCGGGTAGGTCAAAATTGCGGCTGTACAACCATTATGGCTCAATTGTCGTCCACTTCCGGTCTCCAGGATAGCTTGACATACATGTATTATACCTCAAAATGTTTGTACATGTATCTGCGTTATAAATATATACAGTAAGACTGTCTATACGCCCCTTGATTGGAGTAAATAATGTAAAACCAATGTCCGGCGGTACGTTAAAATAAAACGGTTTACCTTTGTTTTCACCCCCTTCCGGTCCCCATGGCGGTCCGAATAACCAAATTCCTTAACGAATATGTGCACAGGGGTCTCTGCTTAATATATATGTTTAGTTTTTATTTCTGGAGCCTTTCGTTAGCCAGAAAAATGCGAAAAACCAATATGCGTTATTACCCTGAATATCCGTCACGGTCCTGGCATCCCATTTTAGCTCCGTAATAGGCAAATTCCGGTCCTCAGGGAGGCTTGATCTACATGTATGATACCTCAAAACGTTTGTCAACGCCTCTGCTTGATAACTATTCCCCGTAGATCATTCCATAGGACCTGTGGACCAAGTAAGAAGTAAAAAGCCATGGTCGGGTAGGTCAAAATTGCCGGCTGTACAACCATTATGGCTCAATTGTCGTCCACTTCCGGTCTCCAGGATAGCTTGACATACATGTATTATACCTCAAAATGTTTGTACATGTATCTGCGTTATAAATATATACAGTAAGACTGTCTATACGCCCCTTGATTGGAGTAAATAATGTAAAACCAATGTCCGGCGGTACGTTAAAATAAAACGGTTTACCTATGTTTTCACCCCCTGCCGGTCCCCATGGCGGCTCGAATAACCAAATACCTTAACAGATATGTGCGCAGGGGTCTCTCCTTAATATATATGTTTAGTTTTTATTTCTGGAGCCCTTCGTTAGCCCGAAAAATGGGAAAAACCAATATGCGTTATTACCCTGAATATCCGTCACAGTCCTGGCATCCCATTTTAACACAGCAATAGGCAACTTCCGGTCCTCACGGAGGCTTGATCTACATGTATGATACCTCAAAACGTTTGTCATTGCCTCTGATTGATAACTATTCCCCGTAGATCATTCCATAGGACCTGTGGACCAAGTAAGAAGTAAAAAACCATGGTCGGGTAGGTCAAAATTGCGGCTGTACAACCATTATGGCTCAATTGTCGTCCACTTCCGGTCTCCAGGATAGCTTGACATACATGTATTATACCTCAAAATGTTTGTACATGTCTCTGCTTTATAAATATATACAGTAAGACTGTCTATACGCCCCTTGATTGGAGTAAATAATGTAAAACCAATGTCCGGCGGTAGGTTAAAATAAAACGGTTTACCTTTGTTTTCACCCCCTTCCGGTCCCCATGGCGGTCCGAATAACCAAATTCCTTAACGAATATGTGCGCAGGGGTCTCTGCTTAATATATATGTTTAGTTTTTATTTCTGGAGCCCTTCGTTAGCCAGAAAAATGCGAAAAATCAATATGCGTTATTACCCTGAATATCCGTCACGGTCCTGGCATCCCATTTTAGCTCCGTAATAGGCAACTTCCGGTCCTCAGGGAGGCTTGATCTACATGTATGATACCTCAAAACGTTTGTCAACGCCTCTGCTTGATAACTATTCCCCGTAGATCATTCCATAGGACCTGTGGACCAAGTAAGAAGTAAAAAGCCATGGTCGGGTAGGTCAAAATTGCCGGCTGTACAACCATTATGGCTCAATTGTCGTCCACTTCCGGTCTCCAGGATAGCTTGACATACATGTATTATACCTCAAAATGTTTGTACATGTATCTGCGTTATAAATATATACAGTAAGACTGTCTATACGCCCCTTGATTGGAGTAAATAATGTAAAACCAATGTCCGGCGGTACGTTAAAATAAAACGGTTTACCTATGTTTTCAACCCCTGCCGGTCCCCATGGCGGCTCGAATAACCAAATACCTTAACAGATATGTGCGCAGGGGTCTCTCCTTAATATATATGTTTAGTTTTTATTTCTGGAGCCCTTCGTTAGCCCGAAAAATGGGAAAAACCAATATGCGTTATTACCCTGAATATCCGTCACAGTCCTGGCATCCCATTTTAACACAGCAATAGGCAACTTCCGGTCCTCACGGAGGCTTGATCTACATGTATGATACCTCAAAACGTTTGTCATTGCCTCTGATTGATAACTATTCCCCGTAGATCATTCCATAGGACCTGTGGACCAAGTAAGAAGTAAAAAACCATGGTCGGGTAGGTCAAAATTGCGGCTGTACAACCATTATGGCTCAATTGTCGTCCACTTCCGGTCTCCAGGATAGCTTGACATACATGTATTATACCTCAAAATGTTTGTACATGTATCTGCGTTATAAATATATACAGTAAGACTGTCTATACGCCCCTTGATTGGAGTAAATAATGTAAAACCAATGTCCGGCGGTACGTTAAAATAAAACGGTTTACCTATGTTTTCACCCCCTGCCGGTCCCCATGGCGGCTCGAATAACCAAATACCTTAACAGATATGTGCGCAGGGGTCTCTCCTTAATATATATGTTTAGTTTTTATTTCTGGAGCCCTTCGTTAGCCCGAAAAATGGGAAAAACCAATATGCGTTATTACCCTGAATATCCGTCACAGTCCTGGCATCCCATTTTAACACAGCAATAGGCAACTTCCGGTCCTCACGGAGGCTTGATCTACATGTATGATACCTCAAAACGTTTGTCATTGCCTCTGATTGATAACTATTCCCCGTAGATCATTCCATAGGACCTGTGGACCAAGTAAGAAGTAAAAAACCATGGTCGGGTAGGTCAAAATTGCGGCTGTACAACCATTATGGCTCAATTGTCGTCCACTTCCGGTCTCCAGGATAGCTTGACATACATGTATTATACCTCAAAATGTTTGTACATGTCTCTGCTTTATAAATATATACAGTAAGACTGTCTATACGCCCCTTGATTGGAGTAAATAATGTAAAACCAATGTCCGGCGGTAGGTTAAAATAAAACGGTTTACCTTTGTTTTCACCCCCTTCCGGTCCCCATGGCGGTCCGAATAACCAAATTCCTTAACGAATATGTGCGCAGGGGTCTCTGCTTAATATATATGTTTAGTTTTTATTTCTGGAGCCCTTCGTTAGCCAGAAAAATGCGAAAAATCAATATGCGTTATTACCCTGAATATCCGTCACGGTCCTGGCATCCCATTTTAGCTCCGTAATAGGCAACTTCCGGTCCTCAGGGAGGCTTGATCTACATGTATGATACCTCAAAACGTTTGTCAATGCCTCTGCTTGATAACTATTCCCCGTAGATCATTCCATAGGACCTGTGGACCAAGTAAGAAGTAAAAAGCCATGGTCGGGTAGGTCAAAATTGCCGCTGTACAACCATTATGGCTCAATTGTCGTCCACTTCCGGTCTCCAGGATAGCTTGACATACATGTATTATACCTCAAAATGTTTGTACATGTATCTGCTTTATAAATATATACAGTAAGACTGTCTATACGCCCCTTGATTGGAGTAAATAATGTAAAACCAATGTCCGGCGGTACGTTAAAATAAAACGGTTTACCTATGTTTTCACCCCCTGCCGGTCCCCATGGCGGCTCGAATAACCAAATACCTTAACAAATATGTGCGCAGGGGTCTCTGCTTAATATATATGTTTAGTTTTTATTTCTGGAGCCCTTCGTTAGCCCGAAAAATGGGAAAAACCAATATGCGTTATTACCCTGAATATCCGTCACAGTCCTGGCATCCCATTTTAACACAGCAATAGGCAACTTCCGGTCCTCACGGAGGCTTGATCTACATGTATGATACCTCAAAACGTTTGTCATTGCCTCTGATTGATAACTATTCCCCGTAGATCATTCCATAGGACCTGTGGACCAAGTAAGAAGTAAAAAACCATGGTCGGGTAGGTCAAAATTGCGGCTGTACAACCATTATGGCTCAATTGTCGTCCACTTCCGGTCTCCAGGATAGCTTGACATACATGTATTATACCTCAAAATGTTTGTACATGTCTCTGCTTTATAAATATATACAGTAAGACTGTCTATACGCCCCTTGATTGGAGTAAATAATGTAAAACCAATGTCCGGCGGTAGGTTAAAATAAAACGGTTTACCTTTGTTTTCACCCCCTTCCGGTCCCCATGGCGGTCCGAATAACCAAATTCCTTAACGAATATGTGCGCAGGGGTCTCTGCTTAATATATATGTTTAGTTTTTATTTCTGGAGCCCTTCGTTAGCCAGAAAAATGCGAAAAATCAATATGCGTTATTACCCTGAATATCCGTCACGGTCCTGGCATCCCATTTTAGCTCCGTAATAGGCAACTTCCGGTCCTCAGGGAGGCTTGATCTACATGTATGATACCTCAAAACGTTTGTCAACGCCTCTGCTTGATAACTATTCCCCGTAGATCATTCCATAGGACCTGTGGACCAAGTAAGAAGTAAAAAGCCATGGTCGGGTAGGTCAAAATTGCCGGCTGTACAACCATTATGGCTCAATTGTCGTCCACTTCCGGTCTCCAGGATAGCTTGACATACATGTATTATACCTCAAAATGTTTGTACATGTATCTGCGTTATAAATATATACAGTAAGACTGTCTATACGCCCCTTGATTGGAGTAAATAATGTAAAACCAATGTCCGGCGGTACGTTAAAATAAAACGGTTTACCTATGTTTTCAACCCCTGCCGGTCCCCATGGCGGCTCGAATAACCAAATACCTTAACAGATATGTGCGCAGGGGTCTCTCCTTAATATATATGTTTAGTTTTTATTTCTGGAGCCCTTCGTTAGCCCGAAAAATGGGAAAAACCAATATGCGTTATTACCCTGAATATCCGTCACAGTCCTGGCATCCCATTTTAACACAGCAATAGGCAACTTCCGGTCCTCACGGAGGCTTGATCTACATGTATGATACCTCAAAACGTTTGTCATTGCCTCTGATTGATAACTATTCCCCGTAGATCATTCCATAGGACCTGTGGACCAAGTAAGAAGTAAAAAACCATGGTCGGGTAGGTCAAAATTGCGGCTGTACAACCATTATGGCTCAATTGTCGTCCACTTCCGGTCTCCAGGATAGCTTGACATACATGTATTATACCTCAAAATGTTTGTACATGTATCTGCGTTATAAATATATACAGTAAGACTGTCTATACGCCCCTTGATTGGAGTAAATAATGTAAAACCAATGTCCGGCGGTACGTTAAAATAAAACGGTTTACCTATGTTTTCACCCCCTGCCGGTCCCCATGGCGGCTCGAATAACCAAATACCTTAACAGATATGTGCGCAGGGGTCTCTCCTTAATATATATGTTTAGTTTTTATTTCTGGAGCCCTTCGTTAGCCCGAAAAATGGGAAAAACCAATATGCGTTATTACCCTGAATATCCGTCACAGTCCTGGCATCCCATTTTAACACAGCAATAGGCAACTTCCGGTCCTCACGGAGGCTTGATCTACATGTATGATACCTCAAAACGTTTGTCATTGCCTCTGATTGATAACTATTCCCCGTAGATCATTCCATAGGACCTGTGGACCAAGTAAGAAGTAAAAAACCATGGTCGGGTAGGTCAAAATTGCGGCTGTACAACCATTATGGCTCAATTGTCGTCCACTTCCGGTCTCCAGGATAGCTTGACATACATGTATTATACCTCAAAATGTTTGTACATGTCTCTGCTTTATAAATATATACAGTAAGACTGTCTATACGCCCCTTGATTGGAGTAAATAATGTAAAACCAATGTCCGGCGGTAGGTTAAAATAAAACGGTTTACCTTTGTTTTCACCCCCTTCCGGTCCCCATGGCGGTCCGAATAACCAAATTCCTTAACGAATATGTGCGCAGGGGTCTCTGCTTAATATATATGTTTAGTTTTTATTTCTGGAGCCCTTCGTTAGCCAGAAAAATGCGAAAAATCAATATGCGTTATTACCCTGAATATCCGTCACGGTCCTGGCATCCCATTTTAGCTCCGTAATAGGCAACTTCCGGTCCTCAGGGAGGCTTGATCTACATGTATGATACCTCAAAACGTTTGTCAATGCCTCTGCTTGATAACTATTCCCCGTAGATCATTCCATAGGACCTGTGGACCAAGTAAGAAGTAAAAAGCCATGGTCGGGTAGGTCAAAATTGCCGCTGTACAACCATTATGGCTCAATTGTCGTCCACTTCCGGTCTCCAGGATAGCTTGACATACATGTATTATACCTCAAAATGTTTGTACATGTATCTGCTTTATAAATATATACAGTAAGACTGTCTATACGCCCCTTGATTGGAGTAAATAATGTAAAACCAATGTCCGGCGGTACGTTAAAATAAAACGGTTTACCTATGTTTTCACCCCCTGCCGGTCCCCATGGCGGCTCGAATAACCAAATACCTTAACAAATATGTGCGCAGGGGTCTCTGCTTAATATATATGTTTAGTTTTTATTTCTGGAGCCCTTCGTTAGCCCGAAAAATGGGAAAAACCAATATGCGTTATTACCCTGAATATCCGTCACGGTCCTGGCATCCCATTTTAGCTCCGTAATAGGCAACTTCCGGTCCTCAGGGAGGCTTGATCTACATGTATGATACCTCAAAACGTTTGTCAATGCCTCTGCTTGATAACTATTCCCCGTAGATCATTCCATAGGACCTGTGGACCAAGTAAGAAGTAAAAAGCCATGGTCGGGTAGGTCAAAATTGCGGCTGTACAACCATTATGGCTCAATTGTCGTCCACTTCCGGTCTCCAGGATAGCTTGACATACATGTATTATACCTCAAAATGTTTGTACATGTATCTGCGTTATAAATATATACAGTAAGACTGTCTATACGCCCCTTGATTGGAGTAAATAATGTAAAACCAATGTCCGGCGGTACGTTAAAATAAAACGGTTTACCTATGTTTTCACCCCCTGCCGGTCCCCATGGCGGCTCGAATAACCAAATACCTTAACAGATATGTGCGCAGGGGTCTCTGCTTAATATATATGTTTAGTTTTTATTTCTGGAGCCCTTCGTTAGCCCGAAAAATGGGAAAAACCAATATGCGTTATTACCCTGAATATCCGTCACGGTCCTGGCATCCCATTTTAACACAGCAATAGGCAACTTCCGGTCCTCACGGAGGCTTGATCTACATGTATGATACCTCAAAACGTTTGTCATTGCCTCTGATTGATAACTATTCCCCGTAGATCATTCCATAGGACCTGTGGACCAAGTAAGAAGTAAAAAACCATGGTCGGGTAGGTCAAAATTGCGGCTGTACAACCATTATGGCTCAATTGTCGTCCACTTCCGGTCTCCAGGATAGCTTGACATACATGTATTATACCTCAAAATGTTTGTACATGTCTCTGCTTTATAAATATATACAGTAAGACTGTCTATACGCCCCTTGATTGGAGTAAATAATGTAAAACCAATGTCCGGCGGTAGGTTAAAATAAAACGGTTTACCTTTGTTTTCACCCCCTTCCGGTCCCCATGGCGGTCCGAATAACCAAATTCCTTAACGAATATGTGCGCAGGGGTCTCTGCTTAATATATATGTTTAGTTTTTATTTCTGGAGCCCTTCGTTAGCCAGAAAAATGCGAAAAACCAATATGCGTTATTACCCTGAATATCCGTCACGGTCCTGGCATCCCATTTTAGCTCCGTAATAGGCAAATTCCGGTCCTCAGGGAGGCTTGATCTACATGTATGATACCTCAAAACGTTTGTCAACGCCTCTGCTTGATAACTATTCCCCGTAGATCATTCCATAGGACCTGTGGACCAAGTAAGAAGTAAAAAGCCATGGTCGGGTAGGTCAAAATTGCCGGCTGTACAACCATTATGGCTCAATTGTCGTCCACTTCCGGTCTCCAGGATAGCTTGACATACATGTATTATACCTCAAAATGTTTGTACATGTATCTGCGTTATAAATATATACAGTAAGACTGTCTATACGCCCCTTGATTGGAGTAAATAATGTAAAACCAATGTCCGGCGGTAGGTTAAAATAAAACGGTTTACCTATGTTTTCACCCCCTGCCGGTCCCCATGGCGGCTCGAATAACCAAATACCTTAACAAATATGTGCACAGGGGTCTCTGCTTAATATATATGTTTAGTTTTTATTTCTGGAGCCCTTCGTTTGCCCGAAAAATGGGAAAAACCAATATGCGTTATTACCCTGAATATCCGTCACGGTCCTGGCATCCCATTTTAGCTCCGTAATAGGCAACTTCCGGTCCTCAGGGAGGTTTGATCTACATGTATGATACCTCAAAACGTTTGTCAATGTATCTGCTTGATAACTATTCCCCGTAGATCATTCCATAGGACCTGTGGACCAAGTAAGAAGTAAAAAGCCATGGTCGGGTAGGTCAAAATTGCCGCTGTACAACCATTATGGCTCAATTGTCGTCCACTTCCGGTCTCCAGGATAGCTTGACATACATGTATTATACCTCAAAATGTTTGTACATGTATCTGCGTTATAAATATATACAGTAAGACTGTCTATACGCCCCTTGATTGGAGTAAATAATGTAAAACCAATGTCCGGCGGTACGTTAAAATAAAACGGTTTACCTATGTTTTCACCCCCTGCCGGTCCCCATGGCGGCTCGAATAACCAAATACCTTAACAGATATGTGCGCAGGGGTCTCTGCTTAATATATATGTTTAGTTTTTATTTCTGGAGCCCTTCGTTAGCCCGAAAAATGGGAAAAACCAATATGCGTTATTACCCTGAATATCCGTCACGGTCCTGGCATCCCATTTTAACACAGCAATAGGCAACTTCCGGTCCTCACGGAGGCTTGATCTACATGTATGATACCTCAAAACGTTTGTCATTGCCTCTGATTGATAACTATTCCCCGTAGATCATTCCATAGGACCTGTGGACCAAGTAAGAAGTAAAAAACCATGGTCGGGTAGGTCAAAATTGCGGCTGTACAACCATTATGGCTCAATTGTCGTCCACTTCCGGTCTCCAGGATAGCTTGACATACATGTATTATACCTCAAAATGTTTGTACATGTCTCTGCTTTATAAATATATACAGTAAGACTGTCTATACGCCCCTTGATTGGAGTAAATAATGTAAAACCAATGTCCGGCGGTAGGTTAAAATAAAACGGTTTACCTTTGTTTTCACCCCCTTCCGGTCCCCATGGCGGTCCGAATAACCAAATTCCTTAACGAATATGTGCGCAGGGGTCTCTGCTTAATATATATGTTTAGTTTTTATTTCTGGAGCCCTTCGTTAGCCAGAAAAATGCGAAAAACCAATATGCGTTATTACCCTGAATATCCGTCACGGTCCTGGCATCCCATTTTAGCTCCGTAATAGGCAAATTCCGGTCCTCAGGGAGGCTTGATCTACATGTATGATACCTCAAAACGTTTGTCAACGCCTCTGCTTGATAACTATTCCCCGTAGATCATTCCATAGGACCTGTGGACCAAGTAAGAAGTAAAAAGCCATGGTCGGGTAGGTCAAAATTGCGGCTGTACAACCATTATGGCTCAATTGTCGTCCACTTCCGGTCTCCAGGATAGCTTGACATACATGTATTATACCTCAAAATGTTTGTACATGTATCTGCGTTATAAATATATACAGTAAGACTGTCTATACGCCCCTTGATTGGAGTAAATAATGTAAAACCAATGTCCGGCGGTAGGTTAAAATAAAACGGTTTACCTTTGTTTTCACCCCCTTCCGGTCCCCATGGCGGTCCGAATAACCAAATTCCTTAACGAATATGTGCGCAGGGGTCTCTGCTTAATATATATGTTTAGTTTTTATTTCTGGAGCCCTTCGTTAGCCAGAAAAATGCGAAAAACCAATATGCCTTATTACCCTGAATATCCGTCACGGTCCTGGCATCCCATTTTAGCTCCGTAATAGGCAAATTCCGGTCCTCAGGGAGGCTTGATCTACATGTATGATACCTCAAAACGTTTGTCAATGCCTCTGCTTGATAACTATTCCCCGTAGATCATTCCATAGGACCTGTGGACCAAGTAAGAAGTAAAAAGCCATGGTCGGGTAGGTCAAAATTGCCGCTGTACAACCATTATGGCTCAATTGTCGTCCACTTCCGGTCTCCAGGATAGCTTGACATACATGTATTATACCTCAAAATGTTTGTACATGTATCTGCTTTATAAATATATACAGTAAGACTGTCTATACGCCCCTTGATTGGAGTAAATAATGTAAAACCAATGTCCGGCGGTAGGTTAAAATAAAACGGTTTACCTATGTTTTCACCCCCTGCCGGTCCCCATGGCGGCTCGAATAACCAAATACCTTAACAGATATGTGCGCAGGGGTCTCTGCTTAATATATATGTTTAGTTTTTATTTCTGGAGCCCTTCGTTAGCCCGAAAAATGGGAAAAACCAATATGCGTTATTACCCTGAATATCCGTCACGGTCCTGGCATCCCATTTTAACACAGCAATAGGCAACTTCCGGTCCTCACGGAGGCTTGATCTACATGTATGATACCTCAAAACGTTTGTCATTGCCTCTGATTGATAACTATTCCCCGTAGATCATTCCATAGGACCTGTGGACCAAGTAAGAAGTAAAAAACCATGGTCGGGTAGGTCAAAATTGGCGGCTGTACAACCATTATGGCTCAATTGTCGTCCACTTCCGGTCTCCAGGATAGCTTGACATACATGTATTATACCTCAAAATGTTTGTACATGTCTCTGCTTTATAAATATATACAGTAAGACTGTCTATACGCCCCTTGATTGGAGTAAATAATGTAAAACCAATGTCCGGCGGTACGTTAAAATAAAACGGTTTACCTATGTTTTCACCCCCTGCCGGTCCCCATGGCGGCTCGAATAACCAAATACCTTAACAGATATGTGCGCAGGGGTCTCTCCTTAATATATATGTTTAGTTTTTATTTCTGGAGCCCTTCGTTAGCCCGAAAAATGGGAAAAACCAATATGCGTTATTACCCTGAATATCCGTCACAGTCCTGGCATCCCATTTTAACACAGCAATAGGCAACTTCCGGTCCTCACGGAGGCTTGATCTACATGTATGATACCTCAAAACGTTTGTCAATGCCTCTGCTTGATAACTATTCCCCGTAGATCATTCCATAGGACCTGTGGACCAAGTAAGAAGTAAAAAGCCATGGTCGGGTAGGTCAAAATTGCCGCTGTACAACCATTATGGCTCAATTGTCGTCCACTTCCGGTCTCCAGGATAGCTTGACATACATGTATTATACCTCAAAATGTTTGTACATGTATCTGCGTTATAAATATATACAGTAAGACTGTCTATACGCCCCTTGATTGGAGTAAATAATGTAAAACCAATGTCCGGCGGTAGGTTAAAATAAAACGGTTTACCTTTGTTTTCACCCCCTTCCGGTCCCCATGGCGGCCCGAATAACCAAATACCTTAACAAATATGTGCGCAGGGGTCTCTGCTTAATATATATGTTTAGTTTTTATTTCTGGAGCCCTTCGTTAGCCAGAAAAATGCGAAAAACCAATATGCGTTATTACCCTGAATATCCGTCACGGTCCTGGCATCCCATTTTAGCTCCGTAATAGGCAAATTCCGGTCCTCAGGGAGGCTTGATCTACATGTATGATACCTCAAAACGTTTGTCAACGCCTCTGCTTGATAACTATTCCCCGTAGATCATTCCATAGGACCTGTGGACCAAGTAAGAAGTAAAAAGCCATGGTCGGGTAGGTCAAAATTGCCGCTGTACAACCATTATGGCTCAATTGTCGTCCACTTCCGGTCTCCAGGATAGCTTGACATACATGTATTATACCTCAAAATGTTTGTACATGTATCTGCGTTATAAATATATACAGTAAGACTGTCTATACGCCCCTTGATTGGAGTAAATAATGTAAAACCAATGTCCGGCGGTAGGTTAAAATAAAACGGTTTACCTATGTTTTCACCCCCTGCCGGTCCCCATGGCGGCTCGAATAACCAAATACCTTAACAAATATGTGCGCAGGGGTCTCTGCTTAATATATATGTTTAGTTTTTATTTCTGGAGCCCTTCGTTAGCCCGAAAAATGGGAAAAACCAATATGCGTTATTACCCTGAATATCCGTCACGGTCCTGGCATCCCATTTTAGCTCCGTAATAGGCAACTTCCGGTCCTCAGGGAGGTTTGATCTACATGTATGATACCTCAAAACGTTTGTCAATGCCTCTGCTTGATAACTATTCCCCGTAGATCATTCCATAGGACCTGTGGACCAAGTAAGAAGTAAAAAGCCATGGTCGGGTAGGTCAAAATTGCCGGCTGTACAACCATTATGGCTCAATTGTCGTCCACTTCCGGTCTCCAGGATAGCTTGACATACATGTATTATACCTCAAAATGTTTGTACATGTATCTGCGTTATAAATATATACAGTAAGACTGTCTATACGCCCCTTGATTGGAGTAAATAATGTAAAACCAATGTCCGGCGGTACGTTAAAATAAAACGGTTTACCTATGTTTTCACCCCCTGCCGGTCCCCATGGCGGCTCGAATAACCAAATACCTTAACAGATATGTGCGCAGGGGTCTCTGCTTAATATATATGTTTAGTTTTTATTTCTGGAGCCCTTCGTTAGCCCGAAAAATGGGAAAAACCAATATGCGTTATTACCCTGAATATCCGTCACGGTCCTGGCATCCCATTTTAACACAGCAATAGGCAACTTCCGGTCCTCACGGAGGCTTGATCTACATGTATGATACCTCAAAACGTTTGTCATTGCCTCTGATTGATAACTATTCCCCGTAGATCATTCCATAGGACCTGTGGACCAAGTAAGAAGTAAAAAACCATGGTCGGGTAGGTCAAAATTGCGGCTGTACAACCATTATGGCTCAATTGTCGTCCACTTCCGGTCTCCAGGATAGCTTGACATACATGTATTATACCTCAAAATGTTTGTACATGTCTCTGCTTTATAAATATATACAGTAAGACTGTCTATACGCCCCTTGATTGGAGTAAATAATGTAAAACCAATGTCCGGCGGTAGGTTAAAATAAAACGGTTTACCTTTGTTTTCACCCCCTTCCGGTCCCCATGGCGGTCCGAATAACCAAATTCCTTAACGAATATGTGCGCAGGGGTCTCTGCTTAATATATATGTTTAGTTTTTATTTCTGGAGCCCTTCGTTAGCCAGAAAAATGCGAAAAACCAATATGCGTTATTACCCTGAATATCCGTCACGGTCCTGGCATCCCATTTTAGCTCCGTAATAGGCAAATTCCGGTCCTCAGGGAGGCTTGATCTACATGTATGATACCTCAAAACGTTTGTCAACGCCTCTGCTTGATAACTATTCCCCGTAGATCATTCCATAGGACCTGTGGACCAAGTAAGAAGTAAAAAGCCATGGTCGGGTAGGTCAAAATTGCCGGCTGTACAACCATTATGGCTCAATTGTCGTCCACTTCCGGTCTCCAGGATAGCTTGACATACATGTATTATACCTCAAAATGTTTGTACATGTATCTGCGTTATAAATATATACAGTAAGACTGTCTATACGCCCCTTGATTGGAGTAAATAATGTAAAACCAATGTCCGGCGGTAGGTTAAAATAAAACGGTTTACCTATGTTTTCACCCCCTGCCGGTCCCCATGGCGGCTCGAATAACCAAATACCTTAACAAATATGTGCGCAGGGGTCTCTGCTTAATATATATGTTTAGTTTTTATTTCTGGAGCCCTTCGTTAGCCCGAAAAATGGGAAAAACCAATATGCGTTATTACCCTGAATATCCGTCACGGTCCTGGCATCCCATTTTAGCTCCGTAATAGGCAACTTCCGGTCCTCAGGGAGGTTTGATCTACATGTATGATACCTCAAAACGTTTGTCAATGCCTCTGCTTGATAACTATTCCCCGTAGATCATTCCATAGGACCTGTGGACCAAGTAAGAAGTAAAAAGCCATGGTCGGGTAGGTCAAAATTGCCGGCTGTACAACCATTATGGCTCAATTGTCGTCCACTTCCGGTCTCCAGGATAGCTTGACATACATGTATTATACCTCAAAATGTTTGTACATGTATCTGCGTTATAAATATATACAGTAAGACTGTCTATACGCCCCTTGATTGGAGTAAATAATGTAAAACCAATGTCCGGCGGTACGTTAAAATAAAACGGTTTACCTATGTTTTCACCCCCTGCCGGTCCCCATGGCGGCTCGAATAACCAAATACCTTAACAGATATGTGCGCAGGGGTCTCTGCTTAATATATATGTTTAGTTTTTATTTCTGGAGCCCTTCGTTAGCCCGAAAAATGGGAAAAACCAATATGCGTTATTACCCTGAATATCCGTCACGGTCCTGGCATCCCATTTTAACACAGCAATAGGCAACTTCCGGTCCTCACGGAGGCTTGATCTACATGTATGATACCTCAAAACGTTTGTCATTGCCTCTGATTGATAACTATTCCCCGTAGATCATTCCATAGGACCTGTGGACCAAGTAAGAAGTAAAAAACCATGGTCGGGTAGGTCAAAATTGCGGCTGTACAACCATTATGGCTCAATTGTCGTCCACTTCCGGTCTCCAGGATAGCTTGACATACATGTATTATACCTCAAAATGTTTGTACATGTCTCTGCTTTATAAATATATACAGTAAGACTGTCTATACGCCCCTTGATTGGAGTAAATAATGTAAAACCAATGTCCGGCGGTAGGTTAAAATAAAACGGTTTACCTTTGTTTTCACCCCCTTCCGGTCCCCATGGCGGTCCGAATAACCAAATTCCTTAACGAATATGTGCGCAGGGGTCTCTGCTTAATATATATGTTTAGTTTTTATTTCTGGAGCCCTTCGTTAGCCAGAAAAATGCGAAAAACCAATATGCGTTATTACCCTGAATATCCGTCACGGTCCTGGCATCCCATTTTAGCTCCGTAATAGGCAAATTCCGGTCCTCAGGGAGGCTTGATCTACATGTATGATACCTCAAAACGTTTGTCAACGCCTCTGCTTGATAACTATTCCCCGTAGATCATTCCATAGGACCTGTGGACCAAGTAAGAAGTAAAAAGCCATGGTCGGGTAGGTCAAAATTGCGGCTGTACAACCATTATGGCTCAATTGTCGTCCACTTCCGGTCTCCAGGATAGCTTGACATACATGTATTATACCTCAAAATGTTTGTACATGTATCTGCGTTATAAATATATACAGTAAGACTGTCTATACGCCCCTTGATTGGAGTAAATAATGTAAAACCAATGTCCGGCGGTAGGTTAAAATAAAACGGTTTACCTTTGTTTTCACCCCCTTCCGGTCCCCATGGCGGTCCGAATAACCAAATTCCTTAACGAATATGTGCGCAGGGGTCTCTGCTTAATATATATGTTTAGTTTTTATTTCTGGAGCCCTTCGTTAGCCAGAAAAATGCGAAAAACCAATATGCGTTATTACCCTGAATATCCGTCACGGTCCTGGCATCCCATTTTAGCTCCGTAATAGGCAAATTCCGGTCCTCAGGGAGGCTTGATCTACATGTATGATACCTCAAAACGTTTGTCAATGCCTCTGCTTGATAACTATTCCCCGTAGATCATTCCATAGGACCTGTGGACCAAGTAAGAAGTAAAAAGCCATGGTCGGGTAGGTCAAAATTGCCGCTGTACAACCATTATGGCTCAATTGTCGTCCACTTCCGGTCTCCAGGATAGCTTGACATACATGTATTATACCTCAAAATGTTTGTACATGTATCTGCTTTATAAATATATACAGTAAGACTGTCTATACGCCCCTTGATTGGAGTAAATAATGTAAAACCAATGTCCGGCGGTAGGTTAAAATAAAACGGTTTACCTATGTTTTCACCCCCTGCCGGTCCCCATGGCGGCTCGAATAACCAAATACCTTAACAGATATGTGCGCAGGGGTCTCTGCTTAATATATATGTTTAGTTTTTATTTCTGGAGCCCTTCGTTAGCCCGAAAAATGGGAAAAACCAATATGCGTTATTACCCTGAATATCCGTCACGGTCCTGGCATCCCATTTTAACACAGCAATAGGCAACTTCCGGTCCTCACGGAGGCTTGATCTACATGTATGATACCTCAAAACGTTTGTCATTGCCTCTGATTGATAACTATTCCCCGTAGATCATTCCATAGGACCTGTGGACCAAGTAAGAAGTAAAAAACCATGGTCGGGTAGGTCAAAATTGCGGCTGTACAACCATTATGGCTCAATTGTCGTCCACTTCCGGTCTCCAGGATAGCTTGACATACATGTATTATACCTCAAAATGTTTGTACATGTATCTGCGTTATAAATATATACAGTAAGACTGTCTATACGCCGCTTGATTGGAGTAAATAATGTAAAACCAATGTCCGGCGGTAGGTTAAAATAAAACGGTTTACCTTTGTTTTCACCCCCTTCCGGTCCCCATGGCGGTCCGAATAACCAAATTCCTTAACGAATATGTGCGCAGGGGTCTCTGCTTAATATATATGTTTAGTTTTTATTTCTGGAGCCCTTCGTTAGCCAGAAAAATGCGAAAAACCAATATGCGTTATTACCCTGAATATCCGTCACGGTCCTGGCATCCCATTTTAGCTCCGTAATAGGCAAATTCCGGTCCTCAGGGAGGCTTGATCTACATGTATGATACCTCAAAACGTTTGTCAATGCCTCTGCTTGATAACTATTCCCCGTAGATCATTCCATAGGACCTGTGGACCAAGTAAGAAGTAAAAAGCCATGGTCGGGTAGGTCAAAATTGCCGCTGTACAACCATTATGGCTCAATTGTCGTCCACTTCCGGTCTCCAGGATAGCTTGACATACATGTATTATACCTCAAAATGTTTGTACATGTATCTGCTTTATAAATATATACAGTAAGACTGTCTATACGCCCCTTGATTGGAGTAAATAATGTAAAACCAATGTCCGGCGGTAGGTTAAAATAAAACGGTTTACCTATGTTTTCACCCCCTGCCGGTCCCCATGGCGGCTCGAATAACCAAATACCTTAACAAATATGTGCGCAGGGGTCTCTGCTTAATATATATGTTTAGTTTTTATTTCTGGAGCCCTTCGTTAGCCAGAAAAATGCGAAAAACCAATATGCGTTATTACCCTGAATATCCGTCACGGTCCTGGCATCCCATTTTAGCTCCGTAATAGGCAAATTCCGGTCCTCAGGGAGGCTTGATCTACATGTATGATACCTCAAAACGTTTGTCAATGCCTCTGCTTGATAACTGTTCCCCGTAGATCATTCCATAGGACCTGTGGACCAAGTAAGAAGTAAAAAGCCATGGTCGGGTAGGTCAAAATTGCCGCTGTACAACCATTATGGCTCAATTGTCGTCCACTTCCGGTCTCCAGGATAGCTTGACATACATGTATTATACCTCAAAATGTTTGTACATGTATCTGCTTTATAAATATATACAGTAAGACTGTCTATACGCCCCTTGATTGGAGTAAATAATGTAAAACCAATGTCCGGCGGTAGGTTAAAATAAAACGGTTTACCTATGTTTTCACCCCCTGCCGGTCCCCATGGCGGCTCGAATAACCAAATACCTTAACAAATATGTGCGCAGGGGTCTCTGCTTAATATATATGTTTAGTTTTTATTTCTGGAGCCCTTCGTTAGCCAGAAAAATGCGAAAAACCAATATGCGTTATTACCCTGAATATCCGTCACGGTCCTGGCATCCCATTTTAACACAGCAATAGGCAACTTCCGGTCCTCACGGAGGCTTGATCTACATGTATGATACCTCAAAACGTTTGTCATTGCCTCTGATTGATAACTATTCCCCGTAGATCATTCCATAGGACCTGTGGACCAAGTAAGAAGTAAAAAACCATGGTCGGGTAGGTCAAAATTGCGGCTGTACAACCATTATGGCTCAATTGTCGTCCACTTCCGGTCTCCAGGATAGCTTGACATACATGTATTATACCTCAAAATGTTTGTACATGTCTCTGCTTTATAAATATATACAGTAAGACTGTCTATACGCCCCTTGATTGGAGTAAATAATGTAAAACCAATGTCCGGCGGTAGGTTAAAATAAAACGGTTTACCTTTGTTTTCACCCCCTTCCGGTCCCCATGGCGGTCCGAATAACCAAATTCCTTAACGAATATGTGCGCAGGGGTCTCTGCTTAATATATATGTTTAGTTTTTATTTCTGGAGCCCTTCGTTAGCCAGAAAAATGCGAAAAACCAATATGCGTTATTACCCTGAATATCCGTCACGGTCCTGGCATCCCATTTTAGCTCCGTAATAAGCAAATTCCGGTCCTCAGGGAGGCTTGATCTACATGTATGATACCTCAAAACGTTTGTCAACGCCTCTGCTTGATAACTATTCCCCGTAGATCATTCCATAGGACCTGTGGACCAAGTAAGAAGTAAAAAGCCATGGTCGGGTAGGTCAAAATTGCCGGCTGTACAACCATTATGGCTCAATTGTCGTCCACTTCCGGTCTCCAGGATAGCTTGACATACATGTATTATACCTCAAAATGTTTGTACATGTATCTGCGTTATAAATATATACAGTAAGACTGTCTATACGCCCCTTGATTGGAGTAAATAATGTAAAACCAATGTCCGGCGGTAGGTTAAAATAAAACGGTTTACCTATGTTTTCACCCCCTGCCGGTCCCCATGGCGGCTCGAATAACCAAATACCTTAACAAATATGTGCGCAGGGGTCTCTGCTTAATATATATGTTTAGTTTTTATTTCTGGAGCCCTTCGTTAGCCCGAAAAATGGGAAAAACCAATATGCGTTATTACCCTGAATATCCGTCACGGTCCTGGCATCCCATTTTAGCTCCGTAATAGGCAACTTCCGGTCCTCAGGGAGGCTTGATCTACATGTATGATACCTCAAAACGTTTGTCAATGCCTCTGCTTGATAACTATTCCCCGTAGATCATTCCATAGGACCTGTGGACCAAGTAAGAAGTAAAAAGCCATGGTCGGGTAGGTCAAAATTGCCGGCTGTACAACCATTATGGCTCAATTGTCGTCCACTTCCGGTCTCCAGGATAGCTTGACATACATGTATTATACCTCAAAATGTTTGTACATGTATCTGCGTTATAAATATATACAGTAAGACTGTCTATACGCCCCTTGATTGGAGTAAATAATGTAAAACCAATGTCCGGCGGTACGTTAAAATAAAACGGTTTACCTATGTTGTCACCCCCTGCCGGTCCCCATGGCGGCTCGAATAACCAAATACCTTAACAAATATGTGCGCAGGGGTCTCTGCTTAATATATATGTTTAGTTTTTATTTCTGGAGCCCTTCGTTAGCCAGAAAAATGCGAAAAACCAATATGCGTTATTACCCTGAATATCCGTCACGGTCCTGGCATCCCATTTTAGCTCCGTAATAGGCAACTTCCGGTCCTCAGGGAGGCTTGATCTACATGTATGATACCTCAAAACGTTTGTCAATGCCTCTGCTTGATAACTATTCCCCGTAGATCATTCCATAGGACCTGTGGACCAAGTAAGAAGTAAAAAGCCATGGTCGGGTAGGTCAAAATTGCCGGCTGTACAACCATTATGGCTCAATTGTCGTCCACTTCCGGTCTCCAGGATAGCTTGACATACATGTATTATACCTCAAAATGTTTGTACATGTATCTGCGTTATAAATATATACAGTAAGACTGTCTATACGCCCCTTGATTGGAGTAAATAATGTAAAACCAATGTCCGGCGGTACGTTAAAATAAAACGGTTTACCTATGTTTTCACCCCCTGCCGGTCCCCATGGCGGCTCGAATAACCAAATACCTTAACAGATATGTGCGCAGGGGTCTCTGCTTAATATATATGTTTAGTTTTTATTTCTGGAGCCCTTCGTTAGCCCGAAAAATGGGAAAAACCAATATGCGTTATTACCCTGAATATCCGTCACGGTCCTGGCATCCCATTTTAACACATCAATAGGCAACTTCCGGTCCTCACGGAGGCTTGATCTACATGTATGATACCTCAAAACGTTTGTCATTGCCTCTGATTGATAACTATTCCCCGTAGATCATTCCATAGGACCTGTGGACCAAGTAAGAAGTAAAAAACCATGGTCGGGTAGGTCAAAATTGCGGCTGTACAACCATTATGGCTCAATTGTCGTCCACTTCCGGTCTCCAGGATAGCTTGACATACATGTATTATACCTCAAAATGTTTGTACATGTCTCTGCTTTATAAATATATACAGTAAGACTGTCTATACGCCCCTTGATTGGAGTAAATAATGTAAAACCAATGTCCGGCGGTAGGTTAAAATAAAACGGTTTACCTTTGTTTTCACCCCCTTCCGGTCCCCATGGCGGTCCGAATAACCAAATTCCTTAACGAATATGTGCGCAGGGGTCTCTGCTTAATATATATGTTTAGTTTTTATTTCTGGAGCCCTTCGTTAGCCAGAAAAATGCGAAAAACCAATATGCGTTATTACCCTGAATATCCGTCACGGTCCTGGCATCCCATTTTAGCTCCGTAATAGGCAAATTCCGGTCCTCAGGGAGGCTTGATCTACATGTATGATACCTCAAAACGTTTGTCAACGCCTCTGCTTGATAACTATTCCCCGTAGATCATTCCATAGGACCTGTGGACCAAGTAAGAAGTAAAAAGCCATGGTCGGGTAGGTCAAAATTGCGGCTGTACAACCATTATGGCTCAATTGTCGTCCACTTCCGGTCTCCAGGATAGCTTGACATACATGTATTATACCTCAAAATGTTTGTACATGTATCTGCGTTATAAATATATACAGTAAGACTGTCTATACGCCCCTTGATTGGAGTAAATAATGTAAAACCAATGTCCGGCGGTAGGTTAAAATAAAACGGTTTACCTTTGTTTTCACCCCCTTCCGGTCCCCATGGCGGCCCGAATAACCAAATACCTTAAAAAATATGTGCGCAGGGGTCTCTGCTTAATATATATGTTTAGTTTTTATTTCTGGAGCCCTTCGTTAGCCAGAAAAATGCGAAAAACCAATATGCGTTATTACCCTGAATATCCGTCACGGTCCTGGCATCCCATTTTAGCTCCGTAATAGGCAACTTCCGGTCCTCAGGGAGGCTTGATCTACATGTATGATACCTCAAAACGTTTGTCAATGCCTCTGCTTGATAACTATTCCCCGTAGATCATTCCATAGGACCTGTGGACCAAGTAAGAAGTAAAAAGCCATGGTCGGGTAGGTCAAAATTGCCGGCTGTACAACCATTATGGCTCAATTGTCGTCCACTTCCGGTCTCCAGGATAGCTTGACATACATGTATTATACCTCAAAATGTTTGTAAATGTATCTGCGTTATAAATATATACAGTAAGACTGTCTATACGCCCCTTGATTGGAGTAAATAATGTAAAACCAATGTCCGGCGGTACGTTAAAATAAAACGGTTTACCTATGTTTTCACCCCCTGCCGGTCCCCATGGCGGCTCGAATAACCAAATACCTTAACAGATATGTGCGCAGGGGTCTCTGCTTAATATATATGTTTAGTTTTTATTTCTGGAGCCCTTCGTTAGCCCGAAAAATGGGAAAAACCAATATGCGTTATTACCCTGAATATCCGTCACGGTCCTGGCATCCCATTTTAACACAGCAATAGGCAACTTCCGGTCCTCACGGAGGCTTGATCTACATGTATGATACCTCAAAACGTTTGTCATTGCCTCTGATTGATAACTATTCCCCGTAGATCATTCCATAGGACCTGTGGACCAAGTAAGAAGTAAAAAACCATGGTCGGGTAGGTCAAAATTGCGGCTGTACAACCATTATGGCTCAATTGTCGTCCACTTCCGGTCTCCAGGATAGCTTGACATACATGTATTATACCTCAAAATGTTTGTACATGTCTCTGCTTTATAAATATATACAGTAAGACTGTCTATACGCCCCTTGATTGGAGTAAATAATGTAAAACCAATGTCCGGCGGTAGGTTAAAATAAAACGGTTTACCTTTGTTTTCACCCCCTTCCGGTCCCCATGGCGGTCCGAATAACCAAATTCCTTAACGAATATGTGCGCAGGGGTCTCTGCTTAATATATATGTTTAGTTTTTATTTCTGGAGCCCTTCGTTAGCCAGAAAAATGCGAAAAACCAATATGCGTTATTACCCTGAATATCCGTCACGGTCCTGGCATCCCATTTTAGCTCCGTAATAGGCAAATTCCGGTCCTCAGGGAGGCTTGATCTACATGTATGATACCTCAAAACGTTTTTCAACGCCTCTGCTTGATAACTATTCCCCGTAGATCATTCCATAGGACCTGTGGACCAAGTAAGAAGTAAAAAGCCATGGTCGGGTAGGTCAAAATTGCGGCTGTACAACCATTATGGCTCAATTGTCGTCCACTTCCGGTCTCCAGGATAGCTTGACATACATGTATTATACCTCAAAATGTTTGTGCATGTATCTGCGTTATAAATATATACAGTAAGACTGTCTATACGCCCCTTGATTGGAGTAAATAATGTAAAACCAATGTCCGGCGGTAGGTTAAAATAAAACGGTTTACCTATGTTTTCACCCCCTTCCGGTCCCCATGGCGGCCCGAATAACCAAATACCTTAACAAATATGTGCGCAGGGGTCTCTGCTTAATATATATGTTTAGTTTTTATTTCTGGAGCCCTTCGTTAGCCAGAAAAATGCGAAAAACCAATATGCGTTATTACCCTGAATATCCGTCACGGTCCTGGCATCCCATTTTAGCTCCGTAATAGGCAAATTCCGGTCCTCAGGGAGGCTTGATCTACATGTATGATACCTCAAAACGTTTGTCAACGCCTCTGCTTGATAACTATTCCCCGTAGATCATTCCATAGGACCTGTGGACCAAGTAAGAAGTAAAAAGCCATGGTCGGGTAGGTCAAAATTGCGGCTGTACAACTATTATGGCTCAATTGTCGTCCACTTCCGGTCTCCAGGATAGCTTGACATACATGTATTATACCTCAAAATGTTTGTACATGTATCTGCGTTATAAATATATACAGTAAGACTGTCTATACGCCCCTTGATTGGAGTAAATAATGTAAAACCAATGTCCGGCGGTAGGTTAAAATAAAACGGTTTACCTTTGTGTTCACCCCCTTCCGGTCCCCATGGCGGCCCGAATAACCAAATACCTTAACAAATATGTGCGCAGGGGTCTCTGCTTAATATATATGTTCAGTTTTTATTGCTGGAGCCCTTCGTTAGCCAGAAAAATGCGAAAAACCAATATGCGTTATTACCCTGAATATCCGTCACGGTCCTGGCATCCCATTTTAGCTCCGTAATAGGCAACTTCCGGTCCTCAGGGAGGCTTGATCTACATGTATGATACCTCAAAACGTTTGTCAATGCCTCTGCTTGATAACTATTCCCCGTAGATCATTCCATAGGACCTGTGGACCAAGTAAGAAGTAAAAAGCCATGGTCGGGTAGGTCAAAATTGCCGGCTGTACAACCATTATGGCTCAATTGTCGTCCACTTCCGGTCTCCAGGATAGCTTGACATACATGTATTATACCTCAAAATGTTTGTAAATGTATCTGCGTTATAAATATATACAGTAAGACTGTCTATACGCCCCTTGATTGGAGTAAATAATGTAAAACCAATGTCCGGCGGTACGTTAAAATAAAACGGTTTACCTATGTTTTCACCCCCTGCCGGTCCCCATGGCGGCTCGAATAACCAAATACCTTAACAGATATGTGCGCAGGGGTCTCTGCTTAATATATATGTTTAGTTTTTATTTCTGGAGCCCTTCGTTAGCCCGAAAAATGGGAAAAACCAATATGCGTTATTACCCTGAATATCCGTCACGGTCCTGGCATCCCATTTTAACACAGCAATAGGCAACTTCCGGTCCTCACGGAGGCTTGATCTACATGTATGATACCTCAAAACGTTTGTCATTGCCTCTGATTGATAACTATTCCCCGTAGATCATTCCATAGGACCTGTGGACCAAGTAAGAAGTAAAAAACCATGGTCGGGTAGGTCAAAATTGCGGCTGTACAACCATTATGGCTCAATTGTCGTCCACTTCCGGTCTCCAGGATAGCTTGACATACATGTATTATACCTCAAAATGTTTGTACATGTCTCTGCTTTATAAATATATACAGTAAGACTGTCTATACGCCCCTTGATTGGAGTAAATAATGTAAAACCAATGTCCGGCGGTAGGTTAAAATAAAACGGTTTACCTTTGTTTTCACCCCCTTCCGGTCCCCATGGCGGCTCGAATAACCAAATACCTTAACAAATATGTGCGCAGGGGTCTCTGCTTAATATATATGTTTAGTTTTTATTTCTGGAGCCCTTCGTTAGCCCGAAAAATGGGAAAAACCAATATGCGTTATTACCCTGAATATCCGTCACGGTCCTGGCATCCCATTTTAGCTCCGTAATAGGCAACTTCCGGTCCTCAGGGAGGCTTGATCTACATGTATGATACCTCAAAACGTTTGTCAATGCCTCTGCTTGATAACTATTCCCCGTAGATCATTCCATAGGACCTGTGGACCAAGTAAGAAGTAAAAAGCCATGGTCGGGTAGGTCAAAATTGCGGCTGTACAACCATTATGGCTCAATTGTCGTCCACTTCCGGTCTCCAGGATAGCTTGACATACATGTATTATACCTCAAAATGTTTGTACATGTATCCGCGTTATAAATATATACAGTAAGACTGTCTATACGGCCCTTGATTGGAGTAAATAATGTAAAACCAATGTCCGGCGGTACGTTAAAATAAAACGGTTTACCTATGTTTTCACCCCCTGCCGGTCCCCATGGCGGCTCGAATAACCAAATACCTTAACAGATATGTGCGCAGGGGTCTCTGCTTAATATATATGTTTAGTTTTTATTTTTGGAGCCCTTCGTTAGCCCGAAAAATGGGAAAAACCAATATGCGTTATTACCCTGAATATCCGTCACGGTCCTGGCATCCCATTTTAACACAGCAATAGGCAACTTCCGGTCCTCACGGAGGCTTGATCTACATGTATGATACCTCAAAACGTTTGTCATTGCCTCTGATTGATAACTATTCCCCGTAGATCATTCCATAGGACCTGTGGACCAAGTAAGAAGTAAAAAACCATGGTCGGGTAGGTCAAAATTGCCGCTGTACAACCATTATGGCTCAATTGTCGTCCACTTCCGGTCTCCAGGATAGCTTGACATACATGTATTATACCTCAAAATGTTTGTACATGTATCCGCGTTATAAATATATACAGTAAGACTGTCTATACGGCCCTTGATTGGAGTAAATAATGTAAAACCAATGTCCGGCGGTACGTTAAAATAAAACGGTTTATCTATGTTTTCACCCCCTGCCGGTCCCCATGGCGGCTCGAATAACCAAATACCTTAACAGATATGTGCGCAGGGGTCTCTGCTTAATATATATGTTTAGTTTTTATTTTTGGAGCCCTTCGTTAGCCCGAAAAATGGGAAAAACCAATATGCGTTATTACCCTGAATATCCGTCACGGTCCTGGCATCCCATTTTAACACAGCAATAGGCAACTTCCGGTCCTCACGGAGGCTTGATCTACATGTATGATACCTCAAAACGTTTGTCATTGCCTCTGATTGATAACTATTCCCCGTAGATCATTCCATAGGACCTGTGGACCAAGTAAGAAGTAAAAAACCATGGTCGGGTAGGTCAAAATTGCGGCTGTACAACCATTATGGCTCAATTGTCGTCCACTTCCGGTCTCCAGGATAGCTTGACATACATGTATTATACCTCAAAATGTTTGTACATGTATCCGCGTTATAAATATATACAGTAAGACTGTCTATACGGCCCTTGATTGGAGTAAATAATGTAAAACCAATGTCCGGCGGTACGTTAAAATAAAACGGTTTACCTATGTTTTCACCCCCTGCCGGTCCCCATGGCGGCTCGAATAACCAAATACCTTAACAGATATGTGCGCAGGGGTCTCTGCTTAATATATATGTTTAGTTTTTATTTTTGGAGCCCTTCGTTAGCCCGAAAAATGGGAAAAACCAATATGCGTTATTACCCTGAATATCCGTCACGGTCCTGGCATCCCATTTTAACACAGCAATAGGCAACTTCCGGTCCTCACGGAGGCTTGATCTACATGTATGATACCTCAAAACGTTTGTCATTGCCTCTGATTGATAACTATTCCCCGTAGATCATTCCATAGGACCTGTGGACCAAGTAAGAAGTAAAAAACCATGGTCGGGTAGGTCAAAATTGCGGCTGTACAACCATTATGGCTCAATTGTCGTCCACTTCCGGTCTCCAGGATAGCTTGACATACATGTATTATACCTCAAAATGTTTGTACATGTCTCTGCTTTATAAATATATACAGTAAGACTGTCTATACGCCCCTTGATTGGAGTAAATAATGTAAAACCAATGTCCGGCGGTAGGTTAAAATAAAACGGTTTACCTTTGTTTTCACCCCCTTCCGGTCCCCATGGCGGTCCGAATAACCAAATACCTTAACAAATATGTGCGCAGGGGTCTCTGCTTAATATATATGTTTAGTTTTTATTTCTGGAGCCCTTCGTTAGCCAGAAAAATGCGAAAAACCAATATGCGTTATTACCCTGAATATCCGTCACGGTCCTGGCATCCCATTTTAGCTCCGTAATAGGCAAATTCCGGTCCTCAGGGAGGCTTGATCTACATGTATGATACCTCAAAACGTTTGTCAACGCCTCTGCTTGATAACTATTCCCCGTAGATCATTCCATAGGACCTGTGGACCAAGTAAGAAGTAAAAAGCCATGGTCGGGTAGGTCAAAATTGCGGCTGTACAACTATTATGGCTCAATTGTCGTCCACTTCCGGTCTCCAGGATAGCTTGACATACATATATTATACCTCAAAATGTTTGTACATGTATCTGCGTTATAAATATATACAGTAAGACTGTCTATACGCCCCTTGATTGGAGTAAATAATGTAAAACCAATGTCCGGCGGTAGGTTAAAATAAAACGGTTTACCTTTGTGTTCACCCCCTTCCGGTCCCCATGGCGGCCCGAATAACCAAATACCTTAACAAATATGTGCGCAGGGGTCTCTGCTTAATATATATGTTCAGTTTTTATTGCTGGAGCCCTTCGTTAGCCAGAAAAATGCGAAAAACCAATATGCGTTATTACCCTGAATATCCGTCACGGTCCTGGCATCCCATTTTAGCTCCGTAATAGGCAACTTCCGGTCCTCAGGGAGGCTTGATCTACATGTATGATACCTCAAAACGTTTGTCAATGCCTCTGCTTGATAACTATTCCCCGTAGATCATTCCATAGGACCTGTGGACCAAGTCAGAAGTAAAAAGCCATGGTCGGGTAGGTCAAAATTGCCGGCTGTACAACCATTATGGCTCAATTGTCGTCCACTTCCGGTCTCCAGGATAGCTTGACATACATGTATTATACCTCAAAATGTTTGTAAATGTATCTGCGTTATAAATATATACAGTAAGACTGTCTATACGCCCCTTGATTGGAGTAAATAATGTAAAACCAATGTCCGGCGGTACGTTAAAATAAAACGGTTTACCTATGTTTTCACCCCCTGCCGGTCCCCATGGCGGCTCGAATAACCAAATACCTTAACAGATATGTGCGCAGGGGTCTCTGCTTAATATATATGTTTAGTTTTTATTTCTGGAGCCCTTCGTTAGCCCGAAAAATGGGAAAAACCAATATGCGTTATTACCCTGAATATCCGTCACGGTCCTGGCATCCCATTTTAACACAGCAATAGGCAACTTCCGGTCCTCACGGAGGCTTGATCTACATGTATGATACCTCAAAACGTTTGTCATTGCCTCTGATTGATAACTATTCCCCGTAGATCATTCCATAGGACCTGTGGACCAAGTAAGAAGTAAAAAACCATGGTCGGGTAGGTCAAAATTGCGGCTGTACAACCATTATGGCTCAATTGTCGTCCACTTCCGGTCTCCAGGATAGCTTGACATACATGTATTATACCTCAAAATGTTTGTACATGTCTCTGCTTTATAAATATATACAGTAAGACTGTCTATACGCCCCTTGATTGGAGTAAATAATGTAAAACCAATGTCCGGCGGTAGGTTAAAATAAAACGGTTTACCTTTGTTTTCACCCCCTTCCGGTCCCCATGGCGGCTCGAATAACCAAATACCTTAACAAATATGTGCGCAGGGGTCTCTGCTTAATATATATGTTTAGTTTTTATTTCTGGAGCCCTTCGTTAGCCCGAAAAATGGGAAAAACCAATATGCGTTATTACCCTGAATATCCGTCACGGTCCTGGCATCCCATTTTAGCTCCGTAATAGGCAACTTCCGGTCCTCAGGGAGGCTTGATCTACATGTATGATACCTCAAAACGTTTGTCAATGCCTCTGCTTGATAACTATTCCCCGTAGATCATTCCATAGGACCTGTGGACCAAGTAAGAAGTAAAAAGCCATGGTCGGGTAGGTCAAAATTGCGGCTGTACAACCATTATGGCTCAATTGTCGTCCACTTCCGGTCTCCAGGATAGCTTGACATACATGTATTATACCTCAAAATGTTTGTACATGTATCCGCGTTATAAATATATACAGTAAGACTGTCTATACGGCCCTTGATTGGAGTAAATAATGTAAAACCAATGTCCGGCGGTACGTTAAAATAAAACGGTTTACCTATGTTTTCACCCCCTGCCGGTCCCCATGGCGGCTCGAATAACCAAATACCTTAACAGATATGTGCGCAGGGGTCTCTGCTTAATATATATGTTTAGTTTTTATTTTTGGAGCCCTTCGTTAGCCCGAAAAATGGGAAAAACCAATATGCGTTATTACCCTGAATATCCGTCACGGTCCTGGCATCCCATTTTAACACAGCAATAGGCAACTTCCGGTCCTCACGGAGGCTTGATCTACATGTATGATACCTCAAAACGTTTGTCATTGCCTCTGATTGATAACTATTCCCCGTAGATCATTCCATAGGACCTGTGGACCAAGTAAGAAGTAAAAAACCATGGTCGGGTAGGTCAAAATTGCGGCTGTACAACCATTATGGCTCAATTGTCGTCCACTTCCGGTCTCCAGGATAGCTTGACATACATGTATTATACCTCAAAATGTTTGTACATGTATCCGCGTTATAAATATATACAGTAAGACTGTCTATACGGCCCTTGATTGGAGTAAATAATGTAAAACCAATGTCCGGCGGTACGTTAAAATAAAACGGTTTACCTATGTTTTCACCCCCTGCCGGTCCCCATGGCGGCTCGAATAACCAAATACCTTAACAGATATGTGCGCAGGGGTCTCTGCTTAATATATATGTTTAGTTTTTATTTTTGGAGCCCTTCGTTAGCCCGAAAAATGGGAAAAACCAATATGCGTTATTACCCTGAATATCCGTCACGGTCCTGGCATCCCATTTTAACACAGCAATAGGCAACTTCCGGTCCTCACGGAGGCTTGATCTACATGTATGATACCTCAAAACGTTTGTCATTGCCTCTGATTGATAACTATTCCCCGTAGATCATTCCATAGGACCTGTGGACCAAGTAAGAAGTAAAAAACCATGGTCGGGTAGGTCAAAATTGCGGCTGTACAACCATTATGGCTCAATTGTCGTCCACTTCCGGTCTCCAGGATAGCTTGACATACATGTATTATACCTCAAAATGTTTGTACATGTATCCGCGTTATAAATATATACAGTAAGACTGTCTATACGGCCCTTGATTGGAGTAAATAATGTAAAACCAATGTCCGGCGGTACGTTAAAATAAAACGGTTTACCTATGTTTTCACCCCCTGCCGGTCCCCATGGCGGCTCGAATAACCAAATACCTTAACAGATATGTGCGCAGGGGTCTCTGCTTAATATATATGTTTAGTTTTTATTTTTGGAGCCCTTCGTTAGCCCGAAAAATGGGAAAAACCAATATGCGTTATTACCCTGAATATCCGTCACGGTCCTGGCATCCCATTTTAACACAGCAATAGGCAACTTCCGGTCCTCACGGAGGCTTGATCTACATGTATGATACCTCAAAACGTTTGTCATTGCCTCTGATTGATAACTATTCCCCGTAGATCATTCCATAGGACCTGTGGACCAAGTAAGAAGTAAAAAACCATGGTCGGGTAGGTCAAAATTGCGGCTGTACAACCATTATGGCTCAATTGTCGTCCACTTCCGGTCTCCAGGATAGCTTGACATACATGTATTATACCTCAAAATGTTTGTACATGTCTCTGCTTTATAAATATATACAGTAAGACTGTCTATACGCCCCTTGATTGGAGTAAATAATGTAAAACCAATGTCCGGCGGTAGGTTAAAATAAAACGGTTTACCTTTGTTTTCACCCCCTTCCGGTCCCCATGGCGGTCCGAATAACCAAATACCTTAACAAATATGTGCGCAGGGGTCTCTGCTTAATATATATGTTTAGTTTTTATTTCTGGAGCCCTTCGTTAGCCAGAAAAATGCGAAAAACCAATATGCGTTATTACCCTGAATATCCGTCACGGTCCTGGCATCCCATTTTAGCTCCGTAATAGGCAAATTCCGGTCCTCAGGGAGGCTTGATCTACATGTATGATACCTCAAAACGTTTGTCAACGCCTCTGCTTGATAACTATTCCCCGTAGATCATTCCATAGGACCTGTGGACCAAGTAAGAAGTAAAAAGCCATGGTCGGGTAGGTCAAAATTGCGGCTGTACAACTATTATGGCTCAATTGTCGTCCACTTCCGGTCTCCAGGATAGCTTGACATACATATATTATACCTCAAAATGTTTGTACATGTATCTGCGTTATAAATATATACAGTAAGACTGTCTATACGCCCCTTGATTGGAGTAAATAATGTAAAACCAATGTCCGGCGGTAGGTTAAAATAAAACGGTTTACCTTTGTGTTCACCCCCTTCCGGTCCCCATGGCGGCCCGAATAACCAAATACCTTAACAAATATGTGCGCAGGGGTCTCTGCTTAATATATATGTTCAGTTTTTATTGCTGGAGCCCTTCGTTAGCCAGAAAAATGGGAAAAACCAATATGCGTTATTACCCTGAATATCCGTCACGGTCCTGGCATCCCATTTTAACACAGCAATAGGCAACTTCCGGTCCTCACGGAGGCTTGATCTACATGTATGATACCTCAAAACGTTTGTCATTGCCTCTGATTGATAACTATTCCCCGTAGATCATTCCATAGGACCTGTGGACCAAGTAAGAAGTAAAAAACCATGGTCGGGTAGGTCAAAATTGCGGCTGTACAACCATTATGGCTCAATTGTCGTCCACTTCCGGTCTCCAGGATAGCTTGACATACATGTATTATACCTCAAAATGTTTGTACATGTATCCGCGTTATAAATATATACAGTAAGACTGTCTATACGGCCCTTGATTGGAGTAAATAATGTAAAACCAATGTCCGGCGGTACGTTAAAATAAAACGGTTTACCTATGTTTTCACCCCCTGCCGGTCCCCATGGCGGCTCGAATAACCAAATACCTTAACAGATATGTGCGCAGGGGTCTCTGCTTAATATATATGTTTAGTTTTTATTTTTGGAGCCCTTCGTTAGCCCGAAAAATGGGAAAAACCAATATGCGTTATTACCCTGAATATCCGTCACGGTCCTGGCATCCCATTTTAACACAGCAATAGGCAACTTCCGGTCCTCACGGAGGCTTGATCTACATGTATGATACCTCAAAACGTTTGTCATTGCCTCTGATTGATAACTATTCCCCGTAGATCATTCCATAGGACCTGTGGACCAAGTAAGAAGTAAAAAACCATGGTCGGGTAGGTCAAAATTGCGGCTGTACAACCATTATGGCTCAATTGTCGTCCACTTCCGGTCTCCAGGATAGCTTGACATACATGTATTATACCTCAAAATGTTTGTACATGTATCCGCGTTATAAATATATACAGTAAGACTGTCTATACGGCCCTTGATTGGAGTAAATAATGTAAAACCAATGTCCGGCGGTACGTTAAAATAAAACGGTTTACCTATGTTTTCACCCCCTGCCGGTCCCCATGGCGGCTCGAATAACCAAATACCTTAACAGATATGTGCGCAGGGGTCTCTGCTTAATATATATGTTTAGTTTTTATTTTTGGAGCCCTTCGTTAGCCCGAAAAATGGGAAAAACCAATATGCGTTATTACCCTGAATATCCGTCACGGTCCTGGCATCCCATTTTAACACAGCAATAGGCAACTTCCGGTCCTCACGGAGGCTTGATCTACATGTATGATACCTCAAAACGTTTGTCATTGCCTCTGATTGATAACTATTCCCCGTAGATCATTCCATAGGACCTGTGGACCAAGTAAGAAGTAAAAAACCATGGTCGGGTAGGTCAAAATTGCGGCTGTACAACCATTATGGCTCAATTGTCGTCCACTTCCGGTCTCCAGGATAGCTTGACATACATGTATTATACCTCAAAATGTTTGTACATGTCTCTGCTTTATAAATATATACAGTAAGACTGTCTATACGCCCCTTGATTGGAGTAAATAATGTAAAACCAATGTCCGGCGGTAGGTTAAAATAAAACGGTTTACCTTTGTTTTCACCCCCTTCCGGTCCCCATGGCGGTCCGAATAACCAAATACCTTAACAAATATGTGCGCAGGGGTCTCTGCTTAATATATATGTTTAGTTTTTATTTCTGGAGCCCTTCGTTAGCCAGAAAAATGCGAAAAACCAATATGCGTTATTACCCTGAATATCCGTCACGGTCCTGGCATCCCATTTTAGCTCCGTAATAGGCAAATTCCGGTCCTCAGGGAGGCTTGATCTACATGTATGATACCTCAAAACGTTTGTCAACGCCTCTGCTTGATAACTATTCCCCGTAGATCATTCCATAGGACCTGTGGACCAAGTAAGAAGTAAAAAGCCATGGTCGGGTAGGTCAAAATTGCGGCTGTACAACTATTATGGCTCAATTGTCGTCCACTTCCGGTCTCCAGGATAGCTTGACATACATATATTATACCTCAAAATGTTTGTACATGTATCTGCGTTATAAATATATACAGTAAGACTGTCTATACGCCCCTTGATTGGAGTAAATAATGTAAAACCAATGTCCGGCGGTAGGTTAAAATAAAACGGTTTACCTTTGTGTTCACCCCCTTCCGGTCCCCATGGCGGCCCGAATAACCAAATACCTTAACAAATATGTGCGCAGGGGTCTCTGCTTAATATATATGTTCAGTTTTTATTGCTGGAGCCCTTCGTTAGCCAGAAAAATGCGAAAAACCAATATGCGTTATTACCCTGAATATCCGTCACGGTCCTGGCATCCCATTTTAGCTCCGTAATAGGCAACTTCCGGTCCTCAGGGAGGCTTGATCTACATGTATGATACCTCAAAACGTTTGTCAATGCCTCTGCTTGATAACTATTCCCCGTAGATCATTCCATAGGACCTGTGGACCAAGTAAGAAGTAAAAAGCCATGGTCGGGTAGGTCAAAATTGCCGGCTGTACAACCATTATGGCTCAATTGTCGTCCACTTCCGGTCTCCAGGATAGCTTGACATACATGTATTATACCTCAAAATGTTTGTAAATGTATCTGCGTTATAAATATATACAGTAAGACTGTCTATACGCCCCTTGATTGGAGTAAATAATGTAAAACCAATGTCCGGCGGTACGTTAAAATAAAACGGTTTACCTATGTTTTCACCCCCTGCCGGTCCCCATGGCGGCTCGAATAACCAAATACCTTAACAGATATGTGCGCAGGGGTCTCTGCTTAATATATATGTTTAGTTTTTATTTCTGGAGCCCTTCGTTAGCCCGAAAAATGGGAAAAACCAATATGCGTTATTACCCTGAATATCCGTCACGGTCCTGGCATCCCATTTTAACACAGCAATAGGCAACTTCCGGTCCTCACGGAGGCTTGATCTACATGTATGATACCTCAAAACGTTTGTCATTGCCTCTGATTGATAACTATTCCCCGTAGATCATTCCATAGGACCTGTGGACCAAGTAAGAAGTAAAAAACCATGGTCGGGTAGGTCAAAATTGCGGCTGTACAACCATTATGGCTCAATTGTCGTCCACTTCCGGTCTCCAGGATAGCTTGACATACATGTATTATACCTCAAAATGTTTGTACATGTCTCTGCTTTATAAATATATACAGTAAGACTGTCTATACGCCCCTTGATTGGAGTAAATAATGTAAAACCAATGTCCGGCGGTAGGTTAAAATAAAACGGTTTACCTTTGTTTTCACCCCCTTCCGGTCCCCATGGCGGCTCGAATAACCAAATACCTTAACAAATATGTGCGCAGGGGTCTCTGCTTAATATATATGTTTAGTTTTTATTTCTGGAGCCCTTCGTTAGCCCGAAAAATGGGAAAAACCAATATGCGTTATTACCCTGAATATCCGTCACGGTCCTGGCATCCCATTTTAGCTCCGTAATAGGCAACTTCCGGTCCTCAGGGAGGCTTGATCTACATGTATGATACCTCAAAACGTTTGTCAATGCCTCTGCTTGATAACTATTCCCCGTAGATCATTCCATAGGACCTGTGGACCAAGTAAGAAGTAAAAAGCCATGGTCGGGTAGGTCAAAATTGCGGCTGTACAACCATTATGGCTCAATTGTCGTCCACTTCCGGTCTCCAGGATAGCTTGACATACATGTATTATACCTCAAAATGTTTGTACATGTATCCGCGTTATAAATATATACAGTAAGACTGTCTATACGGCCCTTGATTGGAGTAAATAATGTAAAACCAATGTCCGGCGGTACGTTAAAATAAAACGGTTTACCTATGTTTTCACCCCCTGCCGGTCCCCATGGCGGCTCGAATAACCAAATACCTTAACAGATATGTGCGCAGGGGTCTCTGCTTAATATATATGTTTAGTTTTTATTTTTGGAGCCCTTCGTTAGCCCGAAAAATGGGAAAAACCAATATGCGTTATTACCCTGAATATCCGTCACGGTCCTGGCATCCCATTTTAACACAGCAATAGGCAACTTCCGGTCCTCACGGAGGCTTGATCTACATGTATGATACCTCAAAACGTTTGTCATTGCCTCTGATTGATAACTATTCCCCGTAGATCATTCCATAGGACCTGTGGACCAAGTAAGAAGTAAAAAACCATGGTCGGGTAGGTCAAAATTGCGGCTGTACAACCATTATGGCTCAATTGTCGTCCACTTCCGGTCTCCAGGATAGCTTGACATACATGTATTATACCTCAAAATGTTTGTACATGTATCCGCGTTATAAATATATACAGTAAGACTGTCTATACGGCCCTTGATTGGAGTAAATAATGTAAAACCAATGTCCGGCGGTACGTTAAAATAAAACGGTTTACCTATGTTTTCACCCCCTGCCGGTCCCCATGGCGGCTCGAATAACCAAATACCTTAACAGATATGTGCGCAGGGGTCTCTGCTTAATATATATGTTTAGTTTTTATTTTTGGAGCCCTTCGTTAGCCCGAAAAATGGGAAAAACCAATATGCGTTATTACCCTGAATATCCGTCACGGTCCTGGCATCCCATTTTAACACAGCAATAGGCAACTTCCGGTCCTCACGGAGGCTTGATCTACATGTATGATACCTCAAAACGTTTGTCATTGCCTCTGATTGATAACTATTCCCCGTAGATCATTCCATAGGACCTGTGGACCAAGTAAGAAGTAAAAAACCATGGTCGGGTAGGTCAAAATTGCGGCTGTACAACCATTATGGCTCAATTGTCGTCCACTTCCGGTCTCCAGGATAGCTTGACATACATGTATTATACCTCAAAATGTTTGTACATGTATCCGCGTTATAAATATATACAGTAAGACTGTCTATACGGCCCTTGATTGGAGTAAATAATGTAAAACCAATGTCCGGCGGTACGTTAAAATAAAACGGTTTACCTATGTTTTCACCCCCTGCCGGTCCCCATGGCGGCTCGAATAACCAAATACCTTAACAGATATGTGCGCAGGGGTCTCTGCTTAATATATATGTTTAGTTTTTATTTTTGGAGCCCTTCGTTAGCCCGAAAAATGGGAAAAACCAATATGCGTTATTACCCTGAATATCCGTCACGGTCCTGGCATCCCATTTTAACACAGCAATAGGCAACTTCCGGTCCTCACGGAGGCTTGATCTACATGTATGATACCTCAAAACGTTTGTCATTGCCTCTGATTGATAACTATTCCCCGTAGATCATTCCATAGGACCTGTGGACCAAGTAAGAAGTAAAAAACCATGGTCGGGTAGGTCAAAATTGCGGCTGTACAACCATTATGGCTCAATTGTCGTCCACTTCCGGTCTCCAGGATAGCTTGACATACATGTATTATACCTCAAAATGTTTGTACATGTCTCTGCTTTATAAATATATACAGTAAGACTGTCTATACGCCCCTTGATTGGAGTAAATAATGTAAAACCAATGTCCGGCGGTAGGTTAAAATAAAACGGTTTACCTTTGTTTTCACCCCCTTCCGGTCCCCATGGCGGTCCGAATAACCAAATTCCTAAACGAATATGTGCGCAGGGGTCTCTGCTTAATATATATGTTTAGTTTTTATTTCTGGAGCCCTTCGTTAGCCCGAAAAATGGGAAAAACCAATATGCGTTATTACCCTGAATATCCGTCACGGTCCTGGCATCCCATTTTAGCTCCGTAATAGGCAACTTCCGGTCCTCAGGGAGGCTTGATCTACATGTATGATACCTCAAAACGTTTGTCAATGCCTCTGCTTGATAACTATTCCCCGTAGATCATTCCATAGGACCTGTGGACCAAGTAAGAAGTAAAAAGCCATGGTCGGGTAGGTCAAAATTGCGGCTGTACAACCATTATGGCTCAATTGTCGTCCACTTCCGGTCTCCAGGATAGCTTGACATACATGTATTATACCTCAAAATGTTTGTACATGTATCCGCGTTATAAATATATACAGTAAGACTGTCTATACGGCCCTTGATTGGAGTAAATAATGTAAAACCAATGTCCGGCGGTACGTTAAAATAAAACGGTTTACCTATGTTTTCACCCCCTGCCGGTCCCCATGGCGGCTCGAATAACCAAATACCTTAACAGATATGTGCGCAGGGGTCTCTGCTTAATATATATGTTTAGTTTTTATTTTTGGAGCCCTTCGTTAGCCCGAAAAATGGGAAAAACCAATATGCGTTATTACCCTGAATATCCGTCACGGTCCTGGCATCCCATTTTAACACAGCAATAGGCAACTTCCGGTCCTCACGGAGGCTTGATCTACATGTATGATACCTCAAAACGTTTGTCATTGCCTCTGATTGATAACTATTCCCCGTAGATCATTCCATAGGACCTGTGGACCAAGTAAGAAGTAAAAAACCATGGTCGGGTAGGTCAAAATTGCGGCTGTACAACCATTATGGCTCAATTGTCGTCCACTTCCGGTCTCCAGGATAGCTTGACATACATGTATTATACCTCAAAATGTTTGTACATGTATCCGCGTTATAAATATATACAGTAAGACTGTCTATACGGCCCTTGATTGGAGTAAATAATGTAAAACCAATGTCCGGCGGTACGTTAAAATAAAACGGTTTACCTATGTTTTCACCCCCTGCCGGTCCCCATGGCGGCTCGAATAACCAAATACCTTAACAGATATGTGCGCAGGGGTCTCTGCTTAATATATATGTTTAGTTTTTATTTTTGGAGCCCTTCGTTAGCCCGAAAAATGGGAAAAACCAATATGCGTTATTACCCTGAATATCCGTCACGGTCCTGGCATCCCATTTTAACACAGCAATAGGCAACTTCCGGTCCTCACGGAGGCTTGATCTACATGTATGATACCTCAAAACGTTTGTCATTGCCTCTGATTGATAACTATTCCCCGTAGATCATTCCATAGGACCTGTGGACCAAGTAAGAAGTAAAAAACCATGGTCGGGTAGGTCAAAATTGCGGCTGTACAACCATTATGGCTCAATTGTCGTCCACTTCCGGTCTCCAGGATAGCTTGACATACATGTATTATACCTCAAAATGTTTGTACATGTCTCTGCTTTATAAATATATACAGTAAGACTGTCTATACGCCCCTTGATTGGAGTAAATAATGTAAAACCAATGTCCGGCGGTAGGTTAAAATAAAACGGTTTACCTTTGTTTTCACCCCCTTCCGGTCCCCATGGCGGCTCGAATAACCAAATACCTTAACAAATATGTGCGCAGGGGTCTCTGCTTAATATATATGTTTAGTTTTTATTTCTGGAGCCCTTCGTTAGCCCGAAAAATGGGAAAAACCAATATGCGTTATTACCCTGAATATCCGTCACGGTCCTGGCATCCCATTTTAGCTCCGTAATAGGCAAATGCCGGTCCTCAGGGAGGCTTGATCTACATGTATGATACCTCAAAACGTTTGTCATTGCCTCTGCTTGATAACTATTCCCCGTAGATCATTCCATAGGACCTGTGGACCAAGTAAGAAGTAAAAAGCCATGGTCGGGTAGGTCAAAATTGCCGCTGTACAACCATTATGGCTCAATTGTCGTCCACTTCCGGTCTCCAGGATAGCTTGACATACATGTATTATACCTCAAAATATTTGTACATGTATCTGCGTTATAAATATATACAGTAAGACTGTCTATACGCCCCTTGATTGGAGTAAATAATGTAAAACCAATGTCCGGCGGTAGGTTAAAATAAAACGGTTTACCTATGTTTTCACCCCCTGCCGGTCCCCATGGCGGCTCGAATAACCAAATACCTTAACAAATATGTGCGCAGGGGTCTCTGCTTAATATATATGTTTAGTTTTTATTTCTGGAGCCCTTCGTTAGCCAGAAAAATGCGAAAAACCAATATGCGTTATTACCCTGAATATCCGTCACGGTCCTGGCATCCCATTTTAGCTCCGTAATAGGCAAATTCCGGTCCTCAGGGAGGCTTGATCTACATGTATGATACCTCAAAACGTTTGTAAATGCCTCTGCTTGATAACTATTCCCCGTAGATCATTCCATAGGACCTGTGGACCAAGTAAGAAGTAAAAAGCCATGGTCGGGTAGGTCAAAATTGCCGGCTGTACAACCATTATGGCTCAATTGTCGTCCACTTCCGGTCTCCAGGATAGCTTGACATACATGTATTATACCTCAAAATGTTTGTACATGTATCTGCGTTATAAATATATACAGTAAGACTGTCTATACGCCCCTTGATTGGAGTAAATAATGTAAAACCAATGTCCGGCGGTACGTTAAAATAAAACGGTTTACCTATGTTTTCACCCCCTGCCGGTCCCCATGGCGGCTCGAATAACCAAATACCTTAACAGATATGTGCGCAGGGGTCTCTCCTTAATATATATGTTTAGTTTTTATTTCTGGAGCCCTTCGTTAGCCCGAAAAATGGGAAAAACCAATATGCGTTATTACCCTGAATATCCGTCACAGTCCTGGCATCCCATTTTAACACAGCAATAGGCAACTTCCGGTCCTCACGGAGGCTTGATCTACATGTATGATACCTCAAAACGTTTGTCATTGCCTCTGATTGATAACTATTCCCCGTAGATCATTCCATAGGACCTGTGGACCAAGTAAGAAGTAAAAAACCATGGTCGGGTAGGTCAAAATTGCGGCTGTACAACCATTATGGCTCAATTGTCGTCCACTTCCGGTCTCCAGGATAGCTTGACATACATGTATTATACCTCAAAATGTTTGTACATGTATCTGCGTTATAAATATATACAGTAAGACTGTCTATACGCCCCTTGATTGGAGTAAATAATGTAAAACCAATGTCCGGCGGTACGTTAAAATAAAACGGTTTACCTATGTTTTCACCCCCTGCCGGTCCCCATGGCGGCTCGAATAACCAAATACCTTAACAGATATGTGCGCAGGGGTCTCTCCTTAATATATATGTTTAGTTTTTATTTCTGGAGCCCTTCGTTAGCCCGAAAAATGGGAAAAACCAATATGCGTTATTACCCTGAATATCCGTCACAGTCCTGGCATCCCATTTTAACACAGCAATAGGCAACTTCCGGTCCTCACGGAGGCTTGATCTACATGTATGATACCTCAAAACGTTTGTCATTGCCTCTGATTGATAACTATTCCCCGTAGATCATTCCATAGGACCTGTGGACCAAGTAAGAAGTAAAAAACCATGGTCGGGTAGGTCAAAATTGCGGCTGTACAACCATTATGGCTCAATTGTCGTCCACTTCCGGTCTCCAGGATAGCTTGACATACATGTATTATACCTCAAAATGTTTGTACATGTCTCTGCTTTATAAATATATACAGTAAGACTGTCTATACGCCCCTTGATTGGAGTAAATAATGTAAAACCAATGTCCGGCGGTAGGTTAAAATAAAACGGTTTACCTATGTTTTCACCCCCTGCCGGTCCCCATGGCGGCTCGAATAACCAAATACCTTAACAAATATGTGCGCAGGGGTCTCTGCTTAATATATATGTTTAGTTTTTATTTCTGGAGCCCTTCGTTAGCCCGAAAAATGGGAAAAACCAATATGCGTTATTACCCTGAATATCCGTCACGGTCCTGGCATCCCATTTTAGCTCCGTAATAGGCAACTTCCGGTCCTCAGGGAGGCTTGATCTACATGTATGATACCTCAAAACGTTTGTCAATGCCTCTGCTTGATAACTATTCCCCGTAGATCATTCCATAGGACCTGTGGACCAAGTAAGAAGTAAAAAGCCATGGTCGGGTAGGTCAAAATTGCCGGCTGTACAACCATTATGGCTCAATTGTCGTCCACTTCCGGTCTCCAGGATAGCTTGACATACATGTATTATACCTCAAAATGTTTGTAAATGTATCTGCGTTATAAATATATACAGTAAGACTGTCTATACGCCCCTTGATTGGAGTAAATAATGTAAAACCAATGTCCGGCGGTACGTTAAAATAAAACGGTTTACCTATGTTTTCACCCCCTGCCGGTCCCCATGGCGGCTCGAATAACCAAATACCTTAACAGATATGTGCGCAGGGGTCTCTGCTTAATATATATGTTTAGTTTTTATTTCTGGAGCCCTTCGTTAGCCCGAAAAATGGGAAAAACCAATATGCGTTATTACCCTGAATATCCGTCACGGTCCTGGCATCCCATTTTAACACAGCAATAGGCAACTTCCGGTCCTCACGGAGGCTTGATCTACATGTATGATACCTCAAAACGTTTGTCATTGCCTCTGATTGATAACTATTCCCCGTAGATCATTCCATAGGACCTGTGGACCAAGTAAGAAGTAAAAAACCATGGTCGGGTAGGTCAAAATTGCGGCTGTACAACCATTATGGCTCAATTGTCGTCCACTTCCGGTCTCCAGGATAGCTTGACATACATGTATTATACCTCAAAATGTTTGTACATGTCTCTGCTTTATAAATATATACAGTAAGACTGTCTATACGCCCCTTGATTGGAGTAAATAATGTAAAACCAATGTCCGGCGGTAGGTTAAAATAAAACGGTTTACCTTTGTTTTCACCCCCTTCCGGTCCCCATGGCGGTCCGAATAACCAAATTCCTTAACGAATATGTGCGCAGGGGTCTCTGCTTAATATATATGTTTAGTTTTTATTTCTGGAGCCCTTCGTTAGCCAGAAAAATGCGAAAAACCAATATGCGTTATTACCCTGAATATCCGTCACGGTCCTGGCATCCCATTTTAGCTCCGTAATAGGCAAATGCCGGTCCTCAGGGAGTCTTGATCTACATGTATGATACCTCAAAACGTTTGTCAATGCCTCTGATTGATAACTATTCCCCGTAGATCATTCCATAGGACCTGTGGACCAAGTAAGAAGTAAAAAGCCATGGTCGGGTAGGTCAAAATTGCGGCTGTACAACCATTATGGCTCAATTGTCGTCCACTTCCGGTCTCCAGGATAGCTTGACATACATGTATTATACCTCAAAATGTTTGTACATGTATCTGCTTTATAAATATATACAGTAAGACTGTCTATACGCCCCTTGATTGGAGTAAATAATGTAAAACCAATGTCCGGCGGTAGGTTAAAATAAAACGGTTTACCTATGTTTTCACCCCCTGCCGGTCCCCATGGCGGCTCGAATAACCAAATACCTTAACAAATATGTGCGCAGGGGTCTCTGCTTAATATATATGTTTAGTTTTTATTTCTGGAGCCCTTCGTTAGCCCGAAAAATGGGAAAAACCAATATGCGTTATTACCCTGAATATCCGTCACGGTCCTGGCATCCCATTTTAACACAGCAATAGGCAACTTCCGGTCCTCACGTAGGCTTGATCTACATGTATGATACCTCAAAACGTTTGTCATTGCCTCTGATTGATAACTATTCCCCGTAGATCATTCCATAGGACCTGTGGACCAAGTAAGAAGTAAAAAACCATGGTCGGGTAGGTCAAAATTGCGGCTGTACAACCATTATGGCTCAATTGTCGTCCACTTCCGGTCTCCAGGATAGCTTGACATACATGTATTATACCTCAAAATGTTTGTACATGTCTCTGCTTTATAAATATATACAGTAAGACTGTCTATACGCCCCTTGATTGGAGTAAATAATGTAAAACCAATGTCCGGCGGTAGGTTAAAATAAAACGGTTTACCTTTGTTTTCACCCCCTTCCGGTCCCCATGGCGGTCCGAATAACCAAATTCCTTAACGAATATGTGCGCAGGGGTCTCTGCTTAATATATATGTTTAGTTTTTATTTCTGGAGCCCTTCGTTAGCCAGAAAAATGCGAAAAACCAATATGCGTTATTACCCTGAATATCCGTCACGGTCCTGGCATCCCATTTTAGCTCCGTAATAGGCAAATTCCGGTCCTCAGGGAGGCTTGATCTACATGTATGATACCTCAAAACGTTTGTCAATGCCTCTGCTTGATAACTATTCCCCGTAGATCATTCCATAGGACCTGTGGACCAAGTAAGAAGTAAAAAGCCATGGTCGGGTAGGTCAAAATTGCCGCTGTACAACCATTATGGCTCAATTGTCGTCCACTTCCGGTCTCCAGGATAGCTTGACATACATGTATTATACCTCAAAATGTTTGTACATGTATCTGCTTTATAAATATATACAGTAAGACTGTCTATACGCCCCTTGATTGGAGTAAATAATGTAAAACCAATGTCCGGCGGTAGGTTAAAATAAAACGGTTTACCTATGTTTTCACCCCCTGCCGGTCCCCATGGCGGCTCGAATAACCAAATACCTTAACAAATATGTGCGCAGGGGTCTCTGCTTAATATATATGTTTAGTTTTTATTTCTGGAGCCCTTCGTTAGCCCGAAAAATGGGAAAAACCAATATGCGTTATTACCCTGAATATCCGTCACGGTCCTGGCATCCCATTTTAACACAGCAATAGGCAACTTCCGGTCCTCACGGAGGCTTGATCTACATGTATGATACCTCAAAACGTTTGTCATTGCCTCTGATTGATAACTATTCCCCGTAGATCATTCCATAGGACCTGTGGACCAAGTAAGAAGTAAAAAACCATGGTCGGGTAGGTCAAAATTGCGGCTGTACAACCATTATGGCTCAATTGTCGTCCACTTCCGGTCTCCAGGATAGCTTGACATACATGTATTATACCTCAAAATGTTTGTACATGTCTCTGCTTTATAAATATATACAGTAAGACTGTCTATACGCCCCTTGATTGGAGTAAATAATGTAAAACCAATGTCCGGCGGTAGGTTAAAATAAAACGGTTTACCTTTGTTTTCACCCCCTTCCGGTCCCCATGGCGGTCCGAATAACCAAATTCCTTAACGAATATGTGCGCAGGGGTCTCTGCTTAATATATATGTTTAGTTTTTATTTCTGGAGCCCTTCGTTAGCCAGAAAAATGCGAAAAACCAATATGCGTTATTACCCTGAATATCCGTCACGGTCCTGGCATCCCATTTTAGCTCCGTAATAGGCAAATGCCGGTCTTCAGGGAGTCTTGATCTACATGTATGATACCTCAAAACGTTTGTCAATGCCTCTGCTTGATAACTATTCCCCGTAGATCATTCCATAGGACCTGTGGACCAAGTAAGAAGTAAAAAGCCATGGTCGGGTAGGTCAAAATTGCCGCTGTACAACCATTATGGCTCAATTGTCGTCCACTTCCGGTCTCCAGGATAGCTTGACATACATGTATTATACCTCAAAATGTTTGTACATGTATCTGCTTTATAAATATATACAGTAAGACTGTCTATACGCCCCTTGATTGGAGTAAATAATGTAAAACCAATGTCCGGCGGTAGGTTAAAATAAAACGGTTTACCTATGTTTTCACCCCCTGCCGGTCCCCATGGCGGCTCGAATAACCAAATACCTCAACAAATATGTGCGCAGGGGTCTCTGCTTAATATATATGTTTAGTTTTTATTTCTGGAGCCCTTCGTTAGCCCGAAAAATGGGAAAAACCAATATGCGTTATTACCCTGAATATCCGTCACGGTCCTGGCATCCCATTTTAACACAGCAATAGGCAACTTCCGGTCCTCACGTAGGCTTGATCTACATGTATGATACCTCAAAACGTTTGTCATTGCCTCTGATTGATAACTATTCCCCGTAGATCATTCCATAGGACCTGTGGACCAAGTAAGAAGTAAAAAACCATGGTCGGGTAGGTCAAAATTGCGGCTGTACAACCATTATGGCTCAATTGTCGTCCACTTCCGGTCTCCAGGATAGCTTGACATACATGTATTATACCTCAAAATGTTTGTACATGTCTCTGCTTTATAAATATATACAGTAAGACTGTCTATACGCCCCTTGATTGGAGTAAATAATGTAAAACCAATGTCCGGCGGTAGGTTAAAATAAAACGGTTTACCTTTGTTTTCACCCCCTTCCGGTCCCCATGGCGGTCCGAATAACCAAATTCCTTAACGAATATGTGCGCAGGGGTCTCTGCTTAATATATATGTTTAGTTTTTATTTCTGGAGCCCTTCGTTAGCCAGAAAAATGCGAAAAACCAATATGCGTTATTACCCTGAATATCCGTCACGGTCCTGGCATCCCATTTTAGCTCCGTAATAGGCAAATTCCGGTCCTCAGGGAGGCTTGATCTACATGTATGATACCTCAAAACGTTTGTCAATGCCTCTGCTTGATAACTATTCCCCGTAGATCATTCCATAGGACCTGTGGACCAAGTAAGAAGTAAAAAGCCATGGTCGGGTAGGTCAAAATTGCCGCTGTACAACCATTATGGCTCAATTGTCGTCCACTTCCGGTCTCCAGGATAGCTTGACATACATGTATTATACCTCAAAATGTTTGTACATGTATCTGCTTTATAAATATATACAGTAAGACTGTCTATACGCCCCTTGATTGGAGTAAATAATGTAAAACCAATGTCCGGCGGTAGGTTAAAATAAAACGGTTTACCTATGTTTTCACCCCCTGCCGGTCCCCATGGCGGCTCGAATAACCAAATACCTTAACAAATATGTGCGCAGGGGTCTCTGCTTAATATATATGTTTAGTTTTTATTTCTGGAGCCCTTCGTTAGCCCGAAAAATGGGAAAAACCAATATGCGTTATTACCCTGAATATCCGTCACGGTCCTGGCATCCCATTTTAACACAGCAATAGGCAACTTCCGGTCCTCACGGAGGCTTGATCTACATGTATGATACCTCAAAACGTTTGTCATTGCCTCTGATTGATAACTATTCCCCGTAGATCATTCCATAGGACCTGTGGACCAAGTAAGAAGTAAAAAACCATGGTCGGGTAGGTCAAAATTGCCGGCTGTACAACCATTATGGCTCAATTGTCGTCCACTTCCGGTCTCCAGGATAGCTTGACATACATGTATTATACCTCAAAATGTTTGTACATGTCTCTGCTTTATAAATATATACAGTAAGACTGTCTATACGCCCCTTGATTGGAGTAAATAATGTAAAACCAATGTCCGGCGGTAGGTTAAAATAAAACGGTTTACCTTTGTTTTCACCCCCTTCCGGTCCCCATGGCGGTCCGAATAACCAAATTCCTTAACGAATATGTGCGCAGGGGTCTCTGCTTAATATATATGTTTAGTTTTTATTTCTGGAGCCCTTCGTTAGCCAGAAAAATGCGAAAAACCAATATGCGTTATTACCCTGAATATCCGTCACGGTCCTGGCATCCCATTTTAGCTCCGTAATAGGCAAATGCCGGTCCTCAGGGAGTCTTGATCTACATGTATGATACCTCAAAACGTTTGTCAATGCCTCTGCTTGATAACTATTCCCCGTAGATCATTCCATAGGACCTGTGGACCAAGTAAGAAGTAAAAAGCCATGGTCGGGTAGGTCAAAATTGCCGCTGTACAACCATTATGGCTCAATTGTCGTCCACTTCCGGTCTCCAGGATAGCTTGACATACATGTATTATACCTCAAAATGTTTGTACATGTATCTGCTTTATAAATATATACAGTAAGACTGTCTATACGCCCCTTGATTGGAGTAAATAATGTAAAACCAATGTCCGGCGGTAGGTTAAAATAAAACGGTTTACCTATGTTTTCACCCCCTGCCGGTCCCCATGGCGGCTCGAATAACCAAATACCTCAACAAATATGTGCGCAGGGGTCTCTGCTTAATATATATGTTTAGTTTTTATTTCTGGAGCCCTTCGTTAGCCCGAAAAATGGGAAAAACCAATATGCGTTATTACCCTGAATATCCGTCACGGTCCTGGCATCCCATTTTAACACAGCAATAGGCAACTTCCGGTCCTCACGTAGGCTTGATCTACATGTATGATACCTCAAAACGTTTGTCATTGCCTCTGATTGATAACTATTCCCCGTAGATCATTCCATAGGACCTGTGGACCAAGTAAGAAGTAAAAAACCATGGTCGGGTAGGTCAAAATTGCGGCTGTACAACCATTATGGCTCAATTGTCGTCCACTTCCGGTCTCCAGGATAGCTTGACATACATGTATTATACCTCAAAATGTTTGTACATGTCTCTGCTTTATAAATATATACAGTAAGACTGTCTATACGCCCCTTGATTGGAGTAAATAATGTAAAACCAATGTCCGGCGGTAGGTTAAAATAAAACGGTTTACCTTTGTTTTCACCCCCTTCCGGTCCCCATGGCGGTCCGAATAACCAAATTCCTTAACGAATATGTGCGCAGGGGTCTCTGCTTAATATATATGTTTAGTTTTTATTTCTGGAGCCCTTCGTTAGCCAGAAAAATGCGAAAAACCAATATGCGTTATTACCCTGAATATCCGTCACGGTCCTGGCATCCCATTTTAGCTCCGTAATAGGCAAATTCCGGTCCTCAGGGAGGCTTGATCTACATGTATGATACCTCAAAACGTTTGTCAATGCCTCTGCTTGATAACTATTCCCCGTAGATCATTCCATAGGACCTGTGGACCAAGTAAGAAGTAAAAAGCCATGGTCGGGTAGGTCAAAATTGCCGCTGTACAACCATTATGGCTCAATTGTCGTCCACTTCCGGTCTCCAGGATAGCTTGACATACATGTATTATACCTCAAAATGTTTGTACATGTATCTGCTTTATAAATATATACAGTAAGACTGTCTATACGCCCCTTGATTGGAGTAAATAATGTAAAACCAATGTCCGGCGGTAGGTTAAAATAAAACGGTTTACCTATGTTTTCACCCCCTGCCGGTCCCCATGGCGGCTCGAATAACCAAATACCTTAACAAATATGTGCGCAGGGGTCTCTGCTTAATATATATGTTTAGTTTTTATTTCTGGAGCCCTTCGTTAGCCCGAAAAATGGGAAAAACCAATATGCGTTATTACCCTGAATATCCGTCACGGTCCTGGCATCCCATTTTAACACAGCAATAGGCAACTTCCGGTCCTCACGGAGGCTTGATCTACATGTATGATACCTCAAAACGTTTGTCATTGCCTCTGATTGATAACTATTCCCCGTAGATCATTCCATAGGACCTGTGGACCAAGTAAGAAGTAAAAAACCATGGTCGGGTAGGTCAAAATTGCCGGCTGTACAACCATTATGGCTCAATTGTCGTCCACTTCCGGTCTCCAGGATAGCTTGACATACATGTATTATACCTCAAAATGTTTGTACATGTCTCTGCTTTATAAATATATACAGTAAGACTGTCTATACGCCCCTTGATTGGAGTAAATAATGTAAAACCAATGTCCGGCGGTAGGTTAAAATAAAACGGTTTACCTTTGTTTTCACCCCCTTCCGGTCCCCATGGCGGTCCGAATAACCAAATTCCTTAACGAATATGTGCGCAGGGGTCTCTGCTTAATATATATGTTTAGTTTTTATTTCTGGAGCCCTTCGTTAGCCAGAAAAATGCGAAAAACCAATATGCGTTATTACCCTGAATATCCGTCACGGTCCTGGCATCCCATTTTAGCTCCGTAATAGGCAAATTCCGGTCCTCAGGGAGGCTTGATCTACATGTATGATACCTCAAAACGTTTGTCAATGCCTCTGCTTGATAACTGTTCCCCGTAGATCATTCCATAGGACCTGTGGACCAAGTAAGAAGTAAAAAGCCATGGTCGGGTAGGTCAAAATTGCCGCTGTACAACCATTATGGCTCAATTGTCGTCCACTTCCGGTCTCCAGGATAGCTTGACATACATGTATTATACCTCAAAATGTTTGTACATGTATCTGCTTTATAAATATATACAGTAAGACTGTCTATACGCCCCTTGATTGGAGTAAATAATGTAAAACCAATGTCCGGCGGTAGGTTAAAATAAAACGGTTTACCTATGTTTTCACCCCCTGCCGGTCCCCATGGCGGCTCGAATAACCAAATACCTTAACAAATATGTGCGCAGGGGTCTCTGCTTAATATATATGTTTAGTTTTTATTTCTGGAGCCCTTCGTTAGCCAGAAAAATGCGAAAAACCAATATGCGTTATTACCCTGAATATCCGTCACGGTCCTGGCATCCCATTTTAACACAGCAATAGGCAACTTCCGGTCCTCACGGAGGCTTGATCTACATGTATGATACCTCAAAACGTTTGTCATTGCCTCTGATTGATAACTATTCCCCGTAGATCATTCCATAGGACCTGTGGACCAAGTAAGAAGTAAAAAACCATGGTCGGGTAGGTCAAAATTGCGGCTGTACAACCATTATGGCTCAATTGTCGTCCACTTCCGGTCTCCAGGATAGCTTGACATACATGTATTATACCTCAAAATGTTTGTACATGTCTCTGCTTTATAAATATATACAGTAAGACTGTCTATACGCCCCTTGATTGGAGTAAATAATGTAAAACCAATGTCCGGCGGTAGGTTAAAATAAAACGGTTTACCTTTGTTTTCACCCCCTTCCGGTCCCCATGGCGGTCCGAATAACCAAATTCCTTAACGAATATGTGCGCAGGGGTCTCTGCTTAATATATATGTTTAGTTTTTATTTCTGGAGCCCTTCGTTAGCCAGAAAAATGCGAAAAACCAATATGCGTTATTACCCTGAATATCCGTCACGGTCCTGGCATCCCATTTTAGCTCCGTAATAGGCAAATTCCGGTCCTCAGGGAGGCTTGATCTACATGTATGATACCTCAAAACGTTTGTCAATGCCTCTGCTTGATAACTATTCCCCGTAGATCATTCCATAGGACCTGTGGACCAAGTAAGAAGTAAAAAGCCATGGTCGGGTAGGTCAAAATTGCCGCTGTACAACCATTATGGCTCAATTGTCGTCCACTTCCGGTCTCCAGGATAGCTTGACATACATGTATTATACCTCAAAATGTTTGTACATGTATCTGCTTTATAAATATATACAGTAAGACTGTCTATACGCCCCTTGATTGGAGTAAATAATGTAAAACCAATGTCCGGCGGTAGGTTAAAATAAAACGGTTTACCTATGTTTTCACCCCCTGCCGGTCCCCATGGCGGCTCGAATAACCAAATACCTTAACAAATATGTGCGCAGGGGTCTCTGCTTAATATATATGTTTAGTTTTTATTTCTGGAGCCCTTCGTTAGCCAGAAAAATGCGAAAAACCAATATGCGTTATTACCCTGAATATCCGTCACGGTCCTGGCATCCCATTTTAGCTCCGTAATAGGCAAATTCCGGTCCTCAGGGAGGCTTGATCTACATGTATGATACCTCAAAACGTTTGTCAATGCCTCTGCTTGATAACTGTTCCCCGTAGATCATTCCATAGGACCTGTGGACCAAGTAAGAAGTAAAAAGCCATGGTCGGGTAGGTCAAAATTGCCGCTGTACAACCATTATGGCTCAATTGTCGTCCACTTCCGGTCTCCAGGATAGCTTGACATACATGTATTATACCTCAAAATGTTTGTACATGTATCTGCTTTATAAATATATACAGTAAGACTGTCTATACGCCCCTTGATTGGAGTAAATAATGTAAAACCAATGTCCGGCGGTAGGTTAAAATAAAACGGTTTACCTATGTTTTCACCCCCTGCCGGTCCCCATGGCGGCTCGAATAACCAAATACCTTAACAAATATGTGCGCAGGGGTCTCTGCTTAATATATATGTTTAGTTTTTATTTCTGGAGCCCTTCGTTAGCCAGAAAAATGCGAAAAACCAATATGCGTTATTACCCTGAATATCCGTCACGGTCCTGGCATCCCATTTTAACACAGCAATAGGCAACTTCCGGTCCTCACGGAGGCTTGATCTACATGTATGATACCTCAAAACGTTTGTCATTGCCTCTGATTGATAACTATTCCCCGTAGATCATTCCATAGGACCTGTGGACCAAGTAAGAAGTAAAAAACCATGGTCGGGTAGGTCAAAATTGCGGCTGTACAACCATTATGGCTCAATTGTCGTCCACTTCCGGTCTCCAGGATAGCTTGACATACATGTATTATACCTCAAAATGTTTGTACATGTCTCTGCTTTATAAATATATACAGTAAGACTGTCTATACGCCCCTTGATTGGAGTAAATAATGTAAAACCAATGTCCGGCGGTAGGTTAAAATAAAACGGTTTACCTTTGTTTTCACCCCCTTCCGGTCCCCATGGCGGTCCGAATAACCAAATTCCTTAACGAATATGTGCGCAGGGGTCTCTGCTTAATATATATGTTTAGTTTTTATTTCTGGAGCCCTTCGTTAGCCAGAAAAATGCGAAAAACCAATATGCGTTATTACCCTTAATATCCGTCACGGTCCTGGCATCCCATTTTAGCTCCGTAATAGGCAAATTCCGGTCCTCAGGGAGGCTTGATCTACATGTATGATACCTCAAAACGTTTGTAAATGCCTCTGCTTGATAACTATTCCCCGTAGATCATTCCATAGGACCTGTGGACCAAGTAAGAAGTAAAAAGCCATGGTCGGGTAGGTCAAAATTGCCGCTGTACAACCATTATGGCTCAATTGTCGTCCACTTCCGGTCTCCAGGATAGCTTGACATACATGTATTATACCTCAAAATGTTTGTACATGTATCTGCGTTATAAATATATACAGTAAGACTGTCTATACGCCCCTTGATTGGAGTAAATAATGTAAAACCAATGTCCGGCGGTAGGTTAAAATAAAACGGTTTACCTATGTTTTCACCCCCTGCCGGTCCCCATGGCGGCTCGAATAACCAAATACCTTAACAAATATGTGCGCAGGGGTCTCTGCTTAATATATATGTTTAGTTTTTATTTATGGAGCCCTTCGTTAGCCAGAAAAATGCGAAAAACCAATATGCGTTATTACCCTGAATATCCGTCACGGTCCTGGCATCCCATTTTAGCTCCGTAATAGGAAAATTCCGGTCCTCAGGGAGGCTTGATCTACATGTATGATACCTCAAAACGTTTGTAAATGCCTCTGCTTGATAACTATTCCCCGTAGATCATTCCATAGGACCTGTGGACCAAGTAAGAAGTAAAAAGCCATGGTCTGGTAGGTCAAAATTGCCGGCTGTACAACCATTATGGCTCAATTGTCGTCCACTTCCGGTTTTTTTTTATGTTGTTTTTGTATGTGTAAGTATGTATATTTGGATTGTTTAAAGAATAGAGAACAAATCACACATACACATGAAGTAAGATCTCAAATAATTTCATAAAGGACCACAGAAGAGTTTACGTTTTCATTTTGTATTTCACCATTGTCTAATGTTTATTGCCATGGCGTCAAAATTAATTATTAGTACTAGTATTTAACGATTGTATTCCCAAAGCAATCTAATGTGTAGTTGCCTTTTCTTTTTTTATATTCCAAGAAATCAACGGAGTCATTATTTGTTTTAGAAAATCCTCAATACAACGACGTTTACGTTTGTGGTTACAATAATATAATATTATACGTTGTTTGTAAATATTCGTGAAAATGTAATTCACACATTGTTGCTTATAATAAGTAGTAAACAATTCAAATGCTAGTTGAGCGAATTATATTTAATTTGCAATTGTCTTACTGTGTTAAATTGCAAAATGTTTATTATATATTCAGACCTGATAAAATCAATACACTCAACCATTGAGCTAGTGATATCTCATTTCTCAACAGCATTACACATGATTTAATATAAGCATATTTTGTTACCATAAAACAGCAAAATATAATCGACACCGGTCATACAAGATAGAAATGTCTTGAGTATATTACACATGCATAAAAACCACACAATATTAGCATTTATGCTCCCTCAATATATAGCAACACATCTCAACAACACCAATTGAATCAACGCCATACATCCTACCAAAAGATAATATATATATACACCTAAGCAGCTTACAACAGCAAGCAGCTGGAATGTTCTGGGCCACCTATTGTGGCCATTTAATCTATCTATTTTTAACAATTATACATTAAAGTTTCATCACGTGGCAAAGGTGGGTGAACAAAAAAGTGCACACCTTAAAACTAATTAAAAAGTAATATTAACTCATCACAGAAACTAAAATATGCTACCCTTAACTATACACAATACAAATACTATAACAATAATTATATATTAAACAGACAAAAATACTAATATCATAATGTTATCATTGACATTACTAATAAGAGGGAGGAGGAGGGGCATAGGGAGGTATTAAAAATTGTCACAAAAATTCACAATAAACTTCGATCATAAATTGACATGGATTTGTCTCTCTCCTTTTATCTACAAGAATGACCCTTGACCCCACGCGTGCAGGAACAAGCTATTTAATTATTCATGGGGGCTCTGTCAAGGGTTATGCCATAATAACTTCTCCTTCGCATAAAGCATCTTATTCTTTAAATAAAATGTATTTATGCTCCCTCAATATATAGCAACACATCTCAACAACACCAATTGAATCAACGACATACCTCATACCAACAGATAATATATATATACACCTAATCAGCTTACAACAGCAAGCAGCTTGCTCTGCTTGCCTCGTAGGATAAAAACAACTAGACACCAACTGGAATACTATAACAATAATTATATATTAAACAGACAAACATACTAATATCATAATGTTATCATTGACATTACTAATAAGAGGGAGGAGGAGGGGCATAGGGAGGAATTAAAAATTGTCACACAAATTCACAATAAACTTCGATCATAAACTAACATGGATTTGTCTCTCGTTGTATCTGCAAGAATGACCATTGACCCCACGCGCGGGGGAACAAGCTAATTAATTATTAATGGGGGGCTCTTTCAAGGGTTATACCATAATCACTTCTCCCTCGCATGAAGCATATTATTCTTTAAATAAAATGTATATATTCAACTGCATGTACGAAGAGCGGAAAGATTTCTAACACCACTAGCTCTCAATATTTAGTCACTCTTCAAAATAGGTTGTCTTTGGTTAAATAGAAAAATAGTTGTTTTTTTTTTAACAACGTAATATATTTTATTCAAATGCTTGCTACAATTAACACGCCAAAAGTCCAAGCTCCTTTTGGTGTTTCCCTGTTACATCTTGTTCTGATTATCCAGGGCTATAATCAGAATTACATGAAATATATATACAACCTAAATACAATTTCTATTTAATACCTTTGAAAACATTTATTTATTTTGCATTTATTATATAATTTTTTACTTTCATTAAAAAAGAACACTTTTGAAGTGTTTTATTTTCATTTATTCTTTTAATATATTCATTGGCAAATATTCTATAAACATCAATATACTTTGTTTTCTGTTCAGATATATAGTACGATTTGTAGATGGAAAACCCTACAACTGTTATCAAAAAATTTAATGCAAGATAGTTTTTATCATCTATCTTGCATCCAAGTACTATATGATTCAAAGTAATTTTGTTTTCGATACCCAAACCCTTTATTAAATTCTGAAATTTTGTTCAAAACTCTTTTAGAAAGGTACAAGTAAAAAATAGTTTTTATATTAACGTTACTCGTCTGTAAAATGTAAAAAATATTATGATTCTTCAAATGACCGTGTCTACAATATAAAAGAAATAATTCATATGTTCTACTATATTAAGTTTGTTAGTATTGTACAATATATGCATACTATTGGGTTATTGCATGAATATTGGTGAATATTGTCCCGAGCAGTATATCATATTGCACGAGTTTGCGACTGCAATGTGATATTTTGCGAGGGACAATGTTCACCAATATTCATTGAATAACCCTTTTATTACATAGTAATACATATGTTATGCCTAAAGCATTCTTTATAATACTATTGTATATTTTATTATATTTAAGTGGAATACTGAACTACTTCAAATATTCATATTTGAACTAGTGCAATATACATTTTGTTTCAGTATTTTCAGCGTGCACATACAAGGATATAGTGCACGATTATTTTCCATTCAAATTAATAGGAAAATATTTATTACTATATAATAAAACATGTTATTGTACTGTTCCTCGTATTATTTCTGAGTTTTGATGGTTTCCTGTGTTGCTATGGTTGATCAATATACCGTACATAAAGAAGTAAAAAAGATTGGCTAGTTTTATTGAGAACCCCATTACATGACATAATTTGGGTTAGGATTATGGTTTATGGTGTGTAATGCCACTTTCTACAATAGTTCAGTTATATCGTGACGGTCAGATTGGTGGTGGAGGAAGCCATAGTACACGAAGAAAACAAAAGACATGTCGTTTTTTGTGTTCAGTATTTTATAACTGTGCTTGACCATATCTTTTTTCTATTTACCATGGTTTTCTGTGTTTCAACTATTGATGGCTTTTGATAACATTTTGGTACATTCTGACTTTACTGTGTTTAAAGTCAGAGTATTTCCCATTTGATTATCTAAATTCAGGTGATCTAACTCTGCGTATTTAAAGTCACACTATATTTTATTACGAGTACCTTAAGCTTCTAATTTTAAACAATATAGAAAACTCGCCAGACCAAACATTTCATTAGAATAAAATTTGAACTGATGGTAGATCTTTTCGTAATGTTTAGCTGCTTAAAAGGCTAAATATATAATGACTCTGCTTTTTCTCGTAAGCATTAAAAGCTGATTAGGTGTCAATGAACGAAATAACAAGCTTCACACTGGCACAGTCATAATACGATGCGTGATATCTTTGTATATATCGTATATAACTTTTCGAGATAAAACAAAATGAATAAAAAAAAAATACAAGTTAAAATCGTTATGTCGTATTAGTAAGTGCATAAGAGATCGTGGGTTAAATACCCGAACAGCTATTGCTATTTTTCGCTTACAGTGCTCCCATAATGATAAAAAACTGAAGAAAAAATATACAACATCAGAATAATTCCAAAATACAATAGAAATATCCTAGACGAAGGAGACACAATCGAAATACTTAAAATACACACATGCGACTGACCACCTTCCTGTCAGGGCATATGCATTTCAATAACAAAAAGTACTACTTAAGCTAGACCCTATTAGAAAATACATGCGGTCATGTAAGTGTTTTCCAACTGTGGGTAAAATGCCGACATTCACATTCACATAAAAGATTTTATTTATTAATTTGTAGCCTTTTATTTCGTTTGTTGACTGTTTTTTTTAAATTACTCACCCAGTGTCTTCAGCCGTGTCATAAATTGCACTTTTAGCTATAAATAGAAATTAGTTGTCATTTACAACTTTAAAAACTCTTACTAGCATTATTTCCTTACTACTTGATATAGCTATTCTCATTTCTGCATAAAACCATATCGGTGGGGTCATGGTTAGCATCTTGCCCCGAATGCGATAGATCGTGAGGTCGAACCCCGTCCTCGTGAACGCAAGAACTATAAAATTGGTATGTATTGCTGCTTTCCTAGGCATGCATCACTAAGGAGAAAGACAACAAGAATGGAATGGGGGCCGTCGTGGCCGTTATCTTAGATTTACAACTACCTATGCAATCAGTTCATATCACCATGATTTTGTGGGTTCGAATCTCGATCAGGGCGAGGTGCACAACATCATGTGATAAAGTTTGTCAGTGACTTGCGACAGGCCGGTGGTTCTCTCCGGGTCGTCCGGTTTCCTCCACCAATAAAACTGACCTCCACGATGTAACTGAAACATTGTTGAAATCGGCGTTAAGTACCATCAAGCAAATATACAAAGGCAAAGACTGGTATGCTCGGAATCAGAATAGTATGTCCGAATGGAGAAACATGTCCCCCCGCGGACTGTTGTTTCAGTGAGCTATCACCATGAAAATAAAACTAAGCGTGTTGGTCTACAAAGTGGATATCATGATCATCTCTTCAAATATAACTTGTTCTTGCCATGCTATAGCTGAACCATTGGGTCACTTAGTGATAAACAACAATCACTCAGTCACTCACTCTCTTCTAAAAGAGTTTTAAGAAGTCGGTCAAAACATCGTTATCATCGTCGTCGAGTCTGTTTGTAAATAAGCAATAGTTCCGTTGTCATTCGTTGTCTGTTTTCTTCCACATTTTCAGAGAGAATTATTTGCTGATAAAATACGCACTGATGCATAGTTGTTCAACTATTCGTTGACTTGTTTTCAATATTAACTGAAGACGTAATAACTTGTTTCCTTATATGACTTTACCGGGGTGTCATTAACCTTGCTTTGTATGCGGTTCGTGATGTTTGACGTATTACCTAATTATTGTTCATACACTTGTTGTTGTTATGCTTTTAATTTGTTTTTATTTTTTTCTTGTTTTTGTTTGTTTGTTTGTTTTTTGTTGTTTTTTGTTGTTGTTTTTTTTATATTTTTTTCCCTTTTTGTCGTTTTTTTTTGCTTTGTATTTTGTTTATCAGATGTCCACATGAATATTTTTGTCTTATGAATAAAAGGGAACAACATGCACTCCTATCTCAAAATCATTCCTGTATCCTTCAATGTGCATGACACTACACAATCTTATGGACAGCTTACGTAATAAATGTTGATTTTTAATGGATACAAATATATGTGGTTGACATAATAATTAAATATTGAGTTGAGCTGTGTGCTCAAATGAACGTTTAAACAATACAGAGTTAAGCAGTGATAATCTTATAAAATGTGACATTACATGCACATCGACGCATAGGTTAAAGTTTGCATATGCTAATACTTTCCACTTCATGGCATATCAACACTAACTGGCCAATCAGGTCTTAGAACATATACAAAAGTAGTCCTTTTCAAAGAAGAAAGATCTATTAGCTCTGTTGTATTTTGAAAAACAATAAATCATATGGGATAAATAAACTTGGTAACTGAAGGTCAATATAGATTAATTGAATAAATATTATCTTCATTTGGTTGAAGTTAGTTGTATTTTAATCCTTTATTGAGGTCTTCATGCTTGACCTATTAATACTAAATTTCTGGGAATGACATTGCCATTTTTAGAGTAGGTGTTATCACAGAAAATGACATTTCACTGCAAGATTAAAACATCCAATGATAGTCTGACAGAACGGAGAGGAGTCATATACGTTTCAGACACTATAAGCTGCTTGAAAGGTTAACCTTCAGACAAAATGGCAAGGTAGACTTGAAAATCTGAAAGCAAATAATTGGTGGCTTTACACCTTATCCCCGTTTTACTGTGATATGCAAGACACTATTGATTACATAGAAGTCTTGTTGTACAAGCATTTGTGCTTACAATTCTCCGATATCACACAGAATATGACTATCATCCCTCCCCGATCTTTTAACTTAACATGAAAAATCTTCCTTGTTTCGTCAATTCACTCATGTACAGTGCAACCTGTCTAATCCGATATAAAAGGGACGAGGGAAATATGTCGGATTGCGCAGGATGTCGGAATATTCAGGTGTTGGATTGCACAAATTCCACTGTATATATTCAGATCTATGCATATATATACCTGGTTTTCTAAGTCTATATCGCTTCAAAATATATATAAATACAATAAGTAATACTAAAACCACAGCTGTTGATCCAATGCCAGCTCCAATACCAATAGCTATCGAACTATTGTTTTCCTCCGATGCTACTGTAAAACAGGAAGTTGATAAAGAAATGTATTATACTTCATGTATGTAAGCTGTAATTTTATTGGATAAGACGTGGAAAACATTCTGCTCTGACACATGACTCAGCGGGTAGCAATTTTTGTACTGTCACCCTCTCATTTAGAGCCTCAATTATGAATCTATAGTGCACTTGAAAGTGAAGCGTTTTCAAGGATATATAATTTTAGGTCTATAAATCCATGTATTTACACGAAATGGTAGGCTATAATTGTTTTATCATTTTTCAATATTATTATTTAAATTTGAAATTTTATGAAAATTTTGAAATCTTTGAAATTTTTGAAATTTTGAAATATTTTGCTTTGAAAAGGCCAATGTTGTTGCGATCGAATGTTAATTATATTTTTATTTACCTATGAAATGGGTGCACCATCAGCAAGATCAATTATCACCTCTCACGAGATATCCTTGGTAGATATGGTCGATGCGATCTAATTAGTCATCACATGAATAGTTATATAGTGGATAATTTGTAATTATAAGATTGTCTTTGACCCACCACAGAAACAAGTTATTGGTGGTATTCACATCATTCTAGCTTTGTTTCTGTAAAATGTCACTTTTACACACAGTAAAGATATGTTTATACTGTATTATTTCAATACCGTTTGTTATGTACAGAGGCTGATACATTTGTACCTTTACAATTCGGTGACGAACGATTCAAAGTCGAATGCAACGTGAACAGCGATAGGACGAAAAACTAATTGAAATTCAATCTTTGGAATGCATAAGCGAGTGACAATATCGTACATGTGAACCATGGGAGCAGGATAATAGCCCCCCGCACAATAGCCCCCGGATAATTACGCCCTCGGACAATAGCCCCCCTCCCCCTAGGACAATTGCCACCCACCCCCCCCACAAATTGTGTTCAGTTTTATTTTGTTGGCTTTGTTGTTTTACGCTCTTTGGTTCGACTGGTTGTCTATTTTCCCTGTTTCCGTGTTTAATTCAATGTGATAAGGTTCTTATTGGTATTGTATTCAGATACACCATACTCCATATAATCGGTTGATCGGGTGTACTTGTGATGATTTTCTGTTTTGTCATTGTATTAGATATAGATTATTTAGGTAGAGTTGTAATTACTGTACACTAAATTTGATTTTGATTAATTAAAAAGAGAAGAATTCTGTGTTTATATTTATTATGTTCATCCTCTCAAATTTTATATTACAACAAACAAAACAATATAGAGAAGTACAAAGCACTACATAAGAACAAATAGATTACTAGTTCATAATGCACTACAGTTATTGTCAAGCACTAATGTATATTGACCAAAGTCCTTACATGTGAATATTGTAAGCAACACCACGGAGAAAATCCAATTCATGACGGTTACCATTGTTCTGAACTAAGTGAAGTACACGGCTTGCTGCATCTTGGTATTTCTTTCGTTGAGGAATCACATCACCAGAAAGTATCAGTGTCAGTTGAATATGATGAAGTGACTGTTGCCTTTTCAGCTTTCCAAGGAAAGTCCAGATGTTTGGATGACAGGAGCCAATGAGGAATAAAAAACCACGGTGCCATCCCTCGATGTTGTTGTTAGTTCTAGGTAGCTCTTGTAGTGTACAATGATAGACATTCCACATGTCATGACTGAATCTTGGGTCCCGTCTGTGACGTCTACCAGGTCTACCTATAAATGTGTCTTCAAAGTAGTCCAGCATGCCCTGATAATCATCACCAATGTCTTCCGCAAGGGTCTCAACTGCATCAACTTCATCTGCTACTGGACAAAAAGCAATGGCAGGTAGCATTTTAACGGTAAGGTTGAAGTCTGCATCTGCTCCTATATTTCGTATAGCCACACATCTTTATTTGTTTTTCGTACACATGATTCATATAGACACACGCTCTACTAATTCGAATAGTCGTATGAATGTATCGCTGGTATATACATCATCTTATATTGTTCGCATAGACACGCGTATATCATGCCAATATCACGTGACGATATAATTTCATGATTGATTGCGACAATAACTCAGTTATTGGGAGTGACTTACGACAGGTCGTTGGTTTTTTCCTGGGACCCCGCCAATAAAACTGACCACCACGATATAAGTGGCGTTAAGCACCATAAACTAACCATACATCAACTCACCAACCAACCAATCATTATACTATGACTGCAATTTTAACCCTGGGTTGTATCACTGACAAACTTTATTACATAATGCTACATCGAGCACACATAATATATTGAACTCATCATGGTAAATCGAACCCCTTTTTTCCCACATGAAGAGGGGTACATATACGATACCATGGGTGGGGTGAAACACTCCTTAGTAGTTTTACTTAGGTAGCAATCTAAGACGAATGGGATTGAGTTACCATAGTTAGGAGGTTAAAATACCATGGGTAGGATCATAATACCATAGACATATGGTTTGATATAACATAGGTAGAGGTTTATCATAACTTGGGTAGTGGGGTCAACATATCATAGGCAGTGGGTGTCGATACACCATAGGCAGGGCCTTCGATATACCAAGGGTGCATGGGGTCATAATACCATATACAGGGATTTGATATACATTGGGCAAAGGGGGGAGGGGCGTAAAAAAACAATTGGCAAGAAGTTCGATATAGCATGGGTAGTGGGTCAAAATACCATAGACAAGGGGTGGCTTGATATACCATTGGTAGAGGGATCAATATCTTTTAGAGCAAATGTTGGTAAATTATATTTATGTGCATCATTAAAAGTAAGTTTAAACAGTGATTGTCATTAATTCCTCTAATATCAACAAACCAAACAGTCATATCTCATCTTAACTGAGCTCGCTGAATACAAAATGACCACGAAATATGTGGTTGGAAATGCACGTTTTGGGTTGGAACAGCCACACAACGGTTGATGGGATCTCAATTCTCCCGTCTGATTACCTCGATCTCCAACGGCAATGCATAAATAAACAAACGATGAAAACCCTGCACATATCAGCTTCCACTAAAAAACTACATATCACAAAAAAGAATGACAACATAAGCATAGACAGTACACTAACAGGATCAATCAATGGTCGTAGTTAACTGACTACTAGTTAGGAAGATAGCATGTGTTGGATAAAGAGCATTACTCTTTAGACAACAAAACATATAACTGATACTTCTTACAGATTTAAAATCAATTAGCCATGAACATCGTGGGAGACCAGAATGAATTGTTCATCAAACTGTTGGAATAAGATATTAAACAGTAAATAGTAATACAGCACGGAACTAGGAACTAATTTAATTGGCATGTAGAATTGTATGTATATACAAGATCTGTTTAGCTGTAATATAACTTTATGAACGTTTCATTAATTTATAATTTATCCTTATGTTAAAGTTTTCCGTTATCACGAGATCACGGTCGTTGAAGGCAAATACATTATTGTAAGTACGTGAAAAACGAACTAACCTGGATATGTAAAGGCCATATAAGATGTATCGAAAGGAACGTAACCATCCATAAAAGGAGCATTCACGATAGGGAGAGAAAAATCGTCTTTTGTGTCGTATACGCGTATGCTCTAGCTACATTGAGAAGGGAATGTGTTTTAATCCAAAAATTAACATGATATATTTATAATGTTATCCTTATTCACCGAAGGATCCTTGTGATAAATTTGTTTTTCAAAAGTAAGAAAATTTGGGATTGCTTACAATTCAGATATCGTCTAGATGTCTACATTTATAGTTGAATAAACTAATAAGTTAGTGTTTAAATGGTCTTTTTGAAGATTAATCATAAATTCAGATTCATACCAGTATAAAAACAAACCAGCAATGGGAGGAGCACAATTTGCTCCCACTTGATATACATGCATATCTTAATGTCTCCATTTTCAGTGTACATGTTCAAAATAATGTACATGTTTAGGGAAGCAATATACGGACGATGCATGTAGCAAAATGTCATTTTGCTTTACTAATTAGCGCTATCAGAAATATATTGAGTGATATATCAATTTGTGAGGATAAAAAAAATACTAATTGGAATGTATTTTCTTTCTTTGATATCAAAATAATTATTTGATTTTTTTTTTAATCTTGCTATGTACAACCGCACTGAACAAATACATGTAATTTTTTGAATAATGCCCATAGCTTGACCAATAATCCACATGTGCGAATTAGACATTGTTTACATAGCCAGCGGATGACGTCTAATTATAATTTTGTATTCTGCAGTGTAAAATATATTTAAGCTTTGAAATATGAAATAAAACACAAACTGATAAAATAAATATATTTTCACTTTCTGGCGATATTTTTTTATTATTCACATTGTTTCACTTTCAGAAGTAGGCTTCAGTTTACTGGGCAAGGTACGCAATCGCTTACACTTAACCCAGTAGAACACAATACAAACATACACTATATATTTACTGAATTAAACAATTGTAACACTTACCTGGACACAACTCCATTAAGCACGATTCAATTTCTGTGTCATTTCCTTGACAATCTGAGCCCCCATATGCAGGTTCTGGATTGTTACATTCCTGACGTCGTGATCTTGATCCACTTCCACATGTCAATGAACATGAATCCCAATCGTTCCATGTACCCCAGTTTCGTGTACTAAATATATAGTTAAACATAGATGTTAATAAATTAAAGACAAACTATAATTGAGATATATCAGTACAATGTTATTCTGCATGTAATCAAAGTCATTACAAAGTTTACAATAACGTTCTCCAAAAGACCATATAAAGAGCATTGGTAAATACCTTAGTCTATGTATATGTCTTATAGACAGTAACGTTCTAATGGATTCAAATCATCGGGGGTTGATAGATTTACAATAATGTTCTACAAGTGACCACATGAAGAGCACGTGTACATAATATGTTTCATGTATATGTCTTATAGACAGTACTTGATTTTGATGGAAATTGTCATATAATCTCTCTACGTTAGAAATGTATCTTCGCGATGCAATGGCAAACCAAAAACTAACGCTAACTCCAAAGGATTTAATTACGTTTTAATACATGTACTTTTTTTATTTTCAATACAACGTTCTATCGGTTTCAGCTTATCAGAGGTTGTTGACTACATTTTGTTAAAACCTTCACAAAGAAAGAATATTGGTTTTCAATGTTACTTTCAAAGGTAGAACAGACCGAAATGATATAGGATTTTTTCCGTTTTAAAGTCCCTCAACGTGCTTCATTTATTAATACATTTTCGTGTATTATCTGCTGGTTTTTCTTTTGCTTTTTTAATTTTGCTTTGCTTAGATTTGTGTTTTTTCTTTTATTTTTATTTTCATTTTCTGATATCTTTGTGTCTTTGTGTCTTTGAAAATGTTCCTCTTTTGTCAACGACTGTCCTGCCATTATATGATATGCTGGCTACAAACTTGTCATTGGCGCCAGCCTTAGAACAGCAACAATATCCAAATTGAAATTCAAATTTGCATTGCCACTATTCCAACAGAACTGCAGTTTTTCAATTACTGACTTATCAGTGAATGATATCATATTAATATCTTTCTTAAGCCTTTTCGCTCGTTGGTATCCATAGAAATAACATATGAATAATAACAAAATTTAGCCATATTATCCAAACAAAAGGAAGAAAATAAACACTCAATTCTAATAGATACCTGGACATGGGGTTGTAAGACACAATGTCGTTTCATCGTTGTTTCCTTGACAATATGAACCACCATTTGCAGGTGGTGGACTGCTACATGATCTATATCTTGTCAATACAGCACTACCACACGTCTTGGAACATGAACTCCATGCTCCCCATGCACCCCAGCTTCCATGTACTATTGAATAAAAACGATATGTCTAGCACATAATATTAAATATACAACAATATCACAACAATGTAGACTTTTTGCTTGTTATTACCATTTCACTGATATTATTTTAAAGCAATCTGTTATAGGAAATTTATGAATAAGGGAACGCTGTTTTATTTACATTTACTAGTTGCATTGGAAAGCTTCCAATTTTCAGTAAAATGTCACAGAAAAAAGTCAACCAAGTTATGGGAGAGGGATTTTAAAATCTGTTAATTAGACAGGAAACTCTCATTTATCATTGATTCAATATTTTGAATGTCCAAATACGTCTAAATGCCTATTTCGTATTGTAATTTACAGTTTTCTGCCTCCTGAATGCCGAGTTCAAATGAAATCATTACACTTCATTCTGCATTTTGAAGTGTTTCTATAATAATAAAGGATAACAAATGTGCATGGACGATTTGATGTGATATAATATAATATCATTCACTTATTTTGCAGCATTTCATCTTTGTATTTTTAGATCATTTCTCAAAGTTAATTGAAATAATTGTGTAACCCATGGCCAAGTAAAACTGTCAAATCACATAATTGACGCTTGCAACTATTCAAACACGATACAATTATCCCTGAAATAATTCTGGTTTATTAATACGATTATGTCTGTGAACAATCTGATGTTTATTCGATCTAATTTAAAGTATGATTTCCTCATCAATAAAATGTTTATCTAGAAACAAACAATGTCATCTTCGTCATTAGTGTGTAATTAGGTATTAATACCACATGATTTGGCGATAAATGAATTATTTAAATTAGGCTATGATATGTGTATTTGTGTCGGTTGTCATCTTTCTTTTCTTTTAGAAAATATATTTCTCCATAAAAACAATATTTTTTATAAACAAAAATATTGAATACATCTTTAACATGACGAGTAAATAAAATACACAACATGAATTTATAAATATACCTGGGCATATAATTGTTGTAGATTACATTTTCTTTATTGGATTATTCTGGAAGAATTGTCGTTTTCAAAGAACAGATGAGGGTGTTAGGGTTATGGTGTTTAATGCCACTTTTGACACTATTTCAGTGATATTGTGGCTGTCAACTTTATTGGTGGCGGAAACCGGAGTACCCGGAAAAAAACCATCAACCTACCATAATTCGCTGATATAATTTATCACATGATGTTGTATCGAGCACACCTCGCAATGAGTTGGATTCGAATTAATAATAGGTGCAAATGAAATTAAAGCAGAAGAAGGAAGAAAATTAAACACTCAATTATAACATAAATTCCTGGGCATGTTGGCTTAAAACATTGTGTCGTGTCATACTTCTTTCCTGGGCAATCGGAACCGCCATGTGCAGGAGTTGGATTGTCACATGATCAAGATCGTGTCCACGTGCCACTACCACACGTCCTGGAGCATGCACTCCATGCTCCCCACACACCCCAGTTTCCATTTACTATGGCAAGTAAACGATATATGTGGCACATTAATATAGATATAAAACAATATCATTACAATGTATACTTTTTACTTGTCATTACCATCTCACTGATATTATCTTAACATCATCTGTTATAAGAAACCTATGAAGAAGGCAAATATGTTTGATTACATTTTCTAGTTGAATTAGAAAGTTTCTATTCTTTCAGTAAAATGTCATAGCAAAAGACAAACTAAATTATGGGAGAGGGATTTTAAGATCTGTTAATTAGACAAGAAACCCACATTTATCATTGATTTAATATTTTAATTGTCCCAATATGTCGAAATGCTCATTTCTAATTGTACAGTACAATATTATACCTACTGAGTGCCAAGTTCAAATGAAAACATTACACTTCATTCTGCATTTTGAAATGTTTATATGATACTAAAAGATAACAAATGTGCATGGAAGATTTGATGTGATTTAATATTATTCAGTTACGTCCTGGCAATCCCAAGAACGTTTACAAAAAAAGAAACGTACTTCCACTAGTTAAAACACGAGGGGAAAATAACATTTAGTCACGTGATCAATTTTTACAGAAACGACGCCATGAGGGGCAGTGTTCTAGTGAGAATTCAATTTGTCAATTAAATCAATATAATAGAAATTACATCGTCTACCTATATAGCATTTCTTGTTTGATTATTTCCGAAATTGAAGATTGCATGTTTGACGCTTGCAACTATTCATATACGATACACTTATTCCTCAATTATTCTTGTTTATTAAGGTCATAACTTCTGTGAATGATCATTACAATTTCCTATTTAAACGATCTAATACAATGCCATCGTCGTGATTAGTAGGTAATTACGCATTACTACCATCTGATTCTATTATAAATAACTTAATTATTTAAATAATGTTAAATAATGCGATAATATGTATCGATTGTCTCCTTTGTTTTCTTTTAGAAAATATATTTCTCTATAAAAATGACTTAATACGTTCATATCATGACGAATACATAAAATACATATTATAATTCTATAAATATTTATGTGCAAATAATTGCTGTAGATTATGACCTCTTTATTAGGATATTCTTAAGGAATTGTCGTTTTCATGATACAAATGAGGGGGTTGGGGATATTGTGTTTAATGCCAATTTGAATAATATTTCAGTGATATCGTGACGGTCAGTTTTATTTTTTTCCTAATTCAAAAAGATATTTATAAATTGTTATATATCATTTTTCATATTACATGTCATATCAACCCGAGATGCCCATATGGCTGTATCATAACCTATTTATCATATACTTCAATGGGTCTTTCCTTATATATGTTAAAGTTGATCGTTATACAGTTACACTTATACAACAACACAAGATGATTTAATCTTTGGTTCATAAAACAGTGTCATCATCCGTTGCATAATGAGCATTTTCCATGTTTTCTTCGTTATCCATTTGAACAGTAGCAGACAATGGAAGTAAACAACGATACATTAATAACGAAATCTGATCGGACCAGAAAATGTGAATTCCGGAAAACATTTTTTTTTCCAAAAAGACAAAATAATGGTGAAAAACTCAATACTCCATTTTATGCAAAATTTCCGACGGCCATTTTTAAAAATCCATATTACACCCCATGTAGCTGCACACACATTATTACACTCCCCATGTAATACGGATCAGGTTATTACACTCCTGGGAGATATGACTTGTTGCATTTCGAATTTATCACATATGCAAAATTAAACATATTTTGAGTAAGCATATGATAAACATTTATATTATTTCTATTATAATTTTGGCAATAATATATCAAGTTTAACAACATATAGCATGTTACTTTTCATATTATTTCTAACCCAAAAGCATTATGGATTATTGTGTATTGCCCTGTAGTGTTCTCGTAGTGTTTATGCAATGTATTGTATATATGGACAAGCTACAAAACAATATGATATGAGTTTGGTAATTTTGTTATTACCCTTATATTATGGATTTAGTTTGCTACACATATTTTCATTGGTTCTTCAACCCTGAATGTCAGCATATATTCGGAAAACAGACGGGGTATATATTTCAGTCCCCAACAACGATTAAAACATGGACGACAAAACATTACGCTTCACTGAATCAATGGTATAATACGGAATAATAAATGTATTTTTACCAAGTTAAATGCTATTTTTATACTAAAAACGGCTGCATGAACAAAAAAATATTACAACGGTTAATTCCGTCACAAATACCTGATCGATTCAGCAAACTCCACGGCTGTACCATAACAAATAAACAAAACGTTGAGCCTTGAAAACTTTCGACGTCATGGGGCCACACCAAGGTTTTATTTACATGTTGTTTACATTTAAATTATTGAAACTGTTTCGTGATATATTAATGTTATATTTATAAAGTTTATAAAATGTACTACATATGAAACTGTATTGATTTAGAAATTTAGTACATTATTTTCCTTCATGAGACATTCCCGGCTTATGATATATATCTCCTTCGGCTGCGCCTCAGGGAATATAGATCATAAGCCGGGAATGTCACATTATATACCCTGTCTGATAGCTGAATAACATACAATATCCTTATATAATCCATTTTTTCAGAAATATAAAACGAATATTCTAACGAACATTATGCTATGTTATTTTTCCGTGATTATTCTGGATGAATTGTCGTTTTCAAGGGGTTTAGGGTTATGGTGCTTAATGACATAAATACATGGGCATGTTGCTTAAATCATTTTGTCGTGTCATGCTTGCTTCCTTGGCAATCGGAGCGCCATGAGCAGGAGCCGGATTGTCACATGATATACATCGTATCCATGTGCCACTACCACATGTCGTGGAACATGTACTCCATGCTTCCTATGCACCCCAGTGTCCATTTACTATGCCTAATAACATATATATGTTGTACTTACGTATAGATATACAACAATATCACAACAATGTATACTTTTAGCTTGTCATTGCCATATCACTGATATTATCTGAAAGCAATCTGTTATAAGAAATATATGAAGAAGGCAAAGCTGTTCAATTGCATTTTCTAGTTGAATTAGAAAGTGTTTTCTTTCAGTAAAATCTCACTTCTGTAATATTATATGTAGCATGTTGTGTTATAGTAATTGCTATTAATACTGTTTTGTCTGTGGATGGACATAATAAACTGAATTTAACTTGATTTTAGCTGTAAAGTATGGCTTCCTTATCCATATCATTCGTCTACAACTAGACAATGCTATCACCATTTTAAATATGCAATTGACTATTAATATTAATTATCCAATACATGGGAAGGTATTAGACAGCCTAGTGGAAATCGTTACCTAAATGACTTGTCTTAAGTTATGTGCTGGGAAATACTTAAATGCTTTTTTTTTCGGTATTGTCTTTAAGCTTTAATACTTTGGACGAAGTAGGTTTATGCAATGCCATAACATAGCTCCAATGTAGAGCACGTGATTCATTAAATCTAACTTCAGTGTTTTGAGGCTAGAATTGACCATTTCTTTTTAAGTTATTTAATGGATGACTATGGAAAATTGGCAGAATGTGTATTATAGTTACATGTCCTTTCTCCATTCATGACTTATCACCGAGTTTGTAACAAGAGTAACACAACTGAGTTCACCCTCTGTTTTTAGTGGTGTTTGTATTGCTCGATCTCTAGTTTTCGGTGTAGTTTTTTTTAGGTCGCTGTTTGTCCTTTTGTCATGTTTCTTTTGGTCATTACATTGTCTGTCCTTCTTGATTTACGGCTTTTGATTACCCCTTGTGGTATCTTCAAACTTTTCCTAATTCCAAAAGATATTTATAGATTATTATATGTCATTTTTCATATTACATGCCATATCAACCCGAGACGCCCATATTAGCCCAATGGCTGTATCATAACCTATTTATCATATACTTCAATGCGTCATTCCTTATATTTGTGATAGCTGATCGTTTTCCGAAACCATGGAATGTGCTTGCAATAATGTCATACGTTTTTATTATTTAGAGACATACTCCTTATACAGTTACACTTATACTACTACACAAGATGATTTAATCTTTGGTTCATAAAGGAGTGTCATCACTCGTTGCATAACGAGCATTTTCCATGTTTTCTTCGTTATCCATTTGGAGAGTAGCAGACGACGGAAGTAATCAACGATACATTAAAAACGTAAACTGATCGGACCAGAAAATGTTAATTCCGAACCATATTATTTTTCCAAAAAAGACAAACTAATTGTGAAAAACTCAATACTAGATTTAATGCAAAATTTCCGCTTGCCGTTTTGAAAAATCCATATTACACCCCATGTAATACGGCACACATTATTACACTCCTCATGTAATATGGATCAGGTTATTACACCCCTGGGAGATATGCAAAATTAAACATATCTTGGGTATGCATATGATAAATATTTATATTATTTCTATTATAATTTTGGCAATAGGATATCAAGTTTAACAACATATAGCATGTTACTTTTCATATTATTTCCAACCAAGCGCATTGTGGATTATTGTGTATTGTCCTGTAGTGTTCTCGTAGTGTCTATATAATGTATGGTATATATGGACAAACTACAAAACAATATGATAATTCCTTATATAATCCATGTTTTCAGAAAAAAAACTTATATTCTAACGAACATTATGCTATGTTATTTTCCCGTTATCAGCAAAGCGAACAACCATCACTCACATGAATAAATTGAACAAAGAACAAACATACAACGACATATCGCGTTGAAAATTCATGTCCAGGCTTAGAGCAGGCATGATAATATGGCGGTTTTAAACAGGTAATTTGGATCCGAATCCCGCACAGGTAATTGATTCTCCAATGACGATACATATATAAACAAACAACTAAAAATATCTTCAGATTCGTTTCCACCCAAAAATAAAATCCACATGTTCGCAAAAAATGATTGACGACATAAACATGTACAATGCAATACTAATGTTTGTGAATGCAACTGACTACCAACTAAGAAGATAGATTCTGTTGGATAAATACCAATGCATCTCATAGTTATAATTGATGGTTCGGAAGCATCAATCATTTAAACATTTTACTTTTTAACTCCTAATATATTTAATATATACAACGATGGGTTTTAATATCCTTTGCAAATAATTCCCATTGTATCCTATGATAAGTGTTCGACTTCTAGTTGTTTGAACCTGTACTTCTCTATGCGCTTGAAAAAACCGCAAGCAATGAAATTTGATTGCTGATTCTTTCGCTATTGCAGTTTATTATATTAATGACCACCATGGAGTTGAATATCATAGAGCTTTCGACACATGACCCATCTCCAGCTAGGGAAGCAACCTCATTGGAACATATCTGAATTTCAGCACATCACAATGACCATTTCCAGGTAAGATTAAGGTAATAGAGGAGAAAATGAATAATGTTGATGCACTATCGAAAGAACGACATTTCAATAAGCATACATTATTTATCAATAACTGCTTATTATCGAACATTTAAATATTTTGCTGAATACACCCGCTGTTACCAACTCTTATTGTAGCGTCATATTTCTATCATGGAACAAATTACGATCCCTAAGAAGTGAAATCTGAAGAAAATAATGTGACAATAAACATGGACATTGATGATGATTATTATATCTCTGGATCACTTGTAATGAATATGTTAACGTTCTATATTGATAGTGTGTGTTGTATTTTTATTGTTTTTATATATTTATTATATTATTGTCCCCAAGGAAATTTACGACGATAACTTAGATTGAATATATATTAACTGTCTCATGTTACTCTTGCTGTGTGGTTGTCATTATTAACATATATACATATGGGTACATATAGGAAAACAAAGTTGTATTACATGATAATGTGTTTGCGTCGGAAATTAATACCTGGGCATGGTGTAGTTGTACAATCCATAATTTCAAAACCACTTCCACTACATGAACCACCTTGGCAAGAACGACTTCTTATCGATTCCCCAACATCACATGTCTTTGAGCAAATAGTCCATTGTGACCATTGTGTCCAGGTTCCAGGAATTAGATTATACGAATGCATACGATACATATAAAGTATTAAATAATATCATCACAGGACATTTACAAATATTCTAGTACATTACTATGCTTAGTTTTACTGTAGATGTATTTACGAAAAGTATTTTCCAAATTGTTAATCAATAGTTATCCAGTGTATTTTAGGCTTTTTAAGGACAAATACAGATGACTCAATTTCTACTTTAAATGTTGCTGTGATGTACAACATGTTTTCTTTTTCATTAGGCAATCAATAAATAATTCCACATGAGGAATGTGTATTCCGTACTTTATAATCATGATGTAACAATTAGAATAAAATGATATGTAGACTTGAATTGGCCTCAATGTTATACATCCACTACTACAATTAACACAGATGTCAGATATCAGCATTCCTAATGTAGTAGTCATTGGCATATACTTGTCTTATCTACTATGCATACCTGTAACACTAAGAGCTATTTGACTTTGTAGTGGTTGTGTCCAAACTGTACAACGATAAGTACCGGCGTCATTCACATCAATATTAAATATAGTCGAAGATGTAGTATTAGTATTCCCATATTTAGAACTGTCTTGAAGTTTGGTAGACCAAAACCCAGTCATGTTCTTTTGCCACATGGTGAACGATCCTGACAATGTACACACTAATGTAATAGTACTACCTACTGTGGCTACAACTGAAATTCAATAAAAAATAATTAAATAAACAAGAAATTAAATGAATTACCAAGGACATTTTAATACATGTTCATCTATACATAGAGCATTAAGTTTAAGTCATCACTTGAAAGTCTTACGGTGAATACCTTGAATTGGCTAACGCTACGGAGTATCTGTGTCACAAATTAATTGTAACTACGACAGATGGAACATATACAATAGCTTCAGTGGCACAGATTATTCATGTGATGATTTCAACTTAAACATGTGCATCTGTCGAATTACGAATCACGTTTCTGCAAGTCATATCTTTGTGACCGTCATTTACAAAATGCTAGACATACGCATATGAAAAGAATTATAGCATGCATATAAATACAAGACAAAACATGGGAAGGGACTAAATCAAAAAAAAATACTTGACGAGATGTGTGTGGATTCGTTGATTCTTTTTAGGAAAATATTGCGTATTTTGTAAAAAGAAATATTGGCCATTTTCACATAGTGCACCATAGATGCAATAATTTAATAGCATAGCAGTTGACATTGTATAAATAGTTATTTACGTTTATATTAAGAAGGGTGCATGTTAGAGAAGCTGTGTTAAAGTTATAATAAGTTTCCTTTGACTATGGAAGCAGTATATCGGCATTTTGTATTGACCGTTTAAGCTAAGATAAGGTGTTCATGGGACACACTGGTTAGCAAGTATACACAATTCCATAATAATATTGTTGCCAAGCTTGTAAGGTATACACGATGAAATGTGAGATTGTCTGAAGAAATAAGATCAAGGACATATAGGGGTGTGCTACCGTTTTAGATATTATAGAGGTCCTGGGTGGCTCAATGAGTTAGGAAGTTGGGTAACCTTACAACTCATATAGACCTATCACCAATACGGCGTTGGTTCGCGCCCGGCTTTGTAAATTACAAAAAGGGTGCAACCGCAAGTCATAAAGTTAATCAGTTGCTTGCTCATGGTCGGCGGTTCTCCCGGGGTACTCCAGCTTCTTTCACCACTAATACTGGTTGCCATGATTTAGCTGAAATATTGCTAAAAGTGGCGTTAAACACCAAACATCAATCAATCAATAGATATTATAGAATAATCGAAGCCTTCTCCTGGTTCTCCTTTCTTCCAATCTTTCCCATCCAGTTTATCTCTATATATAATGTATTGGTAAATATTGGATATCTGGTCACAATCATTGCTGCCACCAATTGTATAATCTTCAATGTGCATGAATAAGAAACGCAATTATTATCCCAAACCTCACACGCGTACTCAGCTATTTGTAACTAAAACTAACTTTTCTGCTGTACTATTGTGCTTGATTTAGACTGTTTGTTGTCAAGTCCATTAAGCTCAATAATTATTATATTTTGTTTTAATTATAATAGATTAATTAATTACGGTAATATTTCCAGATCAGTCAAATGTATGATATAATGACTGTAATTACATTTGTTTATTATTATTAGAGTACATTTAATTGCGTGTGTGTCTGTGTGTGTGTGGGGGGGGGGGGGGGATTGGTTAATGCTCTTTTCAACGATATTTCAGTTACTAGCTTTGATTATTTATATACGTTACAGATACTATTCTTTCTAAATAACCACTTACCAGCGTTTGATGACCACACTTTTAAAACCAGTAATAATTTTAGTCCCAACATTTCAATCCTTTCATAAATTCTGAAACCTGAACACGTAAGTAGATATATGTGTACAATTTAAATACTTGTCTACAAGACCATACAGTTGCACACTATACATAGACAATTCAACCGATTATATCTTGCCTTTAGAAAATAGTATAACCTGTTTGCTTATTTATTCGTGTCGTTATCGTATAATATTACCACTCCCTTATGGTACATCTGTACGTTTTATTTCTCTGATGTTGGGTTTATTTAATGCACTTTCTTTGTTGCTTTACTCAGTCAAATGATATACTATTTATCTGGCTGACCCCTCCCTCCATTTTTGGTTGTCTCAATGTGTATATTTGTTATTTTGCTACATTGGACATTGATTGCAAATTCACTTTACTCAAATCCAACAGACTAATTATCTACATGCTTTCTTTTTCTCATCTGTCATTACATTTTAATAGGAAAATAAGGACAGTCGTGGTCGTGATCGAATAGTAGTTGGATGTACTATATTATCACCACTAACGTTGTGATTTCGAATCCCTCTAATGGCGAAGATGTACTCGATGCAACATTATATGTTCAAGTTTCTCAGTGGCTTGCAACAGGTCGGTGGCTAAACACCATAGCCCTAACCCTAATATAAATAAATTTGATAACGTAAATATATTCTATGATCTTCTCTTAAGAAGGAATATGTTTCCACTTTTTTACCGTAGATGCATTTTGTCGGATACGCTGACATCTTTCTGATTGGTAAATAATTCAATTATAGTTAAACACTGTATCCTAGGAATTTGAGCTACTATGAAATCAATCTACTTTTTGTCATTCGGAATAAAATGTTGTTTCAAGTAATAGCCAAGACAATTTGCTACCTCAAAAATGCATTAAAAATACTAGTCCAGTTATTCCTCTTTTACCACGTTTTGATAAATTAATAGAAGCTTAGAAAAAAATACGTCCATTTGATATTAATCTTTTCCAGGTACATTTTTTGAAGTAAACGAGAGGGGGGGGGGGGGGGGGGGGGGGGGTGGAGAAGAAGCAAGTAATGAGATCTAATTTTAATTCTAACATGACGTCCATCTTTCGCTTTGCAAACAAATGAGCGATCAACCCGATGACAAAATCACATTAGCATATGCGCGGTACGCCTTCAAACCAGATGATACAATCACAAAATTAGTTACACAGTTGTTAACGTTTTAAACATCTATATTCACTGAAAATAATCAACATATCAAAAATTAATAATATGCGACGTGCAATTAAAACATGCAAACACAAGATATTGTTACGGATGCTCCATCAATACGACTCACTTTCCGTCGAAAATGTACATGTTAACGAATTATCGTCTGCTCGAATTTGGCAGCACAAATTGTGTTCGCAAGCTTGAATATAAATTACCGTCTTCCAATCAAAGTGTACTACCGTATTTGTACTGTTAGACATATCAGAATCGAAATAATTCATGGAAACCAGAATGTGGTTTGAGTTTTAGCATGGGTTGGCAGATATTTGTAAATTTTATCCGCCAACCCATGTTAAAACTCAAAATTCTGTAAAGTAATTGTTAATAAATTGTAAAATGGTGTAATTATCCATGTCAACTTCTGTCACTATCAGTATCACACAATCTTGTACCTGGTCCGGGTGTTATGTACAAAGCAACATATTGAATATCCATTTATTACTTATTCATGTATCAGAGACATATAACACAATTATGTCTCTGCGTCAATTGGGTATATCAGTAGATGTCCATATTGAATTATTCGACAACTCTCCGTTAATAAATAGTTGCTAAATTATATTTCGAGTTGAAATACTTTTGAAAAAAAATGGCAGGCATTGATATATTTGCAAACATAGTGAATATCTGAGTGTGCATGATGTAATGCTATATTTGTTTCTTTTGTTCTCCTCACATCTCTTTTTTTTAAAATACAATGTTACTTTTTATAATGGCCTACAGATGAAGTGAAAAAAACCCAGATAACACTCGTAACCCTCAAATCTATTTTTTATTCCTGTAAATTTTCATATCTAGAACTTGAACCGGATGAAACTGATGGAATATTTCAATTTATTAAATCTTAATTAAATAAAAATGAATCTTGGGTTACATTGTTTGTATATTTGTGAATCTGGGGGAAAATCTATTCAGGGCCGTCTTAACAGCATTATAGGACCCCGGGCAAAGCGGTACACTGAGACGGCTACTTATACAACCACTCGCAGGAATAAAAATGTAAATGTCGTTTAAATTAATATATAGTTATTGCATAGGTACTTCCAAAACAATCAGTTTTTAAACATTAAAAGACATGCGGCAAAGACTATGCTCGTGGGGCCCCCGGGCAACTGCTCAGCGTGCCCATGCGTTTATATGGCACTGAGTCTACTGATATATTTTTAGTATATCTGTATATCTACATATATATGGTTCAATGTTATGTATTTAATCTTGTTTTCGTTATGTGTGTATGCTAGGTTAAATAAGCTTGAAGAAAGGAGTAATGAAATGCAACGGTACATGTAGCTTTACACCAAGTTTTTTTCCCCATTAAATAGTAGCAAGATATTTTTTATTTCAGTTCTGCAAACATATAAACAAAATAACATTCAAGCTCTAACAATCTTCATGGGCTTTTGAACCAACAAAGTAAACTGTAAATAGATAAAATATTTTAAACACCAACAATTAGAGATGAACAAATATGTTTTAATTCTACAGCAAAAGAGAACGAAATATATAAAAAAAAAATTGTAATATGTTTTAAATGCACAAAACTAATGGTCCATGATTAACATTTTTTTTTACAATATTCTAATATCAGGTCTCAATGTCAACAAGCTCAAGTAATCATCATGACAGAAAGATAAAGATTAATGATATTTTCATAAAGAACTAAATTACAGGTCAAATGCAGTTAATGCAACACACATATATGTACAACCAATTAATATAAACACAGTGATCAATTATATATTTTAGACAAACTGCCTATCTCTGATATGCTCAACATTTCGTAGAAAACCAGGTAACCTCAAGAACGTTGCGAAATTAGCAATATTTCATGAAATACTAAATTTGAACTGTCAAGCTACCGAAAGACACATAATAATGTGAAAAAAATAGATATAGTTTTGTAACAATCAGATATATTACAAACTATCCAAGTACCGTAGCATATCTGCTATAATGTTTTCCATTTGGTTTGATAATTTTTGAGAATAAGTAAAAATAAAATGGATAACAGATGACAGACACAGTCATGATATACATCATTTAGTCTTTTTGGGCCAGTTGAGCTAAAAATCGGTATACTTTCTTAATTTCAAATTTTACCAACATCATAAAAATATTCAAATATTTCAAGCACATTTTTCTACATTATAATAAGAAGAAGATGGGTCATGAAGATCAATTTGTTTCATCAATAGAGCAATATGTACATGTATAACATGTTTAGCATCTTACCTTGATGCCCATTTATCATACCCTTAATATATCACCAAGATGATTGAAAGCATAACAATGAAATTAGCTCAGTGCAGAGACAGTTAATATAATACTCAGCTACTGAACTAAATCCAATGCAAATGCTGATTATTGACCATCTTGAATCTTCTAAAATTATTATTAATGTAATATGCTGTATATTTGCCTACAACATATATTGTCAAAACATACAATGATTAAATAACACTGAAGTTTATTTGACTTGTCTATTAGTACTCAAAATCACACAATTGCAGGATAAATTCATTATACAAATGGGCTTTATAAAAAAACATTTTTTTATAATTAACAATAATACACTGTACAATGTATACATAACCAGGTATTTCTTCTAAGAAAAAACTTGATCAGTGCAATTTGTAATTTTGTAAAGGTTTAATGTTACTGAACATGTTTTGGCATAATTAAATAAACTACAATATATTAAAAGGAATTAAACATACGTCTTAATATGTCTCAATAAAAAAAATATTTGATCAACATGTGATATTGTAGCTCAACCAGATCACCCACCTTTAATTAAACATTTAATTTAAATTACAATGTACATAATAGTTTCATTTCAGGTTTTGGTTTTATGGTTTTATGTATTTTACTATATGGACCATGAATTGTGTTAGTTAGTAAAAAGAAAAAAAATAGATTTAGAGAATAGCTAACAGGTGTCAGATCAGTTTTCGCCCGTTGTTTATTTGATTAAATATGCTATGTGTAAATTAATTTTGACCCAAACAAATTTCAGAAGTTTAAATATTGATGAAATTGAAGTCATCATCCCCTGTCCCTTGACAGAAGATTTTTTGGATGAAAAAAAACCTCTGAAAAGTGATGCTATTCTCTGATAATGCATACATACTTTTTGGTTGTCGATTATTAGTATGCATTGAGAATTTGTCCTACACAAGTAACTATAATGGAGAATGTGCCTTTCCAAGCCAAGGTCTTATGGAGATTACATGTCACTTGTAAAGGAAACAAATGTAAATTCTAAAAATAAACATAACCCCAACCCATCAATATATTTTTTGTATAAAGATTCGGTTTAAAATATTTGGTTGAGACAACACGGTTTAACTTAAAATAGGAATTTAAATGAGTATATGCAGAAGAATGATGGTAACTGCGGTTAGATTGGTAGTTATTATACTGAGAGTGTTACAGCTTGGTGTTGAAGAAGGGGACTTTAGTATATTTTCTCCCAACGTATCAATATGCAATATATCTGGTCTGGGGATACCATACGAAACACGAAAATATCAACGCATTAATTATAAACTGCCAAACGAATTTGGACATCGCAGTGTGGGTTTAGATTAGTATATGAACAACACAGTTAGCTCAGAAACAGGGGTAATATCACATGTTAAGAACTCGCCAATATTTGATAATGCGATGCGCATGCCCGGAAAGAACATTGGCATTTTTAAAACCAGCGCAAATTTCTATGAAAATATGAAAATTCTGGATAACTAAAGAACTTGAAATTACTGTACTTGATGAGGAGACGTGTAGAAACGACTTATGATCGATGCAAATTGTGTAAACACATTGTAATCGTTAGTTATTTCAGTTGTTTACGTATGCAGTTCGAAACTTACTCGCAGCTAACATAAACACTTACGATACTTCCGGTGTTGATGTAAACACATAATCAGCTGTTCAGAATGCTGTTTTATCGGGTGTTTGTTTTACTACTGTCTGCCAATTTTTATCAACAATATCAACAGATCAGAAATCAAATTTTTTTTATAGTGTCAACGCATAATTACATTCGAGATCTCACACTTAACAAGCTGTCTGTAAGTGCATATGAGGTGACCTTTGTCAATGACCTATATATTGACATTGTTACAACACTGTCCTACCACATAAAGCACAGCAGGATAGTTCCACTCTCAATCCCTGTTGAGTTTAAGCAAATATACCATAGACTTTTACTTATCTTGATACTCAGCGGTGACATTTCAGTAGATCCCGGACCACCCAAACATCCATGCGGCTATTGCTATAAGCCAGTTGCGAAATATCATCGTGCTGTATTGTGCGAGGCCTGCAACTACTGCAGCCACATCAAATGTGATAAGGTTTCACCAGCCGAGTATATATCGTTGAGTAGTTCTGATGAGCCATGGTTATGCGGTGAATGTAACTCCTTCAAATTCACTGATTCATTTTTTGACAGTTCATTGCAAATTGCAGATATAAGCTCTCTGTCGTTATCTTCAGACGGTTCAAATATTAACATGTTTACCGAACTAATAGATGCCAGAAAGAAACATGCGGAAAACGTTCTAATTTGTCACCTGAATATAAACAGTATGAGATACAAATATGATGAAATCAAAGATATTTTATTAGATAAAGTTGTTGACTGTCTCATAATATCAAAACTAAATTAGATTTATCTTTTAAATATTCCATATTTGAGGTTGATGGCTACAAACTTCAGCGGATAGACAGAACTGACAACGGAGGGGGCATAGCTACTTTCATGCGTGCAGATATACCATCACGGAGACGTTTTGACATTGAATGTAAGACTCTTGAAAATATTGTGTATGAAGTTACTCTTGATAAAACCAAATGGTTAATATATGTTATTTATAGACCTCCATCAATGGCTAAAAATATTTTCGCTAACCATATGAACATTTTGTTAGATAAAGGTTCTAAATTTATAGAAAATGACATGGTTATTGGTGATCATAACTATGATATTTTGACTCCTGAAAAATCGCAGGTACTTGATGATTTATTTGATATTTTTGATTTAACAAATATTGTTAAAAATTCAACATGTTTTATGAAATGATGTGAACCATCATTAGTAGATGTTATATTTACTAATAAAGACAATATTTGTTTTAAGACACTTAAATTTGATACTGGAGTCAGTGATTGTCATCATATGATATCGACATTTATTAAAAGTAATACACCAAATTGTGTAAAGAGCAAGACACAGTATAGAAGTTTTAAAGATTTTGATGTTAATAAATATATTAGTGATCTAGAATAATACTGTTTATTTACATGATTCTAGTAAGTGTGTAGATGATATAAACACTATGTATAATGATTTGAAACTAAAGTGAGTGTGTAGACGATATAAACACTTGATTTTGAAACTAAAGTCTCACAGGTCATTGGTCATCATGCACCCATAAAATAGTGATACCCTCGAACAAACTCAGTACCGTATATGAACAGAGTGCTGAGAAAAGCCATATACAACAAACAAATGCTATGATCGAAATTTGAGAAATACAAAACAAATAAAACCTGGGAAGCATACAGAAAACAAAGAAATCTTGTTACCAAACTAAAAAGAAAATCTATTAACACATATTTTCAAGAAAGATGTACTGGTGGACAACAATCTAAACATTTTTACACCACAGTCAAACCATTTCTATCAAAAAATTATACAGGTAGTCAATAGAAAATTGTACTACTAGAAAATGATAAAATTATTGAACAACACTAAAGATGTATGTGATACCTTTAACACCTTTTTTTGTAAATGTTGCAAATGACATTTGCAAAGATGTTATTTTTGATAAAAATAGTCACCCTAGTATAAAGAAAATTAAGAACAATACACAACATGATATACTGTTTGATTTTACACCTACAGGTGTTGACACTGTAAGCAAACTGGTTAATAAAATAAACATCAAGAAAGCTACTGGTGTAGATCAGATCTAATCTGTTTCGTGTTGGTGCACCATTACTTAACAAGCATATAACAACACTTGTTAATAACACTATCAAAACCAGTATTTTTCCAACCAGGTTAAAAGAAGCTCAGGTTGTTCCACTACATAAAAAGAATGACCCTTTAGACAAAAAGAACTACCGGCCAGTTAGCATTTTTCCCACAATTTATAAAGTTTATAAAATGGTTTTATCTAACCAACTGAATGATTTATTTGAACATATTTCTCATACTTTTTTATGCGCTTTTAGAAAGGGTCATGGTTGTCAGACAACTTTGCTGAGACTCCTTGAAGATTGAAAAACAGCTCTAGATAAAAATCAGTATGTGGCAGCAATTCTTATGGATCTTTTGAAGGCCTTTGACTCTCTGCCACATGGCATTCCTCTTTGTAAGCTGTCTGCATACGGCCTATCTCCAAAATTTGTGGAATTACTTAGAAATTATTTAACTGGTCGTAAGCAACAAATCAAACTTCAGGCAGATCTCAGCAGTTGGGCTGATATACAAAAAAGTTGTACCTCTAGGGTCTATACTTGGACCCTTGTTATTGAAAATTTTTATTAACGACATCTTTTATTTCATTGAATATGGTACATTGTATAATAATGGTGACGATAACACCTTGTCTTATGTAAATGATAATTATGAGAAATTAATTGATATACTTGAAAAGGAAAGCTCAATATTGATAGACTGGTTCAAATTCAATTGTGTGCATGCTAATCCAGATAAGTTTTAAGCCATTGTAGTTGCCAATAAGACACATGCCAAGACACTAGTATTTAAAATGGAGTCAGCTGAAATAACTTGTGATGAAGTTGTAGAATTACTAGGAATAGATATTGATTACCAACATAATTTCAATTATCATATTAAAAATATACGTCGTACAGCTTCTCAACAGTTGAATGTTTTAAAGCGCATTGGCTGTTTTCTTTCAAAATTAAATAAATTAACCATTTTTCATACTTTCATTTTGTCTAATTTAAATTTTGTCCTTTGGCGTGGCATTTTTGCAATAAAAGTATTACCTCTAAATTAGAAAAAAAAATCCAGGAGAGGGCTTTGTGATTTATATACGAGGAATATGAGAGCACATATGATGAGTTATTAGAAAACGCTAAAGATCCATCTATGAAAGTTAGAAGAATGCGTACCATGGCTATTGAATGTTTTAAGATATTAAGCAAACTTTCACCATCTTGTTTACATGATTTAGTTGTTTTTAAAGATTGTATATTTCATTTTAGATATTCTAATATTGTAGATATACCTAGGGTGCAAACATCTACCTACGGTAAGAATAGTTTTTAATATACAGCAGTTGTTTTATGGAATGACCTACCTGATGAATTTAGAAAAAATTCCAACTTTATTCAGTTTAAGAATATTTTAAAATCTTGGAATGGAAATGTATGTAAATGTTCAGTTTGTGCTGACTTTTAAATATGTTTAAATTTCTACCATCTAGGTAATAGCCAGTTTTTATTTATTGTACTTATAATAATTGTTATGCTTTGCTGATAATATCAGCTCTTAGTTGTTCATAGTTTGCTACATTAGCTCTTAGTATGCTTAATTTAAAACATCAGCTTTTAATCTGCTTTTTGCTTATCTTGTGACTGTTAGTATTTTACATGTAGTGCTAACTTAATCTTGTATTTTAGTTGCATGCTGCATGCTTGTTATTTGTTATTTATTCTATGTCTGTGTATGTCGGTTAAAAGCTCAACAGAGCTTATGTTTGTATGTTGTTTTAACCATGCCGACTCTAAATAAAACTTATTTATTTATGTATTTATGTATTCAAACGTATTTAATGGTTTCCATCATTATAGTCATTATATTAATTATTTCTCTATATATTGCGTTCCACAACTTGCAAAAAAGGGGTGGTGGTGTCTGATTCACCTGTGCCTGTGGCAAATATAGATACTGCTTGCTAATTAAACATCTCGATCTTAACAGAAAAGATCACGAAAATGTTAGTATTAACATGGTAGAATTCTATGCTTAAGTATCTTATTTTGATTCTCCATGTGCTTTCTTCAAGTTCGGTACGTACGACCCCCTCTTTGCAGTATCAGCTGTTTGCTGTACATGTGCTTCAGGAGATTGTCATTATTAATCTAAAATAAGGTTTACCTCTCAGCATCATTAGCCTGCAATGTGCGTGTGTATCATTCTCGTATTTGTCAACACACAAGCTTTTTGGCGATGACGATTTCCAAATTTGGGCATTGAAGGGGTGGAGCCTAGCAAGACTGACAAGCGCCAAAATCATATTACAATCGACGTATTCAAAATAATGATATAGTCACAATCTGGACAGTCAATAGATATATATATTAATCTTATTGTCACAAAACCAACAAGGAATAAGTGCATTAGATCTGCAGAGAAACACGTTTTTCCTTCGGGCAGTTCACCAATGAAGAGTACGTTTCCATGGATGCAACGTCGTTACGTAGCATATTAGAAAGGGGAGCAACTCGTATGAAACAAACCGACGTGAAACAGCCTTAACACACCTGCGATAATAAAGCGTAATAACATAGATGAAAACTAGATGTGTCGGAACGACACGAATTTCCCAGCCGTGAATATTAAGGAGGCTCGCAAATGTTTCACCCTTTTTTAATTCCCTCAGTAATAAGCTAAGAATGACAAACTATTGTTTAAGATCTGTATCCGCAAACCTCCTTCAATTCACATACCAAAAATAAAGTCAATATCTCAAATTATAGTGAAAAAAAGTGATGACAACTAAATATTTGGCCAAATTTCATAGCTCAACGGCTGTAAGCTGGCCAAAAATCATTCAACCGGAACGAATTTCAAAGTTGATCTGAACTTATGATTATAAACTCATGCCAAAAGTCAAGTCAATATCTCAAATTATAGTGAAATAAAGTGGTGACAACTAAATATTTGGCAACATTCCAAGTCCAAGGGCCATAACTCGGCCAAAAATCATTGGACCGGAACGAAATGTAAATTTGATCTGTAACTCATCAATATACACTCGTATGCCAACAATCTGGTCAATATCTCCAAGCATGGCGAAAAAAAGTGGTGACAACTAAATATTTGGCCAAATTTTAAAGTCCAAGGGCCATAACTCGGCCAAATTTCATTGGACCGAACCGAAACCTCAACTTGATATGCAGCTTATCATTATACACCCCCATGCCAAATATCAAGTCAATATCTCAAAGCAGAGCGAGAAAAGTGGTCACAACTGTTTTATTTCGGAATTACGGACATGGGTAACACTATATGTCCCAGCCACTTAGTGGGGACTTAAACAGAAAGCATATAGATCATTTGTTCGTAATTCAGAAATAAATGAAAAAAGTCAGTTGAATTTGAGTGAAGTGGTATTGTTATCAATGTCCAATATCACATAATAAAAATATACACATCGAGACCAAAATGGGGTGTGAGTGTGTGGTGGGGGGGGGGGGGATATGTCAGTCAGATATATGGTATATCATTTAACAGAGTGAAGTAAGCTACATAAAACGTGTATTAGATAAACCCAACATCACAGAAACAAAAAATAAAGACTGTGACGGACGCCGAGTGGTGGCAAACTTGTATTGATAATATATGGAGCACACAACTTAGACTTTCAATATAAACATTTATTTTTTTAAACAATTAATAATTAATAAAGATAATGAAAAAAATAAAAATAAAAATAAACATTAATAATACAAGTCACAATCAATACATCGGACACATGCCAACAATCACGATTGTTCACTAAACGTCCAACACTGTAGCTCCATAGCTCCATATCTCCACAGACATATATTTCAAGATACGTTAATCACATATTATTAATCAAACAGGAAACATATAACAGGACACATAACACAGGAAAAATAACACAGGAAACGTAACACAGAAACATAACCTTCGAATATAATATTCATATTAAACTCGCTGTACATTATATCAGCATATTATTATACATAATGTGCATAGATACACATATAAAAATATAGGGTGGTGCTTAATTTTTGTCGGAGTGTATATATTGTAAAAACAGGATAATATCAATATAGAAATTTAGAAATATGAAAGTATATATATAACGTTTAGATATTTAGTTTATATATTTATACATACAAATTTAGAAATAAACTGTTTATTGAAATACGCATATATATATATATATATGCTAAGTTATAATCCTGAAAGACGTGACTATGACGTGGCAAAAATGGGGTTCAAAACAGGCGCTGGAAAAACGTAAAACCAGTTTGTCTTTGATGGAAGTTTTTAACAGTGCATTAAAATGCAGAGTCTTTAGATTTTAAGAACTTTTAAATGCAGCTATTGTGCGTATGTGCAAGGCATACAAATCAATAACGAGTATATCCACCTCGTTTATTGTGAAGTTCTGTAACACGCCTCGTCATGCTTCGCACAAGACGGCTAAGCCGTTCTTGGGGGAACTGTTGCCACTCCTGTAAGATAGCAGTTCTTAATTCGTCAATATTTTGACATTTTGGATTGCGTTGGTTAATTATTCGGCCAATAAAGTCCCATACATGCACTATAGGGTTCATGTATGGCGACATCGCCGGCCATGGAATTGTCTGAACAGCCTCTTGCTTAAAACATGTTGTACAATTCGGGCTCTATGTGGCCTAGCGCTGTCTTCCATGAACATAGGCCTGTCAACCAACGCATTATTGTCGAAATGGGGGACTACGCGTGGAGCGAGCACATTGTCACGGTATTTTTGGCCTGCCAGATTACCATCAAGAACGTACCAGTTCAACTTACAGTCAAAGGAAAAACAGCCCCCGACTGTTACACCTCCACCCCTAAAAGCAGTTGTGCCCAAAATTTGGTTGTCCTGAAATGAAGTGTTTTGTTGGCGCCAAACCCTTGCACGACCGTCGGTAGGGCGTAACAAAAAACCACTTTCATCAGACCAGTGGACCCGTCTCCATGTGCGAATAGTCCACCCCAAATGATCATGTGACCAGTCAAATCGAGCATGGCGATGACGTAGTGTCAACTGTGGACGTTTTATGGGTCGTCGCGCTCGCATTCCCTGATGGTGGAGGCGTCTGATTACAGTGCGTGTGATAATGTGGCCTCCAAACACTAAGTTACCACGAAGTGCACCAGCTGTACTGAACGGCTGTTTCCGCGCCCGTCTGGATATGAGCCGGTCCTCTCTCGGCGTCGTATTGCGAGGTCTACCTGCACATGGACGGTCAGTAACATTCTCCGTTTGACGAAAACGCTGCATCAGTCGTACAATGATGGAATGGTTAACCCTGAAGTGGTCTGCCACCCTTCTATGGCTAAAACCGGTATCTGTGCAATATATTGTGCTACCTGGAGGATTTTAGGCTGCTGTCCTGTCATCTGAACGCCTTTGGCTCTATTATCTTTTTGACTTGGCATGTTGCGGGTTCCAGTCAGTAAATGACGCACAGTTCTAGTTACACCATCTTATATACAAAAACATGATACTATTTTTTTTTAAATGACGTAATATTCATTGGTAACGACGTGTCTGATTGGTCGATTTCTTTAGTATCGTCGTATTTGATTGGACAGTCATTCTGTATTTCGATTGGTCAGTTGTTTATGAAATGGAGCTTTCTGATTGGTTCCTTTTCCTCTATTCTGATTGGTGAATGAGTGATCGATTTGAAGTATTCGTATTCTGTACCTTTAAGAACAGTATGGTAAATGTCCCAAAACTTCCATGCATCCGTGGGATACTGTTGTCCCGTTTGTCTCGTGAATGCAACTAACACTAGAACTCGACTTATATTGATAGCACCGCCATTGAACATGGTAGACGCATTCCTTCTATACGTCTGTTCTCTATCGTTGTCCATGTCTGAATGATATATGTTTGCTTTTTTCTCTGTTTTCATAGGTTTTTGACCACGCGTCTTCTAACTATAACCCATTTTTTTAAACTTTAGCACTTTACGTGCACTTCGTGTATTGGTTAATCCTTTATCATTCGTTTCTTTGTTTGTTCGGCTTGTCCCTATGAGGCTCATCTATTTACCCTTTGCATACCTCTTGTACTTTAATATAAAGTCCTTTTTTTGTTTGTTATATGTAAAGTCCTTTTCTCTTTTGTTTTATGTAAAGTCTTCTTGTTTGTATATGTATGTTTTGTAGATCGCGGTTTTTCCTTTTGTACTTTTTTTTGCCCATTGTGCTGTCTGTTCTTCTTCGATATACGGTTTCTGATTGCCCCTTTGGCATCTTCAAACTCTTCTTTGTATAATAGGTGTGATCAGTTTTTAACTCCTTATAAAACATATACTATCAACTATTATGTGCATATATCAAACAATCCTGGACTATGTCCTCTAGTCCGTCTAGACATTTGCATAACGAAGCACCTAATTATAATTTACCAATAGAATGCTGGGAAGCCTAAACTTTGAATTAGAGAACATATGACGGAGCACATACGCATGTTTGTCAGTGACTTGCGTTAGGTCGGTAGTTTTCTTCGGTTTCCTCCACAACGATATAACTGCAATATTGCTGAAAGTGGCGTTAAGCACCAACATCTTTTAAAGATCGTACATAATCTTTGAATGACCGATCAGTTTATATCACGGAATCACCTAACATTCATTGTCACAATATGGAAGACCAACCACAGTTATACAGTTTCAATTATTTTATAGATACAACAAACTAATCACATACAACAATGTACC